>JAWWEW010000088.1:29308667-29356163 GCA_035583185.1 Anabacerthia variegaticeps
TGTACAGAACTGGAGAATACACTATATCCAGCATACTACGTTCACCTAGGGCACGTTGACACTTTCTTTGGAATACAAGGTTTCTGAGCTTAGAGTGAGATCAACAGAGCTCCACAAAAAAAAAAAAACCACAACAAAAACAAAAAACACAAAACAAACAAAAAAACCCCTAACCAAAACAAAACAAAACAAAAAAAAAAAAAAAAGAGTATCCCAAGTTCATTTTCTTAAGAACTGGCTTTTTTTTGGTGGTCTAGGAAAAATACTGAACATGATTTGGTTTTGTGGAGGGTGCAAGGAATTCCACTGGTCTGAATTCAACATGTGACTATCGATCAGCCAAAAATCTCCTTTAACTGAGGCAATGAACTTCTTATGGTCTGGTAAAAGCTCTCAATTTCTGGCCATTTGGGTCAGGAAAGGAAGGGATCAGTTACTCATGACTCTTTAATATAATGCTTTCACCAACTACAATAGACTTCACCTAGAGCTAATCTTATAAGCTGACACCTTCTTTGCAAAACATCAATAATTTTCAGTTCATGACACGGTATTGAGACATGTCATGTCTGAACAGGCTACTGTGAACAAAATATCTGTAGTTTTCTTATCACATAAAGTTTTATAGAAATACATACATGCACACCCTAAACATGTATACCATTAACTTTATGAGGACTACTCCTGTGTAACCTCTGGTAATAATATACTCAACTAAGTCTGCAACATTTAGAGACCTCCTAGAAGCTCAGAGAAAAGTCTGGTCTCTCTGGCTTTATTTTTATTATGGCAATGTACTACAGAATAGTAGTCTGTCTGTCTGGCTTTTCCTTCTTTCTGCTTCACATTTTGGCTGCCTACCTTCAGTTTCTTCTCAAATCCAATCTTCCGAAAAGAAGTTAAAATAAGGAGGAGCACAAGAAAAGATTTCTATCCCTGGCTGCACAATTGAAAGTCAGTAGCTTTTTCACTTGCATGTATCCCAAAGAGAAAAAAATGAAAAACATAATAGAATCAACCATAAGCATTAAATAGAACTGGAAATATTCACATCCTGTATCAGAGAGGTGTCTTATAGAGAGGCATTTGAAACCTTATAACTTATTTGTAGTCAGATTTTAAAAAAGCAATAATATTCATTACATTACAGATATAAACTTACTAATCTCAACAAAAATACTCCAAGGTCTACAGGTAACAGTCTCGTAAAAAAACAGTCATCAGTTTGTGTTTACAAATCTATAGAAAAAGCTTCTAATAAAACCGACTTTTTTAGAAATAATGATACACCTAAATAATACATATTTTACCTAATATAGCAGACTAGTTTCAATAAGCAATGCTGCACATTAAATCAAGTTAAACAAATTGCTATCACAATAAGTATAGATCACATTTAAAATGTAATATTAAAAGATTTTGGCTAATTTTCTGTACACTGTAATCAAGAACTCAAATCTAGATACATTTTTTGTAAAATATATTTTTAATGTAACTTCACTAATGAAATGAAGAAAATCTGTCCAGAAGCTGAAAGTGATTATGTAAACAAACAAAGGCACAACAGTGCCAGGGAGAGTGATATTCAGAAAGATTAGATAGATGTCATATGACACCAAGGAATGTGAGTAGAAGTGTAAAATCAACAGGGACAAAGTCCTTACCAAGCATTATAGAAGACATAACCTGCTATCAAGTCACTACATGGTTAAGGTTATCATATAAACTTAAAAGGTGTACATCAATTGTAAGCTTTCCACAGCAAAGAATCTTTTTATTCTACTTTGAGAATCTTTCTGAGGATCAGAGAACTCCTTCAAACAGCCTCTAGTATATAAAAAAAATAATGGTATAACACTAAACCATAGAATCATAGAAGAGAATATTTCAAGTTGAAAAAGACCCATAAGGACCATTGGGTACAACTCCCTGCTCTTTGCAGGACTATCTAAGCCAGATAACTAAGAGAATGATCCAGATGTTTTTCTAATAATTTGTTGCAAAGTAATTAAAAGTAATTAAACCAAAACCTCTTCTACCAAAAGAAATTACTACTACAGGATTAAGTAATCACAATAGTACTTTGAAAGCTTGTTTCAGAAGGCCTGTAGACACTACATATACTATGCAGATAAGGAGTTGACTTTCAGGGCAATATCAGTATATTCAATCATTTCAGTCACCACAAGATGGTAGCATTTCTGAACATTACTGGTACTTGCTTTCTTTCTCTAATGCTTCCTTGCCCAGAATTCTATAGAATGGCAGTAGTTTGATTTTTAATCACAGAATGGTTGAGGTTGGAAGGCTCTGGATGTCTTCTGGTTCAACCCCTTGACTCCACCAGAAACTCCTACAGTCAGCTGTACAGGTGGTTTTTGATTATCTCCAAAGAGGGAAATTCAACACTACTCTGATCAACCTGCACCAATGTTTGCTCACCCTGAGGTAAAAACGAAACTTTTTCCTGATGTTAAAACTTTTTCTTAATGTTCAGGAGGAATGTCCTGTTTTTCAGTATGTGCCCACCACCTCTTGTCCTGTCACCAGGCACTACTGGTAATAATCTAATTCCACCTTCTTTACACACTGCCTTCAGGTACTTGTACAGTAGTGATATTCCCCTTGAGTCTTTCCTTCTTCAGATTAAACAGTCCCAGCTTACTCAGCTTTTCCTCATAGGAGAGACACTCCACTCCCATAAAGATCTTCATGTTGGCCTAAACTCTCTTGAGGACCCACAACTCACTCCATGTGCCCGTAACTGGACACAGTACTACAGGTGTGGCATCAGCAGTGCTGAGGAAAGGGGAAGTAGAACCACTGTTGACCTCCTGGCAACACCCTTCCTAATGCAGCCTGGGACATAATTATTTTCTAATAATAAGCATAGTACTAGAGAGGTCCCAGAAGCCCAGAGAAAAATCTGGTCACCTATCTGGCTTTATTCTCACCATGGAGGTATATTACAGAACACTGTCTGTCACTTACTGCCTCCATTCCTCCTCACCCTTTTCCTTTCTGTATTCAATTCTTTCCCAACATTTAATCTTCAGAAAAAGTAAAATAAAGAAGAGCACAAGACAACAATTCTATCCCTGGCTGCACAATTAAGTCAGTAGCTTATTCACTTGCATGTGTTTACATCCAGCAAAATATATTCCGTCTCACTTCAACTAAAAGTGTTTATCCTTAATGTTTTCTAAATGCCCTAGAAAAGAAATTACATTCCATTTGTTTACATTTCAGTTCAAAATTGTAGTACAATTTCTGGCTTAAGAAATGAAAGGTATGCTAATAAATTTCTCTCCATCAGTGATCGAGCTACCATGTACTTTTTTTAAGGTACCAGTACTTTTTTTAGCTACCAGTATAAATGGAATGCAAAATAGTATTGATAAACTAGGGAAACAATAACATGAAACACATGGTAAGAGTAAAATGCAGAAAGGAATGAATTGTACCTACAAAGAAAGGAAAATAACTAATTAGCAACTTTGTGAATAGAAGGCTTCATTGATTAGAGTGATCAAATCAAAGGACATGTCTTCCAAAGTAGGCACATCTAGAAAAAGGCTGTTTATAGTCTCCAGCAGAACACATAGATCAAGTTCCAGACACAAAACCATCCAGGTTACCTTGGGTAGAAAGCAGAGTGGCCAAGATAACTTGAGCTGCACCAAAGCTGATTCTCTCTGCAAGCCTAGGAACTTCCAGAATAGCTTAGAGAACAGTGTGAGGAATTCAGCTATGTTTGCATTCCTCCACGAAGATACAGACAAAAATGCTAAAAGACAATTTTAATGACTTCTAGCAGCAACAGCACCTACCAACCACCTAATTAAGCATAGAAACTGCCTCTGAAAGTGCCTATCTCTTCCTACTAGTGATAAACCTTTCCACCTTGGGTGCTTTGAGTTGTACCTAAATTAGTACAGACAACAGTGAAGTAAAAGTCCTCAAAAAGGACATCACTTTCATGTGAGTCTGCCTGCACTCTCCCCTAGCCCTGTATAACCAGAGCAAGAATACACATTTTCATGACCAGCAGAGCCTGCTGCAGCATAGAAGTATCTCTAGGTGAAGAGCTCTCAGTTCCTGAACACTGAATCACACACAGCTTTCAAGGCAACTGAAGAGAACAAGGCAGCTGAGTATTGTGGAACACTTCCACACACTAACAGAAACTCTTAGACTGCTGGGGAGGCTGTGAAACATATGTTGTTGGAAGTGTTCTTTAAAAAATTAAGCTCAGATGTGGCCTAAGTGTATTTCCAATAGCTTGTTTTGGACTTATTTGAGAACATTATACTGTATTCAAAAAAGCAGTCATTGACTCATGATTAGCATTCAGCAGGACGACATGTACTTTCATATGGGCACAGGGATTGGTTGCGTATGTGGTTCTCATAAGCTGTATGTGTTGGTGAAATAAATATCAGTATATTTATTTCAATTACTTTTAAAGTGAAGAAGAAGTGCTAGATGACTTCTTTGGCCTCACTGCACCCTATGCTTTGCATTTTTTTCCAAAAATTGTTCTAAAATTATGCTTTCTGTATGCATCAATAAGGTCTAGATGACCTGCCAAAATTCAAGACATGTAAGGTAAGAATAGAAACAGATGGCAGAGTCGGGTATTTTTCCATCCATTTTCACCTGTTTCACAGTTCAAAGACTTCAGTCATGTCCCAGTGTTAATCTTTCTTTCATGTTTTTGTTTCTCCCTAGGTAGTTTCCACAATGATATCAGACTTCGGCATCTTGTCTGGTTTTTTGCATTGTTTCTTCCTCATATCAGCAAAAACCCAGTTCAAAACAGTATCAGTAACATCTCTTCATTTGTTATTTCAAATTCATGTATAGATGACTTTGCTTTTATTTTGGAGTGAGATATGCATTCAATTTTGAAAATTACATTACCTAAGAAAGTTACTTTCATGAAGGAATACTGCCAGGGACTGTACAACAGCCATAAATTAAAATCGATGAAACTTAGTGTTTAAACCAGAGTCAAATCACCATTGTAAAAATTAATTTCAAATATTGTAATAAGAATTTTTAGTACTGAAAAGTTTTAAATATATGATTTATTTCACAGATGGGTGTGAAAAAACAGTAACCTATCAAATAAATAGACCTGTAAAGAAATTGAGGGACTGAATATTTTATACACAACCCATGGTATTTCTGGCAATAGGAAAAAAAGTTCTGTGAAAGACAAAAAAATCCTTAACACATTAATGATTTCAACAATAAATAAAGCAACATAAATAAATAAAATAAATTCATCAATAATTTCTTTAATGAAAACCTGCAAGACTTTTAGCTGCAAGGATCCAAGGACTTCTATTTGCAGACAATGCTGCTTCTTCTTTAAAGATCTGAAGAAAGAGGATGGCGCTCACATGCTTTTGCCATGCGAGAAGCACAAATAAGCTCTGGAAAGACATTCAGAAATAACTTCGTTAGTATCTTGATATATATGCTACAGCTGTATTTACACAGAGGTGTATATACATAACACAAGTGATTCAATCTATTTTGGCTTGCTTCTGCCTTGGGTTAAGCTTATGCATCAGTAAGAAGGACAGAAAGAGATAGCCATGCTTTCAATGTAAGCAAACTATTCAACAAAGACATGCCTTGTCATTTTTATCAAGAAACTTTCAAGATTTGTACTTTTGAGATTTGGAGCTTGTTATTGCCACTGATCATTTTAAAAATATAACACCTCAGAGATGATCAGGTTCTGCAGTCTGTTCCACTCAGCAGCTGAATAAGTTTCCTAACATCAAGGCTCCACCCCAAGTCGGTGTCATGAACAGAACAGTTCTCCAGCCTCCAGAGTCCTTGCATTTGGGCTGATATGTAGCACCACAAATTCATCGTTCTACTTTTCCTGTACATGATTTAACTTGCTCATGAACCTTCCCCACTTATAAATAAATCTGTTCTTTCTTTGAGTTGAAAAGCAAGCTAAATAGTCAAAATATTTGCTGGGAAATCAACTCAAATAAAGATTTTCCCGAAATATGTTAGTGTCCTTCACACACAGCAGACATGAATAGGAGTGAGCAAATTTCAGTCCAGGTATTCTGACCTGTTGATACCTAAACATACTGAAATAGTACAAATGAGAGAAATAAAAGTTCCAAGATGAGGGATCATATTCCCTGAATTACAGGAAAGATAAGCTAATCCCAAATGGACATAAAGAAAAATTCTTCAAAGTAAAGTGTTTGATACTGCTTTACTTTACTGTAACTTCTATTCAAGAATCATATTTTTGTTGTCTTCAGAGTTCTTACAGATAAATCAAGATTCTGAAACCCCTCAAGCCAGACGGAAGGATAAATATGAGTTTCAAACTGTTCCATGTTTCTTTGTATGTGGACTGAACACCTCTCTCAATAATTGAAAACCATGGCATTATTTTAAATACTACAGTGTGTTTACTTTTGGATAATGTTTGCTTTAGTGTTTGTTTTAACATGTTTTTGTTGGTTTTGCTTCAGTTTTCTGGTTTTGCTTTGCATATTTACTTGAATTTTATCAAATTCAACATAGCTTACCACAGATGTCTATCAAAACCTTGAAGGAGTATATTTAAATTAAACCATTGGCATGCTTCGTTGTAAGTAACTATATATACAGTTATTTTTAAACTAGATCCCCCTGAAATGTGGACTAATGAGTGGAGTAAAGTGTTTATAAAGTAATTCATAGCATTTTTAAGTACCAGAATTCTGATAACAAAATGGCCTCTACTGCCTTTTTACTACACGGATATATTGTCATATTCATTTATCCTTCACATAAGAATCAAAAGCTTTCCCCAAAACAGTGACTTTCTGAAAGCAACACTGTCATAAATTTTAGAAATTCTTCCAAAATAACTAAACTTATTTCAATTTTTGTCTGGACCATTATCTTAGTAACAATTGCCATATGAAATTATGGACCCATTTATTAACTGTCACTGGTACTTTTCTTTTGGCTGCATCTTAGACGTCATACATTTCTGCATATAGTTACAGTATAGCTCTTGAAATAGAAGTGCTGAAGAAATGTAGATTATGTTCTAAAACAATTTCCAGCATAACCTGCTTCTTACTCGAAGACACATAATATGCTACAGTTCACAACTGACTTTAAATTATAAATGGAATTGCAAGAATTGGCAGTATGAAAGTTCCTACACTAAGAAGAACGCTCTTATTTATTTGTACAAAACAGGTGAGACAAAATTCTCACTTTGTATGGAAGATTATTTTTCTACATACATTTTAGTTCCTGTTAAGTGGACATCTACAGTGCCACATAAATTTGAACAATACATATGCATTTTATGTCAATTACAGTATAGAGAATCCTTATCTGAAAACCTCTGTACTTTTGCTTTAGGACATAAAGAAAATGAAAGCCAAAGTTATAGGATAGTCTACTGACCTCAATGAGATCATGAAAATAAGAAAACAATAATGGAGAAAAATGTCGGTAAACTAGGAGTTTTTCTATCTTTAGCCAAAAATCATAGAGATATCATTACAATATAGACAATATATAAAATAGATATATGATATATAATGTATAAGGCAAGGACGCACTAAAAATGAACTGATTTGGATAATCTTAACACAAGTACCACTTCCATTATAAAAAACCATAATCCTTCCATAATGTGCCTTGAAGCCTGAGACAATTTTCAGAAAGAAGAGCAACAACAATGTGGCAAAGATAATAAAGACTTTCAGAGACAGAGATACTATACAGCCTTACAGTAGGATCTGTGAGAGACCTGACAATATGTGGAATATCCTGCTTTTGAATGTTAGAGACAGTAAATGTTGGAATCTCCCTGTCCCAGGCCTCTCAAATTTGTCTTCTACACATGCAGCAGTATTTCAATCAAGAATACTTTTTTAAAAATTGTTTATGCTCTGCATTGAAAAACAGTTTAAAAGTAACAGAACTTTTGATTGTGGAACTCTTAATAGAGAAGTCTATTAAATGGCTGATCCTTTACCTAGATTATATTTAGCAATACTTCATACATATTTTTTCTGATCGGTTTTTGAAACTTCAAGGAGATTATTATTGAATTTTTACTAAAAATTACTATGGATTCACTAACCAGTAGTTTCTGCATATGATATTAGCAAAGCATGCAAACTGAATAATTTTGTTATTAAATAAGCACAAAGAAGGATAGAGTAACCAAATTGTGGAAAAGGATTTTTAGCAACTTCTACACTTAAATATTTTACTTTCAAAAGTAAGAGCCCAAGATGAATGAAAAGGTTTTAAAACCCTGCAGAAAAATTGATAAAAAAAAAAATTCTGAAAAATATAGGCATAGGAAAGACTTCTGAACTTTAGCTTCAAGAAAACAAATAATCAGTATGAAAGTTGGAAAAAACTACCAGGTCTCACGACATAACTGTGGCATGTTGCTTCTCTCCTCACCACACTGCACTTCCTTGACTTCTCACAATGCAAAGAACCCAACCTTTGAAAAGCAGCATAATGATGAGGGACAGGGGTCAGGAAAGGGGACAGGATGTGTGGCATATCCTTGGCCTCTCTATTCTTTCTACTGCCCCTTCCCCTATGTACATTCTTGTAGTTTCTTGACCCCATGGTCAGAAAAAGTCTGGGAAAAAAAAGAAGTCAAAACCCACCAAACTCTTGCTGTTTTAATAGAGTGAGAAGTTTTTATCGTACTACTTAAGAGAGTGCATGACAGAAGGGACTAAAAGTCCATGCCTCAGCCAGTGCTGCAGTCACTGCTTTGACAAATGTGAAACTTTTCTTCAGTTTGTGTTTTTTCTCTTGCTCCAGCTAGGCAATTCTCTGTTTTGTTTATTACACAAGGAAATCAGGCAAAAGCTTTCCCACTTCTGTAGCAATTTCAAAAGCAAATCATAAACTCTTTTCCCTGAGCTGTTAGTTTTCAGTTATTATGGTTTACTGACAGATAGAAATGTAGGAAGACATACTAACAGCAAATTACTGCAGTCAAAACATGTTGGCTGGTCATCTTTGTACATTGTTCCATGGTCAGCTGACCTTGTGAAAGCTTTTGGAAATTCTTTTTGCTTTCAGAGGGAAGTGGAGCTGACTGCCTCATGTTAAAGCCATTTTCAGCGCTGTCAACACAGTGGCACCCGAGCAGACAGTGTGCTAGCTGAGAAAAGACAAAGTGTGATTACCTTGGCATGTGTTAGAATTTCATTGACCACTGTTCAGGGGGTCTGCAGAGGGTCTGTTAATACTGTTGAGACAGGACTATGAAGCTGGAAATAGCCAATTGGCCAATTATTAGGCGACTGAGTCAAACACAGGTTACTAATGTAGATTTCAGCAAATCTTTTTTTTTTTTTTTTTAAAAAAAAAGGCCCCTGCACACAGACATATCCTTGGAAATGTTTTTTTTCAACACTCTGGCAAGAAAGTTACATTTTGCAATAAGATCATTCATATAGGAATAGAAAGTCATTAAACTCTATCCAGATTAAGTTTTTGGCAAAAGAATCCCTTCCAGAAGCAAAAGCATAGCTGTTTACTCACATACTGTTGATTTTAAAAATGTCTGTACTTGCCTTGTGGTTACCACTTTCTTTCTTCTTTTATTACCAGGCTAGTATTTGAAGGTACCTACATACTTACCTCCACATTTTTAAGATAACAACTTAATAACGTAGACACACCCCAGGCAGTTAGAAACTAAGAAAATGGCCAATTTGTCTGAAATGTTCATGGCTTACAGCTTAAAAACACTATAAAATGACACATACAAAAGATATTTACCTCAGACATAGAATTGACTTTATCAAATAAATGTGAAGTTAATGATATTACAATATCCAATTGAGTCACCTTATTTGTTCCTCATTAACTTTTTTCCCACATTTGGTCCGTATTAATCTCATGAGGTTTGTCAAGTGATTGAATATGACAGATCTCATTCTGCAGTTCATACGACAAGTCACCTGAAGGAACATAAAAGAATTTTTTCAGGAACATTTTTCAGAAAACTGATGAAGGCATGAGGCTCCAGCTGGAATCAGAGTGCATTACAGTTTCTTAGACAATCTGTGAGAATCAAGTACTACACAGTGAGACAAATTCACCCTAATGGCCCTGACCAACAGTCACTTGGGATCTCCTCCCCTCTATCCAAAGACTCCAAAAGGTCTATTTAAGATAAAAGGTGGGAGTCATTCTTACCTGAACTGAGTTGTCCTGCTCTGTGGATGGACCTTGCCATATTCTTGTCTCTAGTCCTACCTCTGGTCTTTCCTCCCACCTGGAGTGACTGGATCCTGAGCCTGATTCATTACCATGCCTTGTCTGGGTCTGTTGAAAGCCCAGTTATATATATGTGTGTATGCGTACATATATAAATATATATAAAAATACATACATACATATATAAATACATATATATATAAGTACCCCAGGCCTCAATGTGTTCAGATTCAGCAAGACTGTCCTCTGTTGAGGGAGGGTACTGCTGCCTGTGTTGGGAGCATTCTCAGAGCCTGTTTTGTTCCCCAGCTTGCTGAGCAGTTCTGCTGTTGCTACTTGGTGACACTGACTTTGTGAAATGGCGCCACAGGAACATGAAGTGGGCGTTTGTTATCTCTAAAAGTAAGCTTCTTCCCTTGAAGAAGGGGAATACCAGGAAAAAAAGGGAGCACAAAGAGCATGTCAAACATTGCTTCAAGCAAGCAAAATTCGTATGTGCCAGAAACTGTTATTAGCTGTACAAAAACACACCAACTCAATCCAGGAGACTTAATACAAGAATAATTTGATTTACAATCACACTCACCAGGATCTAGATACAAGATGCTTGAGGAATGAGTCTCTTGCACCACAAAACGACTGTGGTTTCAGAATTCAGTAATGTCCAAACATGTGCAGAAAAGTACAAGTACCTGTATCTCTTAAGTACATAAGATTCTTCTCTGCCTTGCCTGGTGTACGTTGCTTTTTGGGCTTTCAAGAGAGTAATTTCCTCTCTTCATTTCCATACAACAGAAAAGGTTTGTGTGAGGAGAAAGATAAGAAAATGAGCAAGAGGTTTGCTACTGAATTTAAAGAAGTCAGGTTTATTTGCATACGGTCCAGTTATACCAGATGACAAAGTATTTCTGGAAGTGTTGTTCTGTATAGAAGACATACAGAAGAAGTTTTTTAAACATACATTGTATCAGAAATGGGAATACAAACACAGGCAAGTACTTCTAGCAAGAGGAGCCCACAGGAATGATCTATTGTATCAGCTAACATTGATAATACTATCATCACAGTCATCACATGAAATTTCTAAAGCTATCAAAGCACAAAATAATGAAAGCACAAATATGGGTCAGATGTTCTCTGGCATACTATTTAACTGTGTGATGAAAACATGAAAGCTTGGAAGACAGGCAAGTTGAAAACTATTTTATGCACGCCTGTAGGCACAGAAGGCAAACACCCAGTTCTAATCCTTTGAAGAATGATTATGGCAGCTCTTTCACCTAGAAATTCAGCAGGATAATAAAAAGACTAAATAGTTCCAACTTGTAGTTATTCAAAACACCCAGATCTGAAAGATGCTTTTAAAAAATTTTCTTTTAAATTAACATTGGTCTCCCCAGCACACAACCACAGAGCAGAAGCAAGCAATCCCAATTGTAGGTATCTAGCTCAGATATGACTTCTTAGAGCCAGTTTGTTCCATTTACACATTGTTGAAGTTTTGCTTAAGATCTTCATGCCTCATGTGTTCCATACTGCTTTGACATAGGCCAACATGCCAACAAATTTCCCTGACAATCACTGCAAGATTTTTGGTGGACTCCTATGTTACCCTATTCCAAGTAAAGATTATATGAAAGTACGATTTCATTATCTGACATGTCATAAAAATAAAATTGGAATACTATATGCTGCAGTGGTAATTTAGAAAAACAATTGTGAGAATATAAATAAAAAATAAGGTGTAGAACTTTAAGAAAAAGTTTAGGTACTTTCAAACCACCCATAACATGAGTTGTTAAAATAGTGGTCAACAAAATACCTACTTAAAGAATGTGAAAATGATGGTACTTTATATTAAGAAGAAGGCTGTTTCCCCCTCTATTCAGTTTGTGTCCTGTCTGGGGTTTTCATATGCTTTCAAGATTTAGTGTTGTTGTTTACCTTACACCTGAGACTGCACCAGAATATCCTCTATAAAGAATTTATATTCAGATTCAAATCTTCATCTGACTCTTATTTCAGAGCTGGTTTTGCTCTTTCTCTACAAATGATTACCTATCCTTTAGAGCCAAGTAAAGTATGCATCCCTTTGACAGGTCAGTGCCACGTTCTATACTGAATAAGGAAGGCAGGAGCTGTGTAATGAATAAAATAAAAAACAATGGTTTGAGTCTATCAGACTAAAATGTGAAATTCTTCCATATAATTATTTCCTTTAAAATGTATAAACTGGTAGGTTACTATTGGTTCTTAATACAGATCACTTCAGGATGACAGTAAGACTGAACCACAACTCCATCTTTTCAGCACCGAAAGACTCATTGTTGTGAGCTTATTCCATCAGCAGTCAACAAAGTTGTTCTAGGAGAGAGAAGATCTGAATATTTCCATATGCTTTCCTGGAAGCTTATGCCTAAATTTTACTGGGGTACTAATGCATTTGCGTTATATATAAGGCATATGGCTCCTAGTGTGTTAACACAGTTCCATGAATTCAGGCAAAACTACAAGTTTATCCCTAGACCTTATTCAAAGCTAACTAAAAGAAACAATGAAGTGTGGGTTTTTTAAATGATCGATTGCATTAATAGTAAAGCTTTCTGTTAAAAAAATTCCATCTTTCAGAGATGATATTTCTCTACAATTTTGAAAGGTTGACACGTCTGTAGCATTGACATGCTGTAGTTAATGACTTGAGACAACACACTTCATGTAATGTAAGTATTTCAATTAATGTCCCCACGGAACTACAGAATAAAGAAGCATTCAAAAATATTATAAAAGTTAATTTTACTTTCCTATTGATTTGAATATTAAAATTTCTCTGATGGTAAAAATTTCCATAATGTCCAGTCCATGCCACAACAACTTCAGGCTGTGTCTTCTCAGGTCCCTGCAATAACTCTAGTATGTTTACACTTCTCATTCCCCAAATCCCCATGGGGCATTATTAGTCAAGAGTTCATTTAGTGCAGCTATTTCACCGTTATGACTTGCTTACTGGGCATTCAGACATCAAATCCTGGTTTGCTTATTACTTGTCTAGTTTTAGATTTAAGATTTTAGACTTTGTTAAAATGGAAGTTTCACAGTTGACCTTCGGAAATCAACACACACAATTACTTACAAATTACTATTTTACTGTAATGGGAATGAATGAGTGAGATGTGAAGAGCTGGAAATTGCATTTTTGAAGTATTTTTATTTTTACATAGATTGTTTGGACTATAAGTTTCTATTTTTTTTAAATATAGAAAAGGAAGAATTCAATACGGGGGACAATCTGCACCATAATATTCAGAATAAGATGCTCTTTTCTTCCTTTTTCATATTACAGCATTCTGACAATCTGAGAAGCCAGTTCTCTATTTTTAACTCATAGACACTCTTTTTCTTCTAGGAATTTCTGTTTCACCTCTTTCTATTCTAAAATTCAAAACTTCTATTCCAGATGAAAGTTCAATACTTTAAAATGATGGAAATTAGCTAACACTTCAGAATTTATGCTATTAATTTCCTTGAGGGAAAAAAAAAACAAAACCACAACAACTACCAAACCAAAACCCAAAAATTCCATACATCTAAAGTATCTTGTATAAAACAACTGTCCTTCCCCCGAAAAAAATAGTTTACTTTGCTGATGCTTATGCCACTAAAATAGTACAAACACATTCCCTTAGGCACATTATCTTGGTTCAGACTCAATAAAAATATATACACAGTACCATGTTGTGTTATCTGGATATTAAAAGGCATAAGATATCAAAATAATAACGACAAATCTACAAGTTTTTCACATTACAGAAGCACTTCTGTAATTGGTGTGTATTTTCTTGCAATACTGAGACATTGTTACAGGGAAATGCTTTATTTTATCTAACCGTATTTAAAAAAAATCTTACATCTGAGTTCCACCAGTAGAAAATTAAACTTCTTTATATTTCATTATCGCGTCATAGCATACTCTCAGGCATTAAAATGTTTCTGTTGAAGGGAAATTGAGCAGAATAATTACAATGTACTAAATAATTCAGGGCTCAGTAGTTTGTCTACAGTATAAGTCTATGAGTTCTACATAATGTCAAAATTAAAATAGATTCCAGCTTATGACATTTAACAAGAAGCTGATGAACAGGTAAACTTCTTGCTGTACTTAGGGGGTTTTATTCACTTAAAACCAAATATCACTACATTTTAAACAAGTAAATTTTCTAGAGGTTTTTTTTTCAATTTAACCTTTGGAATAGTTTTAATTCAAGTTTCGTTACAATCTGGATTTACCACTTGCAAGTATATGCTATGTTAGTAATTCTAATCTTATAATAACATACATTTTTCCCAGACAACCACTGCCTTATTCAATGCACATCACAGCTCATGTTCACTTAACAACAGTTCAGTAGTTTGTTACCCTCAATGACACATGCATGCAGACAATTGTATCTTCACTACTGATATCAACTAGTTAACAAGAGAAAATGTATTAATATCTTGTGAGCCATTCAAATTCTATGCTGTTTACTTAAAAAAAATAAATAAATGTGCATATATTTCCTTTGGGTTAAAAACTGAAACTGAAGAGAGCAAAAATAGTGAAGGCAAATTTATCTAACTTCTAACCCATCTCCTAACTTTGGTGGCTAGATCAGCTGCCTAAACTGAAGCATGCAAGGGCTACTTGGGACTAGTAACCACTACTCAAAAGTTCAACAACTTCTGCATAAGGCACTAAAAGTCAGGCAAGCACATATATTGCCAAGGAATCTAGAATAGCACTAGATACCTAGTCAGGGGCAACAGATTCAAGCACAACATACAGACAATGTCTGAGTATAAGCCATATTTAGCCATTAGAACTGAGATGCTATCAGGTATTTCGAAAAAATAATTCACCTCGTCCCTAATTAGACACCAGCATTTGATCTGACGAGCAACTAAAAATTTCCTCAGTCATACTTAGCCTTCTTTGGTGCAAGATTCTATTATAACCAACACTCACATGTAGACTCTCACCTACCCTACACACACCTAGGAGATGAATCTGACTCAGAAAAATTAGTGAAAGGTGTCTGGTAATTTTTAAGGGTTTGTTTTTTCACCATTCCACTTAGCATAGCATACAAGCTGCATATCCCTTAACCCTAATCTACAGTTGTTTGTGTAACCACCAAATCAAGAGTCTAACAGGGCCTTAAAGTGTAAGATTGGGCATATTGCTTGACTAAATCACCCAGAAGAATTCTGACAATTTGTCAATGGTTTCACTTGAATTCTGTGATTCTTTCATTGCCTATTGAAATTTCTTGCCTCATCTTACCAATTTTTATAATAAATCAGAAAATTATTAAAAAACAACTCATACATTAGAGAAATTTCCTGCCTTCCTTCAGGAAGATACAAGAAGTAAATTAATGTTAACTTTTTAAATAAACATGGATACTGAGTAGAGAGGATTGATATAATTTTTGTGCATAGTTAAGAGGAATAGGAACAATTCAGAGACCAGAAACCCATAATTTCCATTGGAAGCTAAGTGTTTCAGAATACCAGAGTCTTTATATTAGGATCTTTCTCATAATTTCAATTCTTGGAGATTAGCAGTACTGATAACATCTAAAGCACAAAATTGTGTTTGCATTACATGTCTTTGGTGACATGTTAGTCACTAGTCACCTCAGTAAATGCAATTTTGCCTGACTGATTTTTAGCTCACAACACAGTGTATTTAAAATGCATCTCTCTCATCTGTAACCCATTCTCCATTTATCTTCGTTTTGTGCCCTATAAACCACCTATTACTTTTGCTTTCACTCTCATCCATACAATCCAGAGCTTTGCACAGACCTCACCTGCCTTCTCTTCTGCTGCCTCTCTGCCTTCTTCAAAGCAATCTTTGCAAACAAGAGTATCTTTCAAGCTCTATCTTCTTTCAAATCAGTATACATCTTCCAAAGTCACAGCCTTTCCCTTTATTCTTTATTTATGCACATTTATGTAACAGTTAACAATGACAAAGTCTAGTCAACCAAATAACTACAGTGGGATTTTTTATGTTAAGCACAGGTTCATGCCACATTTAATTTACTTATTTGTTTTAAAAAAAAAATTAAAACACTGGCCCATTAAGTTACCCTCACCTAAGAAAAGCAAGCTAGAACTCTATATTCTTACAGAATGTATTTCTGGAAGAAGTGATTCTCACCACTTGAAAAACTAAATACTTTTGTCTTCCTGTAAATGTACACCTATGCAGGATAAAATATATACACTTCACTTTTCAAGTAAGAAACACTAGAGTGTCACTAAAAATGGTTAACCTACTGATGGTGTTGCCTATATGGAGCCATTAAATACACTCATAATCTAGTTTTGCACTATTTAATTTCCTTGAACTTGTTTTCAATGGATGGCCAGTCAGTGTTCATATAGCAAAGCTGTGTCTGTATATTTTTAACCTAATCAGGCCTTGGTCTTAGTGGTAAAACAGAAAATAACAATACTAGAGCCAGTGGGGTATGCAATTCAACACTTCAAGTGTCTGGTCTCCTTCATTCCTTTGGCACAAAGCCAAATAAGTTAGCTTAGATTAAAACCTTAATAAATAATAGTGATTAGTGGCAAAAATTAGCAAAAGACATAGAGTTTTGAGGTACACTGATTGTGTCTGCACTTGGAGCTGACCAGACATGATTTAACAGTTTGACTATACAGGGAGCTAAAAAAGATGTGTCCCAGTGGCAAGGAGCATTCTTAGTTATGAAAAGCAGTGTGAGAAGCTGTTGCCCGCCACTTCTTAATATGTTTGTCAATGCTTCAGCTCACTAATTTCCTGATCCTCTTGTTCAATTCTTAGTGCATATGGAGTCACAGGAAAAAAAGATCATGTGATTCTTAAGGTTCTAAGTCAAGAGTTAAAAGGTTTTTTCAAGTGACATGAAGGAATGAGCATGAAGCTGAGCTTTGGCTTGAGTCCTTTATTCCTGAGTTTCAAGGGCAGAAAAAACCTGAATAAGCTGAACTTTTCCTCTTTTTGTGGTGGAAATATATCTTCAAAAGCTCTAGATGAACTAAGCCTTTTCTCTTGGCAATAAACTACTAATTCTTCAACTACAGGATGCAGATGACAAGAAGCCCAAGAAATCGAAGATCTATTGTTTCTGTTATTATCTTTCTGCAGTCATTTTTTCAAACATTGAGGAAGGCAATGTGTACCATGATTGAGAGCAAATTTTAAGTTTTTGAGTTTCTAGAACAGAAGTTTGTATGACATTTGATGTGGAGGGGAAGGTCTCCTTGTAATAACTTGCAAATTTGAGGAATCCTTTTGCAGCGTTTAAATTACAACTGAGATCTTTATTAGTTCCTTGTTTTCCTGTCACCTATTGGGTAAATAGGAGAGTAATTGTATATATGACATGCTACAACCTTGGTGTCATCCTCCTCTGGTGAGAGGGCAGATTTGTCCCTTCATAATGAGTCATTTGTGTTATGTCAGGGTATAAGACTCCTGGGCTTGCCAGAAACAATACATTCCTCAATCTGATTGTCTGGAAGGTGCACTATTTTCATGAGTTCATTTTTCTTATACTTCATTATCAGTACAGATCATCTTTCCAGCTCTTTTGCAGCTGTTACTTCCTCACTCATGAATGTTCCGTTCACACCTCACTGATACCTATGTAGTATAGGATGGTTTATGGGCTGAAACAGTGACTGACAATCAGAGCAGGAGTGAAAAAGGGAAAAGGAGGAGAGGAGGGGAGAGAAGGGAAGGAGGAGAAAGGAAGAGAGGAGAGCTGAGAAGAGGAAGAAGCTATAGACTGGTATCAAAGGAGAATGGCTGGGGGTTTAGCAGAGCTGAAGACAGGGCCAATAGGCTAGATGAAGACTGGATGGAATATCAGATAGTTGTTTTGGAGAAGAAAAGGTCAGTCATGTCTGTCCTGTTCTGATGGTGAAAACACAAGCAGTGGCTGGAAGAGCTGCAAAGCAGAAATTGTGAGACATTGCCTGGTTTTAGTAAAGAAGGCTTCCAGAAAGAACTGACTGATGAGTTGTTTTTTACTGTTCAGGCTTTACTGTTCTGTTTAGGGTTCTACAAACACTTGTGCTAGACAA
The DNA here is from genome assembly GCA_035583185.1 of Anabacerthia variegaticeps. Classification (NCBI taxonomy): domain Eukaryota; kingdom Metazoa; phylum Chordata; class Aves; order Passeriformes; family Furnariidae; genus Anabacerthia; species Anabacerthia variegaticeps. Next base: position 29,327,043 of record JAWWEW010000088.1, read on the forward strand.
TCTCAAGAAGAAGGTCAGCATATCCCTCCAGGCATGGGAATGCCACACCATCCCCAAAATTCAAAATTCAAGATGAGCCTGGAAGAAGTATCCCCTGCAATACGAATTTCTTCTTTGTCCAAAGATGTCCACATCCCTCACTGACTTCAAAGTGCACAAGTGACACAGAGGGCTGGCTTGGTATCTGAGGAAGGCAATGGAAACAAAGGCTACACTGTCAGCTTTCAGACTTCACAATTAAGACATACCATCTTGGGGACCAAAAAGACTTGTATTTCAAGTGCCAATCAGATTAATAAGTAATACACCTTTGCAGACATTGCAGCAACACTCTGGAGCACAAAATAACACTCTGAAGCTCTAGCTCAGTATGTGAGGTGGAGAGATACTGACAACAGGCAGACGGCAGAGTTCATACTGTAAACTACCAGTACTTATGGTCTGATGACTCTGGAAAATTCAACTATTCAAAAGTACATTCACAGCCTGTTTAAAAGAAAAAAAAACACAAACAAACCAAAAAACATTTACTCTGGTCTGCAGTTTTAAAATAAGTAAGTACCTTCCGCTTTTTTGGTGGCTTTTTTTTTTTTTCCTTTTGGTGATGATGTAGTGGAGTCATGAATTCAAATTGCTCGTGATCAACCCAAGGGCAGAATATATGTCACTCCGCTTATCGGGGTCCACATAACTCCAGACTCAGCTGCAATGAAACACTTCAGCATGTGTCTTCCCAAGGGCAAGGCAGGGGATGCCTCAGGACGGCAGTGTGTTGAACTACTGGGGGTCGCAGACCTCAGCAGCAGCAGCAGGACCAGCACAGTGCCCAGACATGCCTACTTCTTGCCGGCGGTATCCCTTCAGCACAAAGACGCAATTCGCAGAGGCCACCGACCCACGGCCTTGGCCCAGCCCTCTTTCCTGGTGGGCTGCACCGCTCCCGAAGGTACTTTGCGGCGCCGGGCTGGGTTCAGCACTGGTGTCCCCGCGGTACCGGGGCCGGCCGTGGGCGACCGGGCTGGCCGCGCTGCCCGCGGGGCCGGGCGCGGACACGGAGCCGACACCGTGGGGCGGGACCGGCCGGGCCACCTGCCCCGCCGGCACCTCCCACCACCCTCCCCTCCCCGCCGCCCGCCTCGTCCCGGGGCGAGGCTTCCTGCGCTCCCGCCGCCGCCTTTCCCGGGAGCCAACTCGGGCTGCGGCCGCCGGGGCGGGCGTGAGGCGGCACAGCGCCCCTTATGCAACCCGCTCAGGGAGCGGCCGCCGCCGCCCCGCCGGCAGCAGCAGCAGCAGCAGCAGCGGCAGCAGCTCCTCCTCCTCGGCTGCCCGTGAGTCTCGGGCACAAGCGGCAGAAGGGAGGGCTCTGGCCCCGGCCGAGCGCGGGGGGCGCAGCAGCAGCCGCCTTGCCCGCCCCACACGTGTGGGAGGCTGAGCCGGGCGGTGCCGCGGCCGTCGGAGCTCGGCTGCCCCTGTCCTGACCGGGCGCTGCCGCGGCCGTCCCGCTGTAGAAGCGCAGAGGGCGAAGGAGCCTCAACCCGTGCCGGCGTTCGCCTCCGCGCCCTGCCCGGCCGTGTGCCCGGCGTTACGGGGAGATGCGTGACTGGGACGACCTTTACCCGCTCCCAGTGCCGCCCTCGTGGGTGCCGGGGGCTGCCGTAGGGATGCTTTCCTTGCACTTCATCCAGAAACTCCTCTTCCCTTACTTCTGGGCCGACCTGAGGTATCTGCTCAAAGTGTTGACCTATGGACTCAGAGTGGAGATGTACCGGCTGCAAGGGAGGGTTGTCACCGTCCTGGACAAGTTTGTGAAGCTGGCGGAGAAGCAGCCCCACAAGCCGTTCCTCATCTACGAAGGGACGGTTCACACCTACAGGGATGTGGACCGGAGGAGTAACAGGATAGCACAGGTCTTCCTGCAGCACGAGGCTCTGAAGAAGGGAGACACAGTGGCCTTGCTGATGGGCAACGAGCCGGACTTCATCCACGTGTGGTTCGGACTGGCCAAGCTGGGCTGTGTGGTGGCGTTCCTCAACTTCAATGTCCGCCTGAGATCTCTCTTGCACTGTGTCAGTAGCTGTGGGCCCAAGATACTGGTTGTGGGAGCAGGTAGGGTGTATGCCTTATTCCTACGTCCAAAGCTCTTAATGCCATATCTACCACTTGTCTGTACCTCCAGCTCCTTTATTGAAAAGCTGATTTTCAGATGTTCATGGAATAAAAGAAAACCAGGGCTGGAAGGAGCTTCAAGAGGTTATAAAGCTTTAGCCTCAAGTATATCTGGGCTTTAGGGACATCCAAGTTAACCTCTTCTTTAAAATGTGCGTTGCAGGAGAGTTTTCAACATCTAAGTACAGCATATTCCAAGTGTCTTAATTGTTTCAGCTGCTCCTTAATGTGGCTCTGAAAATATTAGAATTACCTGTTAAGAGTAATTTTCTATTCCTTCTCAAATAGTCAGCTTTAATCTTATTTAAGTCTTGTACTTTATTCTCTTGTACTATCTCCTCATCTTTCAACCACTGCAAAATTAGAAGGCTTAAGCTCACATTGTACAAGCTGTGCTGTTCAACTGTTTGCAAAGGTATGATACTTTTCCAGGAACTAAAGTTTTGAGAGTATGGCACATAGAAAGTTGATTCATAACCAGCTTACTACAGAGGTTGGATTGTAGAAGAAATTGCTGCCTTCAAATAGGAGTGGTAGTATGTGTTGTGTAATTTTCTGGAGTATTACCTTTTTATTAAATGCTTCGAAAGAATTTAAAATCTTTATGTAGGCATACTGGACATTGCATGCTCAAACTGGGCTTCAGTTACAGAGGTGACTTTAGGTAACTTTAGACAGATCCAAAGCATAAACTTGCCGCAGCATTTATCATCAAGTGCAAGGGAACCTGCAATGTTAAAAGATAGAACCTTGAATTTGGTTGGAGGGAAGTATTTCAAAATATTGCACATTAATGTTGTCCTGCCTCTCCAGAACTATTGTTTCAAGTCTGCTTTACCTTATTTTTGCTTCTCAACTTACTCCTAAAACAGGAGTTAAACAGGTTATGGGGTTTTGCATCCATGCCAGCTAAACAGTGGAATTTCGTCCCATCTGTTCTCTGCAGCTACAAATTTGTGCTTTCAAAAATTTATGTAAGATATTTCTTTTGCATATTTTTAATTATAAATCCTGTCTTTCTGATTCTATATGATAGGCTGGTTTAAGATTCTTAGTAATTAAAACAAGCTGGTGAAACAAAAACTAATTTAAATATAATCCAAACACATGATAACAAGGCTTCTGAACTGAAAGTTTTTAATTTTGCTTTCTTACTTAAAATAATCTTGTTCTTTCTCATGAATATGTGTTTTTGAGTGTATGGACTGAGGAATAGAATTAATGTTATGGAACTTCTTGCTGGTTGACTGTGGTCAAGGAGAAATATCGTATCACTCTTGAAAGAAACATATATTGTACCTGATTGTTATCGATAATGATTTCCCCCTAATGTTTATAAAAATTGCAGAGCAGCTTTTAACATTGAGGTTACACAGTCAGTTACATAATTCTCAGAGGTCTGTTCACTTATCTTTTTGTCCAGTGTTAGTGCATGTTTCAAGGGATTCTTCCTTATCAATAAGCATGGCTTTCTTGTGCATTTTTCCCTCGTGGCGCCATTTTCACAGGAATATCTTGAATATGGTATACTTTTTTCAAAATATTTACACTAAAACCAATGAACCCATGGTCTAATATCTATCATTGCCATAGTCAGGCATAAATTTTGACAACTAAGATTGTTTTGGATAATGAAGTTCTAATTTTCAAAAGTATGTAGGTTTTTCACCCTCCACAGACAAATACAGGCCTGACTTAGCAATTCTACTTCTTGTAAGAGTTAACAAAACTGTATTTGTAGTATTTTGCATGACCTTTGAGCTTATGTATAGACTGCAGCACAGCAGAAATCATCCCTTAACAATTTGACTGTTAACTGTGCTCAACAAGATCAAATTTGCTCTAGAAATTCTTGTCTGTAATGGCACATTAAATCAGGAACCTGTATTTAAATCTACTTAATATTCAGGTTTCATTTGTGCTGAAGGGAACCTTCCACTTTTGGCTGCTGTCTGAAGCAGTTCCCATAGATAATTGTTTATTGGTAAATCTTCACTGTTCAGAATGGTACTGTAGCCTCCCTTTGTGTGAGATGATTGCTTCCTGCAGTTTTTTTTAGTCCCTCTTGTCATTTTCAGAAATGCTTTTATTTTTTTAAAAATGTGATACCTCTGTACAAATAGGCTGGATACTGTTTATGGTTGCATTTTCTTCCATTGCCTTTGTCCATTTGGCATCCTGCCTCTTGAAAAGATCATTCTCGTTTGCCAGATGTGTACTCTTCACTTTTGCTGTGTGCCCTCATATTTTTCAGACATTGTGGTTTGGTAACCCCATCCAATTAGTTTCATCTTGTCTTTGGCTCAGCACCTGGAATCAGACTTTCTCTGTTCTGACAATTTTCTGATACTTTGATTGCTTTTTCTAAATTTAATTATGAGTCTTCCAGTAGTACTTTTGTGGGTTTGATTTTGATTTAGTGTACTTTATGAATTCTGCAATTGAAAGTTTTATTCTTAAACCTCAGATATGTTATAAAATCTTCCAAATTTCTCTGTCTTGTTGGTTCCTTACATGAAATGGCTCTCTCTAAAAGGCTGATTTTTTTTAGTCTTTCTGTTCCTTTGCAGTATTTCAATTTGCCTTTGTGTAAGAGAGAGTTTTCTTCTTTAGCTGCTCTCGTTTGTCTGCTGTGTTCCCAAGCATTCAGCTCTTGCTTTGATTTGTTACTTAACATTGTCACACTTCTATTCCCAGAAACACTATCTACCACCACTCCCATTCTGGGGAATGTTTCTTGAAAGAGATTCAAAAGTTAGAGTTTAAAACTGTGTTTTTAATGAAACAGTAATTAACTAACTTGTAAGTAAATGAGGAACTTGTAAAAGAGAAAGAAAGAACCTGTATGCTTCTCTATGAGCCAGCCAGGATTACCTTATCCTAACAGCAATCTGACCTGTTTCAAAAGGTATTCATCGTTTGTTACCAGATCATGCCACCCTTAATTGTTTCAAAACTGGTGGTTAAACAGACTAGTAAGGTACTGCTTAAAATGAAGACGTCTTCTAAGGCACTGTGCCCTTTCTGGGAAATATTGAAGTCTTGATTCTGTGTTTTGTATAATTGTATCTATTGGTGTGTAACAGATTTAATATTAAACAACACTTACAATCTAGTGACCCACCAGAAATGCACAAATGGAATTTATTTGCTAGCACTTTTTTAGTGTGTTTTTGGTTTGAAGATTTCAGGTCACAGGAGGGCACCCCAGATTGCTGTCACGGCTTCTGATTCAAGGATTCAGCTGTTAAAGGATTGCATTCTAAACTCCATGAGATTGATTTACATTAGCCCTGATAACAAAGGCTATTAAGAGAGTGCACATGCCACATGGACATGTGTGGGCAGCCTGCTCTACATGGGTCTGCTCGAGCAGGGGGATTGGACCAAGATGACCCCCAGAGGTCCCTTCTATCCACAGCCATCTTGTGATTTTGTAGTTCTGTACAGAAGTACATTTCCCAGCTGTACAGCATTTTACTAGCTATGGTTCATTACTCTTGAGGCACTGGCAATGCTTTCTGCTGCTGCTGAGGGTATTCTGAACTAGATAGAAGCACATATGCATCTTGGAGAAAGAGAGTAATTAAAATATTTTTTTGTATTTGTAAATTAAGGTCACATGGTTTTATGTACAAGTAGAAGTATCACCTCTCATGTTGTCACTGATAGAAAAAGAGAAAGATTTTAATCAAAACCACTTTTTCTCATCTGCATGGAAGAAGAAGGTGTTAAGACCTAAACATTTAGGATGAGGGAACTTTGGAAGACCAGTAGGAGACATGCTTACCTACTCCATTAGACACCATGTCTCTTTGATCACTTGGTCTTAGTCTGTATCTTGTTCCGTGTAGTCTTTGAGTGGAAAAAAGGGCCAAATGTGATTCATGAGGTGGTTAATATTTTATTACCTTTACTGCTTTGGGTGGCATTTCAAGATACCAACACTAATTCTGAACCACAGCTGACTTTTCTGTTATTATGACTCTGAGAAGCTGTGCTGAGTGTAACAAGTCACTTGGGGGATCAAGTACAAGTAACAATTATTTTCCGAGGCCAGACAGCGTGGGGAAGAGTTTGGACTTGCCATAGCTTCCTGAACATATCAGCCAGGGTACACATCAAAGTTATGTAAGAACCATTTCATACCGTTTTCTTTCTCAGTAACTTTCTGTTCAGTACAAGTTGATCTCATAATCTGATGTATTCCTTTCATCAGTGTGGAACTGTGTCCTTGCCAGCAGCCTGAATTGTTTCTTTGCTAGAAAATAGCATAAAAAACCTTTGTGTAACTTAAAGCCTATGATGGTAGTTCAAAATGTATTTCCCTTGTTTTCTCAAAAGATGTAACTGAGTTACATATTTGTGTCAATACAATGTAACAGTTTCTCAAACTTTTGGTGAATAATGAAATGCTTTAAAAGTGAGAGGAAAAGAAAAGCAAACAAAATGGAGAAACATATCCATCTTGATCAATTCCAGATATTTTTTTCCTTGTAGGAGCCAAACAATTAGCAAATAGTGGATATTTGTATACAAACTATGTAAATATATACAGAACTTGCCAAACTTTATATAAGCAGCCATTTCTTCCAGAACAAGTAAACCAAAACCTGAACATACTTTCATAGTGTAAAAAATAAAATACTTGAGAGAAACCACAAGTTTAAATAGCTGAATTGTTTTACTGTAATTACTTTTCTGTATGATAAAGTTCACATACAAGGTACCTCTAGAAACAGTTCTTCCAAGAGGGCTGTTTCTTCCTGACAGCTAGACAAGATGATATGTAGAGACTAGAGTCCTGCACACAAAGTCTGGCACAGAAGGTTTGTTTGGAAAAATGGAACAAAAAAAAAATGGAAAAAAATGTTAATTGACTATCATTAGAATTAATCTTTGGAAATACATTAGTAACTGAAAGTTATTTTCAAACACCCCATCTCCTGTGTGTTCCAAAAGTAACTTTCAGTTTCTGGCACTTTGAATATAGCTGTTTAAAATTGCCTTTTTCTCATTTGAGAAATCATTATTGTTTCTGTTGTTTTCTGCTATCTACCAAGACATTTCTTTCAAGACAACATTTACTTACAAGCTGTTCACATATTGTTCCACGTACTAGATTCCTGAGCACAGAAGAAAAATTCTGTTGTGTAATCATTTAATAGTTCAAAGTAGTAAACCCCCCAAAGCCATAGGTTCTAAGAGTAAGTGTTCAGAGAAACAATAAGCGGTATGCATGTTTAATTTGAAGATTGATCTTAACTATTTTGTGTAAATACGTTTCAGTCTAGGAAAAGAGGGCTGTGTCCTCATGTCATTCTTGAATCTTAAATGATTGTGTCTGTAGGGTTGAATTTAATAGTTGCAATCTTTCTTCCCTTGAAGTAAGAAAAGGAGGAAAGAGAAAAAGAAGAGGTAAGTCTTCTTTTTGACAGACTTGCACTTCATATTACTCAAATGCATAAAGAACTTGGTGCACATATTATCTAGAACTTCTTAGTATTAAAAATTAGAAAAGTTCTTGATTTCATGTCACACAGTAATAAACAAAAATATCTTCTGTAGAGAAGTTAGGAGTTGGTAGCTAATACAGTTTTATCTTCACTTTCAAAAATGTAAAAAGCAAAATCGTTAAAGGAAATTATAAAAGGAATTAATTTACCTATCCAAAAATAAAGAAATGCTGCAATGATCCCTTTGGTATCTGTGGTACTTAAAAAGCATAGTACTCATTGAAGTTTGTTGTTTGTTTGTTTTTTTTTTTTTTCTTGCCAGGCCTTTTGCACAGTAGGTGAAATTTCATTTATAATTACAATTTAGTTACATGGGATAATTCTTCATAACAAGTTTTACTGGGCAGTTTTTCCTCAATATTTGTACATCATGTTTGTTACCTGGATAAACAGCTGAGTCTGGTTCAAATGATTACTGAAAGCTGGAAGAACCAAGAAGTTCTTAGTAGCCCTTAACACCTTTCCTGGTATTGTAGTTGGAGCCAGTGCATTAATAACAAGTGACAGAGAATGCTGTATTGAGAACAGAAGCTTCTAACATCTCTGTTTCTTTTGCTAGGTTCTCAAGACTAACTTGCACATTCACAAATGATCCGTAGTATATTTAAGAGATATATATGCATAATAGGAAGACAAAAATCAGTATTAGAAGGTAATAAGTATGTAGTTATTCTGTCACACTTGGTTTATTGATAGCTGAATAGAAATAGTACTGTTGTATTTTCCTATTTATTGCTTGAAAAATATGCCATAATTCTATTTAGGACTGCAAGAAAGAATTAATATGCTGATGAACTTTGACATTCAGTAATCAGGTTTCCTGCAGTTAATACTATTGTCCTTAATGGTTTTTATTCACATTTTTTCATTATATTGTTATGTATAAGGGAAGGGGACTCTACTCCAGTGATTCAAACAGGAAGCTATCTATCTTTTAGATTTCTAAAATTATTCATTTGATTCCTTCTTGAAATCATTTTGCAGTACAAGGAAATAAGAACACAAATATTTTAATGTTACACTTCATCAGATCTATTTGCTCAATGTTCATAGAATATTTAAAACTTGTACTCTGTAGGCTTTAAATTTGTGAGACATGTTTAGTTGATGATAATAGGCTATACGTCTGTAACAGTGATACAGATTATCATATTACTAATTAAAATATATACAGCAGTCTGTCATTAGGAAAGTTTAATGAAACATTAAAAATCCTAAGTTATTTTGGTGCAAAATTTATGCATTCCATTTTTGGTATCCATATTTAATATTTGCGAAATGAACTTGGAGTTGACATCTGGATTTCAAATGCTGGCTCTGGCAATGCTTCATTGTGAGTCATGTCAGCTTTGTTTGTTTATTCATCTATAAAAACTGAGATAATAACATAAATTTATACCCACAGGAAGATTTGCAAGATTAATTACATAGACTGGGATGTATCAAGGCACTTAAGTGGAAATGAGTTCTGTTGAAAGCAGTATTACTTCTATTCTTGCTCTGTTTCCTGGATTAGGATTTAAAGAGTGTGCAGTCTTCTGAGAAAGTGACATTATAAAAATACTTTGAAATATAAATACCAAATGTATTACTTAAGGATTGGCCTCTATATGTATTTTCTCTTCTTATTTAATCTAGGAATTTCTCTCATTTCTTTCCTGATAAGGCAACAAAACAAATCTTAGTTAGACTCCTGTTTTTATTTTATAAAAATAAATTTGTATTTATATATAGCTAAAGGCCAATAGAAGAAGTGGTTTTCAGTGAATTAACTGAAATTAGTGATCATAAGAAAATAAAATTGTCTGATGTGCCCAAAGTCAAATTCATTATGGTTTTTAAAACACTCAAAGCACTACATAAATAGCCATATAGTTCTTTGGCACTCTCTGAATAAGCTATGGACCTGTATCGTATTTCTATTCTGTGAAATTCAGACATGATGTAGTAAATTTTATAGTTTGTGTGTGTGTTTGCTTTTGAATTAGTCACTTCTGCACTTTTGAAAAAAAATACTTTTCAATGAGAGATTGCTGTTGAGGGCATCCAAGGAAACCTGCACTGTAATTACCTGTTTGAATATGTTTGCCTTGCACCTTCAGTGGATTTCTTCATGATTATTTGAAGTTGAAGCTTAACCACACTTCATTCCAGTCTTAGGAATAAGGGTTATCTAAAATCATGTGGGAAGCAGGAGTTAGTAATGAAGGCTCACAGTTTTGCCTTGAGGGCTAGTTGACAATTAGATTATGTGGCATCAGCAGTATTTTTAGCACTGTTCTCATACGTTTTCATTCTAGTTTGCAATTATTCTATTGAATCTGATCATATCCATGGAGTTTACTTTAATTTCTCTTTCTATTATAAAAAGTAGAACTTTAAGGGAAAAAAATACTTTTTTGTCTGGTTTTGTGAAGACATAATGTAAATAACATTATTTCATGTTAATGTTTTAGATTTGCTTGGGACACTGGAAGAAATTCTTCCTAACCTTCAAAGAGATGTTAGTGTTTGGGTAATGACCAAAGACTCCACTTTTCCAAGTGTGCATACCCTTTTAGACAAAATTGAAGCTGCATCTGAAGACCCTGTTCCAGTTAATCGATGCTCTGTGAACAACCTCAAGTCAGCTGTTTTATATATATTTACTTCAGGAACAACAGGTACAGGTCTGCTGTAGAGTCTGTTTCCCTTCAGCTTTCATTTAGAAACCTGATTTTTCTAAAACTAATCTTTTAATAGCAGAATGCCGTATTTCTCATCTAGAAGCTCTATTATAGAAATTAAGCTTGTTTCTTGTCAGTAACTCTTTCTATTCAGTGGTTTCTGAGTTTCTCTTCTCTTCTCTTTTTTTTTTTTTTCCTGCCACATTGCACAAATACTATGAAAGGCTTTACCTCTTACTATTTCCCAGCTAAGGTGTTTCTAAAACATTGCTTTTTTTTGTTGGTTTACAATCATAAGAAATATTATTTTGTGATCACGTACCACTGCCTACCTAAAATACATAAGATTTTACCTAAAACTTTAAAAAACAATCTTGAAACAAGGAAATAGGCATTTGTATTTTCTTCATTGTCATGTTTCATGCAGGTCACAGTAGAGACAGAAAATAGGATTAAGTTACTAGCCTTTTAGTTTAGAAACAGATGTCTGAATTTATTATCAGTGCTCTAGCAGCTAAGGAGCTAAGACTTAAAAAAACCCTGATCACTGACACGAAAATAATTTTGATGTTGTTAGGATGAGCAGATAGACATTCTCATTCAGTTGAACACAACAGTTTTAGTAACAATAAGATTTAAAATCAATATGTGGTTTATGATTTTGTTCCTTCATACAAATAATAATTCAATTTATTTGCTTTGGGTTCTTCAGAAAAATTAGGAAATAGGTACATCAGTCTGGAATAAAAAAATTGGGAAATTATACATATTGTCAAGAGGTGAGGTTATGTTTGTAATACCCTTAATATAAATATGGATGAGCTTTCTGGTCAAAAATACGGAGAAAAAATTAACTAAGCAATAATAGGAAATTATCTAGATGAGATGTTTTTGTTTTTATAACTTCATTCAGAAGGTCTGTGTGAAGTCTCAAATTTCAGTAATGTAGGATTTAAAATATTTCTGAATCCTTGTATGTATTACATTAATTTACATTGAATTTCTATTATGTCCTATGTAACTACACTGTAGCTTCGATAGAATAGGTGTGAAAACTTTATGAGCCATTAAATTTTTTGAAAAATTGAACAGTTCTCACTGTTCCTCATCAGCCTTACTCATCATGAAATTTGTGAATGTGAGTGTCCCAAGATGCCCTTGCAGGTGAGTCTCTGTGTTGTTGAACAGAAATGCTGTGCTGAATCTGAAGAAACTCAGTAAGAATGACATAACTGGAGTGGACTTTTCAGTGGATATTTATTTTTTGTTTTTCTTTTTATTCTACATAGTCTTCATACAGTTCTAAAACAAATGGGAAGATGTAGATGTATGATTCTGAGATAAGCACCCATCTACTTCATGTAGATCCCATATCTTTCTAATTTATCTTGCAGTCACTCTTGCCTGATTGAGATCTGATGTGATGCCTCTTTATGTTAAGGGAAGTCCATAAGTAGAGTAAATGTTTTTGGCCCTTTGTTGGGTCTGTATAATTTGATAGCAGACAAATCATGGAGTTTCTTTGTGTTTCCAGCTATTTGAATTGACTTGACATCAGGCTAAATAGCAAACAGATAGGATTACAAACTGGCATATCTTTATGTGTAGAGAACAAACATGAGATACTGTATTAAATAGCCAGTTGTCTATTTATAATTTGTAGCCACTTAAACAGTTGGCTGAAAATTTGGTTACAGAAGAAAGAATTGATTTTTTAAAAATGATTTAAGAGACTTAACATAGGGAAAAAAAAGAAAAAAAGCTGGGTTCTCTTTAAGAGAAACTTTATGCATTGTTTTGTGTTTTCATTACAGGTCTTCCAAAGGCTGCAGTCATCAGTCACATGCAGGTTCTTAAAGGAGCTGCTGGACTGTGGGCTTTTGGTGCTACTGCAGAAGACATCATTTATATTACTCTGCCTCTTTATCATAGTGCAGCATCTCTTCTTGGCATCGGTGGATGCATTGAACTGGGTACAGCTTGTTTAATTTAATTGTATTGTTAATAGAGAATTAATTATTATAAAAATGTATAAAACCCACTTTGATTCATTGCCACTAGGAAAACTGATGTTTTTCTGAAGTTAAATTAATAGTCTTTCTTTGGAATAGTTATATATTTCTTTTGCAGAGGAAGAGAGTGTTGTAATAACAAAGGATCTCCACAAACTCTGCTTGTGGAGAAGAATTAGCTATAGTAATTCGTGTCATAAATGCTTTCACTTTCTTTTATATTTAGGTAAAAATGAAGCTAAGGACATTGGCACTATTTTGACAGTGTGTATAGTGCATTAGTTTACGTACAGACTAAACATTGTATGGTGGAATAGAACTAAATTGTATTTTGGTGAACTTAAAAAAACTGGCAAATACAGTTTTAGTAAACAGTTTTTTCATACATCATTAGATGAAATATAACTTTTTTTTCTCATTTAATTTATGTACTGTTTTGCCATGGACAATAAAATACATATTTTACTGAGACAAAGTAGATGTTCTCAATGACTCTCTTATAAAAGGTTTGGAACTTCATGGTAAATATTTCTGGTTTCCTTATACATCAAAGACAAGTTAGAGAAAATGAAAGACCATTGTAAAATGGATTAATTTTGTCTGAATCTGCATTGATGACTAATGTCTTTAAAAATGAGGTTTCAGTGATATACCCAAATGATTTGCTAGTAAGTCTGAATCTTCCGGATGTTTTCAGTTAAACTTTTCAATAATGTTACAACACCAACAATGAGAAGCTGTCTTGTTTTCAAGGCCTTACCTGTTGCTTTGCTGTCTCAGCCAGGAGACTGGTTTCCTCTCCCTTCTTTGTCTACCAGGTTTCAATGCAAGTCTTCAAATAAAACACCCTAAATAAAAATAGTTCTCTGAACAAGGCTGTTCTTATTGCCTCTGATGTTCAATTTTGTAGAAACAGTGAACATAAGCTGCAACATAGAGAAATTGCTTCATTTCCTTTTCTACTGTTTCCATAAAGGTGCAACGTGTGTGTTAAAAAAGAAGTTTTCAGCTAGTCAGTTTTGGAGTGACTGCAGAAAGTACGATGTGACTGTCATCCAATATATTGGAGAACTTTGCCGTTACCTTTGCAATCAGCCAGTGGTAAGTGGCTATTTGTCTGCAAATCATGTGTACATTTATTGTTCTTCACATGAGTATGTTAAAAGGGAAACAAAACTGTGTTAGAAATGTTCCTATTCCCTTCTTTTTATGTGATGTTCTGCAAATATTTGATGATCTGTAGATGCTTAATGGCTTGAATTGTGAAAATGTACTACAAGTATTAAAAGATTTTGAGACTAAAAACTGATCCTTTGGTGAAAAAATATTGTTTCATAGAGTTTTTTAAGGTAAGTTCAGAAAACCAGGATTACTGTTCAATGTCTTTTCTGATTTTCAAAACTTTGTTTCTTGGCACCTGAGTATATCAGAGGTCTCATGTTTTGTAGGTCATGTTTTAGCACTGTGGAATGTGCATGCTTTGAGACTATCTAAACCATATTTTAAAATTTGGAAGGGGCATGGTCTAGGTTAGCAGATTTTGGTTTCAATTCAAAATGTTTGCCTTTTTGCAATAAGAAAATTATTCTAGACAACAAAGCTAGTTTTGTTAGAGTGACATTCCTCTCTGAAATTGTGTTAGTCAGAACTTGAAAATACTTCTTTTCCCTTGGCAGTTAGTGGTGTGATTGTTTATTGACATGGTATCAAGTGCAAAGTATGCCGAACCTGTTGCAATTACCAACTACAGCTGACTCAGGTTAACTTGAATTAACTTCTGATCTGGCTATTATCTGGTATATTTCTGTATCTACCAATTGGTGTTAGAGAGAGACCAAGATGTTTTAGGCTAAGCTAAATGCCTAAAATTTGTTGGAATTAACTTAAGATGTATAGAATAATACAGATGGAATGAATATAACCTGTTGCATAGCAAACACGACTGACTTTCTAGTCTAAATGTGTCAAAATGGATATGTAAAAAACATTAATTGTCCAGTAGAAACTAAAATGCCTCTTTCTAATGTTGGCACCTTCCATCTGTTTGAGCTGTGGGTTGTCTTTATTTACAATAATAAGTCCCAAATATTACCTCTTACATTATCTTATCTGGTTAAACATTTTAATAAATTACCGGATTATTATCATCATCATCATCATCATTATTATCATTATTATTATCATTATTATTATTATAATAACAGATTTTATTTTGAATATTAAATAAAAGTAGATAAAAACATCCAAGTATCTGTATTACATTAAGCAAAAAGAACTGTGTCCTCTTCTAATTTAAAAAAACGTTTAGGAGCACACAAAGAGATTTATGAAGATATACAGAAGATGCAATGCAGCTGTTACGTCTTGGAGCAGCCTTCCTTTGCCTCTATCCTAATTTAATTTCAGTATTTAAAAAATATAAAAAATAGTGGTTTATTTCCTTTTCAGTGACTTATATTAAAGTGTCTTGTCTCTTAGGAAAAGGTACTAGTAATTCAAATTATTTAATCCTCATTTTACAGTTTTCCAGATTAACATCCTCCTTAAGCAGTATTCTAAAATAAGATAATGCAAATCAGTCTTGTTTTCCAGCAGAATAATAATTTGCGTTAATATCTAAAGTTGCTGACCAAAGAATAGAAAAGGTCATTGGATTTCTTTTCCTTCAGGAAAATGATCAGAAGAATGTTTAACCAAGGTAGGTGTGGGTAATAGATACTACTGCACTATTCAAGCATGCCTCAGTAAAGTAGAAGTTCTTGAACTAAAGAGAGCATGGCTAATGTTCCAGTGACCACCACTGACTGGGATGGGAACCCAGGACAGTAATACCTTTCTCTCTCAGGTGTTTTTGTTTGTTTGTTTGTGTTTTTTTGTTTTGTTTTGGTTTGGTTTTTTTGTGGGTTTTTTATTTTGGTTATGTTTTGGGTTTTTGTGTATTATTATTGTTATTATTATCAGCAGCACAACAATAAAATATTTTTATTTGGTTGGGTTTTAACTTTATAGTAAAATAAACAAAAAATTACAGGATATCAAAAAATTAAGTTAAAGACCATAAGTAAAATCAAAACATGAGAGACATAGTTTTTATATATTGTGATTTTGCTTCATTGTAGGCTAACTTGATTTCCCCAGAGTCATCTCCTTCTTCTCCATGTTTGCAGTTTGAGATATTAATTGTTCCCCTTTTCTGTCCTCCAGTGGGAACATGGCCCTTCTTTTTCACCCCTCTTTATCCTGTTCAGTGTCTTAAAGCAAGAATGATAGATTAATATACTTCATTTCTAGAAAAAACTCATTTTTAAATCCTTACCAAGCCATCATGAGGTTAACGCAGTTTTAAATTTTTTAAATAGTTATTTATGCTATCATTAACTATTTACATACTACATACCGTGGTTATGCAACCTTTAACTATCTATTAACTATATAACTGTTTTATTTGTTATTTTATCTGCATACTTTCTAGGAGCTGACATGTCTAAACTCTTTCTACTGTGAGACTAGAGTAGTATTTTTTGGGGTTTGTGTTTTTGTTTGTTTGTTTGTTTTGCTAGCTTGCTAAACCTTCTCAAGAAAAATTAAAATTATAAAATGAATCGATTTGACAGCTAGGTACCTGAAGAAAAAGAGTAAATCCTTGTCATGTTAAAACTGGAAGAGAAACATGTTCATACAAATAAGTGAAAGGTTTTAAAATATGTTATGCAATCCATTCTTAGTTTTCAAGTAGGTGAAATAGTTCACTAAGTTGGATTCTCTCTGTAAGTTTCATAAAAGTAGAAGTACTGTATATGTTAGCAGCATGAAAAAGACATCACAAGTACGAGTTTTAAAGTCCTGTGAAAATAATACGTGGGCAATGTTGTCTCAGGATTAAAGTACTATAAAGCTCTTCTACTCTGCACAGATTAAAACCATACCAATTACCTTATATTCTTGATTTGCTTTTTTTAACACTAAACTTGAAAAAAATGGCATAGTTTTTACAGTTGTAGTCTAGACTGTGGCCTCTTATTTCATAGATTGTGGATTGAACTTTGGGCAAGTCTGTGTGGTAGTATATAGACTCTTAGCTGAACTTCATTATTGGTTTTGTCTTCTTTGATCATTCTGCCTCCCACTCACATCTGCAACAACTCTTGAAGACTCTTGCAGCAGAATTTTTCTGAAGCTGTTCTACATCCAGTTTGATTTAGTAATCTAATGTCTGGAAAGGACATTTGTTAGAAAAGGAAGTTGTCTTTCTTCCTTAAGTACAAACACCTTGCATTATGTGACACTTATAGGTTTTGCTGGGCTCTTGAGCGAGTAATCCTCATGCCTGCTGTCTTCCACATTCTTCTTCTGCAGTATTTTGATTATACTAGACATACAAGAATCAGCATTGATGGCTAATAGCCATAACTAGCTACAAAATGGATCCTCCTCTAGGATACTAGTATAACCACTCCAGTGAAAAAGAACATTCAGGAAATTAATAACTTGGTCTTGCTGGATGACATTGCTCAAAGTCTCTGCTAACAGTGATCTACAAAATTGCAAAAGTATGGCATAGCAGAGCTCCCTATATCCTCTCTCAGTAAAAGCCTTGGAAATACTTCCCTTCTAATCTATGGATATATTTTTCTAAGAGACTTGCAACTAATTTAAAATTTAACATGCAAAGTGTAAACAAAATCTTCTAATGGCATTTGCAGGTATATTTGAAATTTTATGTAATGATCTATTTCAATAATGCATTACATCCGGAAGCTTTTGGAAAAATAACAGCATCTCTTTCCTGATTTTTGTAAAGAAGACCTGAATCCTGAAATGTGTTACAAGTAGAGGGTAGAAATCAGTTTTCTTGATCATTATGTCCTGGCTTTGGCTTTCATAAGTTGTCATACAGTATGACAATATTTGTACAATTTATGATACCTTGCATGAACTGGGTAAACTCTCAGTTAAAACCAGAGTACACTTCTACTCATATTTAAAGTCTGTTTCATAAATAATTATAGTATTGCTTAGAATCTGGCATTCAATATCTGCCCTGCTTGGTATTGAACCAGTGTTATCCTTCAGCATCAGTAACATTTTTCATTGGGGTTACCTCAAGCGTATAAGACCATGTATATCAGCTTTCAGACTTTGTTTTGTTAAGCTGAAGCAAGCCAGTCTCTCTGCTAGATACAGTTTGGCCAAGGGTTCTTTGGATGGGATTAAACTCTCTGAAGTGACTTTAGAAAAGATGCTTAAGGATTTATTTTGTGTCAGAAAAATAGTATTTCTGAAGGAGAAAACAAGGAAGTCAATGCAACTGGGAAAAGGAAACAGACTGAACTTTTATTTCCCTACAGCAGACTCAAGAATTTTGGGAAGGGGAATGAGAATGAAGTTTATGTATGTTGACTAGCACTGTCTGTCACATAGAAACAAGTTTATTTGAAGGAAGAGAATTTGATAGTCAGATAACAAAGGAAAAACTACTCAGCATGCACTTCTCTACAATGCAGGTTTGACTTGAAATCACATTTTATTCTCCATTAAAGTTTAGCTCTCTATATGTTCAATACTAGATATTGTTCTTTTTGATATCTTGCAAATGAGCAGTGTAAATTTGTCAAGCCCCTTTCAGGTTTTCAGCATGAACACTTTTTTGAATACCCCAAACCAGTGACACACTTACAGACAACCACAATCTCTAGTGGTCATTGCAGTCTAATTAATGGGGGGAATTTTGCAATTTATTTATTCTTCTAGTAACCTGTCCTTTAAAAAAAAAAAAAAAAAATCTGCAACCATTTGCATGTGTCATAAGCAGACATCATTCTTAATCCAAGTTGTTACTGATTCACTGCAGTATTAACAGTGCCTAGAATGAGAATTGAACACTGTATATGCTGTTAGATAAAACAGAACATTTAAACTAAGAGCATATTCATCACATATGAAATTGAAGCTTAGAAGTGGACCTGAGATCTGAAAACTTGTATTTTTTTCCTTCCACACTACATTAATTGATCAATTGATCTTATAAGAACAACAAACTTTGTCTCTGCTTCTGACTGCCATAATTGCAAATTATGCAAATTTTTTAAAAGTGGCTTTAAAAACAGATTAAAAACTTGTCTAGTTTGCCTCCTGCCTTATGATACTTAAGTGTTCTGGCATACTTCTCCTGGACTCTGCCCACATGATGATCTTGTGTCTGTTTTCTCATTCTTCCCACTAATAATGGTAAAAGTTTTCAGATGTTTTTTGTGAAAAAGTCTTCTGTAATGTTTGTAGAGTTTCTTTGGGCTTAGAAAGCATTAGTTTTTCCTGTCCAAAACAGAACTGAAAGGTAATTGCAATGTTAGTTACTGATCCTAGCATGGTGGCTCAAGACATGGCTCAAGACTTTTCTTAGTCTTTAAGTGGTCACACAACTTTGACCAATTTCCTTACTTCTGTCTTCCAGTTTTTCTAGGTACTTGTCCTTTGGGTTAAGCTAGTGGAGTCATGCAGAAAATGTCCTGATAATAAAGCCTGGAAATCACAATCATGCTTTCACAAAGGGAAGCTTCATATTGCTCACAGAATAGTATGTACAATATGAAGTGCAAGAAATAATCTGTGCATGCTTTAATTCTCTGAATTGATCTTTGAAAAGTTTTGTGTAATTTGTTTTGCCATTTGTGCTCCAGGGGCATTCACCAAAAATACAACAATCTACTTCATATTACTGGGTGGAATACAAACAAAAGTGACCTTTTTTTGTTGGTAGACATTTTCTGAGGAAATGGAAGTACAGTTAAACAAAAGTCAATGAGAAGAGCTAAAGGAAGAAAGCTTCTTTTAGAATCTAATCCTATTAGATTACCAAGAGATTGATTAATAAAATGTGGTGAGATTGAGCTGTGCTAAATAGCAACCAACCAGTTTCAGAACTAAAATGATGTGTCTGTTTCCTACAGTTTCTGTTTCTTTCTTATAGTGGATCTCTTCTCTATCCTTCCTGTTTTCTTTTATTCGTATTTTTAAATTTGGGTATGTGTTTTCCTCAAAAAATCTAGTTGCATTTTATAATTAGGTATTACTGAAAAGTACAGGTAGATGTGCATCTTGAAGAATTTATTATACCTGTAACAGTAGGGTATCACCCATTTTATAGTTTATACATAATGCCACTTTTTCAGGGCTAATTCACCAGAGGGCTGATGAATGTGTTGTTACATGCATTTCTTGTAAATATATGAATGCAAATCCTGTGTCATCTGTCTTACCATATTTTATATTTAACAGATATTTGCATTTGTCAGGCCGTGAGATTGTTTTCATTTTCATCAAGGCCATGATACAGACAACAATTCATGCCTCCTTTGCTTGAATTGTCTTTGCTTCTCTCCATTTGGCTTTTCCTTCTGCAGAAATAGTAAAAGTAGAACAATTAATCTATTCTCATGTGTTGGTTTAAAGCAGCTGCTAAGCACATTTCTATATAGCTGCAGTCATGAGTCCTTCCTGCACCAGTTAGTACACTGTTGGTAGCACTCTAAAAGGCATTTATCAGGAACTTAATCACATAGATAGTCCAAATAGTTCCCAAAGAACACTTAAGGTGGAAAGACTGGCAAAGGAAAAATCCCAAGTATGTGGTATTTAATATGATAAGGCAGATCCTGACTTGTTATAATATATAATTAATATGCAAAAGAAACAAGCACACAAAATGGAGACATAGTGTATCAGAAACTGATTTATGATGTATGCAAATGTTTGGTACACCATTCAAAGATCTTAGCAGAATGAATGGAAGAAAAGCCCAGGTGTATGGTAGGAACAGTTCTTGCTTATTAATGTGTTGATTTTAATTCAAAAAAGGCATTGAAAAGATATTTCACCTTTATTGCTAGAAATAAGTGGATGTAGACTGAACCTCCATTTTATTTCAGAATCACTCTGTAAGAAAATAAAATCACAGAGCAGGAATATAAATAAATGGACATTTTAAAAAACCTTGAAAAGATGTCACAACATTCTGTTATTCTAAAATCAGTCATCCTAATTATCTGTAGAAAACTATTAATCACATTCAGAAACACAAATCGTGATCAAATTATCACAGGACATGTATTGTTTGAAGTTATTTGTGATAGCTTATTCAGGCAAGGCACTGAGTCCTTTGTAAATGAGACATTGTGAGGAAATACAGCTTTTAGTGTGAGTAGTGTTAACCTGGTAGTGTGTTTTTGCAGCAGGCTATGAATATAAATGAAGACAATTGCTGAACACCAACTGCTTCAGGGTATCTGTCTGACATGGCACAGCTTGTTCAGGTGTAAAGAATGGCACAGAAAGAGCAGACCTTATCTCCCAGAAGAGATGTGTACTAGGGGACTCCTTGGAATTCCTCCTACTCCTCTAATTCTATCTGTTGTACCAAAGGGAAGCTAGTTGATGAGATGCCATCTGAATAGGGCAGAAATTCAAAGCATGACTATTAGGTCTAGTCAGTTTAAAGTAAGTTCCTGCATCATCCTTTTTCCTTCTCCTTTCTTACTTGTAGAATTTTATTTACTGCATAACTATTCAGCCGCAGTGCCCGTGGAACCAACATGCCTCCCCTAGAGTTGGACTCTGGCAGTAATCTGGACAATAATGTATGTGAAGATGTTTGACATTAAGAAGAGATGACAGATGTCAAAATGGCTCATGCTGTTTATTTTCTGTGGTTCACTTTCCACTGAAAGTTAGTTACACATAAAGCTAACATGAATTAATGTCATATATTATTTATAAAAAAATTTAGATAAAGATAGGTAAAATATAGCCATATTAATTTACATATATGTAAAACTAATGTGAATAAAACTCACTGCTTAAAGTTTCCTCATTGTAATAATTTTCCTCATACTTACTAAACCTGCTGGGAGGTTAAGTTACATATCATTTCTATTCTTACAGTTGGAATAGGGATAAATGAATGATAGTTTTAATGTCTTTCCCATAAAGCCCTGAAGTACTCTTCAGGGAGTATTGTATCAACAGGCAGATACAACTATGTGGAGCTCACTAAATCACAAATGTAGCAGTTTTAGCAATGCAATCTAACAGAAAACTTACTGTAGTTGTGAAGAAGTGAATTACTGCCCTCCTTTTTAAGAGAATTTGCTTTCTGTGATCAGCTCTGGGTGACATCTTAAACCTTCTCTGGCTTCTTGAAAAAGGAATGAGCATCTCTTCCTAAAGATGTTGATGTTGTTGATAGGTGTTAATATTACAAGCAAAGGAGGATGCTGACCTGTCAGGTCTGCTCTGCATCTTTGTGCTGTATTAATATAAACCAGACAAAGTAACACGAGAAACCAAAATTACTGCACTTATAAATGATGAGATACTTGTTGTTTTGAAGAGAAAAAAAGACACCATAAAACAGTAGGCCACTGTTTCTTAGTTCATCCTAGTTTGTGTCTTTTCAGCAAACAGCTGTGAATACTTTTATTTTTCTTAAAGTATAAATAATAGAGGCAAAGTCACCTTTTATTAGCTTAGTCTCTAGAGGTTTTGAATGTTTCTAGCCTGATGCAAGTCTCACTTAATTACTGTGTGTATATATAAGCACATGTCTGTATCTTCTGTTCATCGTGGTACAAAGGATTTCCTTGAAAGTATCTCATGAGATATTTTTTTGTATCTTAGCAGAGGCAATACAATTGAATAATTCAGTGGTATCAGCAAGGGATAACTGCAGTTCAGTTATGGACATGTTCATTTCAGTTTAGCATTGAAACTGTAAGGGAAATAACTCACTGAAAAGTGTCCGGTTGAGCTGACAGAAATATTCTAAAAATAGTGGACAATTTTATGGGGGGAAAAAAGAGTTAAAAGCTTTCCTCATTAAGTTCAAAGTAAAACTAAATCAGTTTCTCTTAAGAAATAGGTAAACCTTTGTTGTTCAGTGGCAGTATAATGACTTTGAATGTGTAATATAATGGACATTATTTCAAGTATATGAAAAGTGACACTGCTGCATAGTGATACTGTATCTGAAATTGAAAAAACCCAAACCACTGCAAAAATTACATCTGTGGGCAATTTTTAGACACTTTGTTCCAGGCTATGTCCATGTCAGATTCATTGTGCTATGTAATGCAGCACTTGTTAATAATGATTTAGCAGGAAGTCACTGAAGTATGTGCTTGTGTGTTTAGAAATTACTTTCACATCTAAGGTAAGATGGGAGAGAAGGGAAAAAGGAAGAAATGGGTCAGGGTAAAAACAGAGTAGTTAGTGACCAAGGCTGATGAGTGATGTAGTTTTGAGGTAAAATTGAAGGATAATGACTCATATTGTAATCTGCCAAAAGCTATCTGGACCGACTGAAATAGGTGCATTCCTTGCTGAATCATTCCAGCAAGAGGACTTAATTTGCAGAAGGAAGATTCTGAAATGCAATCCTTTTCTCTTTCTGCGAGTTACTACTTTTGAAGAGGAACGAAAAAACTTAGTTTGTCTTTGTGATTTTTGCTGCTGCTCTTTGTGCTTGCAGTTTTTGTTACAGAAGTCAGAATTCACATTCTCATGAAAAATTTAATTTACCCAAGACATAAACCTCTGAGGAATGCTCCTGTCTATGTACTCAGTAGTTTTACTGTTTTCAACAGCCAAAATATTTAAAAGATTCCTGTTTCACTCAGCTGACCATATCTCTTCACAAAAATAATTTGCTGTGCTTCTATGTGAGATTAAATGTGCTAAAATGGATTTTTGCTCTACAAACATAAGTCATACAGGATTACAGTGGGGGAACAGGGGGAAACTAGACTAGAAGAATAGAAAATAGTGACTCTGTCTTCTGGTACTTCAACTTAAATCTGATTGTATTTTAAAGGTGGTCTGTGCAATGTGAATATCTGGGAATGTATTAATAAAATTAGAGCATCTTGCTGAACTGGATACATACTATTATGTTTGTTGTGATAAATATGGGAGATGACAACAGTAAACACTCAGGATTACTAAGAAATAATGTATTCCCAGTAACATTGAACAAAATCATGCAAATCTCGATACTGAAAAAAATACAGAAGATGACTCATATGCAACGTGTGGGAAGGAACAGATATTAAAAGTGTGTGAGATCTGATTGTTTCTCACAATCAGTCTGAAGAAAGTAACTATTCTTCTCTTATGACTTTAATCCCATGACAGAGATGTTTCCCATCTTTCTCAGTTCTTCCCAGTTTTTTAATTCCACTGGGTAGAAATAGACTGAGACAATGCAACTTTGAAAGTATGGAAGCATTTATATAAATTACTGTAGTCATTATTCAGGAAATAATTTGTTTGTTCAGCAACATAATAGGTTTGTGATTGCAGTTTGCTACATTCTAGCTCTATGCCAGCTATGCCAGCTTTCTTTAACTTCTTGCTTGTTGTTTTTGTTCTTTTTGTTGTTTATACTTGATTTATTTTAAAGAAGGTACATTTTTCCCACAATATATGCAACAATCAAAATCAGTTTTCAGTAAACTGTATTTTAATTTTTTTATTTTTTTTTTTTTTTTACAGAAGGAAGGAGAAAAAAATCACAAAGTCCGACTAGCAGTTGGAAATGGAGTAAGAAATGATATATGGAGGGAGTTTTTAGACAGATTTGGTGCTGTTAAGATCTGTGAGTTTTATGGTGCTACTGAAGGAAACATTTGTTTCATGAATCACACTGGAAAAATTGGATCTGTTGGACGCACCAATTTCTTTTATAAGGTGCCAATTTATTTAAATTTTCTTTAGTTAAAAATAGTACTGAAAAATTGTGTTTCTCAGTTTGACACCGGGACATTGGACTGTGGTCATAAGTCCAAGGAAAATTTTTGAAGTTAGTTTTTGCAAGTTTAGTCAACCCTCTGTAAAATCGTGGTACCTAATCCTGTTATGTTTTCAGCAGTAACACTTAGAATTTTTTTAGAGTTCACAAGAGTCAAAAAGGCCTTGTCTCTCTTCTGATAGTTTTCAGTAGATTCCAAGTATCATTCCAAATCTCTACTACGTTAGAGGACAAAAGAGAAAGTTGAATCTGTTTTAGTACCTAAGAGCTCATTATATGTGAAATAAGCATACAAATGTCCTATTCTGATTTACTGTTCTACAGATTATATTTAAAGATGTTTTCTTATAGAATATTTGTATTGCATATTGCTATGTAAATATTTGGCACTAAAGGGAATTAATTATAATTAAAATACAGTAGCATATAGATATAACTTTAATAGCTATTTTATACCTAGGTGCAATGAAACATAAGTAACTCAAACTACATCTAGTCTATATCATTCAGAAATGTCAGAGATAACACAATACATGTATGATCACTGTTAAGTAATTGTGACAGCGATTAGTTGCCAAGATTATTAATTTTAAAAGCTACACCCTTTTATTTGCTATCTGTTGTATGTATTTGGTGAGTTCCAGGTTACTCACACTAGAAAAAAAACTTCTATTCTTCATTAGCCTTGAAAATGGTATCATATGTCTTGGAGAGAAGGATTACATATTATTTAGATTATACATGGTGGCTTTTTCTTCATTCTTCTGAATAAACAAATAATTATTTCAGCTTGAAATTAACAGATAGACTTCTTTCTTTTTGGTCCTATTAGTACAATCTTTTAAATTGTTCAAGATGTCCCTAAGTAACACATGTCCCAGGCTTTAGCTAATTTAGCTAAAGATTATTTAGGAAGGTGTTTTGCAAGGAGACTACATATTTAACATTTTGTTGTTGTTTATGCCAGTTTTTACTCTTCTTGAAATAAATAGTACTACATGCATTGCCTAGCATTTTAAATACCTGCTAACTTAAGTGACATTTGTGCCCCTAAGGAGAGCTGATAGCAAAGTTTCCTGACAAAATTTTTTTTTTAGAGGATGATGTAAAACCATTGTTTGTAAGTACATCAGAGGTATCTTCTGCTGACGTGCAAATAGGTTTCTTGGCAGCATATGTTCTAGCGTCCACAACTTCAGTGTATCATCACCACATTACAATCACCACAGACTGCTTTACAAGCTGGGGCCAGAGGAATCCTTCACTTCTGGTATAGGAACTGAGACTGTAGGGAGAAATATGAAAACACTCAGAAGAGCACCACAAGAGATGTATTTTTCGAAAACTGTTGGGAGCTCAGGAATTTAAGCAGATAACTCCACTGATTCTCTGTCCTACATGTCTGATGCTCTGTAGAATGCACGGTGGCCATCTGATGCTGATGGATATCTCTAGAAGGGTACAGATCTTTTACAGGAAATTAGGAATCTGGAATTTAGGGACCAGGAACCTTAGAGCTGATGTTAATTTTTGTTTCAGAATTTTCTAAGCCACATGCCTTATAATCATATGAAATTTTATGTGTTCCAAACCTGACTAAACTTGTTTTAGGTATTGCAGGGCTTCTGGCAGAATTTTGTCATAAGTCATTAACCTTTTGGAAATACCATGTAAAGTTTACAGCAGATAAAGGATTAGACTTGAAACTACCCATATACTTATTTATTTATTTATATTTTTAATCAAAATAGAAATTGGTTTTTCGTGTGACACAAACAAAATATGTCTTTTAATGACATAGATAAGTTTGTTCTTACTTATTTCAGCCATTTGTGTTTTTATTTTTTAAAATACATTTTATGTGTTGCAGATTACTAAGCAATGCATTCTGAAGCACAGGTGTTCTGTTTGTTTTACTGCCAAGGGTTGAGGGCAAATAATTGTGATAAAATTAAGGTTCTACAGGACACTTATTTTCATACAAGAATTGAAAGATGTACATTAATAGGAAGAAACAGATGAATGTTATAGCAATTGCCAGACACGCAAGAAGTCACTATTTAAGATGCTAACTAGAAGCAGTGGTCTTGTTTGCACTTGTTTATTTTCACGCTGTGTTCTTTATATAGGAGGGATTAGTTCATGTGTGTGAAAGCCTCCCTGTGGTATATGAATAAATCTTTCAAAAAAGATGGTTGTATGGAGTCAATGAACAGAAAAGTAGAAGCATCTGAATAGCTTTTTAGCTGATAAAACTTATAATATTTTAAAAAGAAGACAGTGTATAGATTAACATTGTAATACAATAAATTACTATTTAATCTTTACATCTGACATACTTATTTAGTTAATATTAATCAATTTTGTTTATATATGACATACACTATGAGTGTATTTATATAAATGTGATATGGGGAAAATCTCTAAGACCCTCAGTGGTGTCCATCAGATATATATAAATCTCTTTTTTGTACTGAAATAAATTCTGAGTGTTGGCAGACAACAAGGGAGCATGGGACTAATGAGGAAGCTTACAAGAAGGGCTAAAAATAACCCATGGCAAGTATACTTGAATGTCAGCATATTAAAAAAAAAAAAGTGATTTAAACTTTATTTGTAACTATAATTTTTCATTATTTTAAGCACAGGTATTCAAACTTTTTCAGGAATCTAAATATCTAACTCAAAACTATGAGCTCAAAGTCACCTTTAAGCTGAGAAATATTTAAATCATAGCAAATCTTGAAAAACTTCAACATATAAAATGCTTTTCACAACGCGATGCAGAATTAGTATTATGCAATTTGTTCATGCAGTCATAGAACGTGTGTGTCAGAAGAGATACTTTTTAAATGTTTACTGTTTAGTTTAAATATAAACAAAGTTAGTTTTAAGCAAATTTGGAGACCCTGGAAAAAGAGATTCACAGGAAGAATACTGGGATGTGTAAAACCAAGCACTAGAAGTTCCTAAGTTCGTTGGCCAGTGAAAATTAGTGTTGTTTCTGCTCTTTTGACTAGTTTGGAGCTAAAATCATCTACAGCATATTACAAGGTATTGTATTATATGTGGTGATTCAGTTAATATCAATCATAACTTAGGGTTTTTTTCATGCTTTTGTTTACTTTGGCTAACAAAACTATGTGGAGGACCTATGTATCTACTTTTTACAGCATAAATAAGGCATTAAAAGTATATTTTAAAAAAAAATCTCTAATGATACTATGCTTCAGATTTTTTCTATTTTTTCAGTTTTTAAAGATGCTTGAAACTAAATCTAGTACATGTAATGCTTTGTTTTATAAACAGATAGTCTTCCAGAGAATTCAACAATATTTCACCTCTAAAACAAATAAGTAAGAAAAAGCAGTAACTTGTGATCTTTGTTTTCTGATAAAGATTCTGTGAGCATTTGCTGTAAACTGAAGCTTTGGGAATTTCAAAACTATTTTCAAAATTTAGGGACAGAAAACTGTTATTAGATAACATCCAGGCAGCATAGTAATAGACAATAATGTTGTAGATTAACTCATTTTCAATTTCAGCTAGCTAAATTATGCCTTTTGTTTGCTACATTTATGTGGTGCTTCAGGGAGTGAAATGTATATTAAAATGATGAATATTACATGCAGTACTCTGTGAAAAAAAAAAGATAATTCTTCAACAGCTCAGGTCCTCTTCCCCATTAAATTTTAAAATGAGGTGAATCAAATGTAAGTCTGTGTCCAGCCTAAATGCTTTGCAGTGGAGCTTTCATTTGCTAGTGTTTAACATGAAAAGCAAGCTGCTTAGAATTATAGAATGATTTTGATTGGAAAAGACCTTTGCACAGAAACAGCTGTTTGCATATTTAATACAATATGTGATCTTTTAGTTACGTATTTGCCTGACTATTATTTCCAAAACCTAACTGGAACAGGCCTAGTTAATTCTCTAAAGTTGTAGGCACTAAAAGATCAACGTAATGTAGTTATATATAGTAAAAGTCTTAACAGTTTTTAGATGATCTCAGATACTAAATTACAGCTCCTGAGTGCTTATTACAACTTAAAATAATTCTTTATTCCTTCAGAGCTTGATAGCTGTATGTTGTCAACATGCTACCCTGTATGATACATTATTTTAAGCTATTCTAATAAAACACAAAACCAAAATAACATTTCATTTTATCCAATTTCACTTTTATTATTTATATTATCATTATATTATACCATTTATATTGTTTATATATTAATTATATTTTACTATTTATATTATATTATTTCACTTTTACTATTTATATTATTCATTATTAATATTATTTATATTAAATTTATATATTCAAATATGACATTTGGTCTGTCATATTAAACCTGTTAAAATTATCAATGTAAAAAAAAAAAAAGTGAAAACAAGCAGTATTTAGATATAGGCATCCAAAGGAAAAGACCATAAGAAAAAAAATTACTCCCCATCTGTTTTCAAGAATAATACAATTATTTTCTAATTGAGGAAACTTTCTGTCTCTCGGATTCCTGACTTTGGAAAATGCCTATATTCTGAGGATAATAAAAAAAATTACCACGCACTTCAGTTAAATTGTGTCCCATTCTTTAATCTTTGTTTTGCAAACTATGACCTTTTTCCTTTGATCAACTGTTAAAAATAACTTCTTGTTTCAGACTTAGGGTAGAAGGAAAACACAGTGCTGAACATTGAAAAGACTCAGTGAAACAATTTTGTCCATAGGAGACTGAATTTGTGGGATTGGTATTTAAATCAAGGTGTTATTTATTCAGATATCCTTGAAAACAAAATTATTTTATATAGTTACAGCCGCATTTCAAACTAGGACAAGGCAATTATGCAACTTTTCATCCAAATGAGTTGCAAAAAAGCAAAGAGGTTTATGTTTTAGCATCCTACCCTTTACTTCATTTGCTTGCATAAAACTGTCCTTAAATTATATTGCATTTCTTTAG
>JAWWEW010000088.1:29385678-29395938 GCA_035583185.1 Anabacerthia variegaticeps
AGACCTTGCAGATACCTTCTGTACTGAAACTGTACTTGCAGCGCAGACATTCATAGCAGGACATACATCTTGGAGTAAATGATCAGTCTTCAGACAGGGAGGAATATGTCACTCCCAGGGTGCAGATGTGCTGTGCAGCTTTAACTGACTGCAGGAATTCAGGATGAACTAGTATTTTATGCATTGGTTGCCTACTTACAGTGATACTGTTGCAGTTCTGTGACAGTAGCAACTGTTGATATGAAAAGGCTTGTACTTGTATACGTGTGATGTGCTTCAGCAGCTGTGAATGAGCAGGAGACATCACAATTATGTCAGTCATCTTGGCTTAAGCCAGAGGCAGGTGCTTAGAGATCATTTTTTTGAGGAAAATTTGGCTTGATACAGACACAGCTATGCTTTTTAAGACCTTTAGGATTTACCGATGGGAATATTATACTTTCTTTCTGTATGTTCATTCATGCAGTGCCACTGTTATGTTCCCTTTTCCCCTTCCTCCCTTTCTGATATTTAACCTGCAGTTATACACAGCATTGGTTTGTCAGCTGGGTGTGTGACATAGTCAGTTGAATCACAGTTTTGGATGTGTCTTTCAAGAGAGATGATTCTGCTCACTGCAGTGATTAGACTTGTACATTTGGAAAGATATATTTGGTTTAAAATTAAGAGTCGCAAATACTAGCATCTGTATCCCTAGACAATAATTTCAGTGTTTTTAGGTGCATGTTTTATGAAATATCTGTATGCATTTAGCTGGGGATGGCATTTTAACCCCTAGGGCAACTAGTGTCTGCGAGCTCTGGAAAGCTTTCCATTTTGGTTCCTGGGCAGGCCTGTCATAAAAGGATGCCTTTTGTTACAGAAGCTCAAGAAATGTCAGCATCAAACAATGTTTGACTGGGCTGTTTCAATTTCCTGTCCCTGCAGCTGAGAGGGGCAGTAATCTCATGGAGAAAATACCATATGCTGCCTTTGGAAAGTCACTCTACTGCCGTTCAATTCAAGGCTTCATCTGTACAGGGACATTTTCTCTCCAGTTGTTTTATGCCTTTGTATTGTCTGCATCTATGTACATGTGCTTGTTTTGGCTGTTCTGACACAAAACAGCTGCCTAAATTTTTAATGGCCATCCAGTGTTAGGCAGGCTGAAGGGGTAAGTATACTGGGATATTTGGCCTGGCTGCTGCTCTTCAAACTCCCCAGCCACAGGCTTGCATTGAGGAGAGACATTTCCTGTGGCCTCTGCCAGCTTGAGAGATTGAATACTACCTGAAAGGAGACATCTGCTTTTCATGGATTTTGTGTGTTAAAAGTTTTCAGTTTGGGTGGGGGAATGTGAGACCACTTTAATCTCTTCTAACTCTAAATGCAGTTAAATATTGTTACAAAAATTATTGTGTTTTGCTGTAATGTGGTAGCTGCCTTTGAAGGAGGGAAACAGTAAAGAAAAACACTTTCAAGATACTCAAAGAAAAGACTGCTATATGCATGTTACATCTGTGCAATAGAGATGTTCAGGCAGCATTTAAATAAATACCCAAGAGAGGCTGTCTCGCAGTTGCTGTCATAATTTCAAGGTGACTTCTCTGCAGTAGTACTTGTGCTCTGTGTTTACAAACTGTTAAACCATAAGATACTAAAGCTGAAAGGGTAACCTTATTATTGACATCATTGCATAAAGCACTTCTACATCAGGATGTTTTTGTGAGACACACTGATGTCTCAGGTGTACCTTTCTTGTGAAAAGCTGCTTACAGAATTGTCCTGAACTGTTGCTGAATGATATGGTAAATAAAAGAGAACTATTTATACACAGATTTTCACTCTTATTGCACATATCTAATATTACTATGTTCAGATGTTTTGGAAATAGAACTAACATTAACTCAGGAACCCAAGTTCTGAACACAAGTAAAATCCAGTGCATAAATTACAGGGGAGTTGTTTCAGGGTTTTTTAGGGTGCAGTTGTAAATTTTTTTACACTAGTATATTTCTAGATACGTAATTTTTTTAAAAAGTAGCATGTGAAGCCATAAAGATGGGGAAAGAAAAGGACTGAAAATACTGAAAGAGGATTTTTCTTTTCTCAAATCCAGACTCTTTGTTTCTGTATCTTACTCTGCAGCATGCATTTTAATAATTTTAGATTTTGTTAGTTTTGTACTGCCTTAGTTATATGAACATCAATGCTTATCTAACGAAATCTGTCCTTTTAGGATGCTGAGTTGCTTATAAAAGGCTGCATATTGGCCTAGCATAAAATAAATATTTATGTTCCTAAATTGAAACACTTGTAACCTATTTTTCTCTGGAAATACATTAAACTGAATTTATTCATTTTTTTCCTTCAAAAGGTAGGTGGCAAAGTACAACTGAATCTCACAGATTTTGTCTTAGAAATAATGAAGAAGAATAGATGACAGCTTCTTTTTGTTGTCTTTTTATGCCATCTTTGTAATACCAAGGCTGCAACATCATCTGCTCTGCCCTTTTAGTGGGTAACCTTTGCACAAGATTTATGAGGTGACTGGTGATGTCAGATGGGATTATTTCTTTGCTTCTAGTTTCATGTTCATTACAGATACTGTGAGGAAATTTCATTTTGTATGTGTAATGATTTCCTGGAGTTTGAACAGGGAAAGTACAGATAAAGAGCCAGCATACCTGAATATTTTTGTAAAGCTGAAATTATAGCTCTTCATCACAATCACATTTTGCCTGATTAATAATAACCAGTAGAGATGAAATAGATGTGAAAAAGTACCTCTCCTTTCCCACCTAGGCCTTTTCTAGACTAGGATTTAAAGCTGTATGTAGCTTGTGACAGCATACCTTTAAATCCTGGTCTGGACAAGGTCCTAGAGATGACTTCTCTAGCTCGGTAAAAGAGCTTCATCAGGTTACATGTCTGTTTGATATAACTATTCTTGTGCTGTGGATAACCTCCAGCTGGAGAACAGAAAGTCCTGGTTACTGAGAGGTGAAGTGCAACAAATGGAAATGCTTAAACACTGCTGGGGGAACTTGAGGTGATTTGGGGCTCATTTGTTTCTTTGTCTGTTCGTTCAAGTTTTTTAAGGTTTTTGTGGCTGAGTAGATGTCATATTCAGGATGGATTTGGATAGGTACTGTGTGGCTGCAGAGGCTCACCATCCTTCCCCAGACTGCTTTTCCCCTGAGAGAAATTGAACAGGTGTTGGTGTGCCAGCCCGGAGTTTGATGTTTGTGTAGGTTTGCTCTGTCCCTGGCTTAGTGGCAGAGTGTGGCACTAGAATAGTGTGAGTGGCAGTGGTTTTCGCTGTCAGGGGTTGTGTGAAGTGGAAGTGTCCCATATCCTTGATGCAGTGTTGCCGTAGAAGGGAAGAGCAGCTCTGAAAGCAAGTGAGTAGTAGGATTTATGTGGCATGTTGAAGAACCAGTAAATGGAACCTTTCTTTTATACATAGCAAATACTTACATGAATTTGTTTGTAGACTGTATTAGCTACTGTTTATGAAACTTAATTTCAAACTACTTTCTGCTGCTCTGTCCTTCCCACATCTGCTAATCCAAGTGTTGACTTTTTGATCTTACCATATATTTTTGCAGTTTCTTCATGCTCTGCCACCATTCAGACTGTAAGTTAATCAGAAATAAATATGAAAATCAATATAGGAATTATTTGTGTTAGAGTTTGTGAAAGCTTTTATTTAGCAAATATATAGTAGACACAACTCTATTTTAGATTGCTGCTGGTATTAATCTGAAGGCATAAATTAAATCATATCAAACCAGTCTGACAATAAAGAAAAGCGGATACAATGCTTTTGTTCTAGCTCCCTGTGATGTTTGACATAAACATGTGGCCTTATGGATTCAGTGGAAGTCTATAATGAAGATGCTCCCTGGCTGGATAGGCAGTCAGTTTT
Organism: Anabacerthia variegaticeps; assembly: GCA_035583185.1. NCBI lineage: Eukaryota > Metazoa > Chordata > Aves > Passeriformes > Furnariidae > Anabacerthia > Anabacerthia variegaticeps. The sequence goes on from JAWWEW010000088.1 coordinate 29,389,589, forward strand.
CTTCTGCACTTCACTGTTAAATCAGAATAATATTGAATTGGGCTCTCTAAGATTGGTTCCAAATTCACTGTTTGCAATTATTTCATTGTTCTTGTAATTGATGAGGGCAAATACTGTTTTTGCAGAAGGTTCCAAGCTGGGAGGAACTGCAAGCATGTGAGAGAGCAGAATTCAGGCTTTTCAGAGCCTTGAGGGGAAGCTGTATGGGGAGCAGCTGAGGGCACTTGATATGCTTAGCCTGGAGAAGAGGCAGCTGAGGGGAGACCTCATTGCAGTTACATGTTCCTAATGAGAGGCAGAGGAGGGGCAGGCACTGGTCATTTCCCTTTGGTGACCAGTGATAGGACCCGAGGGAATGGGCTGAAGTTGTGTCAGGGTAGGTTTAGGTTGGATATTAGAAAAAGGTTCTTCACCCAGCAGGTGATTGGGCACTGGAAGAGGCTCCCCAGGAAAGTGGTCACAGCACCAAGCCTGACATAGTTCAAGGTGCATTTGCACAATGCTCTCAGGCATATGGTGTAACTCCTGGGGTGTCCTGTTCAGGGCCAGGAGTTGGGACTTGATCCTTGTGGATACCTTCCAACTCAGCATATTCTGTGATTCTGTTAAACAATGTAAAGTAAGATGCAATTCAAAATGGAAGCAACGAATGTAGAAATAATCAATTACACAAATAAAAGATGAGTGAGAGTTCAAGGGGTGATTTTGAGTTTAAAATGCACCTCAATAGTATAAGTATCATCAACTATGAAAAGGCAAATAGTGTATTGGAAAGTACAAAATAAACAGGACGTGCAAGGGCTGTGAATTGATTATCTTTGAGGCTCTGCTGGTGCTGGGAAGTAGTATGGGCAGAGAAACACTGTTGTGATATTAGGTATGAGTGTCTCACTGTAGACTGTAATTTGAAAACTACACCAGGGAGGACCATGAAAATTGCTTGAGTTCTAGGAAGAAATATTAAAACCATTAGATATGTTTTAGAATAATGAAAGGGAGGGAAAGGACTAAAGGGAAACCAGGTCTGAATCTTGAGGTCTGGTACTAGGTTTTCTGCATGGTTATTCATCTGAAGGGGGATGACAGTGCTCCTATGTGTCACCATGGACTGAACTGGAAATAACACTCTTATATGGCAGCAAAGGACCTGTGGGTGAGAAGATGCTGAAAGGTACAGGTAACAGAACTGTGATATGGGTTTTACAGCAGCACTAATGCAGATAGGTCAGACCAGGTAGGTGTCTCTGAAGAGTGCTTGTGTTTGTTTGGTCCTTCAGTAGAGGCAGACTATGTAGCTTCTTGAAGGCCTTCCTAATCTATTCATGTTTGTGCCTCTGCTAAGAATGGTAGAACCATCTGCTGCATTAGCATAGGAAGGTGTATATCAAGGCAGTAAATTAACTCCATGTAGTTCACTCTATATCCCATGATGTTTTATGGTAGTTCAAAATTGTCTTAAAAAATCAGAGAATCACAGAGTCAACTAGGTTGGAAAAGACCTCAGAGACTGAGTCCAACCTGGGACCTAACACCACCATGTTAACTAGACCATGGCACTATGGGCACATCCACTCTTTTCTTAAACCCCTCAAGCATGATGACTCCATCACCTCCCTGGGCCGCCCATTTCAATATCTAATCACCTTTTCTGTGAAGAAATTTTTCCTCTTGTCAACCTAAATCTCCCCAGCACTGCTTTTAAGGTGATGGAATAATTTATAGAAGAAAATAATAGTCTTTGCTTGTCATATAAATACCAAGACAAAATGACATGGGGCTTTTTGAGAAGGAGCCACACTTAAAATATTGTCTATTCCAATTATTCTGGTTTTATTGCAGTAGGAGCAGTAGAAAAGTTAGATGTCATAATTGACTTCTGTTATGGTAGTAAGTGCCAAAGTGCAATGTGTCACAGTGGGTGCTCCCTGTAGTGTTGAACTGTACATTAGTACTTCTTACCAACTGTTTTCTGCATTGTTCAAATGCATAGATGGATGGCGTTCAAGAACAAGGCAGTTAGTAATCTTTAATTTTATGTCCCATCTTTTTTTGGTCCCAGGCTTCATTTATTACATAATGTAGAATTGCAGAAGTATTTTTTGGGAGAGATACCTAGAGATTACCTTCCCCAGCTCCTTGATCAAATCAGCTGCAGCTTTGCTGAGTGCTGAAAACCTGCAAGAATGGATATTTCACAGCCATGGTAACCTGTTTCAGTGCAGCTGTATCTTCCTAGTGAAAAAGGTTTTCCTGATGCCTCTTGTGATGCTCTTCTGTATTCCTTTGCTATCAGTGGGTCCAGTGTTACAGCATCTGCTCTATGGTTGTTCATACATTTGCTTCTGTAACTGCTTGTATTAATGGTGTTGCTGTTTGGCCCATTAGGGCTGGCGGAACCATGGTTGAGAATGTTTACTATTTTGGCAGTAGTGATGTACTGAATCTGAGAGGTGTGGGAATTCAGCATTTATAGTTATTAAAACACAAGTAATTTTACCAACAGTTTGAACAGGTTATTCCATGTGCTTGAGTAGGGCCATTGTAGTTTTTGAGGCTTAGGAATTGAGATCAAAAGCATTTTACTTGAGAGATGTGGTGAATCAGTGAAAGTTTTGAATTAATCTTTATGGATTCTTAATTCCCTTGTGACCTTTGCTGACCACCCGGTCCCCATCATGCTGCTCCATCACTCCCTCTCCTCAACAGGACAGCGGGGAGAAAAGACAACAAGAAGTTTTTGCATCAAGATAGGGCAGGATTGCTCACCAATTACCATCATGGACAAAACAGACTTGACTTGGGGAATTTAATTTAATATATTTCCTATCAATAAAAGTAGATTAATGTGAAACAAGAAAAAATGTAAAAACACCTTTCCCTCATCCCTTCCTTCTTCCCAGATTTAGCTTCATTTCCAGCTTCTCTACTTCCTCTGCTCAAGCAGCACAGAGCGATGGGCAGGGAGAGTTGTGATCTCTTCATAACCCTTTACCTTCTGTCGCTCATTGTTTTCTCACTCTTCACCTGTTCCAGCATGGGGTCCCTCCCATGGGAGATAATGTGCCGTGAACTTTTCAAATGTGGACCATTCCCACAGGCTGCAGTCCAAAAACTGTTATAGCATGGGCCCTTTCGAGAGGGTGAAATCCTTCAGGAACAAACTGCTCCAGTGCAGATCCCCCCATGGGGTCACAAGTCCGGCCAGCAAACCTTCTCCAGTGAGGGCTCCTCTTCACAGAGTCACAGGTCCTACCAGGAGCCTGCTCCAGTGTAGGGTCTCCACAGGGTCACAGCCTCATTCAAGCACATCCACCTGCTATGGTGTGGGGTTCTCCAGAGGCTGCATTTGGATCTGTGCTCTACCAATAAGCTCTGTTGGCTGCAAGGGGACAGGCTGCCTCATCAAGGGCTGCACCATGGGCTGCAAGGGATTCTCTGCTCTGGCACCTGCTGCACAGTGGATTTTTTACCCTTTCTTAAATACGTTATCAAAGAGGTGTAACCAGCATTACTGATGCAGCAGAGAGATCCATCTTGGATTCAGCTAGCATAGGCACTGTCTGATATGTGGCTGTTTCTGGCATCTTCTCACAAAACCCACCCCTACAGCCTCCTCTCACTACCATGTAAACCCAATATGTCTGTGTTCATTTAAAATACATTATTTTACAGATTTTATAATTTTGTTTTAGTTTAAAGCTTTACAACTTCAGTTTGCAGAAAATGAAATGTGTACAATTAATGGCTACTTCCCAGAAGCTGTTTATTCCATTTATCAGTCTGCTGAAAACCTCCTGAATGGATGTATATTCTCTGGAGCTGCCTGACAACTGATAGTACGTAGCTCTTTTCTTTTCCTGTAGCTTCCACCTGAAGCCCTATCCTTTGCTTCTACAGGTAGTGCAAATGATTTCAAGCAAATACAAAGCACTCTTTCAAAGTGTGAGAAAATTAAGTGGTTGATTTATATTTCTTATTCCCTCCCTTGTACCCCGCTTGGTAGCCTGTATTAGAGAAAATCAGTGAGATTATCTTTGTCATTAAAATATATTCAGTTCAGTTTCTGTAATGTTGAGAAGGTTCTTTGCTTTCATTCTAGCCTTTGGACATTCATCAGACTTGTGCTAAAAGATATCTTAGACAATCAAACTGATTACACAATAGAAGTGTTGAAAATATGTATACATACAACATTTGATAGCAAGTAGAAGTCTGAATTTTTTTGAGCTTTAATTTATCCTGATTATATATCAGTTCAAAGAATTGTGGATTGAAAAATTAATTTGAAGAATATAGTTTCACTCTTCATACTTTCGTGTGTGTGTGTGTGTGTACTTTAGGCAGTATGCTCCTCCACCCCTTTCAGGGTTCCGAAATTTCCATGTATATTTACATTGACTTGTGTATCCCACTTAAAAATATCTTGATTACTTATTGGCAACTGTACCGTACTGTTCAGTATCAGCTGTTCACTTGAATTTAGAAACATACCAAAATCAGGCTCAAAAAACCTTCCTCCTATTTTGACTCAAAGTAACATAATAAATCTGTTACCTGACAGAGGCATTGCAGACTCTTTCTCATTTTGCTACCTTTATGAAAGGGTCTCCACTGCCACAGAAAACATTCTTTATTTATTTTTTCAGATTACTACTTTGGGCAACCTGACGCCCTCAAGCACTGTTTTTTTCTGTTGTGATATGCAAGAGCGATTCCGGCCTGCCATTAAATACTTCGGTGATATCATCAGTGTGGGTCAACGACTGGTATGTCTGCTTTTTCTTCTTTTGTTTATGATCACACATGTAAACTTTTATTTTATGCACAGACAGTTTAATAATTACTCAGCTTCAGGTAACAACATCTTCATTATTATTGTTCCTTAATAATTTTTTTAATATCTTTTCGTCCTTGCCCCTTGCAGCTCCAAGGTGCACGGCTCTTAGGAATTCCAGTTATTGTAACTGAACAGTATCCCAAAGGTCTTGGCAGCACTGTGCAAGAAATTGATTTAACAGGAGCTAAACTCGTGCTTCCCAAGACAAAATTTTCAATGGTGTTGCCAGAAGTTGAAGCAGCATTAGCAGAGATCCCTGGAGTCCGCAGCGTTGTCCTGTTTGGAGTAGAAGTATGTGCCTTGCCATTCTTGTTTTTGGTAATGTCTGTTGGCTCACAAAAGTTTTAAGCATTGCTTTCTGTAATTAAAAAACCCAATTAATTTGTTACCTAGAGCTCAGATATCCTCTACAGAATAAATTATTCTTGTGTTGTCTTTGGTGTTATCTCATAAAAAAATTTGAAATGAGATATTTGTAAACTATGGGCTCTTGTCTTAGTCTCTAGCTGGTATTTAAAAAATGCACATTGAGTTCCCTAGTAATGTCAGGAATAGAAAAATATGTTTTTGAACTCTAAGTTACGTACTCTAATTGGGCATTGTGATACTTATGTTTTATAAAAATAATATATATGATAATTTCTCCTCTGTAGACTCATGTCTGCATCCAGCAAACAGCATTGGAATTAATTGGCAGAGGTCTGGAAGTTCATATTGTAGCTGATGCCACCTCATCAAGAAGTATGATGGACAGAATGTTTGCTCTTGAGGTAAATTTCTTAGTCAAGGTTTTCTCCACTTTGGGTTTTTATGTTAAGTTCCTTGCTTATTATAAGATAACAAGGAATTTCTAAAGACAAAGTAATGGACAAATGTAGATATGAGAAGAGGTGAGTGCTCTGATTCTTAGAATATCATCCAGCATGGAGAAGAACTACTGCCTTATTTTGTTTATTATGATTTAGTATGTATAACTCAGTTTGGGATGTTTGGATGTTAAAAGTGATTGTTTCATGCAATCTAGTGTACTCTGTATAAACAGTATCAGTTTAGGATATTTTTCTTCTGCAGTGTTATCCGTACAGCAGGAGTAAAAGTGCTTCAAAGCTTTTGGTTTTGTTGTTCCAAACTGTATTTATTCAGCTGTTGTAGTTCTTTGAAACACAATGAAATATCATAAGTGATCCCGTTCACAGCTCCTTCTTGTATGTCTGTCCCTCCCTTTGCTTTCCCCCGTCAGTTCAAATTAAAGCTTAATCTCAAGACTCAGTGATTATAGTAAAGATTCCCCTCCCCCCAGCTTCTAGGGGCTTAGCCTAACTAAATGTTAAGAAAGTGGAGATAAATGTAACAAGAAGATTTAAAAGCATGTACAACTATGTGGCAGCAAATTCACACAAATGATTTTTTGATGGTGTACTCTCAACTTGCCTATGGGCATCACTGTTGGAGATCAAAAACTGATATATACATTAAGTATTGCAGTTTTTGCCTGAGGTTCTAACAATTATTT
>JAWWEW010000088.1:29436402-29454138 GCA_035583185.1 Anabacerthia variegaticeps
GTGTGTACAGTCTAGAGCATCAAGGCAGCATCAATGTCATTGTTGATAATTTAGAGAAACCTTGGTGTGAATCTAGTTTTAGACTTTTTGAAATTCAAAGAAATTTTTTATATTAGATATGTCTTCTCTTTGTTTTCCTTCTATTAAATCCCTCTTTTAATTTGTGCACAGTTTCTTTGTGATTCTCTATCACATCAGAGAATCTCTTTGATCCCTAGAATTTACAGACTATGCACCTGCTTTTTGCAGAGCAAGTTTTGGAAATAGTGATAAGCTGGAAAATGTAAGGTTTAGTTTTGCTTCTGCATCCTTTCTTCGGGGAGAGGAGAGGAAAGATTTAAGGTGTTTTGCCAAGTTTAGAACAATTGGTGGAATTTGATTGTTGAATGCTAAATTACTGTAGGACTTGCTTTAATTGCACCATTCAATTGCACCGCTGGAATGATTTTTGAGTATTCAGTGGAATGAAAATTTGTAATCTTATGGGTTGTTAGTTGAAAGTTTGTTGGTTTTGTCGCCTTTCTATTTCTTTTTTATTTTTTTTCCTTTGGTTTTTTTTGGCAGTTCATCTTGATATTTTTTCCCTCCTTACATCTAATAACAAAAATATTTTAGAAGTGGACACTGAACTCCTTCGCCTATCCAAAGTCTTGCAAACATGCTAACAGGTTCACTGTTTCCCCTCAGTCTTTCAGCTGGTGTCTGACAAGACTGTAATCCAGTAACAACCTAAATATCACTCTGAAATGAGTGGTCAGTACCTAGAAAAGGACAGAAATCAGCTACTGCTTCTTAAATAACCCCGTAGACTTCAGGAAAAGGCTCTGTAATTCCACAAAACACTGGTCAAGTGTGAGGATAGGAAAGATTAAAAGATTGAAAAGCTATCAGACATAGAAAGAATATGCTTTTAATTCCTTTCTTTCTTTTCCTGACTTCCTTTCTCTCTCTTTTTGTCTGTCCCTTTTCCTAAAGTAGTAGAAACTTCAGTAAATAGTACTGCAAAAATATTTTAGTTCTAGGGTTGAATGAAGGTTTTGTAAAGAGGCTATCACATTTAGTATTATGAATTCACCTTGTTAGCATCATGTAAAGCTGTGGAATCTGCTAGAAACCAGCATTCTAATTCATAAAATAAATATTTTTTAGTTCTATAAGCAATATTGTGAATGAGAACATGTGGGTGAAACAAATGGTGATAAAACTCTTTTTTCACAAGATCATATCAGCAGGAAATATGTGTTCTGTCATTTATAACAATAAAGGGATTTGTTTTATTAAAGAGTTGTTTATTCACACATGCTATGCAGCTGCTAGTGTCAGTTTATCATTGTGATCTTGTTTTGTTCATTACGTGGCAGCTGGAGATTTGCTCTCCATGGGTTTTGCAGAGGTCAAAAACAGTCTTTCTTGTAATTTGAAAGGCTCTATTCCTTAAAAAGAGCTTGACATCTTTCAGAATTCAGTCTAGTTTGCCAGTACTGAACTATTCTATACAGTTATATATTTATTTCAGATAAGTTTTCTGATAAGGTATTTAACATATATATATATATATGAATTTTATACATAATGCTAAAGATGGAGATTCTTTTCCGTTTTCTGTTCTGATCTTCTTGTGGGCTCTTAAAAATCTGTCTCCCTTATCAAACACCATTTTCTAGTTTGGGTTTTATTTTAGTCACTTACTGGAATGGTATAGTGAAAAAGTGGGATCAGTTAATTATATGGCTAAGCTTTTTATACTTGGTTCTTCCTTGCAGATTTGAACTGTAACTGACTGAAACTCATGAAAAATTAAAATGTTTCTATTTCTTTTAGAAAAGCTCTACTATGTTGGAATGACTATGTGTGATCTCTGTTACTTTCAAAACTGAAAAACTAATAGTTTGAAGAAGGATTTATTTAGCTATAATAGCAGGTGACAATGAAATGATTTTATTACCCAGGTTTCTTTAACAAGAGTCTGTGAATGTGCTTGTGTGAATATGTAAAATAAATACTATTACTTTTAGAGGGTACTTGCAAATGAGAGAGACTTTTGGGGGTTTTGTTTAGGAAGCAGATAGAACTCCTATAGTTGTGGGTTTTTTGATTGTTTGGGTTTGTTTGGTTTTGGTTTTTTTTTTTTGTTTCATTTTGTTTTGACATTTTTCTTTCTTATTTTGCCTTGAGGGCAGGAAGAACTGGAGTGAGATGTTTCACAGTTTTGCTTTCTCCAGGCAGAAGAAAACATACAATCTGAAGATGCTTATTTGAATATAATCTATAATTTCAGTGGAGAAAAGAGTGAATTTCCAACTCAATTATAAGCAAGGAATGTTTTCTTCAGAGTGTGGGGTCAGTTTTTTGTATGAAAATAAAGGTTATGCTTGTTTGAAAACTTCACACTGAGTATGTGTAAGTCTGTATAAATTGTTTGGAGATGAATTCTGGTATGGACTGGTTACGATTTTCACAGAATTAAAGCAATATGGGTGAAAAAAGAGGCTTTTCTCCTGTGTAACCCTAGATCATTTTCTCAGTCTTCTTGACCTTTATTCATTCAGCCTGTCAGGGCCCAAACTTACATGCTATAATAATTTCCAGAATTTTCCATCTTTTCTATTTTGTGTTGGTGTTTGATCCTGTGGAGTTTAGTTTTATGTCCAGAAGAGAGTTTTAAAGATGACCTTTATATTTAAACTTTTATAAGGAATACCTCCCCAAGCACTTATACATTTCAATGCAACACTGTTGCCTAAGACACTCTTCTCCATATCCTAAAATTTCTGTCTTTGCCCCTACTTGAATTTCTAGTGATTGAATTAACATGGTGGCTTAGTTTTTTAATAAGTATTTGGATAAAACAACAAAAACCAGCAAGACAGGCTCATAGACAATAAAAAGGTTTTTTGAAATAAAGTTTATGTATTAAAAGCAGCTAGTTTTTCAAGACATATGTCTTTCTAATTTCTTGTTACTGAAAATCTATAGAATAATAGAAGTGCTATTTTATACAGCAAAATGAAAATAGACCTTAAATATTAATGTCCGTTAACCTCCAAGAGTAGAGAGCAAAAGATTAATTTGCTAAGCTTAACTCATATTTAAAAAAAACCTATTAAATAATTCAAGTTTACTTGCCTCCCAGCTTTAACAACGTGAGAAAACTAGCATGTGTTTTCCTGATTATTAATTTTACTTTTAAAGAAAAAAAGTCTACTTTTCTACTTGAGACACAAAGTTTGCCTGAGGACAAGCATAACTGTTCTCCCAGCCTGACATTTATTCCCAGTATGTGACTATAATGATGTATAACACATAGCAATACATAGTGTGGATTAACATTTACAAATCCTTTTTGGCAATAAACATATTTTATATTTTCATTATCCTCATTTTTTTTATTTTTTATATGTATCATTCATTTTCCCTTCAATAAGGCTATGAAGGGAACAAAAAGTTTCTTTGTTGAACACCACTTCATCTGGAATTCTTGGTATGCATTTTTTTAATGTTGTGTTAAATTGTGTTTTAACAGGTGGCTTTAAATGTACTTGAAGAACATGTATTTACAGTAAACCTATTCTTCAAAGAATACACAAATACTATATTTTTTTGACAAATAACTTTGCTGTTTCAAATATATGTGCATACTAACATTCATGACAATGATTAATCAAGTTTACATAAGACTTTTAGTGTAACTGTAGAAGATCAGTTATGTTTATCAAGCTTCTGCTAATAGCATTCCTTAGTATTCCAATTCTTCTGTGTTTCTATCTTGAGTCTTTATTCTTGTAAACTCCTCCCTCGTACTGTTTTGTACTCATGAGTGAAAGGTTAGCAATGAACCAGAATAAAATACACTCAAGTCCTGTTCCTCTTCTTGTGATTTTTTTCTTTCTCCAAGTAGCTCTTCAGTTTTAGTTCCTCTTCAGACTGTGATGGACTGCAACAGTTTTGAGATTAGTTTTCTGGGTGTTTTTTAAAGGAGAAGGGACCTATCTTATCCTGTTTATGAAACAACTTCAAATACAACTGGGAAAAACCTCCATAAAAGCAAAAAAAAACCCAAGCAATAACCAACAAAACAGAGAATAACAAACAGTTTTCTTTAGCTTTTGGTGTTTAAATGAAGAAGGAAATAATTTTAAACAGCTTGGTTTTAAAATGTATTTTAAAAGCATTCATTACTGATTCTATATTTGACTAAAACTTGATCTTTTACATTTTTGAAGAAAAATACTTAATTTGCTTTGAAATTATATTTAATAGGAGAGTTGATGCCTGAAGGTAAAACCAGAAAAAAACCTACTCTAAAAGCTTAGGAATACAAAACATTATGTACCTTTCCAGATAGGTAAGGTGCAGGGTGCAGGGTGGGGAATTCAAGCAAATATGCTCTGCCTTCAATTAGCTCCAGTGTCCCTGTTGTACACTCCCTATAGCAGGAGCTCAGTATGGAAACATCCCCATCTGCTTGAACCAGAGGCACATGGGCCCAGATCTATTAATGCACTTTCTGCAGCAGCTCCACTGTATCACTGGATAAGGATTAAAAAGATATGGTGGCTACAGAAAGAAGAAGGGAAGGAAATCAAAAGATTTGGCAGGTGTCCATGAGCAGCTATAGAACACTGTTTATTTTCTCAAGGAACTAGTTGGAAAACAGTGCTACAAGGCTGCTTACACTTATGCTTGTTTTACATGTAAGAGAGGTCTGAATGGTATCCGCTTGCAAGTGTGGAAATTACTTGATTTGGTAGACAGGCAGAGTGGTGCTTCAAAGGATGGATACTCATAAGCATATTCTCTGATGGTGTAAGTACTGAGTACCTAAGAAATTTGTGCATTTCTTTTTTGTTTCAATTATTCAAAGTATGATAACAAATAAACAGGGTATATGGACACTGGATATTTAGTATGAGCATATAGTTCAAAAGTTTTTAAACTTATAAATGTACACACTAACTGTGGTTTATTTATGCCACCAAATACAATAAAAACTCTCAGCAGTGCTTTATACAGACAGAAATTCCAGTAAAAATTAATAGATACTTCTGTTTGAAAATTATTTCTTATTCATTGTTTTTACTTCTAGTTTTCAAAATCTTTACAAGAGTTACAAAAATATTCAAAAGTTTCAAGATCTTCAGAAGTTACAAAAAGAGATCAGTTGTACATGGTAAGGAAGTGTTGCTTGCCAATGTTTTTAAAATTCTTTTTAATAGCCTATTTCTGCACCTGTGAATTTTCAAATAACTGGGATTTCAGCTATGTGAAAATAGGCACACTTGTGTGAAAAAGAAAAAGAAGAAAAATTAAGCCTCAGAACCGCAGAATATGCTGAATTGGAAGGGATCCACAAAGACCATCAAGTCCAACTCCTGTCCCTGCACAGGACCATCCCCAGGAGTCACACCATGTGCCCGAGAGCATTGTGCAAATGCTTCTAGTACTCTGTCAGGCTTGGTGCTATGACCACTTCCCTGGAGAGCCTGTTCCAGTGCCCAGTCACCCTCTGGGTGAAGAATCTTTTTCTAAGATCCAGCCTAAATCTCCCCTGACACAACTTCAGGCCATTCCCTCAGGTCCTGTCACTGGTCACCAAAGAGGAAAGTTCAGTGCCTGACCCAACTCTTCCCCTCACAAGGAAGTCGTACACTGTGATGTTTTGTTTTGGCATATAGAGTGAATGTAAAAGAACTGCTAAAATGGTGCATTATATATTTAGTTTCCCAGTAATCTAGAGTCCATGTGTATGTTAAAATTATGTGGGAATCAGACTGTGGATATTTAATATAAAGCAACAGATAAAAAATACACAGGAGAGAACTTGAATGCACCTCAAGTGTACCCACAAAGGCACAGTGAAGTCTCAGAGAAATTGGTGATTCTGTATCCTAACAGACCAGCTAATTAAATAATTTACAGTATTTTCATCTCTTTGCTTATGCATTCTACTTAATACACACGAGAAATCATATCAAAGAATGTATATCAAAGTAAATGCATTTCAAAATAAAATGAAATAGCTCATGAAGATGAATCTTCTCATCAGATGTAAATACTGTAACATATTAAAGAAAAGAAAATGAATTTCTTACAGGCAACTTGGGATAGGACACGATTTCCAGAGTACTACCATCTTTCCTTGTAATACAATTTTCACAGCCAATTTGAGCGAACTCTAGCCTCTTTTGCTCAGGCAGTTGTGAAACAGCCACAGGCACAGCTACTAGCTCCATGGAAGGATGTCCAGATTTTATCCAGTCTGCTACATCTACGGAATCAGTGCTTGTGGCATGCTTTCTGTTCTGATCTATCCATAGAGTCTGTGGATGGTGGTGGAACATTTGTGGGGCCATGGGGAATTGCTGGGTTGTTCTGCAAGCTCTTACCTTCTTCTGCAAATCCTTCTGAGCTATTGCCTTTATATTTGAAATTTTCTGTCTTTGAAGAAAATCGACTTTTGCTATGCCAGCTCACCCACAGTAGGCTTGAGCACAATCTTCATTATTGTGCCCAGGCATAGACACTGAGGCTTAGTCTGGGCCAGGACTCATGTTCTGGCTTCAAAACCAATCAGCAAAGCCTTGGTTGAGTACACACATCTAAACTTTCATTTTCATCTCTGTAGCTAGATATCCTAAAACAGGACAGTCACTCTGGAGTCTTCCCAACTGGAGTAATTGGTGTTTGCTATCCCCTAAATTATGCTTGCAAAAGCACAGCCTGGGAAGGCTCAGGCAAAACAGTGCTAGGGAGAATCCTACTGACAAAGCAGTGCAGGCAGGCAATGCAGAGAATTCACATGATCTCTGTATTATCACACACACTCAGCCTTTTGCCTTTGGGATCCTTGCAAGCTTGTGAAGTCCTGGCACAGGACTCACTCAAGGATGAACCCTACTGAAATCAAGATCCTGTGGAAAGGGCAGGACCTGCTAATTTACCCCTCTCTTGCAATGAGTTGTTTTTTTTTGCTGTTTGGACCTTATTCTGAACAATCATCTTGTTAGACAGAAAAGTAATTTTGTGTCTACTGAAATGCAGATATCCAATCAAAGAGAATAAATTATTTTCCAGTGACAGAGCAGATTGATATACATTTGTAAACCTTATACTTCAAATCCAGAAGGAGTGGTCTGGTCACTAGTTCGTGTTGGGGATATTTTCCCAGTTAAATCTGATCAAATAGGCCTCAATTCTATTTGTTTAGCAAGTCAGTAACTATAAATTTGTAGCTAATTTCATTAACATCAATGGGACTGTTTCTATTTTCAAAGTTATGAAGATACAAGGCAGTATCTTCAGTACATACCTAAACTCTATCCTCTCACCTTCTTTCCATAGTTGTCATTCATGCTTCGATAACATGCATGTTTTCATTACAGGTTCTTGAGACAGTATGCCTGGATAGTCACTCTCATACAAAGAAAAAGAATATTCTTTCATCCATGCATGCTAATTTGTATTTCATATTCAAGATACGTGAGCCTTCTCTTCAAGTAAGAACATATGATGTGATTTGAAAGTCATGAGAAAAACTCAGAGAATATCAGGCCAGCTATATAGTGAATACTGTACAGATACAGACAGACAAATGGGAGGCATCTCTAAAAATTTCCACAAGAGAACAAAAACTTGACTTGTAGCAGAGAATTTACATGGGACAATATTCTGAGTAGGTCTAACAAAATTAATTTTGCTTCAATAAGAGACATGTGACTCCTGTGAACTGGTTTATAAGCTTTTATAATAAATAGCCATTTACAATTGTTGTAGTTGATGGTGCTGATTTCATTCCAATGTAAGTTGTGGAAAGCACTGGCACTCCTTTTCAATGCAAAATCATTGGTTTATACAGCACCAAATGGATTTTTACTTTTCTTCTCTTTTTGCACATTGAAGTGTTCCTGCAAACAATATGTAGTGTAGGTATTTCTTTTCTTCATCCTGAGGACTGCTTAACAGTTTGCAGTGTTAAAAATACCTCTAGGCACAATTTTAGCCTGGTTTCCTGAGGAAACAAGGCTTAGGCAGTCTTGCTGTCTGTGTGTCTGTGTCTCTCTCACTGGTACCCTGGAGTGCCTTGGACAGTTTAAAAAAAAATTTGACAGACATTGAGTTTTCAAAGATACTAAGCTCTTTCAACCAGCCTGCACAAAATGTTGCCCTGGGGCCTCATTCAGGCTCCAGAGCTGTTTGTTTGATCCATCAAAGTTGAGCTGTTCTGTTTAGGCTCACCCAACAGCCAAGGAACAGCAACCAGCTGAGCAGTAAGCTGAATCTGCTGGTCAGTTGGCACGCCTGCAGTTTTCACCAAGCCAAGCCACACCATGTGCTGCTTCTTGCTGAGCTGTCAGGTCAAAAAAAGATAGTGACCTGACAGGTTGTAGGCAGGCTCATGCAGAAATGAGGATATGGCTGAGTAGGACTGCAAAGCACTGGAATTCAACTATTCTATAAAATAAATATTCTAACTGAAACAAAATAAAACCCCCAAAACCCCCAAACAGAATAGCCCCCAAAACAACAACAAAAAAAACCCAAACCAAAACCCAACCAAACACACACACACACACAAACCCCACAAAAGAACCCAGCCAAGAAGTAAAACACTATAGGTTTAGTTGTCCGTCACAGAACTACTTAAATAATGAAAGAAAACACAGGGTGCAACACTCATCACCATCTAAATGTGTGCATAACACATATCTCAGGAAGCAAACAATCTTTGAAAGATACAGAAACAGACACACACACATCCAAAACACATATGAGCATATGTGTGCATATAGATACATATGCATACTTGTATATGAATGCACTAATCCTTGCATCTTCATAAGCTGATGTACACAATCCATATAAAAACCATTAAATTCTGTACAAATTTCCAGCACATTTTGGCAACAGGACACTTTGTTGCTGCTTCACTCCTAGGTGGTAGAGCACAGTATTTGGCCAGTAAGATTAGCATCAAGTTCACCAATTTTAGCACAAAGCTTATTGATTTGTTTTTTATAAATACAATTTCCGGATAAACTATGTAGTTTGTCTCTAGCAAGGCTCATATTACATAATTACAATGTGAGCTGCAAATAAGTTTTATAAGGACAATGATATCACAGAAATATTGTTGTAGTTCTAGCAAGAAGCTTTGTTTCAGAAAAAAAGTCAGAAACTCTTTCACATATTTCTTTTATAGCCAAAAATCTATCTTAAAATGTGTTAACCATTTGCTTTACTCTTTACTATGAACTGCTGTCTCTCTTAAGAGCAAAGTGATTGGAGCCAAATGATTAGGGCAACAGTTTAGTATTCTTCTATCACTCAATGAAAAAATCTGTATTAAAAATGCATACAAAAAATTAAAGGAAAAAAAAACCCAAAGCAACAACATTTGAAGGGCACAACAGAGTGGACAGCAAATGTCCCCTAAGTAATGCCAGCAGGCAGGAAATAATATAGATTCAATTCAAAGCAGCCATTCGTGTCTTCAGTCTTTCCAAGAATGCTAGTATAAATCCAGCTGGCACCTGAGGTAGCTTCTCCAGCCACATCTGCCTGATGCATTTGGCTGTGTCTGATATTCTGTGTTTTTCTTTTTCTTTTTTTTTTTTTTTTATTTCTCTTAAGGAAAGGTCTAAATTCTAGAAAAAGTATAATTCATTTATTTCAGAATTTCACAGAAGAGATAATTCATCACGTGGCAATTTTTCTCCTCATCAAGTTTTTCCTACTGATGAGCAATGCTGAGCAGGAATAACTGAACAGCTATGACTGCCATGCTTCATACTACTTAGGGAGGCATGACCATACTTCTATCACATTTTTGCATTGTGGTTTTCCTTTTCCTGCAAGATGCCCAGTTATGAGCTTGATGAAATAATAACTGCAGGAAAGACTTCAGGCATATAGGTGTTCATTCCAAACATATAAAGCACTAGCTGGTTAGCATTGTGCTGGTCCAAAATGTTTTTACAGGATACTAGAAATCATTTAATACCAAAAATTATTTGACCAGACCTCTCCTTCATTTAATTCTGTTGACTTTTAGCTTATAATCAAGAAGGATTTGGATAACTCTGGGTAGAGAAGAACCATAGCTGCAAAATATGAATCAAAATTTTCAAAAGCCTCTAACTTGGAAGTGGATTTTTGTTACAAGATTTATTTCTTTGTAACAGTAGGAACAACAAGGCATTATAGAATTTAAATGTTTTGTATTTTTGGCTATATGTTTTTAACTCATGAAAGTACAAACAATTTGTCTATTTGAAGTAAATGTCTTTTGTGTGTTTGCCTGCATGCAGTCATCCTGGAAAACTGTATGTAAATTCCCGGTTCAAATTTGAGGTAGAAGTGTCTATGTGAAACCTCAAAATGACAATACTCTATTGCACAAAAAAAAGAACATTAGAATTAAAGAAGTGCATTATTCAATCAATTTCTTCATGTCTGCACAGCATCAGGCAAACAGCTAGCTCTCACTAAACCATAAGAAATAACAAATAAGCACAAGAGAGTACAGCTGAAATAATCCCAAAGAATTAAGGCCAAGTAATTACAGCTTCTTAGATATGTTGACTATAAAGAAGTGTTTTGCTTGAAGGAACTTGAGGTTAACCATATGGCATACTGACCTAATCTTCAAAAGTACTAGAATGAGAGGCTTTTGATGAAGCATGGCGTTGCTATCTAAATCTCTGACACAGAAGAATAATTTATGTAGCTCTGTAGATAATTTGGTAGTCTTTATTAATAATTGTAGTCATGCAAGTTAATATCATGGCAAACATTCAAGCATAATGTTTTAGGATTTAAACCAAGGAGTGATAGAGCCAGGAAATCAAGTCCCCTGTGTGGAACAGTAACTCACTGCAGTATGAATCATTTATGTCTAAAGGCAGAACTGGCTCTATTGTGTTTTGCATTGTGTCAATATTTCCATGGCAAATCATTATTTTCAGGGCTTCTATCCATGGAAAATGGATTTTTAATTAAAACTGGTACACAAAACACCAGGCCAACAGCACTAATATTAATTACTGTAAGTTCTAAGCGTTTTCCCATGCAAAAGCTATTTGGGTATTTTCTATAGATTTTTCCAGACAAAATTGATTTTGAAATGAATATTTGAACCATATTGGATTTTGTGAACTTGAGAGGAAAAAAATTGTGAATTTAACTTATTTTTTAATTTTTATATTGTTATTCATTCTTTCAATGATATTAACCACTATCCTTTCAATCCTTACTACTTTGTAGCAGACATTTTTGCTTCAGAGTTTGTTTAGCTACAGGTGTAAAACCAGTTGACCTCTGAAGGACTGATTGTTTAGTTAAAAAACATCAGACTTTCAGTTCACTCTTTGTTCCTTGTAATTGGATTTATATTTATGGTGCATTTTCTAAATATTTCATAACAGATCAAATGGAAGTCTGGGTTATAAGTGTTTTTAATCCAGAGATTTTCAAAAAAACTTCATGATCAGAGCAAAATCTTTCCAAGTTATGATAGGACATGAATAACCCTATATTTCCGAGACAGACAGTTGTTTGTCTCATTTGTTTCTGGTTAGCATGTGACTGGAATACCTATAAATTCAGGTTTGACAAACTGTGACCTCTGTAGCTAAATTATAGAAATGAGGTGGAGGACTTCTTTTCATTTCAGTTTGGGAGATTGATGAACTGGACACTTCTATGTAAGCCTGTGCATTAAAAATCAGGAATATATTTGTGTAATTTTCTATGGTGAAAAGGATTTTTCTTCAGCTTCTTTTCTTTGAATGTCAGTGTTTTGGGCTTTTTATGCATATATTTAACTATCAGGCACCTACCCTAAAATAAGTAGGGGCTGCCTGACACAGTCTGGTGAAAGGGGGGAGAATTTAATAAATGATGACAAAGATTTGTAGAAGTAGGGCAACATCATGCATTCCCTGAAGGTTATTTATCATGGTACAGTCTAACTTGTGAATATTTGAAATGTTTGTTGTTTTTTTACTTTTTTTTCTTTTTGGCACTATGCAAAATAGCTGGGCCAAGTTATAAAAATTTCTGACAAGGAGAACTTTTACCTGCTTTTTGCTTTCTCAAAAACAAGGACTTATCTTTTCACCCATGACTACATCAATTGTTTAATTAAATAAAATTATGATCTCACAATTATGACAATGTCTAATGAAATCAATAACACCACTTAAACTATCATTAAAGTGTGTTTATGACAGCAAATGTAAACTCCAATATTCAAAAAAGCATCAAAATAGAAACATAATGCTGCTTAATAACATGCTGCTAAGAACATGGTAGTAGTAGTAGTAGATATTGTTGTTGTTGTTATCATTATCATCATTATTACCTAAGACCTTTTTATAGAATTCTTCCACTGAGACCAATACTACAACACTCAATGTATAAATATCAAGAGCTTTAAAAGAACTGCACACATTTAGGTTTTGTGAAATTAAAATAACGCCTCAGAATGACCACATAACTGTGATGACTTTACCTTTGACAGCACCTGTTATTCATGCAGTCATCTTCCGTCACTTGTCTCATGACAGCTCCTTCTTTAGAATAGGAATAATCCTATGTATAGTAAAGAGATCTAAAGATCTGAAATTCAGTTCATGTTAGGGTGTAGAAACTCCAATTTGAAGTTGTAGATTTTTCCACACTTTGTTTATTCCCCCTTGAATAATGGACTTCTAAATAATTGGTTTTAGTGTCAGGAAAAAATTTTTTATTACTACCACAAGTTATTCAGGTCTAAGATTAAGAAAGAAGATGCAGAGTTTTTTCTAAAAAATATTTTCTATATAAAATAAATATGGTGAATTCCTACTGCCACTTCTTAGTTTTGTTTTGCTTCTCCTATTCTGCCCTAAATGTAATGTTATGGGTTAAGGTTTTAACCTGAAAGTACTCAGGGGAAAAGATAGAAGAAATCATCACCTTTCCACTTCTTGGAGTGGAAGGCTACTGACAACAGTGCACCAGCCTACAAAAAATAGGAGGGAGAAACAGATGGCAATAAATATAATAATCTTGTTTTCTTTTCAATGTCATTCAGAAGAACAACTCCTTGCCTGGGTGGCATGTACTTAATTTGAATGGATGTGGCATTTCCATTATGCCTGTGGAGCCCAGCAGTTAAAACCTGTGCATATGTCACAATTCCTCTGACTTCGAGCACGAAAGAGGTGTCAGGATGAAGGGGAACAGTCTAGGTTTTCCTGTGGTATACTCATGTACTCACTGTGGATACTATAAGAAAATATTTCACACCTGCTATAGTCTCTACTTCTCCAAAAGGGCAAAATTTTCTCTGAAGTTTCAGTGGATTATCTCTGGCACTGATTATCTGAGTGCATCTGTAGGAAGAGGTTATTCTATAAACTTTTAGCAAAAGCCTCACAAGAGGCACTGTGAGCTCCCTACAACACTTCGTTGTCTCATTTGATTATTTCATTCTCGAAGCTGCCAAGTGGAACTTTAGCCTAGAGAGAGTTTAGCTATAATATTTTGCGCACTGCACTGTACAGCAAGGCAGGACCACTCAAAATGTCAGTATGTATGCTTGCAATGTAGTAAGATTTCTTTGGAGTAACTGTTTATTTTGGAAGCTTACTGCCATTAATAAAAAACTCTTGCCCAGTATCAAAGGTATGTATGTTTCTAGTCATCCCTGAGTGTGTCATTCAGAACTTTGGGGCTTGCAAGCACAAGTTAGGTGGAGTTTAGTCAAAATTAGAAGAGTTTTGTACTATATTCATTAAAATCTGAGTTTTCTTAAGTGAAGATTTCAAAGCTATTATGGATGTCAAAGAGCACCAGCTGTCTGCTTAGGTGGAAACAAGATATTCAATAACAGCAATCTCCGTGATGTGCATCAAGGGATGTAGGTGAAAGAGGATTCATAACATCAGCCTAATGGACTCTTGAATCAGTTGAGATAAATGAAAGACTAAATACCTTCTGCTTGTATGTTGCAAGGAGAGATTTCTTACATAAAAGCACATCTATTAAAGTATTTAATATCTCCACCCTTAGACATATCCAAAGCCTGTCTGGACATAACCATGAACAACCTGTTCCAGCTGTCCCTGCTTTGAGCAGTGTCATTGGACTAGGTGGTCTCCCCAGCTCCTTTCAAGCCTCAGTCACCCTGTGATTCTGCATAATAACATCTATGTGATAATGTGCAAAATGCAGTGGACTATTAGTTTGCTTGGGTGCTTTCCCTTCTTCACCCATATTCCAACTGCTAATTGATTTCATTTAGGATGCTTACAAAAGAAAACATATCAAAATTGGTTCAATTCTAGCTTTTTTCCCCACTTTTTATAGTTCTAACTCCAGAGGAAAACAACTTAGAAAGTGCTTTCCTCCCAAAGAAGTGAAAATGCTTTCTTTTTTTTCCTTTTACCTTCTCATGTAACTTATTTCCTTTCAATAGATTGATAATTTTATTAATTGTAATTCAAAAAACTTATCTATATTGCCATGCTTCCAATACAGAGTTCAGTAGCAGAATTAACTGATTTGTGTTTCATAGTAAGTAATACTTACTCTTGAGCTACTGGGACTTGAGCTTACATCCTCGTCTATATAGAAATAAGAGATGAAAAATGATAGCTCTTTTTCATCCTTGAAGTGTCAATACTAGAAGTTTAACATGAAAAGCTTGTGAGACATGAAATTTTGTATTTGGTTTGGTTTTCTTCTTTCTGGGTGAAAAACATAGGAAAAATCATTCTGTTTTTTTTTCACAACTATCTCATTTTGAGCCCAGTGCAGCTGTTTTCATAGTAATTAAAGTACTGGGAGTTACAAATTCAATACAGAAACCATAGAGTAAATAAAATTGAACTTCACACTCAATTACACTGGGTAGTTGGAGTATTGTTGTTCCAGACAGTTGGGTTTTTTTCTTATTTTTTCTGATCCAAATTGTGTGCAAGCTCCTCTTCTAAAGAACAGGATTGCTAGCTGTGATTTTGAAGATTTGCATGTTTGTATTCACCTTATGAAGAGCACGACATTGTGGATTGATAATGATAAAAATATTGTAGGCAATGGAGATAGACATACTATCCTCCAAAAAGGAGGCAAAATGACCAGTTTCATATCTGTATCTGGAAGGTTTCTTTGAGTTTTAGTTACTGGGGTTTTTTATGTTTTAGTTCTTGGTCTTTTGAGTTTTAAAAAGTTATTTTTTTTTTATTTTGTTAATGCAGATTTTTTGCCATTCAAGGGTTAAATCAGAAACCACACAGAATTTTATTGACTAAGGAATCTCTCCCACCCCTCATCCATTGGAAGGCTTTGAACTATATTCGTGTCTGCAATCCTCCTTCCATTACAAAGTAATGTCAAGATCTCTGCAAGGACTGTGGCCTGTTTAATGTCTTATTTGTCATGTTGTTAAATCCTACTGTTTGACATTTAGAATTATCTCTGATAGCTTTGCCACTTTCCTAGGATCTTCAGACCCATTTAGCATAGCTGTTTATAATCTTTGCTAAAGAACTATGCCTAGAACAAGTAACATGTATGTTACACAGATTTTTAAATTGTAAAAGACTATATAAATATCAAGTCCATGGAGACTCAGTCATGTAATTTCAACTGCAAAGAAAAGAAAACAGATGTCATATACTTAACTTAAGCTACCTTAATTATAAACAGAAAAGATTAAAAGAAAAAAACAGAGAAATTAGTTGTTGCTGTTACTATTACTACAATCAACTTCAAGATTGCTTCTCTCATTCTCCTCTTTTCACAGCCTTCCCTTTTCCAGGCTTAGCAATCCCAATTCTCTCAGTGTTTTTTTTGAAGAAGTGCTCCATCCCTTTAATCATCTTTCTGGCCCTTCTTTGGATTGACTCCAACAGGTCCATGTCATTCCTGTGCTGGAGACCCCAGAGCTGGATGCAGTGTTCCAGGTGGGGTCTCACCAGAGCAGAGGGGCACAATCCCCTCCCTCACCCTGCTGGCCGTGCTGCTTTTGAGGCAGCCCAGGACACAAGTGGCTTTCTGGGTTGCAAGTGCACATTGCCAGAGCATGTCCAGCCTCTCATCCACCAGCATGCCCAAGTCCTTCTCAGCAGGTCTGCTCTTGATCTGGTATTGACACTGGGGGTTGCTCTCAACAGGGTGCAGCACCTTGTACTTGGTCTTGTTAAAACCACATGGTCCTACTTCTTAAGCTTGTTCAGGTCCCTCTGGATGGCATCTGATCCTTCAGGTGTGTCAACTGCACCACTCAGCTTGGTATCATCTGCAGATTTGCTGAGGCTGCACTTAATCTCCTTGTCTGTGTCATTAATGACAATACTAAATAACACAGACCCCTGAGGGACCCCTGAGGGACACCATTTTATGTCCATTGGAACTCTCTGCTGTTGACCACTACACTCTGGACAAGATCATGCAACCAATTTCTTATCCATCTAATGGTCCACTCATCAAATCAATCTCTTTTCAATTAAGAGAGAAGGATGTTGTGGAGGAACGTGTCAAAGGCTTTACAGAAGTCCAGGTAAATGATATCTGTAACTCTTCCCTTGTCCACTGATGGAGTTATTGCATCATAGAAAGACACTTCAGACAGGAGTTGCGCTTGGTGAAGCCATACTGCCTGTCTTGAATAACTTCCCTGTCCTCCATATGCCATAGCACAGTTTCTACATTTCTTAAGTAAAAATATATTGCACTAATACTTAATTATTAATATGAATTAAGGGAATACTTCCCACCGCAGTGCAGGCTTGGCTGTACTGTAGCATTAATCTGGTATTCAGACTAAACTATCTTTAAGATCAGTCATTTGAATTACATGCTGTTTTAATCTGCAAACCAGATCGTTACTTTTCTCAGGCTCAAACTTCACTATTTAGACAGAGAGTTAACCTTTTCTTTGAGAGATATTTTCCCCACAGTTTTCCAGTAGCATTTGTAACACAAATCCATTAGTACTTCCTTCAGGGAGCAAGATGCCCTTTCCTTTCCCTAACCTGCAAATGGTGTTTCTGATTCTCCGTCTCAGCTTACCAAGTCCTTGTTGGTGCCTCTGCAATTCTTTGTGGGATAGCATTGAAAATAAAGTCAAGGAAATTATCCTTGTTTAAAGTGAAACCTGAAAGACTCACTTATTAGCAAGCATAACTATAGTGGTGCTGAGGGACTAAAGTTTAGGGACATTCTGGCTTCTTCACAGAGTCACAGAATCACAGAACCCCTTCCAATGCTGAGTTGAAAGGGGCTGCTAAGGATCATCAAGTCCGACTCCTGGCCCTGTACACTACCACTCCCAAGTGTCACACTATGTGCCTGAGAGCATTTTGCAAATGCTTCTAGTACTCTGTCAGGCTTGGTGCTATGACAACTTCCCTGGGGAGCCTGTTCCAGTGCCCAACCACCGTCCGGGTGAACAACCCTTTTCTAATATCCAGCCTAAACCTCCCCTGACACAACTTTAGGCCACTCCATCAAGTTCTGTCACTGGCCACCACAGAGGAAAGATCTGTGCTTTCCACTCTTCTCCCTCTCACAAGGAAGTTGTAAGTGCAGTGAGGTCTCCCCTTAGCCTCCTCTTATCCAGGCTGAACAGACTAAGTGCCCTCAGCTGCTCCTCATACAGCTTCCCCTCAAGGCCCTTCATCATCTTCGTTGCCCTCCTTTGGACACTCTCTAATAGCTTAGTATCTTTTTTATATTCTACTGCCCCAA
>JAWWEW010000088.1:29472490-29484053 GCA_035583185.1 Anabacerthia variegaticeps
GGCATTGAACAAATAAGAATCAAAGTAAATCAAAGTAAATACTCAAATCACTGAGTATTTAAGACATACTTAACTGTCCCCAGCATGTTTCTGCATCGGTAGGAAACACCCAGAGTGCCAAATGTATTTGAGAGGAAGACAGTGTATGTGATGAAGTAGCACTTGTGAGGGTGAGTTCTGCAGCACACAAGTACTGAACCCAGCTTAGCAATAGCTGAAAGTAAGCACTGCATCCTGTACACCTATGTTTGACATCTGCTGAGCCTTCTTGGTAGTGTGCCCCCTGGAGTGACAGCTGTAAAAAAAGGGGTTCCATCAATGTAGTTCTGGCTAGGGACAAGGAGGCAGATGTTGGGTTGTTCATCCTTGTAGAGAGCAGCTGTTTTTTGGGTTATGACTCTTTCCTGAGTAGGGTAGAGGAAGGTTGCAGCCTTGCAATGTGTGAAGGAACAGTTCGTCTAACATGTAGCTTGTTTTTCAGGGATGTGATATATTGGAAGCATTTTCCTTATTCCCTATGGAAATGGTGGACTCCCAGCTGCAGAACATAATTAATTTTAGACTCAATCTCAAATGAGGTCATAATAATAAACATCATAAACATCATAAAGTAAATTTGATGGTCTCCTTCAACATCTGTAGTTTTCTTCATATTTGTGGCAGTCATCACTTTATGGAACAGCAAAAGATTAGTAATTTTGCTAATAAAAACTTGGTCTAGATTTTCCCTGTTTCTATTTTCCCCTTCTCTACCCCTACATTAATTCTTTTAATCTTTTTTGAAGTAATCTGCTATTCAGATCCTTTTCACTAAGGCCCATTTCGTGCTAAGAAAATCTTATGAAAGGAGAGGGAATAAAACACCATGATACAAGGCAGACACTGTTTTGCAGTAGAGTTTCTTAAATTCTGGCATAACAATTTCTCTGCAGTAAATGTATGTTTTCCATCAGACTTTGCTCTACCATGTGGCCTAATCTTCTTGATATTTTGCCCAACATATTATGAGCTCAAACTACTATTTTTTTCCTTTGTACAAGCCAGTAATATAAATGCTAGAGCAAATGGTATAAATCCCAATGGAAAACACATATCTATTTCATTGGGGTTATTGGTTGCCAATGGGAATAAACAGATTTTTGCCTTTGAAGAGTTCATTAGCTTCTTAGAAAAAAAAAAAAGGCAATACAAAAACCCCTTTCTAACCTTGTAAACCTATTGGGACCCAAACTCATAACTTCATTTAGTATTTTTGGGAGAGCCTGCTGACCTTGGCTTTGACAAACCTTGTGAGCTGTATTTTAGCCCACACAGCTTTAGATGCTCACATTTAACTTAGAAGATATCCATTACTGTTTGTGTCCAAGATGAAAAAGGATGTTGCTTTAGAAAACAACTGACTGCACTACCACAATGAACTCCTCTAGTAGATCATCCCTATTGCCAGCTTTTCTCTACTATTTGCTTACCTCTTCCTCAAGGTTGGCCAAGGGAGTATCTTTCCTTGACAGTGTAAAGAACTCATCAATATTGCCTGAAAATCCTGTCCCCATACAGAAGTGCAGTCTAAACAGGAGGCACAAATCCCCATCTTCCCATCTAACTCTCTGTACTGCTAAATCTAGTATATCATACTTTAAAATGGATTCTGAAAGCTGTCAAGAGTGAATGGCAATGTATTTCAGTGAAAAAAATCAACTTTTATAATGTGGGCTAAGTAATAATTACAATACCTGAGTTGTTCACAATTTTATATGCAAATGATTTATTTGATCCAAGAGAATGATACTAAAACATTCATAACAAGTCACAGAATTTTTTTCTGTACTGGTGGAACTGATCAGGATATAACTTCACATTTTCTTGAGATATGAAATGGCCATTGGCAGCATGACTATTAATGCTCCAAGAACAAATCCACAGTAACTTCAGGACTCAGATTATCATCTTTATATCATTTGTCTTCTGGCTGCCTTACACTCCCCCACACTTTACTGCCCACTTAAAAATAACTATTATAAAATTTTCTTACTGAAGATAATAGGTTCTTTCTTACACTTCATCTACTATTCATGAGTTTGTTTGAATTTCATGTCCAGCCCTTCTCCTAGTACAAGCATTGGATGTTTTTTATATAATCTCAGCCTCACTGTGAAATGACCTGTGACTTGCAGTATGTTGTCAGCTGTTTCTTTTTTAATGTAATGCCATTGACTATTAATTAAGTGATGTCAGTAGGGAGTATGAAAGGAATAAGATCACTTTTGTCAATCATAGAGGAAAAAAAAAAAAAAGGGATAAATTGCCTACCATGTTTGAACTAAATTTTATTCTAGTCCTGATATTTTTTGCTGGATATTTTCAGTATAGTGAAAGGACTGTGTTCATACTTAGTGACCCCGCTCACTGTCAGCTCTGGGCCACCATGATGCAAAACCCGTGACCTTTCATGTGTTTTCACAATAAATAGGTATAGTCAAGGATACTGTTTGTAGACTAAGCAACCAAAGTGTTTACTCTTCAAAAAAGATATTCTGCATTTTGCAGCATGTCACTCTATGTAAATAAAGCAATTCAATAACATTTTAATAAAGTATAAGGAATATAATCATAAATGAGTATTCACACACAGCCCTTTATCAAGGCTGTTTTCTTCTGAACAAATACTGTAGATTCATGTGTACCACAGTGCCAGAATTTACATATTTGTGTGGAGTTGAAAACAGAACCTGAAGATCTCACACAGAAATTCGAATTCAACTATGAAATTTGTTTACTCATGCAAATGGAAGGAATATAAAGGTGGTGGCACTATGTAGTGAAGACCCAGTTGACAGGGGCGACAACAGAGGAATAAACTAGAATTAAATCAGTACTTTATCTTTCCAGAACAATGCTAAAGTGGAATTCAAGGGCCAAGACAGAATGGCTAGATGGCATGAGAGTATGGAACTAGAAATTATTATGTTAAAGATGAAAACAGAATTTCACTAATTAACTACCATGGGTCAGCAGGTTCATAATCTTCACTATAGAATCCTGCCAAGTCCTCCCTCATGGCACAGTTAAGCTCAGAGGAAGGTCTTTATAAATATAGAGTAAAATCTAAGCTGATTTTGTGTGCATGAGATTCATATGCTATATGTTTGTGAACGATAACACAAGTTTTTCCTCTTAAACTGGAGGAAACTTATCCTTTCGAAAGTACAAAAGAAAAAAGAGGTGTTAATCTTATTAATTATTGATCATAGGAATGTGACAGGAAACTGTTGCAATTATAATAGGTGCTATCCCAAGCTTTACCAAAAGTTGTTTCAAGCAGAGATCAAGAAGTGCTGTTGCTTTTCGACTACAGAGAGTGAGATCCCACATGTAAGGAAGATTGTTACAAAATGGTCATGAGAAGGGACTTTTTGTCAAATTACTGATAATTGTAATGACACAAAAGCAAATATATATAAATTATCAGTATCTGTAAGATAAATTTTTCTAACCATTGATAGTGCTATGAAACAGCTTTCCAACAGGAATAGTGGTGGGAAAACAGACTTCTGAAATGGCTCTAAATCTATTTGCAGATAATATTACTTGGCATGCTGAGCACACAGCAGGGTTCAACGCTGCATTAGGACCTTCCTAGTACTGTGCTTTTCAGACTGCAGGGACCTGTTCTTGCCTTGCAAACAGTGTAGTCAGTGAATGTGAATTTTGTTTTTAAAAATAATTTTGTAATACTTCTTCCTCATAGTATGAGATATTTCAGAAAAATTAGAAATCATTTCTACTCTGAAAGACGCTGTGTATAAATACAGAATCTAAAAGAGAAAAACTCAGTAAGATTGAGTGAAGAGTTTTAACTAGGATATTGTTTAGCTGATGAAAGCAGAGTCTGAAGAAAGACCACAGGTAGACTTTGAGGGATGACACCAGCAATTTGCTGAGTTTTTTGAAAGTATGATTTGAAGGATAAAACTAGAAAGGTACCAGTTTTGGAGGTACAGCAATCTCAAAAGGGGACTTGTACTAGCTAGGGCATCCCTAGGAACTGTATAACTAAGGATAGCTTAAGGTGCTTGCATCTTTCCTGGGCTTGTGTCATGATTTATCCCCAGGCAGCAGCATGGAACATCAGTTTGTTCAGTTTGGGTCACTTTTTCCAGGTGAGTACCCCTCAAAATTCTTGTGCAGCCCAGCCTACTTGCTGGCAGGGCACTATGAGTAGCAGAAAAGGCCTTGACACACTATAGGCACTGTTCAGCAATCACTAAAGCCTCTGAGTGTTATCAACATTGTTTTCATCACAAATCCAAAACATAGCACTATGCAAACTGCTATGAAGAAAATGAACTCTATCCCAGACCAAACCAGTCAAGTTTGTCCATAATTTCTCTCACACTTGCAGTATTTATTAAAAGTAATTTCCTTTTAAGACATAGTTGTCAAAATGTAAATGAATATAGGTGCTGACATTTTGGGCATGAAAATGCAGTTTGGGATGGTTTCCAGTTTAAAAAAATTCAAAATAAATAGAAACAGCAGATGCCTCAGCATTTGCCTGTGAAATTCCGATGCTCCAACCCTGCAGGTCAAACCCACAAGCAATTTCTTCTGAAGTACTTTGATAATCCATGTATGAATTGTTTATAAATATAAGCCTAATCAACTTTTACAGTATAAGCAAGTTCACTTTCATAGCATAAAAAATCCTCAGCTTCTTTAAGGAATGGAGAGTTCGCTTCCGGAGTCGTGCATTTTCACTGAGTTTATGTAAGCTTGACAACATGATCCAACAGAAGGTTGTAGATCCTGTAGGTATTCTGTAGGTTCTGTGATTGTTGTACTGTGACATTGTCATTGTTGAATCTCAACCAGCAACTAAGCACCACACAGCTGCTTGGTCATTCCCATGCCAGCTGGATCAGGCAAAGAATTGGAACAGTAAAAGGTAGAAAACTTGTGGGCTGAGTATGAGAAGTAGGGAAGGCTTCAGTTCTGTATAAGCCTGCTCAGCAATAACAAAAACATCTCTATATTATCAACCCTGTGTTTAGCAGAAATACAAACCACAGCTCCATACTAGATACTGGGATGAAAACTAACTCTACTCCAGCCAAAACCAGCACAGACAAATTTTTTGCTCATGGTAGAAGTAACGCGACTTGGTTGTGCTCTCAAAACAAATAAAATTAAAATCTGAATTCATTAATGTCCATCTGGGTTGCCTTCTCCTGCTTACTAGACTGACTGTGTCAGGATTTATCAAACACAGTTTGCATTACAATCTCTGCCACCTTTCCATCTCAGCACCTTTCCAGGTGCTGCTGCTGCTTCTTTTCCTACTGGGCTTTTCTGGAATTTCTGATTTCAAGCCTGAACTGCTAGGCCTAACAGTGGCTATTAATTCTGGTTCTTCTTTGTACACACTGTACCTCATTTAATATTAGAGTGTTGGATTAGCTGGGAGTAGTGGTTTAATAAAACACTATATTTTCAGACACAGTTACGAACATTAACATTTAATTTAATGTTAGTCACAGACACCACTTGTTAACCATTATCAGTACACTGACCTCACTATCCAGTTGCATAATTAACAACTTTATTGACCATGAGATATCCTAAGCCTTTCTGAATTTCAGTCAAAAGTCCATGGCATTTTACTGTTGATTTATGGTGCCATTTACTTACATTTCTGGTTGCATGGCATATACCATGGGTAGAATCCCTACAAAATGAAATTACTTACAAAATTCCCTTGGTCCAGTAGGCTCCTGGACATATTTATTTTACAACTTTTCTGTTTCCTATTTTTTTGAAAAATAGAAATGTTTTATTTTAAATCTAATATTTCAATAATCTCATTTAGCTGAGTAAAATACTTCTGCTTGAAGAGATCAGTGTGAAGAAACTTACTGTTCTGGGAAATTGTAGTATCCATATGAAGAACAAATCCTCTTAACAGCTTCAAAAATTCATACTTTCTGTAAGTAGCAATGAAAGGAATAATTAAGGTAATTATGGACCCTGCTTATTTAATTGTGCCTTTCTCTAGATCTTGCTTTTCATAGAGGACTGGACCTAGCAACAGTGCAGTATACAGCATCCATATTATACATAAATTTCAGTTAGAAATTACCCAAACATACAATAATTAAGGATTTCCTTGTTATAATCTGGACCACTTGCTGGTCCAGGCTGGCTATAAATAGCTCTGAAAAACATTTGTTTTGCTGTATGTTAAGACATTGGTAACCCATGGTTCTCACAGTTATAGGTGCAATGCTACCTATTAATCCTTTCCAAGACTTAGCATAGCAATATCCTGAAGTATCACAGGACACAACTAGAGTGTCAGTGACAAAGATGCTATTTTGTGACTGTTTTATGCCATGGCTATTGAAGAAAAAAATAGCTTTCTTTTCCATGACATCTGTAACATCTCAGTCAGTGAGTAGTTCCAAGTAATTGTCTGCTCTTGGGGCTGGTTGAGTGTTTCATGATGAGGATTTTTTGTTATACTTGGATAAACTCACTAAAACTCAGAGTTAACTTTTGGCTTGCAAAGAAAAAGGCTGGCTTCAGAAAGGACAAATATTTTTTTGGCTTGAGTTTTGGTCAACTGTATCTTTTGGTGAGACTCTAGAAGCTCTGGGGGATTTTCAGATTGATAAATAAGCCAAATACACAACTTGCTTTTGATCAATGAGATTACTGGGAGAAAGTAAGATACCACTTCATTTGTACTTTAAACTTGTGAGAACTTGCTTTAGTTCTCAATTCTTTGTGCACTGAAACATTCTTTGTTTACCAACTTGCTATCAAACATTCTTCCTGATAGCACATGTAGTCAGAACAAAAAAAATCTAAAAACTTATTTTTCTCATGTTTTATGTTTTGTGGCTAATCTTTAATGTTTGCTTGCCACCTTACAATAAACGGGAATAGAATGTAAACTCTAGCCATTGATGCTAATTGAACAAAACCGGTTATAACCATAGTCTAACATGCAAAAATAAACCCAAATTGAAGTAATATATTTAAATTATTTACAGACTAAGAACAATCTTCTTGACTTTGTACTCCTGTTTTCAAGACAATTTCTTATGCTGATAAACTAGTGGTGCCTACTCAGCTTTATACTGTAATTTACTACATACAACAGTAGTCATCTTTTTTGTTCAGGGCAGGTATGCAAATAAGCTCATGAGAAATGAAAATAAGCAGAATTAGCCTTGTAATATCTCATCAGAAGAGCTAATGGCATTGTCCTACCTTCTGTTAGGAAGGGTGTAATCGGGCATTCTGTCCCAGAGCTTTCAACTGAGAGGATTATAAGGATTTTTAGTCAGAATTTCCCAGAAAGCAAAATTCTACAATGTTCACTGTTCATTTAATTTCCAGATGTAATGCAAGGTTGGGTTTCTATTTCGATTTTGCTATTTTGCTTTTGAACTCTTCTTAATTTCATTGGTTCCCATGTGACTCAAAACCAGATATTCTCGAAAGAGGGCTACCAGGGGAGATAAGGAGGTCTTCAGCATTCAAGCAAAGATTGACTGTTTATTCATGAGAAATGGGAAGTGAAGTCTTTTTTTAATAAAAGGCTCTCCATAGTTAAAGATCCCAGATGGAATTATTGTAGTCTTTTGTGAAGAACCTAATCAGTATGTGTGAAATCCTTAGGAAATTTCTGTTTTTCTCAAAAGTGACTCCAGTTTGACTGTGCTAAATTGTAATAATTACTAGGATAATCCTGGCAGAACTGACGAAGATGACTGATTTATTTCTTGCCCTCTGCTCCCTGATGTGCCTCTTGTTTGGGGTTCAAATTGTCAATGTTCAGTATTTGTTGTGTTACAGTGAGACCAAAGGGCCTAGTCCTTGGATAAAATTTTCATGTATAGTACTCAGGAACTTCCCAGTCCTTCTCCTGTAGGATTAGACAGGATGGTCCTACAGCTTCACAAGCAAGTTCATCACTAAGCATACTTCCCAGTGTCTTTCTGTTGTACATACAGAGCTTTGGAGCAAATTCCGTTGTTCCAGAATGTTTTACTCGACTTTCATTTATTTGACATTTGTAACACTAAGTCTGCTTGCCTCAGTTATTGTTAAAATTTCTCCCTTTTTGACTATAATGACTGTTTCTTTGTTTTTCTTTCTGTACCCATATTCACTCCTCATACCATCCAGGTAGCCAAATTTTCTTACACACTCAAATCTTTACCTTATAAAAGATCCTATTTCTTCTTCTGGAATGGATAGTAAGACATTATTTTACTTTGTGTGTCTGTCTGGTCCAGATGCCTTTCACAATCACTTACTAAAACCTACTGAATGTATTGTGTTTGGGGGTGTGCCCAGGGGAAAATATTCATGCTCTCTGTGGATTTTAAGTTGTTCCTGGTATCCTTGTTTTTGTTGAACATGATCTAACACAAAGCTTCAAATATATGTCTAGAACAAAACTGGACACTGAGCTCACTCTAACTTCCATGGCACAAATTGAAATACTTGTTATGATTGAAGGGAAATATGGTAATTCAGGCAAATATCTTTCCATGCAATTAAGCCATACCTCTAGATTGTTCTTGGCACCTCAGAGCTGGAATCCTCAGTTTGTACTGAGCAAAATACAAACTTCTTGGTATGCCTCTCCTCAGACTGTGAACAAACACATTATGCTCATTACTGATTCTGTATTTCTGTTGATTAAATGAAAACTGAATCTTTCAAACCAGTTCATACCACCTGAAGCTGAAAAACACCAGTTTTTATTGTCACCCAATAAAAAGCAAAACCATTACAGCACTGCATGAAGCAAAATAACTTTGGTTTGGAAAAGCAAGATAAAAAAAAATCTTCAAAATAAAATGCCTTCATTTCTGATATAAGAACTCATATAAACCAAGTAACATGCTAGAAAAGAAAAAAAAAAACAAAACCAAAAAAAACCCAAAAAAACCCCAAACCACAAAACCAAACATGAAAAGTAAGTGAAAGCCCAAGTTTCTCCTACATTAATCAGTTTTGAAAAGATACCAGCAAGTGTCAGAATTCAGGTATACATTGGCACATAAAAATGTCTGATTTAGGAGCATATCAAGACCCATCCTAGCCAATTGCTGTTGTAAAACTAAGATTTTAATTTACAACAACTGTGGTGAAATATAATGCAATATTAACTCCCAGGTGATAGCAGTGAATGAAAAGAATGATACCCACCCGTGAGGGGATAGAGAAGGTTTTCCAGAACAGAAATGAAAGTAATTAGTCACTGAGGTAGTTGTCTATTTCATAGAATCATTGTGCCATAGAATCATAGACGAAGAACACAGACTGGTTTGGCTTGGAAGGAATTTTAAAATCACCTAGTTCCAACCCCCCTGCCATGGACAGGGACTAGACCAGGTTTGACTGTAGCTGACCCACTGTATATTAAAAAAGTCAATAAAAAATTAATAGCTCAGAAGACATTAGTAGTCTTACTAGATGTCCAAGTACATAAAAGTTTGGAACAGCAATATGGGTGTAAAAATAATGTTTTTCATTATCTCATCTCAGACTTTTTTAATCAATTTTTTTTTCCCCCTCATTCCTTCAGAAACACTTTCCTAATTTTTGTTGAATTGATTGCCGGGGCTTCTGGATAGTGAAAGCCAATGCTTGATCCCACAGCTACCGAAGCTAATGAAAAATCTACCATCTTCATAGCTAAATAGAAGCAGACCACTTTACTGCTAGAAGACTAGCAACAGTGTTCCACAGTGTTCATTCTACCTGCTACTTTATTTCTAGCTGTTACTAGAAATCTATTTTAGTTCTATGGCTTCCTGTGTCTTAAATTAGTTTTGTTTTCAGGTTTGCTTTTGTGCTTTTGCTGTGCGTTTTTTTTTTTTTTTTTTTTTTGGGGGGGGGGGTGTTTTTTTTTTAAAAAATATTTAAAAAAGCCTTTATACTTAACAGCTTCTATAAATTCAGTCTTGCATTGTCCCTGACAGAACAAACATTTTACTGTTTTTTTCTGATAGCATTGAATTTCTGTATTTTTTAATATACCATTTGGCTATTTTGTTTTTATGCTAAGAGTTCTGCATTCCCTTTTGTTTGTTTTTTTTTGTTGTTATTGGGGTTTTGTTTGTTTGTTTGTTGTTTTTTAACAAGCTCCTATACTGAGCTGAGTGACTCCAATTAGTGATTTTTGATGTCATATTGTAGGGCTTTTAGCTCTCTCTCTCTCTTTAAGGCACCCTGTTCTTAGCACAAGATTTTTTGCTTTGATTTGTATTTTTCTTTCCTCCAGACTGTTGTACTGGTCTGTATTTTGGAGAGTAAGAGAGAATTGTGGTCTTCCTTTGTTACCATTCAATCTCATGATACTATCCAATTAATTCAGACATATATCTACTGCAGAAAAAGTGAATCCTCTCTGACTGACACATACTCCAGAACTTTAGTTTCACATATAGTTATAAGTTTGCAACTGCTCCTAGATTTTCAGAGAAAATACACTATTTGCTATTGAATACATGCCCACAATGTATCCATGTTTGTTGTAGGCACTGTATCTCTACCCATGATAAAGGCTACCAAACAGGTTAAGGGACAGTAGTACTGGATTCTGTATTAAATGCTTACTTTAATCACTGTGATGCTGGACACTGCAATGGAGAGCAGGAAGGTTGTTGTGAGTAGTTTCTAGGGAGTGCAAAGGAGAAACGGTAAAACTGCTCAGTAGCCTTATTAAGCCATGTCTGAGACACTACCCTCCCCTTCCTTGTAGCACGAGGGGAACAGACACAGGAAGGGGAAAGAAGGACACAGGAATATGTAAAGAAAACAAAATGATGATGATGATGATGATGATAAGCCTTATAACTAGCCTTAGAGAACTTGAGAACCTGACCTCCAGAGCGTGGCTCATGAAAATATCCTTGAACTCTGTTAGCACATTTATTTTCTATTCTTGATTGCATAACCCTGGGGTTGGGAAAACCAGAATAATAGTTTCCAATAAAATTCAGTCTGGGTTTCCTTCACACAAGCATGGTGAACTATTCCCAAAACCAGTAAAGCTAGTAGTAAACACGATGTTTTTGCAGGCAGACATTTGTTGAGAGTTGTTTGCAATTACAATAGATAAGGTGAGATTGTTATAGAAACAGGTGATTTTTTTAATTTTTTTTTGTAGTAGCATATTTTGCACTCTCTCTGGAACTACTACACTTCATTTATTTAAAACTTGTAAGAATTAGTACTTATAGTTGTCACAGGTTAATAAAAGGCCCATGTGGATAGCCATTAGTCTGGCTTATGACTACCAAATCTGCTAAGAAGATGTTTCCTAATGCTAAATTTGAAAGATATGGGAAATCATGCAGAGGCAGGGAACACTCTCAAATACAACTTGTGGAAGTTTATATACAGTATATTCCAGCTAATACTTGGAATATACCTCACTCAGAGACACTAAAAGCCCTTATTATCATTCTTAATTTGACTCTCACAGCAAAACAAGAGAAGTCAAGGAGAGCTCTGTGTGCTACATTTCTCCCGGCCGCGG
>JAWWEW010000088.1:29497555-29511942 GCA_035583185.1 Anabacerthia variegaticeps
CCGGGGCGCGCCAGCCGCGCTCTGTCCCCGCGGTCGCTCCGCGGGCTCCCAGGTGGCCGCTGCCCGTCCGGCCCGGCGCGGCTCGGCACGGCCCTCCGTGTGCTGCCAGCCGGCGTCCCGCGGCCGCGGAGCCCATGGCCCTGGGCGGGAGGATGCGCCTGAGCCGCGTCTGCTGCGTGTTCTACCAGCTGTGTGTGCTGTCAAGCGGGCTTGGCGCAGGTAAGTGCGCTCCCTCCGTGGGACGGGCCGAGCTCGGGCGGCCCCCGTGCCCCGGCGGCTGCCGCTGCCCGTACCTGCCCATTGTTACCAGCCGCGCCCGCCCCTCTAACCCAGGGGTGACCAGATAATGCGCGCCTCGGCGGTGGCGCCGCATTGCACAGCGCTCCTCCGTGCGAGACAGACGGCCCTGTCCTCTCTCTCCGTAGTGCTGTTTCTGGGGTGTGCGATGAATGTGTAAATAAAACTGTTTCCTGTCTCGGGACGGTGGAGGTTGTGTGTACGCAGATATTTATAAACATAATGCCGGTACGCTGGGAATTTTGGTTGTATTGCGATGGTGTGTGAGTGTAATACGCAGACATCACTAATGAGTGATTGTGATGCAGTTTCATTGTAACGATGATCGTGACACGGCATGTGCATGCAAGTGCCACTTGTGTGTGCACTCACAAACGTGCAGCCACGGGGCACGTGTTTATATTTGGCTGAACTCTGGAAATCAAAATGGGTCTTGCAAAACATTCTGAGACCAATTTTCAAATTCGTTCAGGTTTTCTCCAGCAATTTTTTATTTTTTTTTTTTTTAGCTATATGAAAATGTTGTTAGGTTGTCTAAATGGTGAAGGGTTGGTGCAACTCCCTTGTGTGGAGGTGGTGGTCAGGAAGAACATTCCCAGCTACTGGTAAAAATGCAGCTTCTGCTCAGCGTGGGCTCCACCTTCCACGCGGACCATGGTGTGTCCCAGACAGGTCACCAAGGGCAGACACATCTAGCAGGTGACCCTGCTGCCATGTGTAAGGACAGGATGAAAGCAACAAATGAAGCAGTATTTTGTGTGGCATGCTTGGTGGTCTGGAAGTCAGAAGTGTGTTGTGGGTGGCATAGGGTAGGTTTTTGGCAGGCACTGAGTGCTCTTGGGTGCTCCACTTGTTTAAAGCGTCTGCTGGCTTTCCTGCAGGTCTCCATGCTTC
Organism: Anabacerthia variegaticeps; assembly: GCA_035583185.1. Taxonomy (NCBI): domain Eukaryota; kingdom Metazoa; phylum Chordata; class Aves; order Passeriformes; family Furnariidae; genus Anabacerthia; species Anabacerthia variegaticeps. The sequence continues at coordinate 29,498,747 of JAWWEW010000088.1, forward strand.
AGAAGAAACTGAGGAGTGGGAGATTGTCTTCCCAGCACTGTGGAGTCCAGGCCAGCAGGAGCCAATGGGTGGGAGTGGTGGTGGTGGGGGCTGCAGCGCTGACCCCAGCAGTGGGAACCGAAGTGGCACCTTCAGCGCCCCTGTCACACCTAGCCCAGTGGCTGGCAGTTCCCGAGAGGTGCGCTCAGTCTCCTCCTCAGTGGACGGGCAGGCGCAGGCTGTAGGGGAGGCACCAGAGGAAGAGGACACTGAGGATGAGTATGAATCTCAAGAATTTTACCACTGGTCGCCCCTGCCTCAAGGGTCTGGAGCTGCATCTCAGTTGCCGCCACCACCATCCCCTCCGCCACCACCTCCAGCAGAGGATGGAGATGAGGTGCTGCTGAGGATCCCAGCTTTTGCTCGGGAGCTCTACCTGCTGCTCAAGAGGGATAGCCGCTTCCTGGCTCCTGGCTTTGCTGTGGAGGAGCGGCTTGGGGGTGAGGGCAAAAGTCCACCTGGTGCTGCACAGTCACAGCCTGAGAGAGCTTGTTACTACAGTGGTGCCGTCCTCCACTACCCAGGCTCCTTTGCCTCCTTCAGTACCTGCGGTGGATTGGTAAGATGACTTTGCATGAAGGGGTTGCCCCAAGGTCTCTGTTCAACTGTCTGCTTTTCACTCCCTCTGTACCTATCTATTTTGACCTATTTTGACGATGTTTCCATTCAATACTTCTATTATTCCAATTTTAACTTTTCTCAAATCCTACTTCTGCCGTCATCCTGTACAGCTTTGATAGTATTTATCCCCTTTCCAGATACACCTTTGTTTCTCAGTCCCATACCTTTCTGGTTTTGTATTTCCTTCTTACACCATTCTTGAACTTTTCTCACCTCCGTCTGTAATTTTATCTTGGTATTCAGTGGATGTCTGTAATTAGTTACCTCCATGCTTAGTCTCCTTTCTTTTCCCTGTATCATCATCTCTCCTCCAGTCCATCTGTAATCGATTTGTTCTTCATTCCCATCCTGTATTCTAAAGTTATCTTTCTCATCTTTGTTATCTTTCTTGTCTTCTGCATCTCAGTTTTGAAACTGCTCTGTCTTTCCAACCTCTAGCAGTATTTTATGTCTCCTATCTCAGTTTTATTATTCCTTTTATTTCATCCCTCTCATCCCTTTGACCTTTTTTTTCTATCTCACAACTTCCCACATGTGGTACTTGTACTTATTTGGATTTGAGACTTCTTTCCTTTCAGTTCCTCCATAGAAGAATCCAATGAGTATGTTCTCAGCAGAAATGTTAATGCAGTCAGTTTTCAATGGTCATTACTTTTGTGGCATACCTCCCTTATTTAAAACAAATTTCACCTGCTATTATTTCTGTTGCATAACTCATGATTTTTACCAGATAAAGACTAGAACTGGGCACACTGACAACATCAGTGGCGATCCAGTGAGCTGCAATCTTAAGATACTTGGGGATGGATGGAAAGAGTAGAAAGCAGCTGTGATGATGTAAAATGCTGGCAGGATTTAAAACAAAAGAAATTATTGCTACTATTCTAATTAGGGCCTTTATGTAGCATCATAAGTCCATGCGCCTGCAGCACTTTACAGAATTTAGAATGCAAAGAGTAATGGTTCTAGGGAGAGATAATATCATCATGATCATGGGTTTTTTGGGTGGCTAGGTGGTTGTAAATCACCACAGTTGCGTGGTAGGTATTTTCTTGTATTTCTTTCTGAATTTGAACATCTAACTTGTTCCATTGTTGATTCATGAAGATATGCCTACCTGCTTCTTATTTGTACGGCCATGAAGTGAAACCAGGTAAAATGTGGAAATTTTGACTCCTTATTCATTTGCCTGTTTGAATGTATTCAAAAATCAAAACATAAACTGAAAGTAGTGGAGAGAGAACATTTGTGGATTGACACCAAATAAAATATTTGCCTGCACTCCTGCAAAGTGAAACCGCCAAGTTTCACACAACTGTAAGTGGTTGGCATCTAATTATCAACATTTTGTCAAATTTTCCAAAGTGTAGTAGCAGAACTAGTTGTGGAGAAAAATATTGAAAGTCAACTGATGGTGGTTTGAAAGCAATCAGATAAAAGATTTTTGTGTTCTGGAAAGGCATTTGACTTCCATACTCTGTTATTTTTAGAATTTTACTTCCTTCTATGTTGTGTTTGGGTAAAATTAAGTTAGAGAAATCCTTGCAAAGAAATTGTGGGAGATAATTATCACAAATGTCTGCTCAAAAGCACCACACATTGATGCACATCTGTAATTCCTCTGATCTGTTATATAAATTGGAATTCACTGTTTAAATAGACCACAGTTTCTTAAGGGCCCATTAATAATGCTTGATTCCATTAGACTTTACTAGGAGTACCAGCTCACTCCCAACCCTCTGGCCATCTAAGCATGCATGTGCCCAGATCATGTTTCCCCATCCAGAAAACTGCAGCTGGAACATAAAGTAGTCTGTGTATCTCAAATAAAATTGGAAACTGTTGTTGATGTTGACTGGTCTTATCATGATCCTCAACTGCATAGTCTTATTTGCGGTGAAATAGTTAAGCAGCTGTTCTTCCTGAGAATGTTGCTGTGTCAGGCACAGTTAAAAAAAATTGCACAGTGCTATTATGTCAAAGTTGTCATAACAAATCCTAAGCTATTTGTCATTCTTTATTCAGTCATTGCTTGGGCTCTATTACATATGTAAGTTGCTGAGTTTCCAAGAGTATTGAAAAAACATCGTAACATGAATTGCATATCCATCCTGTTTCATCTAGGCCTTGCCCTGCAAATAGAGCCAAGCGCTATTTCAAACCACATTTTCTTTGTAAAGATGTAAAAATGCATCAAAACTTGAACCTAGAAATACCTTGTTGTAGTTACCTCAGTTAGAATTTATTTTTTTCATTTTAAATATAAAGACATTTCAGGGAAAATATGTTATGAATGTCTTAGATATAACCTCATTTCAAAGCGGTGCATACTTTGGATTAGGATTACTAAAATGCATACACTTTGGAAAGTCAAACAGGTGGGCTAATACGCATTTAGATTCTGAAATTCTGCTCTTTAGATATTACTAGTCAATCTCTTTACCCACCATGAAAATTAACTGTAGTCTGACAGACAGCAGTGAGCTTTCCACACGGGAGGAAGGGTGAAGAAGTGTTGTGGTTTGGCCATCACATACCGGGCGGGTCCTACATGGTAGCACAGATGTATGGATGTTACTGTGGGGCTAGTTTTGTGAAAAGGTGCTGCATTTTCAATAAATAAAAAGTAGTCCTTGGATGAAATTGTACCATATACACAGCAAATTGGTGTTGGTTCCTGATTCTCAGGGCACAGAGACCTGACATGGCAATGATAATCGGGAAACGGGAAGAAATGTCTGTCTGAAAGTCTTAACTGGTAATTCTATGCTCAGAAAGACAGAAGAATATTGTTGTAGATGTTAGGCACCTTGCTCTCTTGAACTGGGATTTAAGTGCTTTTTGAATATTTCACTGGCTGCATTAGAGTAAAGCATCTAACATACACACAACATTAAAGCTTCCCCGTATTTCTCTGTTCTTGAGAGCTTCAGTAGTGTATTTTTTCTTAAGCTGTTCATTAAAGGCCAGTATGTAGGATTGATAATAATGGAGTTCATAACATACCATGTAGATCATGGGAAAGTACAAGTGAAAAATGAGAGCTCTGCTCCTGCATAGTTACTAATCATATTCTGACTGCAAACGTTGTCTTTGTTTGGCAACTTACCTTGCCAAATGAGGGAAATGTAACTCAGTGGGTATTTTCTGATGAAGCTAAGAAACTCCTTCACTGTGACCTTGGTGCAGTCTCAGAGTTCTCATGTTCAGTGGTGACAGCTCTATCCAACTCCTTGGTAAAACACTTGTGGATTCTTACATCTTTTGGAAACTCAGTGGGATTTGCTTTGAGTACGTTTTGGGATTCTTCACTGGGGCTCTATGAAGATCAATAAGAAGAGATTTCCAAGGGTTCTCCCATCTGTATGACAGCACCTACTTGTTCTTGGTTAGCCAAATACCACAATGTAAACAATCCTGCTGATGCCACTGAGACTGAATTGGAGAACTGGACCATTAATGATTTAAATGGTTGTTTCCTCTGTTTCCTGCTTGTGTTCGGCTGTAATATTAAAAATAAGGAAAAAAATGTCAAATGTTACTGAGCTGTATTATTTATGGCTGGTGATATACATAACTGGTATTTTTTTTATAGCGTGCTGTAGGAAAAACTTACTATGGACTTGTAATTAAGAAATCTGACTACTGGTTCTTCATCTAGTATTAGAATGAAAGTTAAAGTAGTTTTACTGCTTTCCCCAGAGAGTTATATAATTATGGCAAATGTATGCTTTATCCCTTACTCATTTAATTTAATTTATCTTCATTTCAGAAAGAGGGGTATTAATGTAATTTTTTCTCAGTACTGAATTGCTTAGGTAGTACTCTATGGCTAAGTACTGATAGGCAGGGGTTTCCCCAATGTTTCTTTTTGGTTTAACCTAGACAGTGTAGAAAAAATAGAGAACAGCTAGGTGGAGAAAGGATTTGAATGGCTTTTTATTTCTAAAGCAATGGGTATGCTTAAACTTTCAGGAAACACGAACAGGAGCAAATGTATGCAGAGGGGATGGATAGGACAATACAACTTCATCCAGCTGTGCTGTTCATCTCAGTGCTAGAATGTTGTCTAACAGAACATCTCTGGAGTTCTGCCTAAAAAGATAGCATCATCATTTGGGTTAATTTACTAGAGAGAAGTTTTGAAATTCGTCTGGTTTTCACCGGATCTTAAGAATGCGGATCAGTCAATAGAATATTTCTGGGTATCTAAATCCCCACAAAGTCCATGTCCAGTATGATTTGCAATTGAAATTAATGTGTGTTTTCATAATGACTTGAGTAGGAACAAGTCTTAACACATCTCTCAACTGATCCAGGGAAAAATTCTCTCTAGAGAAGTATATTGGTACTTTTATTAGGCCTCATTGCCATTAACAAGCAAGTAATTAAAAATCTGAGCTGATCAGTAGTTTATAGACAAATACTTCACCTTAAGAGCACTATCCAAAGGAATGCTGCCAGCATCAGCAAAAGAATGGATGTCAGTTTTCTGTGTCATGAAGAGATGTACCAAATATAATTGGAAAACAGAATTTCAACAAATATTTCTGGTGGTAATGTCCTACTTTTACAACAAAACAGGAGTAAATTAGGATATGAAGAACATATATGCCTTCTTTGGCTAAAGAAAGGTATAGCAGTTCATTAATATTTGGAAAAAAGTGGAGCATTTCTACAGGAAATGTATGATTTTTTATTTTTTTTTTTTTACTTCTGACACTGTATTTTGAAGATTAGTGTCATTAACGAATAGTAATGGAATGACATAGGATGGATTAAAAATATTTTAGATTTCTTGAGATATTCTAAATTCACGTGGCCCTTAAATTGAGGACATATAAGAGGGCTTCTAGAAATTTGGAATTGTTTATTTTATACCTCTCCATCAAGAATAGTTTGACTTCGTAGCCTATCTCAGAACAAGCAGAATGAAATTGGAATGAGCGATAGAAATAAAATCAATTCAAAGATTTCTAAATTTTCCTAAAATTTTGCACAGAGTCACTTTTGAGGATAGTTCAGCCTGACAAAAGGCTGGATCTTTGTTTTAACATCTTTCCTTCTAGAACAGGATTTTAACCACAGTGTTTTAACATTCTTAAATGAGAAAAATCACAATGAATATAGTTCTTAGTTACACTTCCTTGTGATTCCTGCAATGAGAGTAGTGATGATATGGTAAGTATGCTTGAATTTTTGGACAGCTTGGACAATTTTGAAGGGCTGTACTGAACTTTTACCTTTAGGTTGTACAACTTCTTACAGTGGCGGTGCAATACTTAACCTGATGTGGGTCCTTTCCTTCGCATGTGGTCAGAGAGATTGAGAATGAGTAGGCTCTTTGCATTTTGGTGTAAGGAGTCTACTTCCTGTGGACATACAAACTAAAGTCTTGCCTTTGTGAGTATCCCTGTTTTTGTCAGGCTCTGGCAGCAGGTGATCAGAAGCAACTCATGGAATTCATACATTGCCCTGGGAAGCTGTGCTATTACAGGTTGTGAGCTTGGAGACTTCTTAAATAGACTTCTTGCGTCAATCAAGCTGGAGAGTGACTACCCCATTGCACATCCTGAATCATACACTACTAACATGCAAGCCTGAAACAGGTTCAATAGTAAGCCTTTTGCCAACCAAACATGGTGCCTCTACCTCTCCACTTCAGTGATGTTGCAGTTACACATGGGTATTGAGTAACTTCCACACCAGATGCTTTTCCAAAAGAAATTTGAGACAATTACAGCTTCTTTTGTGCTGGTGGTAAGCATTAGAAAACAGAGATTACCAACAATTTTTTTGTAAGAGGGGAAAGAAAAGAGACTCTTAGCAATCTTTATGGTCCATTTGATACATACACGCTGAAGTTTGACATTGCGCAAGGAGGATTATAAAATTGAATAGGATTATCCTTATAGGCTGCCAGGATGAAATAAAGTGCACACTCTCCTATACACCGAGCTTCCTGGGATCCTTAAATGAAGGGGAGGACAAATAGAAATGGTCTACTTATTCTTCCATTACAAGTTTGTTGAAATGAAATTTTGCTGCGAGGGACAGAAATAAATATGGTGAATGAAGGTACCCTACAAGTATCACATTCTGAGAGGTCACAGGTTCAACAAGATTTGCTTTGCTGACTTTAACTTATGCCTTATTTGTGGTTTAAACATCTTGAAATGGGCAAATTTAGAAATAAGTAGAAATAAGTGGGAAAGGTAGGGCATGAGTGAAAATGTCATAATAGAAAGCAGCTTTGCTCTGTTATGCAAGTGGGGTTGTTTTTAGGAAAAGAATGCACAAGCATACCTGGGAAAACAGAGCATTGGAATAAAACTTTTGCTTCGTACCTCAGCTTAAGGTAGAAGAACCAGTGAAACGTGGTGATGCTCCTGGGGAGAATGCATTTTTTCAATGTCTGCTGACTCTGAACCAGGCTGTTTCTCCTGGATTTATGTGGCAGTGGAAGGTGGGAGAGAGGAGGGCAACCAGACCTGTAGGAATCTAGTTTCCAACAGGACTAAGCAAGTTGTGTATATGAGGTTACTTTTACATACTTAGGCACAGGCGCATCTGACATATTTTTGCATCCATCAAAAGCTTAGCTACTGTGTTTGTAATTGCTCTTATATTCAGATCTCTTAATTAAAATCTTACCTTGAACACCTAGTGAAGCAGAACTGAATACACAGGAGAGAAGCCTGAGAAAATTGAAATCAAGAAAGTGACTGTGGCTAGCTTTAGAACCTAGCATTCATGTACAAACAAAACACCGTTAACAGTATTAACAAACTTCATGAATAGCAAGTTAATTACAAACAGGACTATTAAATCCAGGTTGTGTGGGTGGGGTCTTTTTGTTTGGTTAGTTTTGATTTTGTGGGTCTTTTTTAATAAAGGAAAGGACTACTGGAGATGGTATCCCTTTAAAAGTCTGATTACTCTCATTAAGTGCCATGATACAACAAAGATCTTTTTAAAGATAAAGGTATAAAACCGCTTTGTTTTCCTTCCTGAGCTATAATGCTGCAGTCCGTTGCTATTCTTTGTCTCCTGGAAGACATATTGTTTGGTTGGGCATTTCTTTTGTGTATCTGAGAACTCTTATTAATTAATAAGAAGGATTTTTAACTATAGGAACAGTAATGTTAGTATAAAGCTAAAAGGTATAGAAAATCAGTTTTGACTTAGTCCAAAATTACCTTTGAACTATAACAATCTCTGTTTCCTTTAATTTTAAACACTGTGGCATGGTATGTGAGATACCTCACACCGTATGGCAGGGATTCCTTTCTCCTTCTAAGGGCTATCCTACAATCATGTAATCACTCCATCCTGAGAAATTTGATTTGTGATTCCAGTCCAGCTAATAGCCTACTGTTCTCCTAAAACGATTTGTTTCAGTACAAATATTTCCTTTGCAACATATTTCCAAATGATAATTAGAAATGAGAAATACACTATCTCCAGAGTGGCTTTAATAAAAAAATAAAAAAATGATTGTGTGCATCACTTGAGATTTCTGCCCATTGTAATTCATAAATGTAAAAGTATCAAGCTTATTTTGCAAGATACAAAAGTGATACAGTAAATCAAAAAAACTGGGTAATTCCATTAATTAAATTAGTAAAATTTTGACCTCCTAATTTGAAGTTAACTGCTTTAAAAGGAAAGGAGAGCACTGTCTCCCTGATACAATCGCCATCGTTAGTGAAATTAACATTTTCCTGAAGACTTTTATCCCCGACTTACATATCTTATGTGTCAATTGTTTCTTCTCTAGCAAATACCAGGATTTTCAGAAGAAATGCTTCCTTGTAATATGATGTTAAAAGCGCAGTTCTTTATCTTTCTTTTTAAAAAGTTTTCTTGGAAGAATAGGGATTATTTTGGTAGTTAACGATGAATTGTGGCAGTGGGAAAAAGCAGCATCCATGATTTCCATGATAGAATACCCTAAAATAAGGGGAAATAGGGAAGAAGAAATGGAAAGCATTAGGTGTGAGAGTTGTGGGATTGATAGTAGGTGATAATATTCAACAAGGAATCTGTGAAAACTGATGGTCATGTAGAGGTAGTATTCAAACAGTGAATGGGATGAAGAGAACTACCAGGATAGGAAGGGGTAGGACAAAGCCATTTGGATTTGGGGTAGAATGAAGTGTTTGCAAAAGTTCTTCTCTAACGTGTATGTCTTTCCTCGGTTTGCTTAGATCTCTCAGATGACTTCAGGGACATACCATGAGGGTTGGTTGGTTTCTTCTTGTTTAGCAGTGTCAGCAGTGAGGTGGGAATAGCGTGAAATATGCTGAGCGCATGCATATATGTGTTATATTGCATATCCAGAGAGTAGTTGATCAAATTTTTATATACCAATAGCCCAGAACATATATATTAGTTTTATAGTCAGATGTACATATATATTAGTTTCAACATCAGATGTACATCTGCTTGCATTAACAGTTCAGTTAACATTTTGTTGTTAACCTGTCATTGCAGGACAATCTGATCTTGTTTATTTTTATTGCTTCTAATAATGACATAAATAAGCAAAGAAGGGAATTATTTGGAATCCAAATTATTTGGAAGAATAAAAAATATTTCTAGTGTTAATTGTAGAAGAGTTGATTTAGAATGATAAATCAATATCCTAACATTAGCTACTAATAATACATACATCTACACGTAAGTGAATAGAAGTAAAAGTTTTTGGAAGGCTGTGCTGTCGAATGTTTTTCTTGGGTCTAGTAGTACTTCAGTTAGAATTATTTTCTGAATGAGTTTTGCATCCAAAAATGTAGAAATGTGCCCAAAACTGACTTGTGAAGTGATTAAGTTTCTGTGTGATTATCTTCCAACTATTGCATATGCTTATTTTATGATCTCAGCTGTACTACCTTAAGTTCTCATTATATGTCGGAAGTTTAACTGGGTCAAGTCAGGTCAAGCTTATTTAGACAGGAATAAGTTAAGGAAAATACAGATATTTCTGCACATGATGTTAATTCAACTGGGGACAACTTTTATGCTTTAGTAGAAAGTAAATGTCCTGTTATGTCCCTCTGGGCTTGAGGGGATGCTGGCTGGGAGAAGTGCCCAAGTAATGGCTACAGCCATTACAGTAATGCCATCTTTTATATCAGATGTTAAACTGTGCTTCAGACATGACTCTGCTTCAAGGCACATACAAAGTACTTTCGTTTCCTTCTGAGGTTGGGAGACAGCAAATAAAAAGGACATGATAAGAGACACATATTCTTGTAATATTTGATTGTCATCTTGCGTAATTTGCTTTCAAAAAATAAGCATGAAGCTGTCTATATCTGTTTCTGTCATAAGCTGTGCATGAAACTTTCCTAATGTAGGCAATTTTTAAAATCTTCTGGGAATTGGTAAACTTGTTGCAAGTTAGGAGACGGGAAGTTGCTTAGGTGATTTTATACATAAATAAGAGATCCTCAATCCTTTTGGTCCCCATGACGTAAGTGGACCTTACCCCAAATATTTATTAAATAACATGAGGGAATGAGGGAGTTCAAAGAAGGAGAGGTTGGTAGACTAAAATGGATGCAATTAGGCATGTAAATTGGTTTTCCAATTTCTGGCAGGTAGTCCTAGCATGTTTTGCTTTTTCTGTCTCATTACCTGTTTCTTCTGTACTAACCACTCTAAGGAAGCACAACACATTTCTCAAGTGTCTCTGGGTTTTTTTAACTTCTAATACTAAATTGTTTGCATTGGAAGTAATGGGGGAAAATAATTCCTTTCTTTTCTTATTACATGTTGGGTGATAAATCTTTTACTTCATATAAACAAATTTGCTTAAAAGTGACCAGTCAGACTGATGCTACTTGGTTCAAGATGCTAATATCAAAATTCCATTCTCATCACCATTTTTATTCTTACGCACATAAAATAAAGGTCTCTAACTTTAAAAAAAAAAAAAAAAAAAGGAAAATACTTCATCTCAAATTTATTTTCTCCTTTTAGTTTAAACAATAGTTCTTCAAAAATAATTAGATTCTCTACCTTCTTTCATAAGGGTAGGAGAACTTTAGTTTTGGTATCGGAAAAAAGGTAAATTGGTAGTTTTTTTCCCTCAAAAAGGGAAAGGAGAATCTCAGTTTAGAAGTTAAAGGTACAAACTAAGCATATTTTAGAAAAAAAAATTAGATTTAATTTCAGTTACGAATGGAATCACAGAAAAATAAGAGTTCTATATATTTTTTACTTTTTTTAAGCAATGTGAATCTGAAATGATAAGAAATTGTGAGAGTCTTGTTTATTTCTCTTAAAGCCATCTGTTTTACATTTATGTTATTCTAGATAGAAATATAAAAAGTGTAAGCATAACTTCATTTTACAGATGGACTAACTTGATTTGTCAAATTGTAGTTCTATGCCTATAAATATACTTTATATTCCTTTCTTGAATTACTGTTTTCCACGGTTAGTAGTTTTGGCAGATTTCAGATTTGAACAAAACTGTTTCATGGAGTGTTGTCTTGAATTAAACAGTATTTGAAGGCAGTTCAGCCTGTCTCTCAGAAGAAAGCCAAAATAATAGAGTCATAGATAGATGTTTCAATGAGGATTAGCAGAGATTAAATTTCTCTATAGGCAATCAGGGGCAGGTTTTGTAACTGTGCGATATCCTTCTTTGCCTACAATTGAAAGCACATGGGTTTGAACAATGGCAACTCATTGGTATGCACTGTTTAAGTGTTTTACATGGATGAATCAATTTAAACTTGGATCCTTTTTACTGGTGTTTTTGGTACTATTCTAGGTGTTTTATCTAACATAGGTTACTTACACAGTTGCTGATATTTTCTGTTTTAATTTCCTGCATGTACTGTGTGTAGAATATGTAGTGTTCATCCTTTGTATATTATTACATTTTTGCTTGTGTAAAATAGCATTTCAGATTTTCACAGAGTCAAGGCTTGCACTAAAGAAATGGATTTAATGAAGTTTCATTAGCTCTTTTATTCATACTCAAAAGAATGGTTTTAGTCTTACCACAAGAATTGCAGAAGTTACTCACATTACACCAATATGTACTAAAGAAAAATCTTTACAAGCACTGAGTCTTTAATTGCAAAGAATTTTTTCCTTAGATGGTATGTTTCCATAGATGTTTCTTTTTCTATAACTACTTATGTCTAGCTGTGCAGAGAGACTTTCTTAGACAGTATTAATAACTACTGAAACGTTGTGTAGTAAGTGACCAGTTCGTTGTAAAGAATTTTTAACTGAAGTTTTATGGAATAAAATTTTTTAAACCCTGGTTTACCTTATAGAAGCTGTTGCATTTATTATGGAATGGCGATATGGCTGGGTTCATGTTTTGGTTTTCTTTTTATTTTCTTTTTTCTGCAGTAGTTCAGTGGTTGTGCTCATTTTATATAGCATGTACTTGATGAACAAAACCAAATGATTGTTAACATCATGCCTCAGTTAGAAAAACGTGATAGACACAATTTACAGGTTAAGTGGCTGTTTTAAAATGGATTTTTATGTCAGTTCTGCTTTGAATTCTGGAAATAAATGGCCGTTCAAATACAATTGTATCTTGCTTTTCCCTTTGATTATAGCTTGTTTTATTGGCCTGTATTAGTCATCTGTGGTTGGTTGAAAGTATTGGTCCAGCATACTTTTTGGAGCAAAATGAAGTAAGACTTTTCAAAACCTTTCAGACAACACACAAGAAGCATTTTCATTAATTCATGAGTTGGTGCATGTGCCAACAATGGAATTGAAGTCATGCAACCACATCAAATGTATGTTTAATGTAGGGTTGTGCAGGGCAGGGGACAAAATGAAAATCTTTGACCACAGGACTCAAGCATATGATATTTTTGATTTTTTTTCCCTTTGGTTTAGTAGCCTCAATAGTTGGTTAATGCTTTCTTTTGTAATGGTAGTTACTTCATTTCATTCATGTGGAAACTGTGCTTGAATCACAGTCAGCTCTGATCATTGTGTTTTTAATGAACCAAACTGAAGACATGGCCCATTTATTGCTGTGTCTTTGGGCTTCTTGAAATGTAAGCCTACATGAAAATGACAACTCATAAAAATAGAAAGAAGTAATTCTGGGGCTCACATAAGGACAGATCAAAATATGAAACCTGAAAGCCAAAATGCTAGAAAACCATTGAAAGAACATTTTTTGAAAAAAAGAAGTTTCTGATTCTAGGTGATCATTTAGAGTTTTTATCTTCTTTTAATAGAATAATTCCATTTTGATTCAATTGATTTCCAGTTAATAGTATTTTCTATGCAAGTGAAAAGCAATGCTAGGTGACCAATTTTGTGACTTTTGCACAGGCATTGCCTTCTGGTTTTATTTTTAGTATCTCTAGTTCCAGTACTTATCATTTTTAAATAAATTAGTTTTGTAACATAAACTTATAGGCAATGAATTTTTTTACATAGCATACATTCAGAATCTTAATAATGTAAAATAATTTTATATTTACTATCAAAGCATTATCATTGGTCTAAATCAATATGAAATCAGATCTGGATCTTCT
>JAWWEW010000088.1:29512042-29556378 GCA_035583185.1 Anabacerthia variegaticeps
ACAACCTCATTTGTCTTCCATTTTAACATTCTGTATTTGATCTGATTGAGGCCTATAAAAGGGCTTGAGAGGGACTTTTTACCAGTGCATGGAGTGAGAGAATATGGGGAAATGGCTTTTTTTTAAACTGAAAGTGGGTGGATTCAGATTCTAAATTAGGGAGAAATTCTTTACTGTGAGGGTGGAGTGGCACTTGAACAGGTTGCCCAGAGAAGCTGTGAATGCCTCTTCCCTTGAAATATTCATGGTCAGGCTAGGTGGGGCTTTGAGCAACCTGGTCTAGTAAAAGGTGTCCCTGCTCGTTACAGGGGAGTTGAAATGAGTTTATCCTTAAGGTGCGTCCAACCCAAACCATTCTATGAGTTTATGATTTTATTAGTTCAGTTTGTGTCATTGAACTAAATAGACAGCATTTAAGGCTTTTTAGCCCTTCCTTAGAGCTTCTGTTTCTTTTGTAAGAGAAGCCAAACTACCTGAGAGATAAAAATAATTCCAAAATCTAATTAGTTTTACTGATCAGTCCAGCCTTCTAAGATAAAGAATAGGGGCTACTGGTTGAAGGGAGAAATGGTCAGAGAGAGACTATTTATTTATTACATGGTGGGTTGGCAGAATACATGATGTTGTCTTCTGTAACATAGTCATTGGATGCCATAAAACTTGTGTTGTTTTAGGCATCTGTTGCCCTCAAGGACCACCAGATGCATTTTGTCAGATCTGTTTGCCATCCCTCCCTCCCTCCCTCCTTCCATCCACCCACCCATCCATCCGTCCGTCCATCCATCCATCCATCCATCCATCCATCCATCCAAGGTGAAGTCTGTAGTCTTGCATCTGTCCCAGGGATTGGACTTGACATTCATCCTAGTGGAATTTCCTAAGGTTCCTGATGATAACTCTTCATACATATATATTTATATGTATATTATGTATATATTGGTTGGATGGCACTAAAATGAGGTCTTATGAATGATTGGTATCCTATGAAATACCAATTTCTGTCATTCATCTCTATGAGATGAATTTCTGTCATTCTATGGCTTCAGGAAAGATGCTGAAGTTCTTGTTGGCAGTTGCTGTTCTTTGTGCTTTTATCTGGCACATAGATGGCATTCTTTGTCTGGTCATTTCCATTCTACCATCAAAATATTAAATTCTCTGGGATTTACTAGTACGTATAGTGCAAATCATTACATAACAGCATTATCTTCCTGTGACACCTTGGGAGAAAGTTATCTCCAGTTAGACATGGTTTTGTTGCCATGTGTTTGTGAGAAAAACAGACTATACAACAAGAATGGTATATTTAGCTCTAGGAGTTTTTATTTCATATTTATTACTTTTCTGCTTTAAGGATTTGAAAATAGCACCTGGAATTGCCTTATCGTAGTAGTTTCCAGTGACTTATTATTAAAGATACTTCAGTTACCTCAATCTGGAGCAGATTACACATAGATAAAGTTCAGCACATGCATGTATAGTTCATGGGACAGTCTGGGTAGGGTGGTGATTGTTTATAAAGGTTTCTGTAGTTGTTCCAGAAGTAGTCATCATTAGAACTGTAGGGTTTCCCTTAACATCAGTGTCCTATTTACCTCCTTCTAGGATTTATTTTTTTAAATTTGAGTTACGATGCACTAGTGATTTTGACAATGTTTATGTACACATATACTATTCTGTGCCTCCTCAATGCAAGATTTTAAAGGTTTTGAGATGCATTCTGTGTTTTAAAGCATGGAGGCTATTCCAGTATTTTTACTCAACTAATCTGACTAAACCAAATTGCAGTTAAACTATACTACGTGATAACTGCTGCCAAATGAGAGTGTGCAGTGGAGTTCGTTTACAATGTGCTGTTGAAGCAATAAATCTGTTAAAAGAACAACATATGTTTAATTTCAATAAACTTCTCAAAGTTCGCTGTGTTTTCTTTTAAGAGAATCTATGAAAGTCTACATTATGTAATGAACTTGTTGGCATGTTACTTCCCACTGTATCTAGCTAGTAACATGTTGCATGCCTTATGCCTTAGGAAAAGTAAGTACCATCAAAGACTAACATAAAACTAGTAAGATGTAAGAAATTGAGATGGAAAAAGTTATTTTTATAAAAACTGAATGTCAGATGCAACAATGACCATAAAATAACAAACTAGAAATAGCAAAGAGTAGGAATTGTGTTATATCTAATGGTCCTATTATGTGTTTGACTGTTCTGTGTTTTCCCTCTTCTTAAAAACTTCATTCTCCATGTGGAGCTGGCTGCCTTTCAGTGAAAGATGTACCTTTGGTGTAACTTCCTATGACTGCTGTGAAGGCCAACTCACACAAATCTATCTGGCAGACAGAGAAACAGTTCCAGTAAATTTTGGTTGGATTTCAGTGTGACTATTTTTCATATTAGCGTGGAGAGAAAGCATTTTAGATGATAAGGAGCGTATTCTTTTTGATTCTTTATCGTCTTTTGATGATAAAGTATTTTCAAAGGAAGAAAACCCCTCTATCGCTGGAAAGCCAATGAATTATAGTAATGAAAAACCTAGCTTGGATGCTTTGTATAAACAGGAAGTAAGATCAGAAGCAACACCTGGTGACTTGACTTTTCTTTAGTGGTAAATTCAGAAGTGGGAGTCACAGGAGAATTAAACAGACCAAAGGCTGATGTAAGTGGCTTCTAATGTGATTTACTATTTTTATACATTTATAGATTTACTTTGTAGACTGATGACTTAGCTGACAGTGACATGAGGAAAAAAAGACTGTGTATTTGCTGATCACAGGATCATTATGAGCCATCAAGCATGATGTGAGTGCAAAAGATTCATCTAACTACTGAAGGACATTTAGTGAGGATACAGAAACTTTAATTTCATTTCACAAATTTGCAGTGAAATGATAGTTGAAATGAGGCTTGCAGTTCTGTTTGGTGATGTTCAGAGAGAGGAATTCTGTTGTGGCTACAAGGATAATTAGTAGTAAAGCCTATTTCATCAAGCAACAGTCAAACACTGGTGTTTATCATCACACAGCAGAAACTGTGATACAGTATGATTACTTTTTATGAAAACATTGGAGTGAATATCAGGGAACCTGGAAAGCTGGCCCAGAAGAATAGCAATGTGGGCCCTAGAGAAGATGGATCTAAAAACGTGGCCATAAATCAATGAAGTTAGAAAATTGGAACAATTTCCAACTGTTAGGAGATAAAAATATGAAATATTTCAAGTAAGTGTACTAAAATAATACATCAGCAGTTCTATTGAAACTATTTTAATTAACAGTAGCAGCAAGGAAATGTTTTAAAAACAATGTAGTCTTACAAAGGATTTGCCTTACAAGGTTAAGTGCAGTAAAGCCTATATCTTATAAAATTTTGAATGCATAGAGGACTGGACCTGATCTGTGAATCTAAGACATCTAAAATACAGAGGCCATTTGTGTTGTCTGTTCTCGACTTTATTATTCTTCATTATTTTGTTCAATACTGCGGGACTTATTAAGTGACAATTAAGATGGCATAGTGAAAATAATGAAATAAAGCATGCTGCATATGACATAAAGGGAAAATTTTATTTGATTTAGCAAATTGAGTTTAGTTGAGTCTGTTTCAATATTCAAGTGACATTTATAAGCAAACCTACAATTTCAAGAGTGGTGTATAAGTATCTTTTCATAGGTTTAATTTCTTGGCTAGAATATGAAGATTAAATGGCTTTTATGACTTTGAAACAGTAATAAAAAACCTGGAAATCCATTGTGCTAGGTAAGTCACAAGAGGAACAAGCCAACTGTTCTCTCAGCTGGTGTTTCCTTCAAGACTGTGTCCTTTGTTCTGAATAATATGCATGGCCTGTGTTAATAGTGAGTGCTCCAATCCACACTGGAGTAGTGCACATGATTTACTTGGTAGCAAGTGGCCTTTTCCTGACGGGTTTTGATTTCTTCTATAGAATGCACAGCTTTCTCATGTGTTGGGATGTGTTTTCCTTTGTCACAAGAGCTTCCTGAGTTCAGGAGTTTTTGACCCTTTAACCCACAGTTTAATCAACCAGAACCCAGGCAAGAGCTTCTTGGGCGGGGGAAACGAAAATCATTTTCAACACAAACTTTCAGCATTTTAAAACAGTTTTATCAATTCTACTAACTCTTCTGGAGGTTAAAAGTCAAGCATACAGTAGTTGAAAATGCATTGACATTCCTGAAAACAGTGGCACAAGCTAAACCAGGGGACATCATGGGTGATGTGACAGTATAGTTTGCACAAGTCTACAGTCAGCTGGTATTTGTAGTAAGAATAGAGAGTAGTTGTCATGTGAAGAGGTGGTCACTTGAACCTGATCACCAGCCTGTGACACTGCACAGAAAACTGTGGCACTTGGAAAGACTTGTGTCTGGTTCAGGAGTTTCACTGCTGATAGCAGCGACTGAATATTGACTTTAAAACACCACTATGATTTTTGGAAGCGCATTTTGTGCTTTTGTCTAAAAAAGGAACTAAAATTATTTTAGAATTGATAAATTTTATGTTTTTATTTGCAATTTCATTTTGTGAGGAGTGAATACCTGTTTAATGGTGAGTAACATAGTGAGTGCTGCTGAGTAACAACATATTTTCCTGCATCTATGTGGATTTTTCAGAGGGTGTGGAGTGTGTAAATAAATCTTTGTGTGTATAGTAATTGTAAAATGCTATGAAAGGGCAATAGAGGCAAGTAAAATAACTACTTCAGCATTTTAATGTTACTATTCAGAAAACCCCTATATCTCCTTAAGATTATCATGGAAGATGGGTGTACTGTGCTGGAAACTAGGGAATTTGTACTTGCTCTGAAATTTGTGCTAGTCTTTAGTAAAAAGGGGATTTGTAACCTTCTGTTTACCCTTGCAAATTGTGTACCAATTCATAACATATTTTAGGTAATATCTTTACTAAAACAATCTTAACTATACATCATGTAGGCTAAAGCACATAAATATTATATCATCATTGAACATTTATTATTACGGTCATGTGTTATATCATGGGGAATATTTCAGCTTTTCATCTTTGGCTTGGATTGTTGTGGATTTAGAAAATTCCATAAGGAAGCAAAAGAAATGAGAGCTTTTATGGTAAGCCCAGATACCATGGAACCTATGATAAAAGTGACAATGCTGAAATAAAAAAACAGATGTGAAACATGGATGAGGAGATTAGAACATTTTAGTGATACAGGTAGATTTTTGACATAGACCTTGGTTGATATATCTGCCTTTGCAGCTTATTGCTTCCTTTCTTTAAAGATGGAATTGATCAAAACACTTTAAACCTTTGTGTTATTAATGATAATTTTACCTGTAAGCATTGAAAAGCTCCTTTGAGCTGCTTTCAGAATCACAGATTGAACTGCCTATGCCTATGTTAATTTTACAATATCTGTGGCTTTTTCATTTATCACCTTGTGTTAAGTATGTGAAATGCATCCTTTACATTTAAAGACACTGTATTGCAGCTGTGCAGATAGTTTGCAGCTTGAGTGTTAATTATTTCAGATGTACATGAGAACTTCCCAAGTGCCCTATAGCAATTCTGACTTTTGACTCTTTGTCTTGGAGATATAAGTATTGACAATTGTAAGCTGTGTGCTTCATAGGCAGATTATAATGTAGCATTTCTGTCTAATGTCCAAAAGAATCTAAGGCTGTCACAAAGACTACATTAAACACAACTAAGGCATTTCTGCAATTACATTCTGCATATACTAAAAGTACACTCCAAATGTGAAAAGCTCGACATGTACTTTACACTATTTGTACTCTGTAAGTGGGTGATGTGTGAATAAGCTGTGTAGAATATTTGTGTCTTTTATATCTTAAAAGTGCAGTCTGCAGGTTAAAGGTAGATATTCTGATCTTAGAGGTTTATGTTCCTATCTCAGATTTTTATGTAGCCATGGAAAAATTATTTCTAAAGATCTCAAATTTGGGTGCTAATACCTGAGTGCATGCTTTTAAACCCAGTGGTCTTGCGTAAGAGTCTGAATGTTTTCCCTCTATCAGTGCTATAAGGTATAGCATTGTGCATGTATGTAGGTACAACTCTACCATTAAAAAGCATCCTAGAAAGGAGTGGATGGAATGCTATGTCAGGAGTTGAAAGCCGGTCAGCAGGGGCAATACTGATTTTCTCCCGACTTTGATGTCTCCTAACTCGTAAAGCACAGTGAGGTGAGCAGACAGGTAGAGAAAACCACTTAAGAGAAGCATGGCATATATGATGTGCACAGCCATGAAATACGGTGTGCACAGCTATGAAATATGATGCGCACTGCCATGAAATTGAAGGCAGAGGCACTTGTCTTCATATTGCTGGCACTTATGACATTGTTTCTTCAGCCTTTGGCAGTGAAGGTTCTTAAAGTAGTGTGTTTGAATAACAAGAGCGTGTGAAGTTTTTGCACTGTTATTTACCCAGTTTGAAAAGTTGTTTGAGCTTACTTTATTATTTGCACTAGTAAGAGCTGGAGACTCATTTTTGTTCTCTTTCAGCTGAAGTCAGGTTCTGATAGCAATTTTAGAATCATGATACTAAATTTAAGCTGGACTTTTAAAATCATGGAGGAAAACATTCTTTAGAGAGGAATAATGATATACAAATTAAAGATTATGTCTCTGTACGCAGGAATAAATCTTTAGTTCTGGGACATTTGACAAATAATACAAAGTCTGTTACAAGATTGTGTTTCAAAACAAATAAATATTGAACTTGTAAACAAGATTTGATTTTTTTTTGCATGGTACATTGAAGGGAACCTTTTATTTTTATACTGCAAATGATATTGGTGTTTTGGTGATGATGCTTGTCATATGTGTATTAAATGATATGTACATTTCCTGCATATGATGTGAATGCATTATTTTCATACTGATACTTGCCTTGAGCAGTATGGTGAGGGCATCAAGAAGTACAGTCTTATACAGCCGGTCCTTGTGTGCATTTGCTTAACAAGACAATAGAGAGTTGACCAGAGTGGTATTTTTATTTCGTTCTTGACATAGCAACTCTACATCCATTTATTACTGAAATGTAGTTTAAGGTACCTGTTGAATGGATGAAGGGCCAAAAGAGTGGGAAAGGTGTAACACAGTGGGAGTTTACTTCAGATGAGAATTAGGAAATTTTGACTCTAGTGCTTGTTTAAGGGAACACACCATTACCAGGCACGCCTGTGTCCATGTGAGCATGCAGCTGATAGTCATAACCTGCAAGACAGGAAAAGGCATGTAACTCTGTACAGGCAGCCTCTGTGGAATGACAGCAGGGACTACCAGTACCAGTGGATCCCAGTGGATCCACCAAAAGGCACAGCTCAGCCCTGCAGCTAAGATAGCAATGTCTCTGAAGAAAGGAAAGGGTAAAAGCTCACCTGGTACTGTCAGGAATAGGGAAAAAAAGTGAGAGAAACACTTGCATAAACCAGCAATAGAGGAGAAGGAGGAGGTGGTGGTGCTCCAGGTGCTGTCTCATGTCTTCCAGGGGGTTCTCCCCATGGAAGCCTTGATGCCAGAGCAGGTGGGCATGCCCCGAAAGACACTGCAAGCTGTGGAGAACCTATACTGAAGAAGGCTTATCCTGAAGGTCAGCAGCTTGTGGAGAGGGAGGAAGGATAAAATGTGAAGGTGAGGGGACAGCAGTGAGAAACTGGAACATTCTCACCATATCCCCTGTTCTCCAGCCCACCCTGTGCCGCTCAGGGTTCTGGGAGAAGAGATTTTCTTTTCTCTTCATTTCCTACTATTTTAATTTGGCAATAAATTAATTTTCTTCCAGGTCAAGTTTTATTTGCCCATCGTTTGATGAAGTTTACTTGATAATTAATGTCTCTCTTTAGTGCATAAAGTCAATAAAATGCAGAGCAAGTACCCAGTTCATCCTTAGAAAATCTGAGGAATTTTTTTCCAAATGAGACTGTGCTGGGCTTGAAGTCTGCTGAGATGAGTGTGCTACATTTAAGTTTGCTTATTTTTTGTTAGGTAAGAAACTTGAAAGTGCAGGGTAAATAATGGTGTGTAATGTTACCTTTGCATGAGATAAGTCCAGCATTCTGGTAGGCTTTTCAGTTGCAGCTGTGAGCAGCTCTTCATATGAAACTGGTGGAAGATGAGTTAGTTTCTTGGGATTCACAGTTCTACCCCAGCTACATATTAGAGTTTTTATTTTTACATTTATTTAATCTTTGGTTTGCTGTGCATTTTCATAGCATGGAATTTTTGCCCTTTGAATTGTCTGAAGGATGTAATTGGCCTTGGCATTCAGTATCTGAAAACATACTGAAACTTAGGTACTTCAATGCATGGCTGTTATGTTCTCCGCTTTCTGTGTTTGCTTATGTTGTAGAAGATTTCTTAACTCCAGTTCTAGTGATTATGGAAAAATAAGGGCATGGTTGGCAAGGATACAGCTTTATCTTACCTTTTCTACTTGTGAAATTGTCCGAGAGATGGAGAAATAGTCTCTCTTTTTTTTTTTTCCCCAAAAGCAGTCAAAATGGTAACAGATTATTTTGTTGTCCAGATTTGTCTAAAAATTATCCATTTGCATATATATAACTTTACATTACTCTTCATTTCTTCAACTTTTGACTTGGGAAACTGGCAATAATCTTTGGATTTCACTACCATTGAATTAAACTCCAGCTTATGCAAAGAGCTGAAAGAAAACATTAAATGTCAGTGGTCATAGCACAGCTTTTCATTATGTCTGGTTGGCAGTCTGAAGAACATCATCTTGAAGCCCTGGCTTCAATTTGCAGCAAAAGAATAAAGAGAGAAGAAATACAGGAAATGGTCTGTGATTGACTCTTTTTTCATGGGCAACTAAGGCCTTGTTTTTGTTTGGTGGACAGGGAAAACTTGCAGCACCACCTAATGAACTGCTATACCTGTTCTTTATCCAGAGTTTATCAGCATCTTTCGTAGGCTAAATAATTCTTAAAAAAAAAATAAAAAATCTATGCCTGAGTGGAATTCAGCATGAAACATAAAAATCAAGTGAAAAATTGCATTTTACTAGTATTTGAGAACTATCCTTTTAAATAAAAATTAATTTCAGATAGATTATAGTTTGTATTAGAATAGTTGTTACCAAAACCCAGCATTTTTCAAGATGCATAGAAGTGTTATCTCATAGGTGTACAGAAAGTACCTAGAAATATATAACTAGTTAATCTAATGTGTAACATTTAAAGCTCATGATGAACTGAAACTAAAAAGCAAGTGCAAAAAGGACAAGGAACGGCCAAAGCCCCAGATACTTTTATGTTTGTGTACAATGTAAATGATGTCCTTTCAATATCTGTTCAGCATTTTGTAACTAGGGTAGCTGATTGAAAAATTAAATACATGTGTTCACATTTATTTCATGTGGTTGTGCAGTAAAGTTTTGTCGGATTTTTTCTTTTTAAAGTAATGCCTAATTATGTTTGAAGGAAATTGTGTTTTGTACCACATAGGACATTTTATTTTGTTTTCTTGCTTGGGTCAGAATATTTTTGGACAATTCATCCATATGTCAGGCAGGATATCCAATGTGATAATGGCACTTACATAATGCCAGAAGAAACAAAATTATTTTCCATTTCTTTCCATTGATGCGATATAGAAAAACACAGAAGAGGTCTTTGCTTCTCTTAGCCAGATGTATCACATTGTTTTCTTTCTGTAGCAAAACTGTTTAATAGGTTTTTTTCAGTTTAGAGAATGCGGAAGTTAACTATCAGTCATGTGGATGTGGGAAGAAAACCCCCCACAAAACCTTTCTGTCTCCAGCTTTACTCTTGATAGGAACTTGTGTGTGTTGGCAACTTAACAATTGGAGCTGAGTTAGATTCGTATGGTATTCATACAAGTATGTTTTATAGTATTTTTTTAACTTTGGTCACACTCTTGTAATATTAGGTATGCATCTGGTTTGTTAACGTTTCATGTATGTTTGTATAAATATTTTGGGATGTGGGAGGAGCTAAGTAACTGAGCAGCTGTATTAAAATAATTTTCTGGTGTAACTGCTGGCAACAAAGGAGGGACTGCTGCCTTTTTTTATTCCTTTTTTTGTTTCGTTTTAAGATTGAATAAGTGTAAAATAAGTGCCACAAGATGTCTTTTCATTTGTTCAGAATGTATTCTTATGCCTTAAATTGTTCCTGTTATTTCATTAGTTATCTAAAAATGTGACAATACACTGAATAATAAAACCAGTGTATAGACTTTTCTGTAAACGTACTTAAATGACCACTTGGGTCTCCGAAAGCAAACTTTTAACATTCCATATCTTTTACTGTGCATATGCTACGGGCATGTAGCCACCCACCCACCCAGATTGAGTTGAAATAAATGAAATTTATTCTAGTTCATTCGAGTAGAAAGCCTGTAAAATACGAAGGTAGTCACTTTGCTCATAATGTTACTAAAACAAAGTGTTTTCTTAAATGGAGTTTTGTGGGTTTTCTTCTTCAGCACAACTTGATAAATTCTACTCTCATGTGTTCCTTTTGTTTTCCTTTGCAGATGGGGTTTATACAGATTAATGAGGACTTCATATTTATTGAGCCACTCAATCGCACTTTGGCTGTGACAGGTCATGCACACAGGGTGTACAGACGAAAAAGGTCCATAGAAGAGAAAATTACTGAAAAGCCATCTTTTCGGGATCAGTACTGTGGTGTTGTTACAGGTAATACACAAATCACATTGAAAAGTTCTAATGTAGCAAATATATTTTTAAGCAG
Source organism: Anabacerthia variegaticeps (assembly GCA_035583185.1). Taxonomy (NCBI): domain Eukaryota; kingdom Metazoa; phylum Chordata; class Aves; order Passeriformes; family Furnariidae; genus Anabacerthia; species Anabacerthia variegaticeps. The sequence continues at coordinate 29,522,808 of JAWWEW010000088.1, forward strand.
TTAAACCTCCCCTCCCCCCAACCAAACAGCAAAAGCATATCTGATTGTTCTTGTAGCAGTACCCTGTGGTGGACTTTCAGGTGGTATGCTGAGGCTGCAATTTTGCTTGTTGGAAGAGGGAACTGTCCACTGAAAAACAGACATGGCTTCTTAATATCTGTATATGAAAGTAGAACTCTTTGGGTTGTTTTTCTACTTCAACATAATAATGACAGTCTAGTTCTTGTCCCTTTCTATTTTTGTAGTTCCTTAATTACTCACTACATGCAATACTTGTACTGAATTTTCTGTTTTAAAGCACTGTTAAAGAGTTCTTCCTGGTTTCAGTTAGTAATAAGTCTGGAACTTCCCAATGCATCTGACACTGAATTGAAGTGATTTTTCTAAGTGTTCTTGTTCTGTGATTGACACTTAGAAGAACTGCATGAAACAATCCTAATGCATCTTCATCAATAACAGGAGAAGCTCTTGAAGTAGAAGGGTTTCACAAAAATTTGGCATGTAGCGATGCCTTAATAGTTTTCAGTGGAGAAGGGAAAAGTGGCTTTTGTGAAAGATGGCATTCTGTTGTTCCTGCTTCATAATCAGCTTCACTTAAAGGTTATCTCAGTCTTTTGACCTCAGCATGAGCTGAGTGTGTTTCAAGTGTTGTTGTCAGAAATTATTTTTCTCGCAGGAAATAAACCAGAATGAATACACATTTTTAGGAATGTTTTTCATGTATAAATGAGATAACTGACAAAGTGGAAAGAAAAGGCTGAGGTGACTGACTTGTCTAGGAAGCTGGATGTATGACATTCAGGGTGAGGCAGAAGGAACCGAGTTATTTCAGATAGATAAGGAAAGGTAAAGGAAGGATGCAGCTGCAGTTTTCTGGTGCCTAAGGGTCTGCAGAGGGAAGATGAATCCAGACATTCCTTAGAGGTATGCTGTGACAGACAACAGTTTTAACTTGCATTCAAGGAAATTTCAATTTGCATAAGAAAAAAAAATCTCAGCAGGAATGTTTAGCACTGCAAGAGGTTGCCTAGAGAGGCTGTCGAGTCTGCACCCTCAGACATTTGTAAAACTTAGCTGGAAATGGCACTGTGAGAGCTAATCATACTTGGACACTTGCACTGACTAGAGCAGGAGGTTAGACTAACTGTTTTTATACTTCGGCATCCATTCACAGTTTGAAATCAAAGATAGATTAGCAAAATAAGGCTCTGTTTGTAACTATTAAGTGGGAGTAAGTAAATGACATGTAACTTCCTCCAGCAGGCTCTATATTATTCTTCTACACATTGTATTATGTTGACACGACTTATCTAAAAGTGAAATTTTCTATATTTGGAAAAAATGTTCACTTAAGGTAAAGCTGTTTATTCTTCCCTGTCAGTGATAAGTGAGTTAGAGTACCCATGCCTGCCTCTGTTTGGGAATGAGAAAGAGAAAATGAAAAGTATGCATGGTGAGGGAGGGAGAGGGGCATCTGACAAATAGCAAACCGTGATGGGTATTAAAATGAGTAAAGATGCACTCTTCTGGAAGGACATTTTTTTTAATGTGATGTTCTTTACCAGATACCATTTTACTTCCTCTTGTGCTCTAAAACTGGAAAGTTAGCTTAACACTCAAGGCTCTGACTTGTTGCAAATAAACTATCAACAGAGACTCAAATATTTGCTTAAAATAACTTTTATTATCTCTACTATTTGCTTTGAAATTTGATAATAGTTCAAGCTGTGCATGACCGATTAACATCTTCTGGCATAACTTTATTGCCAGAGGGTATAAATATCTGCAATTTCTTACCCATGCTGTTGTACTAGCAAGACCAGTGCCTCACTCAGCTGCTACAAGTTATTTTAATAAGAGGGGCTGCAGCAAGTTACATGCTTAAAAGCTCTATGATGGGAGCAATTGACTGGTGTGATATGAAGTTAGCTAATACCAAAATATTCATGTTACAGACAGAGCCTTAGAGATGGGTTGAAGCATCAATAGTAAGCCTTTGCATCAATATTCTAGAAATACTAAGTCACATCCTAGACTAAGTAGACCAAAATAACAAATATAAAACAAATGAGTATTGGGAGCTCTGAGATAGTCTCGGGTTATGCACAGCTGCCATGGTAGAGTTGTAGCTGTGTGGCACAGAAAAAATCAGTTAGATGGCAACTTCTCATCAATATGGACCTATCTTTTAAAGATCTCTTCCTTCTACAGTACTCATGTGTCAGAATAGGTGCTCTGAAACAGGTATTTGTATTGCTGGGTTTGATCCAAATTGATCTCAAAGGCTGGCTAGCTATTAAGCAAATGTGTATTGCCAGTTGATGAGCTGTAATTGTCAGAAGGAATGAATGTCTGTGCTAGAGGTGTTAAAGGATCACTGTTGAAAATAATAGCTTTTCATGGAGAACTAGCAGAGGCAGTCAAAGAAGGTATTGTTTGTTGTCCGTTACTGTTGAGGTCTGGATTAAAAGTTGCTACACGGCCAAATTTATTTGGAGAGAACAAAGAACTTGTTTTTGTGAATGGGGTGGTTTTCTTATTAATTAGGGGAAGGAGAGTACCATGCTAACAGAAGCAGATACTTTCTTGATTGGTGACAGTGTGCATGTATATCCTTTTGTTGAAAGTGTTTATGATTTATTTACATATGTAAGCCAGTTGCACATGCACAGACCTTATACTCCACACCTTTCCTTAGCACATGGGCCATGAAACCTTTAAAAGCAACCAGTTTGGAAGTGTGTTGTGTAAAAACTGAGAGAAAAGCAGTTGTAATTAGAGCAAAGGGCACATTGGGAAGCTAAGATCTTTTCCTTCTATCTATTCTGAAGCACTTGTTCTGCACTGGAGTTGTTTGTACAGTGAAGCTAACTCATAGCTAAGGCTTGGTAGACTTCAGGGGGAAAAAAAATTCTTCTCAAGTAGTCATTCCTTTACACGCAATGAGAACTCCTGTCCGTTGTGAATTTTGAATTTGTTCTGAACTTGTGAGACTAGAAGCCTCTTCTTCTACTTCTTAGAAGTAGAACAGTATACTCTCCTGAGTTAAATGTGTGCTTCTTCTCTTAGACTGATGTAATTTTGCAGGAAAAAGCCTGCTAAGCCTCCCTGAATCAAAAGCCAAAGTTTTACTTTTTGGGATGTAAACTGTGCAGTCAGCTGGGAGAGCTGTGTTGATTCTTGCTCCATGACCTGTTTCTATGTGCTAGTCATGAAACAAAACGCATAAACATGATTATAGGTCTGGATCTATGAGGTTGCATTACGTGGAGACTGGTGCTACCCGAGATACTCATTTCCATTCCTTGGATCAGAAAAGAGTTGTCACTCTGCAGGAAGATGTTTAAATCCCTATTCAAACTACAGTGAGGGTATAGTTCATGGCTTCTTAAGCTCCTGAATATTCCCTGCTTAGACAAAATACTGCAATTTCCTTATGACTAGGTTACCCATTTTCTTTTTCCTGGGAAAAGAAAGCCTGTGGAGTGATGGTGATTGCTCTGTAGTCTGGGCCCCACGTGCATACACTCAGGAAATGCTTTTGTGCCTGAGGACTTGTAGGTGTCCAGGATACCTGTAGTCATGGCCTGTTGTTAATGTTGGCTCAAATACTTTATGTAGCCTCTGGTTACAATAGCTGGATTTTAATCTCTTTTAGTTTTTTTGAGTGGGATTATTGTTTTGTTAACACTTCTTGTTTTGTCTTAATTGCCTGTTGAATGTCAAATGTACATGCTGCAGTATTTTAGCCTTCTTACTGGAGTACTGCAATATTCCTAGCTTTCCTTCTAGTCAATTGAGTTCAAGTAATAAATTGATGTGAAATCTTCCTATTTTTATAGTTTCACAAAATAGAAGTCTTACTGCATAGAACAATCCTATAGAATATATTATTTTGACAATGTTATAAAATTTTTGAGATGAATTTATGCATCTTTAATGTGACTTTTACCTTGCTAGCACATACAGTATTGATGTAAGTGGGTTTTTTGCAGGAGATTTTATCTCTTACATACTGTACCTTCAGTAATGTTCTTGATAGAATGATATTCTTGATAGTTGTTATGACTTTATAATGTTATTTATGACTATGTAAAGAAACAAGTAAGTGTTTTTACTTAGAGCTTGTTATCTGGCAGCAATTGTGGCAGTTGTTTGAATATCAGTAGCACCAAAATTACTGATTCCATTTATTTAAAATTCTTCAGGAAGAGCTACAAGTTACAGATAAATGAGATCTCGTGATGGAGATTTCTGCCAGCAATTTGGAAAAGCTTGGCTGGCCAAGAACAGATCGTCCGTTGGTTTGTTAGTGGGACAGATAGCTAAGGCAAATGTTGGGCACAGCACCTGGCAGACGGCTTGTCTACAGAGCTGGGTAGTCCTCTCATAGATTACAATCCCAAAAGCAGAGGTTTCAACAATTTATGGGACCGCAGTGATATTAGTGTTTAGCACAATGCTGTATTTTATTGAGGACTGCTTATTGTCAATTCTGCACTCCTAGCTATAACTTTCAGAGAGGTGTGTTAACAGACTTCTCTGTAAATGCTAGAACTAAATTTTAAGTTTTCAACCACTAGCTGCTGTTTTTCTCAAATAAGGGATAACTGTTGGTGTAAACTGCACTGGAATCAATCACTGTGCTTAGGAGGAAGGCAGGTTGACCAGATGGCTTCTGAGAGATCTTTTTTAACCCAATTGAGTTTACTGTTTAATCTTACATCTGTAGTTTACTAGTGCAGCATTCAGTGTTTGAATAGCAAGTCATAGTTGTATAGCTTATAGAGTGTGGGAGTTTTGACAGAAATACTGGCACTGAAGCTTCGTTAGAAATTATCCTCAAACCAGTGATGAAAACACACATAATATTTTGTAAAGTAGGCTGTAAATCCACAGTTAGCAAAGACGAATAAGGGTAGAGGCTAGCAGGAGTTACAAGGCTAAGCAAGTGTCTGAAGGCTAAAAATGAGGGCCTTTAAATTAAATTTTAAATAGCTTATGAATTTGTAAACTGTTTCTACCTCTAATCAAACACCAAATATTTATTTCTGGAGAATATATCCTTTTTATCTTTTAGTAAATGTGTATGTTTATCAGTGTTACTGATCAAAGTATCAAAGTATCAAAGTATCAAAGTCTTACATTGTCACCAGTTGTATAGGAATCAGTAAGCCTTTCTAACATGTAGTGGGATGGGCTGAATCATTCACATATACAATCTTTTACAAGTGACTACAGAAAAAGGTAGATAATCTTTTTTAGCTTGCATAATTCATACTTGTTATATTGAAAAATATATCTCTACATTACATTTGCATTAAAGCTACATTACAGAATCACAGGATATACAAAGTTGGAAGGGACCCATACAGATTATCATGTCCAACCCTTATCCCTGCACAGGATCATCCCCAAGAGTCACACCATGAGCCTGAGAGTATCATCCAAATACTTCTTGAGATCTGTAGACTTGGTGCTGTGACCACTTTCCTGGGGAGCCCGTTCCAGTGCCCAAACACCCTCTAGGAGAAGAATCTTTTTCTAATATCCAACCTAAACCTCCCCTGGCACTACTTCAGGCCATTCTCTCAGGTCCTGTCATTGGTCACCACAGACAAGAGGTCAGTGCCTGCCTCTCCTCTTCCCCTCACAAGGAAGTTGTAAGTGCAGTGAGGTCTCCCCTCACTCTCCTCCAGGTGGAACAGACCAAGTGACCTCAGCCACTCCTCATACAGCTTCCCCTCAAAGCCCTTCACCATCTTTTTTTGCTCTCCTTTGGACACTCTCTAATGGCTTAATATCTTTCTTACACTGCGGTGCCCAAAACTGCCCACAATATTCCAGGTGAGGCTGCCCCAGTGCAGAGCAGAGCAGGACAATCCCCTCCCTTGACTGGTTGGTGATGCTGTGCCTGATGCCCCCCAGGACAGGGTTGGCTCTCCTGGCTGTCAGGGCACTGCTGACTCATACTCAGCTTGCCATTGACTGGGACCCCCCTGTCCCTTTGTGTGGCACTGCTTCCCACCGTCTTATTCCCCAGTCTGTGTGTACATTCAGGGTAGCCCCTGTCCCAAGTGCAGAATCTGGCACTTCTCCTTGTTAAACTTCATATGGTTGGTAATTGCTCAGCCCTCTAATTTGTTGACGTTTCACTGCAGGGCCTTTGAGGGAGTCAACAGCTCCTCCCAGTTTTGTGTTACCTGCAAACTTGCTTAGTATCCCTTCCGGTCCTGTGTCCAAGTCATTTATGAAGATGTGGAAGAGCACAGGGCCTAAGATGGAGCCCTCTGGAACCCCACTAGTGACAGGTCACCACTGTGATATTACTCCATTCAATATTACCCTCTGTGCTCAACCTGTGAGCCAATTGCTCACTCACCACATGATGTGTTTATCCAGCTGTGCTGGGCAGTTTGTCCAGAAGATCCTCTAGAGAGACAGTATCAAAAGCTTTACTGAAGTTCAAAAATACTACATCAGCAGGCTTCCCTTGATCACTAGGTGTGCACCTTCCTTTTTTTGCCTTACCTCCAAGAGAAGATCCATGGTCAGCCAAGCCAGCCTTCTGCCTCACTTGCCTGACCTCTGACATTTGGGAATTGCTGCTCCTGTCCCCTTAGGAGGCGATGTTTGAAAAGTGACCAACACTGATGGACCCCAGCACCTGCAAAAACATTTTCCTATGGTACCTTACTTATCAATTCCCTGAGCAGCCCAAACTCTGCTCTTCTCATGTCCAGAACTGAGGTTTTGCTGGCACTTTTCCTCCTGTCAACAGAGATTTTAAACTCGAGTTCTTCAAGGTCACTGTGGCCAAGAGGCCACCAGTCTCCACTTTGCTCACAAGATCCAGTGTATTGACAACCAGCAGATCAAGGAGAGCTCCCTTAGGACCTGTTCCATAAAGTTGCCATACGGGTTTTATTAGGCACCTTCTGGCCCAGGTTGTACAGCTGTGTGATGCTCTCAGTTAATTCCTGGCAAGTTGAAGTCTGCCATAAGGACAAGGGCAGTTAACTAGAAAGTGTCCTTTAGTTCCTCAAAGAATAATTCATCAGCATCATTGCAGATCCGTCCTCCACTAGTATCTTATGTTTTGAATTTAATTTGTGAGTCTATTGACTTTTAAGGCATATTTTTAGCACTTTCCTGAAGAGTGATTTATTTTTGAAGAGTAGTCATGTGTTATAAAAAGCACTGCAGGAACTGTCCTATTAAATATGAGATAGATTTATTAATTGCAAAGCATTTCCTCAAAATTTCAGAATATTTGATTATTTCCAGAACATGTGTTTATAACTGTCATCTCAAGCATCACTTTTTATGTAAACAGAGAGCCCAGTACTCCATTGTGAATGCTGGAAAAATCTTCACTTGATTTCAGTGACTTCAGTGAGGTCAGTCCCAGAAGTTCTAAAACCTCTCACAAAGATATGACAAAACTTGGCTATTACGGCAAGGAGTTCCATTTTGTATTTTGTTTTAAATTGGATTATTTAAAATGTCATTGCTAACTGCTCTATGTTTATCTGACCACTCCTGACTTGAACTGTTCCTGTGTAATTAGTTTTTCTTTTTTTATATGTATTGTAAGGGTGTTTTTGAAGGGAAAACTTAAAATTAACACCATCAGTAACCTCTGTTTTACCATAATTGTAACATGTTTTCGATTTGTAGCTTTCTCTAGGTTTGGAAGATTGTTTCCAGAGTTTCATTTTGTTGTTTTACTTCAGCTGCTTATGACGACCACGCTACTGACTTTGAAGTTATGTCAGTAGGACTTTGCTTTTTCATTTCTAACAAACCTATATCCTACATACCATTCTCTGTCATTCATCTCAAATATTCTTTTGTCTCTGCAAATCACCAAATTGCTCCATTTATTTTCCTAATGCTGAATTTGTGGCAAATTTATATTTGCCATCCTGTAGTTAAGATATAATTACATCAAGATGTTTACTCGGATTTTTGAGGATGGACAGGCAACAATTCTGCAATGTCAGTGGGACTATTTTTCTCTCAGACCCAACATGAGTTTAGTTTTCTCCCACAAACCCAACTAGGAGACGCATATTCTTTTATTTTAATGTGTTAGGTGAAAAGATACAAAAAATGTTTCAGAGTTTATTTGAACAAATGGATAGGATTCCTATCTTCTTGCTGTGAACTGCTATGAATACACAGTACAGACCTTCAGTATAAGGTGTACCATTGGCTGTGGTAAGTATATATTCAAGTTCATAGGTATCACATTCCTCATAATCAGAGTTATAACATAACCAAAGGTAAAAAGTCCTAAAAAGTACTGTAGGGTGTAGTTTGAAGGATGAGTTTCTCAAGCAATGTTTTGTTCTACAGACAGAAGAAAATCCAAGAATCAAAAAGTATCAGAAAGTGGAAGAGGAAAGCGATACTCTTACAAGTTACCTCAGGAGTACAATATAGAAACTGTTGTAGTGGCAGATCCAGCTATGGTTTCATATCATGGAACAGATGCTGCCAGAAGATTTATTCTAACCATCTTAAACATGGTAGGAAATTTTAAATTAATTTTCATCTTTTGCCAACAATGTGTGCACTGAAGGCTTGTTTCATTGCTCATTCTAGTGACTATGACTGAACACCTATAAGGGACAGTCAGTACATGACCACTAGCAAGCTCTCAAGACTTAGTCCTTGTATTTTGCAGCTTTAAACCATGGTGCTTTAGACTTGTCTGTACTGTCTTGTCACTTTCAGGGAAGCCTGAGAGTGAGAGAATAAGACAACTTTAGGTTAGAAAGCAGTGGTGGTGTTGGGAAGATTGGGATACTGAATAGTTTCTGGTGATCTGTGCTTGTTAGGAAGACATGACATTGTTGTGGAGAAAGATCATGTCATCATTAGTGGCTGAAAAAAATGAAAGAGGAACGGGCTGGGACAATTACATTTGCTCACAGCTTTATCTGGAGCTGTGGTGCATAAAACATTGAAAAATAGCATCTGTAATGCACAAAGAGAGATTGTTCTAAAGAAGGAGCATAAGCTGAGCAATTAATACGAACTGTAACTATTCTGAATGATAGGGAAAATTAGAGTTAGAGATTAGCTCAGACCACTTAGGTCCTGATCATGAATTTAACTGAATAGAAATTTTCATTTGAGCAGTATAATGCAAATATTTGGAGAAACAGACTACAGTTTGTAAAGTGGTCATGGCCATTGAGGTGGGGAAAGGTCCCTTTTTGTGTTCTCAGAATGAATACTGCTAAAGATCTCTTTTCCTTGAGAAGGCCAACACAGTATATTGGCTTCATTTTCTGTTCAAATTATGGAATATTACAGTACTCACAGTAGAATATGAGAATTTTTTGAGGTCCTCTGAGGTTCTGCTATTTTAAGTATACAGTGTGTTGTGTACAATCCAAGGATGGATCTTTATTTGCTGTTTTTTATCTTAGGTTTTTAACCTTTTCCAGCACAAGAGTCTTGGACTACAAATAAATCTTCGAGTGACTAAGCTTATCCTCCTCCATGAGACTCCAGTAAGTGTTTATTACCTTTGTCTTAGCCTGTTAAGGGTAATGCTACTTGCCTTGTTGCTCCAAAGGCTTGCAATATTCACCAGCTTCAATGGCTAACAAATTTCCCCAGTTAGCTTTTGTGCATTACTTAGTGATGTTCACTGATGGGCAGCCCCAATAAAGATTAAGCTTCTTCTAATTGAGTTTAGCTCAGTTAGTGGTTCTGATAATGCCAAGGTCACAGGTTCAATCCCCATACAGACCATTCAGTTAAGAGTTGGACTTGATGATCATTGTGGATCCTTTCAACTCACAATATTCTGTGATACTGTGACTGTAATTTATATGCTGCATGTATTGAGACTTTTGTGTGCTTGTAGTCAAAAGATAATCAAAATTTCCATGTGGAAATCAGGTAGATCTTAATAAAATCTGCTTCTGGCAAGCTTTTTTGCATTCACACAGCTCAATACAAAAATCATTCTGCTTAAAACAAATGGACACTAAAAGGAGTACTGATGTTCTTTGTTAGCTAAGCTGTAGACAAACAAAGGGTGCGATCTTAAAGAGCTATTCTTTCAGACATCATGTCAAATCTTCTGAAGAAAAACAAGTCAGTTGATATCTTGACTGAAATTTTCCATTAACCGTGTTTTTTATATCATATTTCAGGACATCAACTTGATTTCTTGTTTGGTTTCTTTTCTACAAAATATTATGCAAATTCTTTCATACTTCACTTAGTTCGTAACAAAAAGGGATTCCCTTATCTGTGGTTCTAATTTTAAAATACTTCATTTTTCCAGTGAGTAAATAAGTATTTCTTTCTTCAGCTCATCTCAGCAGCTGGAGAAATATCATTTCTTGTTCAGATTCTGGATGTCCACATCATTATTCTTTTCTTCACTATGGATAATGAAAAATCAGAAAATAAGTAAGACGAGTTCAAGTTCATGCATGTACGCTTCCCAATGCACTGTCTCTATTTGTATCTTTAACATGAGAAAAAGGTGGTCCCTGCTCCTAAAGTTTGAGTTGTTTTGCTGTGAATATATTATGTCATAAAAAGCAGAATATTTTTGCTATCTCTGTGAGAAAAGATTCTGAATTCTATTTAGAGAATCATAATTTTAATAACATAAATTATCTCTTATTTCCAGGCAGATATGTATATTGGACATCATGGGGAAAAAATGCTGGAAAGCTTTTGTAAATGGCAACATGAAGAATTTGGCAAGAAGAACGATATACATTTAGAAATGTCAACAAGCTGGGGAGAAGACATGTCTTCAGTTGATGCAGCCATACTGATCACAAGGTAAAATAATAAAAGAGGCGCATTTAAAACAGGCAGAAGCCTAATATGAACATAGGTCAAAGGACTTGATAGATGACTAACACAGTTAGGATTTAGTTTGCATTCAAGTGTGCAACTTGCAAGGAAGTGTGCAGCTTGAGGCATCTTTCCTGAACTCAGGGGTGGTGATAAAGTGATGGTAAAGGCGGTTCAGAAAGTACTAGATGGTGAGCATCTGAAATGATGAATGCGTTACTCTCATTTCTTTGGCTGTATAACTAAGGCCTTAGCTATATAGCTAAGGTTGGATGCCTTCCTCCATGTTCCTTCATTTAAGGACAGCACACACAGACCTGTAGACACTTCAAAACACAAAACTGTATCTAAACTATTCAGAACTGGATCAAGATTAGGCATGTTACTGAGTTATGCTTCCCCTCTTATGCATCTAGAACTAGTGTGTACTCTAAAGAAGACTGAGAGTGGATCTCATTAATACATGTCAATATGTCAAAGGTGTGTGCCAAGAGGATGGTGTCAAACTCTTTCCAGTGGTGCCCTGCGACAGAATGAGAAGCAGTGGCCACAAACTAAAACACAACCCCTCAACATTCTGAACTCCTCTACATTGAGTGTGGTAGATCACTGGAACTGGCTGCCTAGGGAGGTCATGGAGTCCTCTTCTCTGGAGACATTCAAAACCCTCCTGGACATGTTCCCATGTAACCTGCTCTGGGAGGCCCTGCCTCAGCAGGGTGGTTGGACTAGATGAGCTCCAGACTTCCCTTCCAGCCCCAACAATTCTGTGATTCTGGATGTTAAAAAAGCTTTGCAAAAATCTAATCATATGCTAAGATGTGCTGTTCTGAAGTGTTGTGTAGTAATGATATTCTGATTTCATAGAATCATAGAGTGGTTTGGGTTCGAAGGGACCTTATAGATCATCTAGTTCCAAACGTGTGCTATGGGCAAGGATACTTGTCGCTAGAGCAGCTTACTCAAAGCCCTGCCCAACCTGGCCTTGAAAACGTCCAGGAATGGGGTATTTACATCTTTCTTGGACAACCTGTTCCAGTGTCTCATACCTCTGCAGTAAAGAATTTTCTCTCTATATTGAATATAAATGTACCCTTTTTCAGTTTAAAGCCGTTTTTTTCAGTGTTATTATTCTCTAGCCTGTACTGCCTCCCATCTCAGAACTGCTTTAGCTGCTAATAAATCATACTAGTGCAGTTTGCCGACTGCGGGAGTGTTTTGCTAATCCAGGCTCCCTCCGCACAACATCAGGTTTATGATAGAGCTCACCCCACATGTGACTCTACTTGTGTGTTTTGTTAATTCAGAGTCACGTTCTGTTTTTCAAACACAGAACAAGCTCATTTGTCACAACTTCCAAAGACTTGCTTTATTGAGAGAAATAATTTTGTTTAGACAGAGGAACACCAACTTCTCGGTATTTTTTGAGTAAAAATGCAAAGTTTTGGTTATCCAGCACATTCTGTGGCAGACCTCCTAAAACTTACCATGCTTCCTCTTTTATCTTGTATGATAATAGTACAGCAAGAGTGTTTTTTAAAAGCTTTCCTATGCTTTCACATGCCAGTTTTGCATAGTAACCATAAGAGTTAGAAATAAAGTGTTCTGCAGAGATAATTTTTAATGCCTAAATATGAAGAGCATAATTTGGATGTTATAGAGACTGTTACTGAACAAAGGGCCGCCATAGCCTTTTCGTGAAAAGGGTACTTTTCAACAGTGGTTTGTGCATTTATTTTGTAAACAGGAAAACAAAACCTACTTCTCTCCACAGCTTGCTCTGCTGCCCAAATAGGCTGTAATGATACATGTGAATCTGCCACCCACTTGTTCATTTCACTTGACTTTGGTCCTATTTCAGCCTGTGAGTTTTCGCTTAGTATCCCTTTAAATTGTCTTATTTGAATGAAGTAATGTCCTGTTTAAAATATGGTGAAATAAAGTAAAAGGAAGGTAGAAGGAGTTCGTAATGTATTTAAAAAAACCCCAGAAAATAGGTATCTGATTTTCATAATATTCATCAGACAGGCAGTGATATTCCATGTTGCTCATGTTTCATGGGTTCATCAGCCTTTTATTCATACTGATCTTCAGCATCTAAATTCTCTTTGCTCTCAGTGACACTTAATTGAAACAGTGCTGTGAGACATTTTCAATGTAAGAAAGTACTTCATTCTATAAGAGTAGACAATGGCATAAACAGCAGTTAGATTTGATAAATATTTGTGAAGGTTTGGGTTGGCTCCCTGCCAAATCCAGCTGTTGGCCACACAGATTCCCCCACCAAAAGAGAAAAAAAAAGTACCAAAAGAAAATTTGTAGTAAAAAAATATATATATTAACATATATTACAGTTATATACAATTAAACAACAATGAATATACAGAACAAGAATCCCAAACAACTCCAAAATAGAAGAAGGGGGAAAAGGGGAAAAGGAAGGGGAAAAAGGACAAAAATCAGGTAAAACCAAAACAAAAGAAACATATACACTCAAAAACTCAGGGAATAGCCCAGTAAAGTAACTAGCACAATAAACTCTCACCAAGCACCCTCAAGAAAACAGTTTCTCCACCTCTGAACAGCTTCAGACAACAGCTCTCAGACAGGCCTCAGCTCATATAGGTAAGAGCGAAGCCAACACACTCAGACCTGCTGTCCTCCAAGCACCCGGAAGGGAGAGAGGAACCTCTCCTGCTTGTCTTATATACGCCTGATTGTGTAAAGGAATGGTGTGGAATACTTCCTTAGTTATAACCCTGTTACCAGGGAAGGCCTAGACCAAACCCAAGAAAACTAAACCACCATAATATTGTTTGATTTCTAGTCATTCCAGCCCTCCAAAACTGTCTCCAAAGCTTGCACAAGAATTTTTTAAGCATTGCTATGACCTTCCATTGCACACAAGAAATACAGTTCTTTTTCTGAGTTTGCTATTTACTACCTTTCTGAACCAAAAATACCTCTTCAAGAAAGTCAGAGGAAGAAGACTCTTAATGATCCCTGCATGAATGAAGCTGACATTACAGGGTCACTCCAAAATGCCACAGTGTTTGGCAGTTTCAAACTGCTGAAATGTATTGGGATAGAGATTTGGTTAAGCTGTTACTGCTGTGCTTAAGTTCCTGGTGAATTTCAGCTCTAGAAAAGTGAGTCCTTGCAAACACAAAAGAGATGAGGTTATTCTTAATTTTACCTTCATTAGTGTAATTTCAATACTGCTGAATGTCTTGATATTTTTGTGCAGTATTCACTGCTTTGGTTTTTTTGAGATGACCAGCAGACATCAAGGAAGTTCATGAGAATTTCACATGGCTTTACTATTAATTATTTCATAATAGGATTGTAGATGCAGAAGGAAGCAGGGGAATGTGAAAAGAGGATGTGTTAGAATAAAGAGGTTTAGAGCAGAAAGTTTTTCAGAATAAAACGATTTTTTTAGAAAAACCTCAATCTCCTCTGTCACTTTAATTTGAAGACATGTATTCTTGTGTATTTAAAAAATAACACTAATTTTACATAATCACATACTGTTCAAGGTATTTAAGCCTGTGAAGTATTAATGCAACAAAGATCTAAAAGAAAGGAAGATTAACTGTGTTCTGCAGTAGATCATTGGCATGGTTATTTACTTTCAGAATGGACAGTTGGTCTCTTTACTAATTTTTGTTGCTTCAGCTTTCATCCATTGATGTCTTTGTACCCTTTGCTGCTGTTAGAAAGCTCCTCCCTATGGAAATACTTGTAGGCTGTGTTCAAGTCACAATGCTTTGTTGGCTTTAGAGTAATTTGCAGTTACTGTATGTAATTATTCTCTCAGTTCTTTCCAGACCTTTTCTCTTTAGGAAGTTATTTTTTCAAGCATAAATACCAAAATTGGGACACAGTGTAGTGTGAACAGTTGTAGTTATGCAATTCTGATATTTTCCTGCGTCTTCATCCAAGGATGCTGTTACTCCTATTGCCTGTTTTCAAATTTTTTTTTTTTTTCTGTTTTGTTATATCAAGTCTAGGCATCTGTTTTTGACTACATTAAAAGAAAGTTTGCTCAGAGGAGTCATCTGTAAAATTTTCTTTGTCTTAATTCCTACGTGTATTCTATCAGAACCCATTTAATTTTTAAATTTTACCAGTAATATTCTCTTATTTTCTTCCAGTATATTGTTTAATGCTAATGATGAATCTAGATTCTTTTGGACTCCACTCAAGAACACCTCCCTTGTCTTCCTAACTATTCTGTATCTGTCTTGATATGTTAACTGCACCTTTAATTCAGTTATTATTTAACTTACCACACTTCTCAATGGTTGTTTTTCAGTTTGACTGACACGTGAACTTTAGAGGCCTATTTATATTATCCTTTTTAACCTCAGTTCAACTTTACAGAGTGTAAGCGATGTGTTAACTATGTTAAATACTTAAATATAGTATTTCCTCTTTTGCTAAAATACACCAGTCAGTGCGTACCAGAGCATTTATCCTCAAAACAATAAACAATTTCTGAAATAGCATTTCTGCAAGTAACATTGTCCATTTCTTTAAATTCTCACCTAAATAGTAAATGTTTGATTTTTTTCTTCTGGCTCTTTAACACCAAAATGATTTTAAATTTAATTATATTAATTAAAAGTGAATTTATTAGTTAGTACATATTCACTTAGTTTCCATGTGAGAACAATTTCAGAATGTCCTACTATGTGAAGAGACAAGAACTTCTTCAGTGTTGTCATTATTCACTTAGAACAATGCAAGTGAAGGCATTTGTAATTTCATGATAATGTCGTTTGCCACAAGGGCCATTAATTGCAACTATTCTTTATAAAAAATCTTATGATTTGAGAAAAGTTGTTGCTAGGGTAATAAGCCTGAAATATGTCTTTAAATGTTGTAAGTCTAGAATTGGTAACAGCAGGAGTTATGCTGCAGTTTCAAGCCTATGCTACATTTTTCAAAATTGCAAACATTAGAGAAATTGTGAAATCAAGAGTAGAGTGAAGCCAAAAGGAAGATTTGGTAGATTGGTAAAATCCATTTTCTCTTGTCTTCTGTTTCTTCTTTTCTCCAATCTAGCATAGGGAAGGAAATTATACACCAGCAGGTATATAATATATATATTATATATAACAAGATATCTATCTTATTATGTGTAGCAAGAAGCAGGTCTTTTGACTATTTTAATTTGCCTAAAACAAGTATTAAATTTACCTGAAATGACAAATTTCTGCAAATTATTAATAAAAGTTAAGTCTGGATTATTGTTTAGTCCTCCTCTGCTGTTCTTGGTGTCTTCTGTTGTACATCCCATCTACACATCAGGATTTGTTTTAACAAAGAGAATGCATGGAGATACTTTATGTTTAGAAATTACATAGCCTTTGTTTGCTGTGAAGGTCTTTCATAATGCTGTATGTAGTCAATTAAAGTGTACTAACTAAATACAATTCTCTTAAACAATGCATTGGTGGTTACTTTTCCTTACTTAGAATTCTCTTCTGGGGTTAGTCAACTCATTCAAGTGCAAAATTCAGTCCTAAATTTCAAGAAGCTTCTCTTTTCCCTCCCCTGAATTAGGACCTGTTTTCTCTTCCATGTGTGTGTAGAATAGGCACTTTGAGTAATGGACATTGTGTGCTGACTAATGGATAGAGGGGGCCTTAGTGTACTTTAACCAGTTTGTGGCTTTCACTGATAGACTCAGTTACTAACTTGTGCCACAAAAGCTTCTATATGCACTAATGGTAATGCTAATATCTTTGCCCTGTTTTACTAAGGGAAAGTATGAAAAGGACAAAGGCAAATTGTCTGTGGACTCTAGATGTATGCTTCTTTATTTTATGCTTCCTCTTACTTCTTAGAGTCTATATCCTCTCTTTTGTGTACCTTCAGTATGCCAATTCAATATATATAAAGTGTAGAGGTGTGCACATATATATATATATATATATATGTTTGTGTGTGCATGTGTATGTTATATATACACACAGGAACATAGTTATGATGGAATATTTAACTTATCATTTGGGAATTAAAGAACAGTTTTTGTGAGATTTGCTAGTAGGTTTAGCTAGAACTGTAAGTCTTTACTAAGAGCCCTAGTCTCAAATGTATGTAATGCATTCATATTCTTGGATATTAAAGGAGGTATTACATTCTTTCAATGTAAATCAGGAACTAAGGATGGTTTACTGCATTTCCCACTTGCCAAATCATAGCAGTACCATTTCCCCCAGTCCTCATAATGAAACCCTGGATGCATAGCATAACCATAGTCAGATTCAGCCAAGAAGGAAAATCAAAATGAAAACAGCTCAGCAAGTATATGAGAACAAAGCTATTACATAAGCAGAAACTTGGATATTGGAAGTTTTAAAATGTCAGATGGTATTCTTCTGCATTTGAAGGTATGCTCTATTTATTTTTTTTCCTTATTATTGCATCTGCTTATATTTATGGTGGTTGGATGGGTGTGCATAGAAGCCAGTCTGGGTCTTTAGATTGTCTTTACACATATTTTCTTGCTTCTTCACAAGTCCCATATTTCTAATCGTTCTGTCATGTTGCTTAACAAGACAATAAGTCCCTTGTGTCACATAGCACAAAACAAAGAATTGTGTTACAACCCAGTGCATTAATACAAGTTCTTGAGGTTTCAAAAAATAAAATAACTTTCTTCTATATCTGATAATATTTTCTTGTTCACCACTTTGTGCTCAATTTCCAGGGCCTTTCTGAGTGTATTCCCAGAGTTGCTTTATCAGATTACTCACAACTTTATCAGCACTGCTGTTTTTCTTCCCTGCTCTGTGATTATCTGGCAGTGATGACTGGTTAATCAAAAGCTATATAACAGCATGTATCTGCCTGTGTGACCTTTAACAAGGTAACTTCTGTGTTTCTGAGAACAAGTGAAACAGGTGTGAATTCAAAATTAATCCTAAGCACAAATGTTGTTTAACAAAGATTTGAAATATTTATTCTACTTTATACAATAGAGCAGTCTTATTTATAGAGGTATGACTGGACTAAATGTTTTGGAGATAGGGTAGTCTTCTCCCTGTGAGTTAATTTGTAAGTCTTTCATTACTGTAATGGATGGTCTAGCAGAAATACTGCTCCAGAATATATTCCTATTGGTGATTTTAACCATTGACCTGCTAGCACAAAAACTTTTTGACTCTATCACTGATCAAAATGCTGGATTACAATGCTGCGTTTGAATCTGGTAGACTTGTTCCTTTTCAAGGTATTTACAGAAAAGGAAAAAAAAAAACAAAACACCAAACCAACAGGAATGCAATTCAAATATGTGGTACCTGCTTTGTCACCTGGCTACTCTTAAATTTGTTCTGAGAATAAAGTGGAGTTTCAGTGCTTGAGTACTCCTGGCCTTTGCTTCCCCTTGTTCTTTGTTGAGATAATGGTGTTCTGTATTTATTCACCGAGCCATACAAAATGTTTATAAATAGGTCACATAGTTGTTACTGTTTCACAGCTTGATTTGCTTAATATTTTTCCTTTCCACCCCCAATTCTAGGAAGGATTTCTGTGTACATAAAGATGAACCATGTGATACCGTTGGTAAGTAAATAAATGTAAGAGACTGTATATAAAATACTTAATAAAATAAGTGTTATGTAAATATAAATGTAAAGCTGAAAGATGACAGCAGAATTGGTGATGGAAAGCAGTAGCTACCTAAAATGCAAAATATGTTTTGAATACTAATAATACTGTTACATTTGTGTATGCTTCTAGTGATTAAGTACAATATTCCTATCTCTTTCATAGAGCAAAATTCTAAAGCTTTTTGATCTCACTGACTAATACAAAACTGTTTTACTATTCTTATTTCTGAAGTTAAAAAAATATGTTTATGTTTTTTTATGCAGTGGATTTATCTTTGATGACAACGTTTACAATATATAAAAGAAGTTTCTGTCAGAATATAATGTATTATAGTAGTGTGATACAGAGTTTATGAACTATGTAACTTCAGAAGAATACAGGGTGTTAGCTTTGTGAAAGGCATCTTCTGACATCTTCAATTAAATTGAGTGCTAGCTTCACAGAGTTTTTCTATCAACAGTCATTCATTTAGTTCACACACTTCTGGGAAGACAGTTTTTCACTGTAAAGGGCTGGTGAAAAAGGTAGCAAAAAGTAGCAGTTGTTTTATTCAGTTGTAATTCTGGGTGAAAACGTTCCATGACCCTACATGAAGGATATAGTATGGCATGTTTTTACCATAGATTTTCAATTGCCTGTCTTAACAGTTCTGTATGTGAATACAACTATTCAGAACCTACTTTTTTTTCAGTGATTAGGATGATAGTAATGGACTATGAACTGTTGTCATGCTTGTGCTCCCTCTTGGGCAGAGGAGAAGGTAGATTTTTCTTTTCCTGTTTCACTGTGGTTGGAAAGGTTTGAAGATAATTCTTATAAACTGTATTACCTCACTACCTGCTAGTCTTTTTTTTTTCACTGCTGTATTCCAAGTGTATGTGAATGTGTGTTGGATGGCTAGCAATAAAAAAGCCCTTCTAAATGAAGAATAGAATGTGTTTCACAGCAGTTAATGGTTAAGAATTCATCATGTTCTTTCACTAATTGGTATGTTGGTCTTAAATGAATTTTATATGAGTGTTTGGTGCATTTATTTTTGACTTATTAGTGGGAAAATGTTTCCTTCCAGCTGAAAGAGGAAGCAATGTGACAAGAAGTCTTCAGTATTTTATGTTGATCTAAACTGAAGATTAAATCTGGAGTACTTCCAGTGTATCTAAATCAGGTGAGGCTGCTGTCTGGATATCACAGATGAAGTGAATTTATTCAGGGATTTTGCTTGAACAGTGTTTCCTCTTTGGTTGAACCTTGGGGGTAATAGAGGGACTATTTATCTCTGAATTTGTCCATGGAATTTTAAATGGGATAAGATTGAACTGACTCAAGTATTGGTCATTCACATTTCTGTGATGAAGAAGCTTAGACAGACCTTGAAAATAAGGCAGTGCATTAATCATAAGTGCAGAAAGATTTTGCAGTCTTAATA
Organism: Anabacerthia variegaticeps; assembly: GCA_035583185.1. NCBI lineage: Eukaryota > Metazoa > Chordata > Aves > Passeriformes > Furnariidae > Anabacerthia > Anabacerthia variegaticeps. The sequence goes on from JAWWEW010000088.1 coordinate 29,542,699, forward strand.
TAGTGATTAAAGAAATTAAGTAGAGACCTTGGCTGTCTGATCTAACATTTTGTGGAATGGCTGTTGCGGACTTTTCCACTCTCTGTATTGTTGTTCAGAGGTTTCTTCAGAAAATGAAATATAGTTTGTGTGTGTCGTTCTTTTCATGTAGTTACAGTTGTGCAGAAAAAGCTAAGGCCTTTTCTTTTCCTGATGTTTCATCATTTATTATGTGAATTCAGTCATTAGTTTCCCAGATGAATGTAACACCTTTCTATAGATCCAGTGTACCATTTCTTTCATGTACATTTACAGTACTGTGAGTCCATGCTCACTGTCAAGAAGATAATTTCCTGAGGCTCTTGTCCACCATCATATAGGAGCTCATCTAATGACAAGTGTTGAAAAACTTCATGCATTTCTCTTCAAGACAATTTTCAAGTTTTCTTAATGTCATGAATATATTATTATTGATACATCAGTATTTTTAGGATAGCAGATCTATAATGCTAAATTGTTGAAAATACATTTAGGTAGAAGGTGGTTTCATTTTGTCATCTCTTCTTGATATCTGTAAGACAACTGAAAGGATGATTCTAGATTAGACCATGATTTAAAGTTTGTTGAAAGAAAATGAAGGACAATTTGTTCTTACTATAGATATTCATGGAACAAGTTTATAGGCAAAAGGAGACAGTACATTCCAGGGATATGTAACATTCTGTAAATTACAGAATTTGCCAAAGACAGTAAATAAGGAGTGCTAATGCACTATACAATTCCCAGATGTCCAGAGCTTGCCTCACCTTCCCCCCAACAAAAAACCCAGCAGAATCCACCACAATACAGACTTTGTCTACCATAAGGAGTTGAATAAGGCAATTCTGTATGAAATATTAATATAACTGTAAATACATCTGAGGCAGTCAAAGTAATCTTTAGGAACTTACACAATCCAGAAATGAAAGTCATGAGAAGAACATGTACAGGAGAAACCTCATTATTGAAAAGGATTGTCATGTTGGCTAATAGTTCTTCCCAGTGCTGGACACTAAGTGGACAAGTACTGGATTTGTCATTTGGTCATTAAATACAAAGACTCACAGTTTTCAGATTGGGCATGAGTATCCGCTTAAGCCAGATAGACTAAGTGCCGGTATTCTGTTACAGAGACAAAGTTTTCACGTATTTAGGTGGCAAGTAATAAATTTTTTGTGCTTCTAGTCTTGTTCTACACAAAGTACAGAGCTTAGGCACTCTTCAATTTTCTTCGCTTATGGACTCTTCAAAAGTACTTTCCATTGTCTCTTAAAATATTAGTGAAGATTTAATGGTTTAAAGGTATAATTAACCAAGAACTCTGTTACCCAGAAAAACATGTTTACTCAAAATCAAAACCATACGTCAAACCCTCCTCGAAATATACTGAAATGTATTTAATTAATGATACCGAACAAAATATGTGGCGATAATCCTCTAAATATTCCTTCACAAGGACAAAGTGACAAATACAAGATTGGGTTTTTTTCCCGTAATGATAAAAAAACATAATTTGGATTGATTATCAGAATTTTAAATTCTTAATCGGGAAAAAAAGTCTGTCTGTCCTGGGATTCAAACACAAAACTTGTGTACCATGGAAAAGAGAAGGCATTGGCAAGACCTCATTGTGGCCTTTCAGTACCTAAAGAGTCCTTATAAGAAGGAAGGAGAGGGGCTTTTTATGCACACAGATAATGGCAGACAATTCTAAAAAATATTAATATTTAATATTTTAAACTTTTGCAAAGTGGTCAGAAAGACAAGAATTAATTCAAGAATTTTATTTGATTCCCCAGTGTGTTGAAGTTTAGAAAATCGAATGTATTTATTTTATGCTTTTAAGTATTGTACTATTGCTATAAATGTTTAGAAATCTCTGCTGTAGGCATGGCAGTTGTGAGGCTGCTTTCTTCCTTCATAATGTAAATCCAGAGTAACTCAAAGTAGTGGCATACTTGTCTAATCACACATTTGTGTAAAACATTAAGCTAGACTCTTGTGTGGTATCAGTTAAACCAGGTCAACTGATTTCAGCTAGACTAGTCTGATTTCAGCATTGTCAATTGTTGCAATTTTTTCTGGGTGGAGAACCACAAAGCAATTGTTTCAGACTCAAAATTGACCAGACCCAAGTGTTCTCAAGCGTCCTCTAGTTGATTGGCTGCAGCACTCTTCTTTTTTATTTTTTTTTCTAGTTTTATTCTGTTTTCCCTCGTGTTCTGCTCATGTGTATTGTCTCTGTCTCCTATTCCTGCACAGAAGTGAGATACTTTTTCTCCACCAGTGATTCTCACAGATCTTCTGCAGCTTAAAGAGAGGCTTCAGATGTTGCTTTACAGTACAATCATTAGGGACATACTGTGATTAGAATGGAGGACTTTTCCAAGGATGGAAGAATATGAAGATGTGTATATACAAATTAAATGTAGTTTAGCTAATGAAAAAATCGGTTTAGGTTTGTAATTGTAAGGTTCTTTTCCCCCAGAAAGCAACTGAGTTTTACGATCATGACATGTCTCTCCTCCAAACAGGCTTTGTTAGGTTAGTCAGGGGGAATTATCTTTTGAATTTGTGGTACTTGGAGTGTTGTTGTTGTGGTGATGACAGGCAATATTATGAGTGTAGATGTCACAGTGAATTTCTGAAAAATCTAAGAAAAAATTCAATAGTCCATTTTCAGAACATTAAGTCCATAGTAACAGAACAAAATGTAAACTAGGGGACTGAACATGCTGTACTGTTCTTGTGCATCAATCTTCTGGTATTACCATATTTAAGTAAGTGAGATAAGTAGTGATTCATAAGGCAATTTGTTAGGGGGATATTTCACAAAGCTTGATACCAGCTGATGGAAATAAGCAGATATTTTGTCAAGAATTAGGCTATCAAGTAAACACAGGAAGACTATTTCTTGAAGCAAGTATATGCACTTTTGAATTTCTGTTCCTCTTGTCTACTTTTCCACTTCAACAACTAAGATTTTTAGTCTCTGAGACATACTTGTTTTGAATTAGATTTCTTCTCTGCTGCTAGCTGGTGTCTTCTGTGGAAACACTGTAATAGGGAGTTCTTAGTGTGCAATCTCACAGGCATGGGCAGATTTTAAAATGATGCTTGTCTTCTGTGGGCATCATAGCAGTTCTGTTGGAGCCTTGTTAATCTGCAGAAACTGAGGTAGTGACTGTTTTCTAAGAGAGGCTGTGACCTTTCTGGGACTGCCCTGCTTTGGGCCTGCTCACTGCCTTGATTTAGCATCCCTCTGCCTCCTTTTCCATTCTTTCTTTGTGACAACAAAATGACTCCGCAAGTCCTAACACAAACATGCCGTTGTGTTGGGTGAATATTGTGATTGTTTACTTTTACAGTTAACTGTAAAATTTTGTTGGTAGCTTCCATGCAGCTCTCTCTTTTCATCAAAGCTATGGGTTAGATCGATGGATACATTCTAGCAGGAATGCTTTAGAGGTTCTGGAAGTATTCAGGGATGCATAGAGTTGTTCATCTCAAAATGGTTTTCAAAAGGTTTAGCAATGAGCATTATTGCTACAGTTGGAAATACTGGCAGGCTGAATAACCAGCACAAGATCAATGAATTAGCAAGTTAGAGAATCAGGAAGGGAACCCACCATATTATTTCTCTCTGTTCAGCCTATTACATTTTCTACATTTCTAGTGCCTATGACATGGCTTTTAAGAAAATCTAAAATGTTGGCATGCTGTTGTATCACTTTAAGTTGTAAAGCTACAAGTAAATTGATCCTCAAAGAACATGTATAAATTGAAAATAATTTGCAGACAAAAAAAATCTTCTGCTATTTGAGAGCTGTTGCTTTAGTAATGCTATCCTACAGTGAGTATTATTAATTGCAGTTCCTACTGGTAGTTCGTTTTTTCCAAAGTCTTTGTTGAAGATAGACTATTCCAGATACATCAGACTCTAAACACCTGAATCCTTGTATTATACCTTGTCTTACACTCTATGATTCTTCAGGTAATATTTCTCTCATCCCTTGTCAAAATCTAAAGGTGTAAAACACCTGCAAAATGTTATGACCATGTTTAATGTTTTGGAAGATTTATGAGAGCCAGTAAAATGTCCTAGTAACACTGATTCAACAAAATGGAAAACAAAAAATATTGGTACCGGAATCAGTTACCATAAGCCTTTTACTGCACTCAGTGAAAAAACATGCCTCTGTCAAAAGAAGGTCAGAAATATTCTCAGCATGTATAAATTGAGTTCCATTTGACCTAACATGTTAGAATTATGAGTCATTTTGAAGACAACTTTTGCCTTAAAAGCTTACTGCATCAGGGAGAAGCTTTTTTTTTGAAATAAATTTCCTACTGACATTCCTATATTGTTCTGTACAAACATGCTTATACTCTTAGTCCTGGTAAAAATGACCAAGTAATAGAATATTTCAGGAATAGTAAATGGAGCCTTTTTTATGCTTCATGAATGACAAGGTTTTCAGCACGTCATTGATCTCAGAGGAGTGCAGGTACTAAAATGTTCTAATTATGGCCTCTTGGAGAGAAGGTAATTAAATGTTGTTTTCAGACAATATTTTGTATATTATTGTTGTAAAATATAGAATATGTCAAGATTGTCCTAAATCAGGATGTTCTTTGGTGTCAGGTCTCTGCTCAAGCCTAATCAGCAAGAAAGGAGACCTAATCAGTGGAACTGGGAGCGGCTAGCATTCCCTAGTCAAGGACATCTGGGAACTAACAAGCTTTAAGGATGCAGTAAATCAAGATGTTAATGTATGTGTATACATTGCTAACTTGACAAAAGACTCAAGGTCCATGTATGCTGTAGCTGAACTATGATCATTATAATTCTAAAAATCACACCTACAAGTCAATCCAGGCCAGGGGAAGATGCTATTACCCAGAAAATCTTTCTATTGTCATCTTGCATAGTTGCCCTTAGCCTGACCGAACAGTAAGAGTTTGCTGAGAATCAGAGTGATCTCCCTCATACTGAGCTGTGTGCTGCTGTGTCTAGACTCCTGCAGGCCCTTGGTGCTGCTAATTCAAAGCTAGTTCAGGTACCCATAGGCTGCAGAACAGGAGCCATGTCAGCAGTGTTAGACTTCCTGCTAGTCTTGTTTTTGTTTGCTTGTTTCTTCTCTTTTGATGAGGCACAAATATGGAAGAAATGCTCTTCCAAATGCAGTTCCAAATGATCATTGTAGGGTGAGGTGCTGTCACTTGGAGGGGGCAAGAGAGGTTTCTGCTTAGTGAAGGCAAATCCTGAAACCTGTCGTTTATGGTGAGTCCTAAAGTTTGGGTACAGATTTTTCCACAAGACATATAAAACTGAAAGTAGGGGGTGGGCCAGAACTGCTTCTACATAGCATGAAGTATAGAACCTGTGTATAGGTCCTGCCCTGTGCATAGCAAAGGGCTACTACTCCACAGTAGTTCTGTCAGTCTTATGGAAGGAAATGTAAGAGGATGAAACTAGTAGAGGTTAGAAGGATGAGTTTTGTAAGGTGTTTGCATACATCTGGGTTTTTGAACATTTCAGCATTGCACTCAGACCAGTTGGATATTGGTGAAAAATGTTTTAAGTAAGTAAGTACTATTTGAGATTACCGTTTAAAATTCTGTTGACTGAGGTTACTGAGGTTACCCACCTTGCCCTCTGGCTGACCACTGTGACCAGCAATTTTTTCTGATATTCATCATTAGTGTAAATTATTTTCTTTGTACTGTTGTGTCACTGATCTGGGTGCCATGAGGAATTCAGAGTAGGGGAAGAGCAGTTGAATCGACAGATTGGATGATGAGAAACAGCTACAGCAAATTTCTCCCAGTGAAGGCATAGCTACAGTCTGTTAAATTTCCTAGGTCAGAAATGTTCTCTGACATATCTCCAAGCTTGCTGCTACACAAAATTTGCAAAATCAAACTTTTCAAGAGCACTGTAAGATTTTAGTTTTTGCTTTGTGAATTTATTTGCTCCACTGACAAAAAATAGTCTGAACATACATTTTTTTTTCGTAAGATTGCCCAGAGGACTGGGCTCACCATTTAATCTGCTACAGGTTTCCTACAGAGATTTCCAAAGTGTAACCTAATCTAAGCCATTCATATAACTTTACAATACATACAATTTTGCATCCATACAACATGTTCTTTTACAAGATCATGATAATAAATTCATTGACCTGCATATAGAGGAACATTTCATATAGTGGGAGCAGGACCATCTTTTAAGTGCTTTTGTGAAAAAGCTAGCCATAGAGATCTCACTCAATGTCACTTCATGAACTTCGGGGTTTTTTTCTAAAAAAAGTAGTGTAGCTCAGATGTGTAGTTGTACCTCAGTAGCTACATTTTTCACATGTGGCTTCTGAACATTTATTTTTCTCCCGCAGAACTGCAAAAATTTCCTAGGAAGTGAGATTCATATTATAGTCCAGTGTATCTATTATGTAGATATCTTTAATACACAAGATTTTTTTTTTTAAAATCATCAGGAAAATTTTGACCTCTACAACCTGAAGAATAAAATTTGCTTCTTTTGGTGAGTTACATATAAGTACAGTAAAACGGAACCTAATTAGATGTGAGTTCCAATAAATGTAAGAAAACCAAAGCAAAATAAATAAATAGAATTTAGCCTAAGTCCTGTCATAAAATGTTGTATGAATTATGCATGCTTGGTTCAGTTTCTTGGGCAAGTAGAACATAGGATTACAATACATGTGCTCAATCATCAAATCCAGACATTGCTATTACAAGCCTCAACTTTATTTTTCTCTAATTAAATTCAGTTCTAAAAACTTTTGAACTTCATGTTTCCAGCAAAACTCTGTAAAGATACAGTCCCATCTTACCTTGCCTCTTGTTTTACTGAGTTGGACTAAATGGAAAGCTCCGGTGAGACCAGAGAGATAAGTTTTCACATCAAAACATGCTAACCTTTTTTCAAGCTGTGTTGTAACTCAGACACAAAATAACTAGGTTACAACACAACATATTGTTTTATTTTTCAGTGTTTTATTTAAAGTGTTTAAAGCTTAATTAATTTCAACAGTAGTAGGGTAACACAGAATAAATCTCTCTGAAAGGACTCTTGATGGCAATTTCATAATCGCTGAGCTTTTAATTACTAATGCGTACCATATTTAAAAACCAAGTCTTTTCCTCTTTAAACAATTGATCAAGGAGTTACTGCTTCAGGCAACTCCGTTTTCTTTATTTTATGTTATTTTACTTTGAAGTAGCTAGCTAATGCATTTAGAGAGCTGAAAGTAATGGGAAAAAAGATACTTTGTTTTTCAGATTATACTGTAGAGGTCACTTACTGCTTTCTTACTAAGAATGTGTTAACAGTCTGTCTTAGGAAGCAGTAGGGACTTTGAGAAAGTTAAGGAAGATGGGAAAGGTTAATTTTCATGTCTACATCCAGTTTTGAAAGTTTACAGTGAAATCTGTAAATTTTAGATAGAGCTGAGAAAATCTATGGCATTCTGTATTGAACTTCCATTAGCCTCTGAATGTTCTGGTTCAAGGAATATTTTTTGAGAATGAAACACATTGCCAATCTGATGTGCAGGATACTTTTGTGTATTGTTGATAGTTTTGATATTTATGGTTGTCTTTATTATTATTTGTGTAATAGTTATAAATAAAAAAAATACATTATAGTTAAGATAGTATTAAAGGTGCAGTAATTTCTCAGTTACTAAAGAAATCAGCTCCTTCAAATATGGTTATCTTGAAAGGTCTCTGAGATTAGCAATTATTTTTTCTTATGTTGTAATAATAACTATTACATTGCACACATACGTAATTTGTGTTGTGTATTGCAGTTCAGATACATTTAGTTGTGGTCTTTTTCATTTAGGTGTAGCGATTATCCTTAGCATACATTTAAAACCCAGCAGATTCAGCTACAAGCTCAATGTCTGAATTTGGTTCTTGACTTGAGTAAGTGGTCCTGTAATATGCTGCAGTACCATCCATAGATCCTTGTAATTTCATATTCCTTTCTGTGAAAATGCAGTAAAACTTTATCATTTCCTACAGATTATACTAGTTCTTCACTAGGTATATTTTTTATTTTTGTATTGTTTTCTGTGCTTAGTTTCAACTTAGCCAAGGTATTTAAAATCCTGTAATTAAGGGCATTTAAAATACAGAAAGAACTTACTATGTGTAAGAATTTTAACATTGCACTTAATAGCATTTAGTTTGACATGGAACTTCAATTTCTTTCATGGGCTAAACTTCTGTGTCTATCAGAAAAAGGCATTTCAAAGTAGGGACAAAAGGATCTCTGATATTATACAATGCATATTTCCTATGTGTTAAAGAAAAGGGAAGGAAATTGCAAGTTAACAATCAAAATAATTTGTGTTAGTCTTGTGAATAGGATGAACTTTCTAACTTCATGTATGAATCCTTCAATTAGGCATTTCAGATTCAAAAATGAAAGATCAGTGAAGCCTCAGAGCAATACTGCCACAGTATGCAAGAGATGCTCATGCCAAGGATACAGATGGGTGCTGAGACACAAAGCAGAGGACAGAGTTGGGCATGGCTTAACTAAGCTTAGGCAAAAATTCTTTCTCTAGGAGAAAATTTACCATTTTGACTAGTCAGATTGCAAGAGATATACGAGTGAGTGATTTAGCAACCCTCCCACTGCATTAAACAGTGAATTATGTTCTGTGTCATTTTATTCATCCAAATTGTTGAAAAACTGAATCAGATCCAAGCAGCTGTGAGCACTTAAAAATATCTTTCATTGTCTCCTGGATTTTACAACTTCACTACTCATCCTTATATTATAACATATAGTTATTTTTATGTGAAAAATATTTAGATGAATCTCGTATATATTCTTAATTAAATCATGTGGGTTGGCAGCTGTAAATAATCATGCATCAGTAATCGTTTACTCTGTGTGCTATAATACCACTATGTAATCTGATTTTGCTAGTATTAGTCTTGTGTTTAGCTCTTGGTAGATAAGCCTGTGTATAGTATTTTTATCATTTCAAAAGAAACATTTGCAAATTTATGTATGAATAGTCAACCTGGTATAATGTTTTGCACTGGAAAATGGTACTCTTTTTTAGTGGAAGAGTTTTCAGAACAAGAGAGACAGGTAGCTCCTTGTGACTAATGCATCAGTTTCTGTGTCCTGTACCTATATAATGGAAAAAAAATAGGAGCGTAATGGAATTAGATTGTAAAAAGTGCATTTTTTACCCTTGATTTTGAAGAATGGGATCAATAGTGGTACATGGGTCCTTTTACTGAGGAGCAAACAAGAAAAGCTCTGTATTTTTGGAGAGAACTGCAGATTATCTGTACAACTGCATCTAATTTGTCAAAATACAAGGAAAAATACCAGCAGAAAGGAACAGAGGGACAGGGCCAAGTCTCACTCTTCATTTCATTGCCTTTGGGAAGCTTTTCCATTTCAATCCATTTCATAGCTCCCTTTTGTGACATTGAAATAACAACATGTTCTTTCACATTTCTGTTTTGAGTCTACTGAAGTTTTTGCGTTCTCATGATTATGATACCCTACCCTGAATAAAACATCAAGTTGTCCTTTACTTGGCTTGCTGAAGTGGGGACTAGTGCTGTACTTGAGAGATAAAGGAGTCTACTCTAGTACTGGATTACCTTGCTTTCTGGAGACTTTGCAAAGGTTATTTTGGATAATAGGTGCCCTGGAAGAAGAAAGTCCTGATAGTCTCATCCTTTTCAGCTGCTTTTCATTGAGTTCAAACTTCTTGAGAATCATCCCAACAAACTCCAAGAATTTATGAACTGGAAACAGTTTGCAAGAAACTCATCAGGTTGTGCTACTGCTCCATTTATGCCGACTCTTAGGCAGCAAAATCACTTTAATCATGTGTGCTAATACAGCATGAAACAATATACCCTTAGTTATACCAATGTAGATGAAATGCCAGATGAATACCTGCAGATAACAATACTAATTTTAAATCAAATAATTTTAGCTGAAAAGAGTGTGATGGAAGACTATTCTCAAGATAGGTTTTCCTTTGTTTTCATTTATCAAAAGACACTAGCTAATCTACGCATCCACATCTAGTCAGTGTTTTCTGCGTAAAGGAACAACTAGCTATTTAATTCACATTTCTTAGATGTGTATTCTGTAAGCAATTCGAAGATCAGTAATCTTCTCTTAGTGTATCTTACTCTTAGTGAAACAAAACACAATTTCTCCACAGAAAAATGTTAACAGTCACAAATGACAAAACTTTGGCCATAGAGTAATACATTATTGTAAAAAACAAACAAACTAAACCCAGATGAATACGCCTGTCAGTCCTCTTAGCTTCCCCTTGTCTCACATAAAAGAGAGAGCAGGTTTCACCGTGCTTTAAAAAATGGAAAAAAAAATTCCTAAATACTTTCTTCAACTGGCATCCTAGCAACAGTAAAATAATCACTTTCATATCACTTTGAACTTGATTATATCATAGAAACATGAGGAATATTTTACATGAATCACCCAGGCTGCAGAAATTGAGGAGATGTTTTACTGTGCTGAAGCCTTGTTTGTCAAGGAACAGTTTTATCTTTCTGTCACACAATGTCATTTCCATAGCATGGGTATAATAAAATAAATTGCAAAAGAAAGCAAGACACTCTTGTTTTCCTCATATTTTGTTGCAGAAACAAAAATAGGTTTAAAGAATGCATGTGAGAATGAAAATGAGTCTCATGAGTGATTTCAGGTCGATTTGTTTTATAGGGGATGGTACCAACCATTTTCTGGGAATAAGGCACTAAAAACTAAATTACAGGAGAATCAGCTTAATAGGGTATCAAGGCTAAAATCTTTGTAACATCAGGAAAAGTGTCAGTGTCCAGGATAACATCTAGTCATCACATTTCTTATGGGCAGAGTCAAATTTTCTCGGAAGTAGAATCAGAAAGAGACAGCTTTAAAAATATAGCATTTGCATTAAAATAGGAGTGCAATATGTATTTTCAGATTTTTTTTTTCAACAAACAAAAACATTAAGTCTTCTTAAAAGGGCATATGCATTCAACTGGTAAGGTCAGCACATTTTTTTTTTTTTTTTGAGGTTACAGAAATTGTATAAAACTCCCATTCTAGAAAATAGAGGCTACCTCAAACGATCTTGAAAACTAGGATAACTTTTAGGGTAAATCATGTGTTACCTATATAGTTCCCCTGGGAGTCTGAACCTATCCTTATATCACTCTTTTCATAAACATGCTGTTTCTATGCACTCTGCTTCCTATTCCCTTGGGCCAGTGCCCTTGACATTAAATGATGAGGCTTTTTAAAAGAAATACTTTAGAAGAAAGTGTTGGGTTGTTTTAGTGTATTCCAGACATTTAAAATAATTTTAATTGACCAAGCCTTGCTTTTTTATGTTATTTTTATAAATGTATGTTTAAAATATGTGGTTACATGTAAAAAAAAAAAAAAAGTAATTTAAACAATTGGCAACAGGAAGGGAGTATTCTATAGGAAGGCTATAATAAATTTTTAGAAAGAGTTATCTTGGTTAAATGATAGGTCAGTTTTTGTTAATGCTAGCAAGTATTCATATTGTGATTTCTTATATGATGGTGTTCTTGGCAAACAGACCTCCCTTTGAATTCAGATTAGAATCTGTTATTCCTACTTTCCTGTTTTAAGTCATACCCTAGAAGAAGCTTCAGTTTGCAAGTCTATAAAACATTTTGCACAAAGTATTTATAGAGGGTTAAAAAATGAATTTATTTTCTCTATATGTGAAAGTTCACTATTTTTAAATACTTGTCACAGTAATTATACGCCATCCAATTCTTACAGATTTTTGATTTGACAAATACCAGATATGAGCCATCCAATAGTGATCAGGTTGCTTATGCACTGAAGATTTGTTGCCAAGAATCAGGTGGTTTATTTCTAAAAAAATGTTCTAGAAGGAAAAATGTAGGCCTGATAACACTTTTCTCCTGTTACCCATTTTCACAATGGGACATATTTTTAAAGTATCTCAAGATTAATTTGTCTCTTTTAAGAACTTCACAGAGAATTTCCACTTTCAAGAATGCTTCTACCCTGAAGCTTTTTGTAGCATTATTAAACACAGATAGCCACTTACATATTCCAGATGTTCACAGTGGTCCTACATGCTTCCTGACAGTTTCAAGAGCTGCTATATGCTCTCTGACATGAGATTAGTTGCCAGCAACTGAATAGAACTTGACTCAAACAGAAAACAATATGGAAAATATATTTGAGAAAAGGCTATTTATGTATGGGTACTGTATGGATCAGTATTACTTTTTCTTCCATCCTTTGAGAGAATGTTCTCTGCAGGGAGCAATGAAATGCAAAAGGGTCAGAATTCTTTGACCAGGTTCTATTAGTTATTCCACGTGAGGAGGGTTTAATGTTTAAAACAAAATTTACTTCCCTGAAGACATTTGATGTTATGTGGGATTTTGATTTAGAAGCGGCAATATACTGAAATCAGGCAACTATGGTCATTGTGATGTACAGTGGGATCACAGAACAAATCTGATTCTCACTACTGGTCTTCATATGCTCATTGTCATGATGCTGGACATTACCAGGTGCTAGGAAGGAATATGTGAGTTAGAGCCAGCTCAAGCCCATTGATCTTTTCAAAATTCATTTTCTCTGTTAAGTTTTGTGTCCTCTGCGGGGCTGAGCTACATATGCACTTAGCCATTGCTAGGCTGGCTAATTCAAGAAGCCATTTACACTCTTTTGATTAAGTCAGGAATAAACATTTACACAAGCAGTTAATCTGCTGAAGTGATAGAGGCATTTTATCTAAAACTTTCTGATCCCTCCTGTGTTAAGTTCAGGTTTTTTTGCAACAGCTATGGTCTGTCTGTTCCTAAATTCTTTGCTCAGTCATAAGCTCATCACCCTTGCCTATCTCATCTGTTTTAGGGGTTTATTGATCAGAAACCAAAAGGTTGTTTTTAGGGGTTTTTTTTTGATAAACAGGTTTATTTAAGAAAAGCAGTTGTGGAAAAGAAAGATGAAAGATTGACTAATTAAAGATCAAAATAGTGGAAAAAGAATAGTGTGTATTTGTTTACACAGAAATGTAGAGAAAATTGGTTAAATTAATAAACACAGCCTTCATACCATGTGTACCTTGTAGCACTATACAACTGTAGGTGCTGGTCTGGAGTAGTGGTGTATCTGGTCACAAAGGTCAAGAAGTAAAAAGGGAAAGTATGCTTTGGTTTATGTATTTCCTAGACATTATGATGAACCATTTATAGTGATCTTTCCTTAGTGTCTGGGTTAGGGCTCATTCCATGAAAGAAAAGCATAATTCAAGCTCTACTTTTTCCATCTAGCATAAGTTTTAGAAGGTATTTCCTCCTAATGGGATTTTTGGTGCAGTGTATATGTGCTGTACATACAAGACAGTAACGGGCAATGATAAAAACTTCTGTGTAAAGAGCAAATTCTTATTGGTGTTTCACTACAGCTGATCACAGGATCAGAAGTGCCATATTTTTAGATATCATGAAAACTGGAAATAGCTAGTTCACACTGTTCATTTTTACCCCAGGGGGGGAAAAAAAAAAAAGTGAGCTCCAGAAGGGGTTGAGGGAGAAAGCTGAAAATATAGCCTGAAA
>JAWWEW010000088.1:29566821-29594572 GCA_035583185.1 Anabacerthia variegaticeps
ACCAAAAAAAAACCCCAAACAAAAAACCGAAAAACAAAAGCAGCCTGCACTGCAAAAGATGCAGAGGCATTCAGCTTGAACCTTCTTTATGGAGTCAGAGTCATTAGCTGTTGCAATCTGTTGTGATCTGAAGTAGAATGGTCTTGCACCAAAGAATGTAAGGTGATACTTTACAGACATCTGTTTTTTCTACATGACTATCTGTATGACAGCCAAGCCCTGGCAGTTGCAAAAAAGACACTAGAAGTGGTTGACACTTTGTGGAGTGACAGTATAAAAATATTTGAAGATAAACATTTGAGTGGAGATACTATTGAAAAGGACCTCAACAGATTTAAATGTATCTGCAGTATTTCTCACAGAGATTTGTCTTGCTTATTCTTAACTGTGTCAGAAATGCAGATTAAATGATCATGATATAGATCAGTAATATATCTTTTCTTCTTTCAACACATCTTCTTTTCTAGAAAATTTTTACAAATTCTTTTTGAATCTTGAAGTTGGCTAGCTATTACCTTCTTTTTTTTTGGTGTAATATCTTTAATCATTCTAGTAGCTCTTATGGAAAGAGTCCAGTTCAGCAACACAGAGAAAGCAGAAACTTTGTTTCTCAAAGTAGAAAGAAAAAACCCCTTTCTTCCCCTTTCAGTAAAGCAAATATTATTTTTGCTTATATATTATCATTCAAATAGACTCAAAACTTATGCAATGTAGGTTTTCATTGATCAGCCTGAGAGCAAAACCAAATATGTTCCCACTTGCCATTGTATTGATTAGTATAAAAATTCCAATGCTTAACCACCCTTTCAGTGAAAAAATTCTTCCTGGTGTCCAACCTGAACCTCCTTTGCCACAGCTTGAGGCTGTGTCCTCTTGCCCCATTGCTAATTGCCAGGGAGAAGACATCATTATATTGAATATTTCTGATAATTATGTTTAAGTGTTGTGTTGTTGGATTTTTAGGTTTTCCAGTTGATGAAATACAATAGGAAACTAAACCTTACTTTGCAATATGAAATGTCTTTGTTCAAGCCATGTGTATCTGAAAGCAGATGATATTTTAATGACATTGAGAATTAACGTTGTACACTTCAATAATTTTTAAGTGATAAATGTACTTTCAAAGTTGTTTCAGATAGTGGAGAGAGAGATTGGTGAAATTTCTCATAATCAGTTTTACACACATCCTCAGTCTTTTTCTGGTAAGAGTTGTATGAAAAATGAAATGTACCTGTTATTAAAATTCAGGATATTCTACCAGCTATTTTGTAGTCCCAAAATAGGGAGTCTGTGGAATTTCTGAATCATCTTACTACTAAAACTGAGTAGTTTTTTAGTAAACAGCATATATTCTTTGTGACAGTATGAAAGAGTTGTATGAAATCCAGTGGAACTTGAAGAGTTTTAAATGGGAGATAAGGAAATGGTAATGAACAGTCAGTTGCTCTATGTATTTTTCTTACCACAGTCCAAAATATGATTGCATAATACAATAAAATCAGCAAGAGTATTAAAAGAAAGGGTCTACCAATCTTTGTGAATGGGTTACTAATGTGGACTAAGGAATATTATTAAAGTAACTGAAAAAAAAGAGCTGTCTGGATATTTATAAGGTTAAAGAAGAATGATACAATTGAACCTCTGTTTAACAAGAAACAAGATTAGTACATTAAAAGCTAAGATATTAATTAGATTTGGTAGAAGAGCTTACATCTTGAAAATCATTTAATAGAATGAGAAATTCCAGGAGCTGTAGTGGTCACTTCTGCTGATAACACTGCAAACAGTAAGGTTAATTTTAGTAAAGAACATTAAATTAGAGCATTTGACATGTGACATTTTGTCTCAGATGTTAAAGTATTTGTTGACAGTTATTTTGATTGCTTATTGTTTGGCTGCCTAAGAATGAAACTTTACTTCATAAGTGGGTGGGTGTGCTGACAGACCACCCGCTGTTTACATTTTAATGACTTTTCTATCTTGAAAAAAAGGTGTAGAGAGGTTTTCCAGGTTAGCGTGCTGTTTTTCTCTTCCATAAATACCTATCTATGGGGTAAACCAAGAATTTTGAGTCTCCTACCTGTTAGTCTAGGAACTCCCCAGAGGTTAGCTTCACCACAAGAGGATGTGGTGACTCACTTGGAAAAAAAAGAGAAAAAGAAAACTCTTTGTGTACTTGGTCAGTGACAGCAGCCTTTCTTATGAACGATAAAAGAGTCCCTTCTCTTCCATGTGCCTCCCCCTTTTTGGGACAGACTTAAAAGGCAGAGTTTGTAATTCCTACTAACTCATGATAAGCATAGCTTGCTTTTGAAATATACCCATCTGAGGACTGTAATTGTTGGTATCTGTATTAAGTAAATACACTTTTTGTTCTTGAAAACAGAATTTAGATGAACAATCCATGATTTGAATCATATTGCTAAAATTACCTGTTTCCATAGAGCCTTTCTCTTCTTACATGAGTTAGTTAACTTCTAGTCATGCAACATACTATACTGTTCTTATTTGAATAATTATTGAATTACATTTATTTTACATTCCAGAAGGTAGAATGAAGGGTTGTTGTTGTTTTGTTTGGGTTGGGGTTTTTTTTAGAATAAATCAGAAAGCAAAAAAGTGACAATTCAATGCTGGTTTGCCAGAAAGGAAGAAAAAGGCTCTATAACTCAGTGCAATTTTCTGCTCCAAGAAGGCAACCAGATCCATTTTTATGAATGATGAGAACTTTTTAGTTGATTTAGAATTGAGCCATAAATGATATATATATGATCTCAGGACAGTAGACTGTAAAACCTGTTTCCTGCAGGAATAAATGCAGATGTAGTAAGATCAAGGCCAGGTTTAAAGAAGAAACCTGGAGGTGGTCTTTTGAGGTTCTTTGATTTCAGAAATGTTTTGGTACAAGTACAGTTTCCTTGCAACTTCATTTAATGGTAGAGTACTTTTCTGGAGTTAATCCTGCAGCCCTTTACTCAGAATTTTGATTTGAGTGAAACAGTAGAAGTATAGAACTATTACGCTCAATGTGACTAGACTTTATTTTACAAACACAATCACAGAATATGCTGTTGGAGGGTATCCACAACGATCATTGAGTTCAACTCTTAGCCCTGCACAGGACCATCCCCAAGAATCAGACCGTGTGCCTGAGAGTATCATCCAAATACTTCTTGAAATCTGCCAGGCTTGGTGCTGTGACCACTTTCCTGGGGAGCCTGTTCCAGTGCCAAGTCACTCTCTGTGAGAAGAGCCTTTTTCCATCCTAAACCTCCCCTGGCACTACTTCAGGCCATTCTCTTGGACTCTGTCAGTGGTCACCACAGAGAACAGATCAGTGCCCGCCTCTCCGCTTCCCCTCAAAAGGAAGTTGTAACTGCAATGAGGTCTCCCCTCAGTCTCCTCTTCTCCAGATTGAACAGACTAAGTGACTTCAGCTTCTCCTCATGCAGCTTCCCTTCACCATCAAGGCCCTTCACCATTTTCATTGCCTTCCTTTGGACACTCTCTAGTGGTTTAATATTGTTCTTACATTGCATTGCCCAAAACTGCCCACAATATTCCAGGTGAGGTCTCCCCAGTGCAGAGCAGAGCAGGACAATCCCCTCCCTTGACTGGCTGGTGATTCTTTGGCTGATGCCCCCCAGGACAGGGTTGGCCCTCCTGGCTGCCAGGGCACTGGTGGCTCTTATTCAACTTGCCATTGGCTGGGACCCCCCCTGGTCCCTTTGTGTGGCACTGCTTTCCACCATCTCATTTCCCAGTATGTACAAACATCCCAGGTTGCCCCATCCCAGGTGCAGAATCTGGCAGTTTCCCCTGTTGAACTTGCTATGGTTGGTGATTGCCCAGTCCTCTGATATGTTGAAGTCTCTCTGCAGGGCCTTTCTGCCTTTGAGGGAGTCAACAGCTCCTCCCAGTTTTGTGTCATCTGCAAACTTGCTTAGTATCCCTTCCGGTCCTGTATCCAAGTCATTTATGAAGATGTAGAAGAGCACAGGGCCCAAGATGGAGCCCTGTGGAACGCCACAAGTGACAGGTCACCCCTCTGATGTTACCCCATTCACTGTTACCCTCTGTGCTCGACCTGTGAGCCAACTGCTCACCCACCACATGGTGTGTTTATCCAGCTGTGCTGGGCAGTTTGTCCAGAAGGATCCTGTAGAGAGGCAGTAAGTATCGAAAGCTTTACTGAAATCCGAAAAGATGACATCAACTGGCTTCCCTTGATCAGCTGGGTGAGCCACCCTGTCATGGAAAGTAAGGTTTGGTAAGCAGGACTTTCCTCTCATGAAGCTGTGCTGGCTATTACCAGTGCCTGCTTTGTCTTTCAGGTGTTTTTCAGTACTTCCCATGATAATCTTCTCCATAACTTTACTGGGCACTGAAATGGAACTTACAGGCCTGTAGTTTCCAGAGTCATCCTTCATGCCCTTCTGGAAAATCAGGACAACATTTGCCAGCTTCCCGTCAGCTGGGACCTCTCTGGATTCCCAAGACCACTCAAAATTCATTGTGAGAGGTTTGGCAATGACATCAGCCAGGTCTTTAAGAATTTTGGGATGAATCCCATCAGACCACACAGACTTGGTAGGGATGCAGCTGGAGCTGCAGATACCACACAGTTTCAGGGTTGACTGGAAGTTGGTCGGTCTCACCTGCCTGGTCCCTCATCCATGTTGAAGACAGGGACAAAGAAAGTGTTAAACACTTCTGTGCTGTCTCTGTCTCTGTGAGATGAGTATCCTCATCCTGTAAGGGGCTGATGATGTTTCCATCCTGCCTATTGCCAGTAGTATATTTGAAAAAACTATTCTCCTCCACATTTCTTGCCAGCTGAAACTGCATTTAAGCTTTGGTCACATGAATTTTCTCCTATCCCATAGATACGGATTTTAATCTACCTGTCTATGGTACAAAAATACCCATAGATTCAGGTAGTTGGATACAGAAGCAACTTAACTCTCAGAGATGTTCTGCTTTGATTATTTTTCCTGGTTTTCATAATCACTGAGATTTTTGTTCAAAATAATGTCAACTGAAGTATTGACTTTAGATGTTAGACATCAGAGTCTAACTTTGAACAAAACAGTTTGAAAAGCACAACTCTGAAAAACTGAGCTTTTTAATGATTTTATAAAATGCAACAAACTATGAGCAATCATCTTTCCCATACATGTATTTTGTTGTTGACAGTTTCACACAGAAATTACTAGAGTTCTCTGCATTTTCTGGATAGGTACATAAAATATGCCTGGAGAAGAGAAGGCTCTTACGGGATCTTATAGCACCTTCCAGTACCTAAAGGGGGCTACAAGACAGCTGAAGAGGAACCTTTTACAAGGGTGTATATTGATAGGACAAGGGGGAATGGCTTTAAACTGAAAGTGAATAGGTTTAGATTAGATGCTAGGAAGAAGTTCTTTACTGTGAGGGTGGTGAGGCACCAGAACAAATTGCCTAGAGAGGTTGTGGACTTCCCATTTCTGGAGTTGTTCAAGACCAGGCTGGACAGGGCTCTGAGCAATCAGGTCTAGTGGAAAGTGTCCTGCCCGTGTCAGGGGTGCTGGAGCTCATGACTTTTAGTGTCCCTTCTAACCCAACACATTGTATAATTCCATTATTTTTATATTGTTTTTGTATTGTTTTACTAGCTGTGACATTTTCTATCCTGTTTGTTTAAAAACCGAAAATTTTAGGGAAATTTATATATAAAGCATAGTACTGGCTTAATAGGAAAGTGCTTTTCTTAAATTTACTCTTAATGAGAAAGATACGTTTTCCTTTTTCCTTGTTTCTTATTGGTTCAATAAAAAGCAATAGGTTTTTACTTTATATTGCTTCAAACAAGACTTGTATAACAATCATCCCAGTAGTTTCAGTACTGCCTTTTTTTTAACTTACAGACAAGAGAGTCCATAAGGTAACTGTTCTAAACTACTGTAGAAACTCACAGTGCAGTGATTATTGGTCTTTAAAGAATTTTCCTTTTTTTTATTTTTTTTTATTTGACCTCTCTTTTTTTTTTTTTTTTTTTTTTTTAGATACTTCTCAGTATCAGCCATAAAAGCAGGGCATGTAGGTGTCTTCAATGATAGTAAATGGAATAATGGTAAAAAATAGCTTTTTCCAAAAAAAGCAGTCATAAAATCCTTGAGATCACCTTTGACTCATGTTATTCAGTTTTCATGGTTTAGGGTGTAATGTCTTTAAAAATTGATAGTCTCTTTTTGTCCTGCATCCCTATCAAAGTGGACATTTGTGTTCCACAGTCATATACGTAAGATTTAGTAGGCCTAAGGTCTTCCTGGGCAGAGGAATGTATCATACTTAGCTTCCCAGTGGCTTGGAAATGGTCCAAAAAAATACACTGGTAATTACAGATGACAGGAAAGAATGAAGTTTGTTACATACTTTGCCTTTCTGTTTAGTCTTACTCAAAAATTATATAGTGGTTCAAAACCATGAAAAAAAAAATTTGCTTAGTCCAGTTCTAATCACAGAGTGATCTCACTATATGTATCACAACAAATCACAACAACCTAGTGTAGCAGTAATCAAGTGTCACTGGCCTTTTGCTGGTAGCTAGACAGCTGAAGAAAGAAACAGCTTAGGAAGAAATAAAGCACTGAGATGGTGAAGTAGGACTGCATCAGTATGTTTAGTAACTTGAAGAGATACAGTAGTTTTGTACTTGAAATTTGAATTAGTCAACTCCTTCTTTAGCACGGTATCAAGGCTTCCATTTCTGCTAGACTATACTATTTCAGAATGGATGTATATAATTTTCCTTAGGATAACATTTGTAAACTGAATAGTTACTAATTGATCAACATCCTACAGGATGCAAAAACTTCACTGATATTTTGATATACTAAAAATAGCTGTGAAAAAGTTGGGAGAAGGTCATAACAGTGTGAATGGGTTTCATTAAGAAGGAAACTAATATTTTTTCTGTCTCTTCATGGAGCATGTGAAAGCTAAAAATCATTTTCCTGATTACATATTTTCTTCAATTTGAAGAAATCTCATTTATTGATGTTTTAACAGGTATAAGATTTTTACTTTTTTTACTGAGACTTGCAGGATGCCGCATGAATATTGTATTTGCCAGAAGCAAATACTTTTGCTGTGTTATATAATGTCTGTAAAAAGCCTTCAGCAAGGGACAATATATATTTTCATGTTGTGATGCTAAATAAATCTGTCACAGTAAAGCTTTAAATTATTTATAAACTTAAAGGGTCATGACAGAGTGCTTTGTCTAGGTCGTCTAGGTCATTCTTGAAGCATAGCGGTCAAAGTATTGGAGTGACAGAGAAGAAAGTGGATGTTTAGCAAAAGGTAGAAAGTCATCTGGACAGCAACACGCAGTGTATGTTACCGTCCCTACCTTAATATGCATGTTGTACTTTTTGCACAACTGTTTTCAGACTGAAAAAGTAATGTGAGTTGCCAGTATTCTGCAGAATGAGTAATAATTCATGAAAGAGAAATAGTAATTGTATAAAAATACTTATTCTTACTTTTTCTGATCATCTAATAATTAACAAGAAGATTGAGATTTCCTTGTTCAATAGGTTTTCCTTTGAAGATAAATTCTTTTTGAAAGAAGTGATCTTTTACCTTCTACCATCACAGTTTTTCTGTAGCTGGGTTAATTGCTTTCCCATTCACTTTAGGCTAAATGATTTATTTACCAGTAGACTCGTGTCTTATCCCATTTATGTGATGACCTGTGAAGCCCTCATATGTTTTAAACACATATAAAAATCATACAACACTTACAGTTTCAATAACTGGTATTTAAAAAAAAAAAAACCACAACAAACCAACATACAGTAACTTGTATTTTTGCATCAATTCCTTAAAATCACATGTAGAAATCTACTAATTGCAGGGGGGGGGGAATGTATATATTTTTCTCTGTAAAAACAGCAGTGTTTTTCTCTATAAAGATAGCAGTGTAATAAAACATTTTGTTGAGAAAGTGCAACATAAGTACTAAGAAAGTAGTGCAGCTTCTCCCTGTGATACTCAGACAAGTGGTGTTATTTTCACTTATCAAATGTGTTGTTGTGATACTGTGATATTCAATATTTCAGATTAGATAAATTGTTGTGAAAATCATGGTGCTATTTAATATCATATAATCTTGTAGTTTCTGAGTCCATAGTTCAAGAAGTTTTGGTAATTTTAGCATAGTATTACACACAATGACAAAACACAGGGAAAATAATAGAGAAGATTACACTTTATAATCAGTAATATTTTTTAAACTTATTTTTATTTTTTAAGGTACTAGATTGTTTTTGGTTTATTTTACTGAATGGATAAGTATGTAGGCTAGTAATTGCAGTCAATTTACCAATGCTTTGTAACATTATGTATAATAATATGAATTTTGAAATAAATCAGATGGCAACATGATCCCATCACAGGTGTAAACTGGAAGCAGCATTCAGAGATTCACTTTCTCCTTCACAAAGCGATAGTTTTTCAATGTCTTAAGCTTAAACTAGTAGTATTATCCTGGATCTGAAGTTCACACTCATCATTCCTCTGTTGCTTGTATGTCTAGGGCTGAACTGTTACCTGTTAGGATTTGGGAATCTATTTATTATACTGATTTTTCTGTTGCTGGTTCCTTGGCTACTTGCTCTTGTGCTTTTCTTAATCCATTTCTCGTTGCCTAACCTGTCTCACTGTTAGTGACAATAACATTCTGAACAGTAGTCGTTTACTTTAATATTTTTTAATTTTTTTTCCTTTTTTGTTTGTTTGTAGATAAACCTAAAGTAATTCTCTCCATCTTTCTGAACTTACCTAATTAATTGCTCCTAAATTAAGGTTTTAATACTATTGAGTGTTTGTCCCTGCATTGCCTGTTCCTAGTTTAATAGCATCATTCTTGTTCAGCTGCGCTGATGCACAACCGATTTTAAGTGTTATATGATGGCGATAACCAAGTCATCATGTGCCATTTGCAAAGAATGATTAAAATAATGAATAAATAATAGGAAGCTTTCCACCTGGAAGCATATGGGGTCACTGAGCAAATTCATGTTGTCATGAAAGTATCACATGTAGAAGAATTCTGATGTCCTACAGTGAGAAGAAATACAAAGTAGCAATGCAGACCTAATTCTTTCCAGAAGGTGTGTGCATAGCCTTGTTTAACTTATTTAAATATGGCATAATGTCTGAGGACCCTTTGTTGTGATTTAATAGAGTTTTTATTTCTTAGTACTCTGCTGTAATAAAATCATACTGTGGTACTTTTTGTACTTTTCTGGTATGTGGGTTGACACTAGAATGGATTTTTAAGTCAAAAATACAACCTATTTCCTTAGATGACAAGAGCAATGTTATTATCTGTCTTGAATACAGATCCAGTGGTACACATATAATTGCAGTAGCAGTTAATTGTAAATTTACTGCACTAGCAGTAAATTGTAAAAATTCCCAATTGTAATTTGTGAATTACTTTTCAACTGAAAAACTTCTACTTTCAGTGGCCTGAGTTATTAATTCTGGTTTCCAAACACCGAGAATTGAATGACTTTTCTTTGTGCTATTCCTACTGCATATTTAAGGTCAACAGGGCTCACATTCAAAATTTAGCAGAGATGATTCCAACTTTATACATGATAACACTAAAAACATAAAAAATCTGGCACTATTTTTTAAACAAGTTTTAAAGGGCTTGTTAGATAAATTTATTTTTTTTCAGTTCACTTTAAAGCCAGTTACATTAATGTAGTTTATTTGACCAAGGTTCTTTGTCAAAACTCTTCTAAACTGAGATTATTAAAATAGAGTTTTAGTTGCATAGTGTGTGTTTAATTATTGCTAATATTTTAGTTACGTAATACATCCCATAGAATGCTTCCTACTTTCATGTTTTGTCTGCCATATGTATGTCCTTTAACCGGAATGGGTGAAGTGTTTTTATGTAAGGGTGAAAAAAGAACAGCTTTCTTCTTAAAAACAGAATTCATTTCTATAGATACAATGTACTACTTGTTAAAGTAGTCTTCTTTGTTAATTGTATGTTTTCAGGCTGTTACAAAGTTATCCTATAATCCCAAACTCCCTTGTCTTCCTCCCCCATGCACCTGATGTTACTTTACTCATGTATGAGGTTGAATGAATCATCACAGATGTGGAGAGAGGAGTTTATGGGGAGAGAGAGAGAGCAATGTGCCAAGTGCTAGCATAATAAATTCTATAGGAAGAGCACAGAACAGCACCTGACAGAAACAGTTTCTATAGTACCTTTGTATTAGTGAAAGGATGTAGTTATCTTCTTCATGTAGACAGTGCAGCAAGGAAGTCTAGAAAATACCATGACCAATCACTGCAAGCATTGAATATTTTTATATCCTTGATAGTTAATGAAGAAATAGGTATACATGCTTATATTACTTTTTTGTTGAACAGGAAGGTAACAATGACTGTGCAGCTTTTTTCTTTCACCACATGCAGAATGTGATGTGAGGAAAGAAATCAGCAATCAGTTCTACTGCAATTGACTTTTATGTGGTCTTGTAGTTGTTAAGAGGTCATATAAAAAATATGCAGTCATTACAATGCTATAGAAGAGATCAACAGTACTTATTGAGAAAATATTTCTGAGAATGTTTAAGAGCAGGTTCTGTTGCTACTGTAGCAAACTCCACAGATTGTGTCTTATGAATTAGTTAGTTTAACATATGACCTGTACTTGAGTTTTGAAGTAGCTATTCATTTGGATAGTCAAAGGCTTCAATACTGGTCTTTACTATTTTCTGGATATTTTTTTATGTGTACTTCATTCGGAGGAAGAGAATTGCGAAGTGAATTCCATTGGATTAGTATAGATACTTTGAACTACATATGAATGTCAAACCAAGATAGAAGTGTTACAAAATGATGGCAGCTAAAATATTGAAAGATAATTGAAATTAGATTTTTTATGAGTGCTTAATGTTGCTGATATACACAGAAGTAAGTACAACAATCTTTACTACTTCTTACTTTAAAAATAATATTTTCCTCAGAATTCATGTCCTGATAGACTATAAAAAACACTTCTGTGGTAGTAGATTGGAAAAAAGTGGTACACTGATGTACATATGCAGTGATGGGTAGGGTAATTGTTTTCTGAAATAAGGAAGATCATGATTCAGCTCAGCACACATTTTTCTGAGTGATTCTACAGAGTATTTTGTGACAGTCTGGCTTCAAGAATTGCTCTTCAGAGTGAATGGGAAATAATATGAGCAGAAATTATGGGATTTTTAATTTTTCATTTAAAAAATGTTTTAAGTAACACACAAATGTGTTAATTCCACTCTGTATAGATGGGAGGCATCAGTATATAATAAATTTTATCAACATTTTGTGTACCTTCATGTGGTAAATTTTTATTTCAAATCATAATGTATATATGATACCGATGAGTACTTTTGCACTAAGGAAGTATGTAACTCCTAAAGCTGTAAGCAAAATTTTTTTTCTTATGCAATCACCAAAGTGAAGCATTGTTAGATTTTGTGTGTCTTCTTCCATAGTTCCTATAGATGTAGATAACTCTGGACATAGAGACATCTCAAATTCTGCGTATGAGGCATGCAAGAAGAATGTAAGGCAAGTGCAGAGGCACTTTTCCCATTCAGACAGTTCAGGAAAAGACAGAGGCTAGGATGAGAGTCAGACGGGTTTGTTTACCGCAGTTATACTGTTTCCAGATAACAACATTATTCAATTTATGCAGAAACAACTGTTCTAGTTCTCCAGATTATGGGGTGTACACAACTGTGTAAGAGACTGTGTGCTCCTATAAGCCAGATAAAGCCCTACACAGTATATCAGTTAATTTCATGAGTAAACACAAGGTAAAGCGGCTTGCGAAATTCTACAAAGAATGTAGAAGAAAAGTGATCTGATGTTTTCAAGTGATGGGAGGCAGGCCTTTTTTGTCATTGGGCACTGTGCTGTGGTGAAATACGGAGAAACATGATGTACTCTAGTTTTTCAACAGACACAGCAAACTTACTCTCTTTGCAGTGTGTAAGTGATTTGGCTACTCTTTGGCTGAAAGAATCAATACAAGGTATAGTGTTTTATTAATCCTGAAGTTTTGCTTTTCTGGAGGGCAGACTGTGCTGCAAAGTTCCAGCACTAGTTTAAATCCAATGCTCTGGAGAGTAGTCTCATACGCATTTGCAAATCTTAAAAGAATCTGAGAGTATTTAATTTCATTCTTGTAATGCCAGTCAAACGTGTACCCACTTAGCAAATTTCAAAAATCTTGATTTTATTTGTCTCTCTTCTTCCTCTTTGCTTGCTAATTGTGAATGAGAGTGACAGTGAGAGTTCAGTTAAAATAGTAGCTCCAAGCAGACGTTTAGTAGAGTTTTTCATTGCAGTGCATTGAGTGTGAGAATTCACTGAGATGCATAGAGATGCCAAGTTTTTAAAATCAAAATCCATTTAATTTCCTCATCAGTGTTATTTCTAATAGACATTAAAAATGTATTTAGATGATTTTTCTTTAGAGACAATAATTACATTTTGAGCTAGTAATCATTTTACTATTCTATAAAATTTCAACCAACCAGTTCCATAGAGAATGAAGATAGAATCACTACCAAAATATTCACTAATCTCAAAAAGTAAATTTCCAATAATTTGGTTGCTCATTAGCAAGAGAAATAGTATTAATTAAACTTCCAGTAGTAGTGCAGTTCTGAACATTCAAAAAGTTGTCCAAAGGATTTATTGAACTGATTAGAATGTAGTATTTCCTGTCAAATAAATGCAGCTTCACTTCCACCTTTCATTGGAGAATTGTCCTGTATGCATTTTACCATGTACTTCTATGAAAGGTATCATGGATAAAAGTAAAAAAATATTTCCAACATGTAATATATATGAGTCTTTTGTAGCCTCTTGCAAGAGTTTTAACTTACAAACATTCTGAAAACAATTTGTTGTTTTGTTGTGCTCTGTTTTATTTTTAATAACTTCAAAATTCAGCATGGGGATAAACCACGACAATGACCACCCATCCTGTGCAGATGGTGTCCATATCATGTCTGGGGAGTGGATTAAAGGACAGAATCTTGGGGATGTTTCATGGTCTCAGTGCAGCAGGGAAGATCTGGAAAGATTTCTCAGGTATATAATTCAAGAAAAAGAATTCTTACTGTATATAATTTACAAATAGTTGTAATAAATATCCTGAAATAATAAGTTCTCAATGTTTGTGGGAGTTTTGTCATTGCATAATTCATCAAAATATTTAAAATAATTGTTATCTAATATTCAACAGATTTATTAGAATAAATTTTCAGCTATTGTATGTGTTTTTATGGTTTTTGTTTTAATGCATGTAATTATAATTGTATATATTCATATACATATTTTATATATGTAAATATATTTACAATATATTAATATCTTGTGTGTTGAAATGTTGCAAAGTGAATGACATGAACATTATGCACAATTTCTGATCTGTGTTGTGCCATTCAACATAAAACCTTGCAGTGTAATTAATTTTCTTAATTTTTAAATGGAAATTTACTACGAAGTATTTAATAGAGAATAGTATACCTAGAAAACAAATCAAAACATTTAGTTTCTCTCTGAGTTTCTGAAATAGCATCTGTTCTCTTGAGTTCTGTTCCTGTATTAAGTTTATAGATATATCTGGTGAGAATTTACTTGCAGCAGTTAAAATATTCTGCTCTATGACCGTAGAATAGTTTGTGTAATGTAAATATAACAGTCTGATACATTTGTACTGAATCTAGACAGAAATCAAAACCATGACTTGGTGCTTTAGCAGGTTTAATTTTCAAATATTTTTTTATTCAGTTTTTGAGAAAAGTTATATTTCTGGCTACCAGCTCAGAAACATATGAATTTTTAAATGCATATATATATAATCTGAAGTGATTAATTTGAGATCCTGCTGGATGTGAAAACCAAGCTATGTGACTGTTTCTATGTATTACAAATTCTGTACTTTTTTCTAATTGTTTAAATTACTATCAAAACCTTAATTCATTATGTAAGTTTTACACCTGCACTTTCCTGAAATACCTATTAGAGCTAATAAATTATACTGTTTGTCTGCAAATGTGCAACAACAGAACATACCATTAACTTAGAACATGTAAGCCATGTTAATGTATATGTGAATGACAGCCCAGTGTTGATGAATAAGAAAATCTCGAGTCCACATATTTCTAATGTTGTACACAAGTTTAAGTCAGCGTGACAATCAGATTCTTTAGGATTACTCAGTGTATGAATCTCTACATATTACCAGGTCAAAGGCCAGTAGCTGTCTGGTACAGACAAGTCCTCAGAGCCTCAATTCTGTGATTATTCCCTCCAAGCTCCCAGGAATGACATACACTGCAGATGAACAGTGTCAGATTCTTTTTGGACCAACTGCTTCCTTTTGCCAAGAAATGCAGGTAAGGTGGTATATGTACTTCAGAAAGTACACCTGCCAGCTAATTTTTATGTGAGAGATGCTTTTGTACATGTGTTTGATAGAAAGAGAATGTAGCACCTTTGAAGAAGGATGTTTCCACTTGCTTTCCAAAGTTAATATGCACATTTTAATTGGCTTATCTTGTAAGGCTTGCTTTGGGTCTCCAAATACCCTGAAACATATTTTCTCATATCATACCAGTGATACCATCTTTGTACTTTAGAAACAGATGATGTCATAGTGTTTAGACATCTTTTTGCAGCGAATGAAATATTTGTAATTTATTCCACTGGGACCAGATTTTGTGTGTAGGTTCCATTTCATTATGTTTTGGGTCTTGAACCTCCATATCTGATCTCCAAAGGAGTATGTTGTGCCTATGCACTCTCCAAGGGAGAATAGTGGCGTTATCTAGGCTCTCTGCACTGCTGAATATATCCAGCCTCCCAGCACTCACCTGTGAGCCCAGGCAGAGCTGTACAGTTCTATGACAGCAGGAGTTCCAAAAACTTGAGATTTCTGACATTTCTTCATGCCAGTGTATAGCAGTGTCACTATATATTAACTTTAAGAGGACTGACTAGCAAAATTGAACAGGTCTTCATAATTTTAACAAATATTAGTAGACATCTGATTGAAGAAGCAGTTTAAGAATGGTTTTAACAGAGAAGAATCAACCTTATTTAAATCAATAGGACAGACTAAATATTTTGGATGCTCTTGAGACAATAAAGACAAGATGGAGAGATGGTATTACAAATGTATAAAGAACATGAAATATGGGTTGATAGAGTAGGGACAAGGAGGAACTGTGAAATAAAATTTCATCAGAATCAGTGGGCAGATAGCCTGGAAAGGTTAGGAGTATTTAGTATGAAAGCGTAATTCCTTTCTCCTTTAGACCTTTAGTTCTCTTAATTTTTTCAGCTTGGACACAGTATTGTTTCTTTAGAGACTTTGACTGAGTCTAATCTTTATCTAAAAGTTCATGTAGGAAACATTGCAATATGTGTATGACTAATGCATGTCAAGAGTGGTGTAGCTGAGAAGAAAAGAAAAAGTCGTAGGTTACTGGATTTTATTTTAGCTATCTTACTGTTTTCGGAAACATTTTCTCTCCAGACATGTGAAATAGAACTCAATGTCACAATTCTACAAACATTCTTCATTACTTCCAAGTATTTTTTTCATGAATTGCAACATGTTTCTTGCTTTTCAGTTTTCAGTCTTTTAAGATGTGATTTCTGTTTTTCATTCTCTAGAAACCTGTTCTGAAAAAGAAAGCGTTAGAGTGTTAGCCCATTACTTCTTCTATATCTACTTTACCAAGTAAAGATTTTCAAAAGTAATTGAAGAGATGGACAAACATCAAGACTGGCTGTTGGATAGTACCTTTATATGCCTCCGGAGGCTTCCCCTACTTTAATACCCTTATGTTTTGTTCTAATTCAGATATTTAAATTCAGGTAGTCAAGTGGTCCTGTGCTGGCTTTGTTATGTTCACAGATGCAGTAACTATTCTTCCTTCAGCATCCTGACTTCAAGGTTTCTTTGGTTTACGTTATTATTTTAGAAATGTTAGGAAGTTAAATTTAGTGAATATTAACCAGGTGGTGTTCAACTGTGCAGAGAGAAGTTAAGTTCTAGGTGCTAGTAGCTAGTTATCCATTTCTAGTCATCCTCAATCATGTTTCCCTATTTTGGCATTTTGTACGTAAGAGGACACCTTTCAGCTTATTTTCAGCTAAATAAATCCTTCTACTTTTTCCACACTAACTGGATCATTACTTTATATTATACTAAATATTTGTATTAAAATGGTCCGTTTGTAAAAATTCCTATTAAATAGTGGTATTAACATACCATTTTAACTTAAATGCCATGATAAATTGGGTTTGCTGTGAAGAAAGAAAGTAGTAATGATGCAAGACAATATAAAAGGCCAGAGCTCTTTTCCAATCTTCCTTTTTCCTGACAAACTGCAATGTAGTTTTAGTTCTCTTCATAAAACTAAGTTTGTTGCTTGATAACCTTGCAGTCTTAACAGTTAGAAAACAAGAGTCTGATAACAGTTTCTGCAAAGAAAAGAAGGGGAAGAACTTTCTGCAGTTTCTCAAAAATCCTCTGGCAAGCCTGAAATGGAAGTCATATAATCAAATACTGAACAAGAAATTGTAATGAATTTCTAAGAACTTTGGATCTCTTAGGAATGACGCACAAATGAATAAATGACACTAAGGACAGAATTGAAAAAACATGGAGGGGGGACTGAGGTAGAAGAGTTTTCAAAAATCCCTTGCCAGCCTCTATTAAGTCACCTTGCTGGCTTTCTTCTGCATTCTTTTCTTTGGAAGCAAAATTTGCAGTCTCACCTTTCTTTCAGCAAAAGAATCCGGGAATCTTGATCCTGAGTTTGTAAACCTGAAGAGTTTAGACAATATATTCGGTTTTCCTTCTTGTCTTCCCTGCTGTTGGTCTTAAAGTTTACTATATACTAGGCAAATTAATTAACTGCAAAGTGCTGTTACTCAGTAGCTAACTTTATTATTTCCTTCAGTAATGAGAAGATGTTAAATGCACATGACAAATATGTTGAATTTAACCTTCCAAATAATTGCACTTTATTTATTATGAAGGTGATTCAAAGTTCTCTGTGTTGATTGTGCAGATTATTGTGGCTGTTATTGGAGAAGTCAGCATTTAGGAGACCATTCTAAACTTAATGCAGTATTTCAGTCGTTGTATGAATTAACTAAAATAATTATTTAATTATACATAGGCAACCACTGAATATTCCATGATATCCCAACTACTTCATTTAATCTCTGTGCACTCTCTTCTGCTCTGCCAGTAACTGGCAGTTTATTCTTGTTATAGATTTTGTCCACAGGCCAGGAAATGAGAGAAACACACTCCTTGAAGGTTCATTTAAACATCAGTAAATCCAACAATTTATAGCCCAGGATTTCTTGGACGCATTCTACTCCCTGAACAGTTCATGCACTTCAGTATAGCTGAGTAAAAGATAAATTATGAACTACGTCACAGTCTTATATTTTTTATGACTGGAAGATAATTTGATTAGCGGAGTTCCACACTGTCTTTTACATTAAGTAACTGTTTTTAATGTATATATATAACATCTACTCAACTAAGAAATCAATTGAGTAATGATGGAAAATAATTTTCTTAATTCTGCGAATATCAGTGGTACAATCAATTAATTTCTGCTAAGGTAAAGTTTTTACAAATATTATTACTGAGCAGCACTTTAGGATAATTTGCAGTCACATTACATGACAACTTCTGAGAAATACTGCAGATGTTAATGGTTCTTGCTTTCTATCAAGAATTCCTGTTTATAATGTAATGACTCAAACAAAGGACTGAAGGAACTGTTGAGATTCTACTCCCATGTTTTACTAAGTGAGCTCCTCCCATGCTCTTTTATGACTGATGTCCAGACTTTATTTTTTCATCTATATTTCAAAGACTTTTTTCTTTTCATATCCCAAGCAAAATTTATGGAACCTAAGAAAAGTGTGAGTGGATCTCCATGTTCAAGATTTATACCATGTCTTGTGCTTATCTTGTAAGGGAGCCAAGTTTGCTTTTATGCCCATGTCTCACAAAAGAATCAGATCCTAACATTGTTTCACATAACAGATAGTGAGATCATGGCCCAGAAGTAGTTCTTGATGTTTAAATGTGATTGTAGAACTGGACAATGTAATATAATTGTTGAACTATTAAATATTGGCTTTTAAGATTAAAGTCCAGGATGCGAATGCTATCTATTCAATTCCACTGAAATAATTCTTGTCATAACACAGCTGGTGAGATTTGCAAAGAAGTAAGAGAGTGGTTATATTTCATGGTGATTTTTAAGGCATTTCAGGGAAAGATCACAATGAACAGAACAAAAGTCATGGAAATATTATAGCCCTGATGAAATATCTGTCCTCATCTCTGCCATCACATTTTAAACAATATCAACTTTGCACAAAAACTGCTCTAAAGTGCCCTTTTTGTCTCCAGTCTTTCCTCTCAGCTGGGTGCTCTTTACATATGCTTGTATGATTGGAAATGCACTCTGTTGATGCTCACAGACCTGCTTTAGTATTTTCATTTAAAAAAAACACCAAACAAAACCCAAAAGCTGTAGTGACCTCTGCTATTTCTGTAGTACATTGTGACTTTCATGTTGTATTTTACAAGCTTTTGCAGTTAAAAACTCATGATTAACACATTCTTTCAGAAAAAAAAAGCTTCATGTGTGCTTGGCAATACTCCGTTTTCCAGTGTATACAGAGAATTACAGACTGTGAATAGTCCAATATCCAAATCTGACCTAATGCCTCTCTATATTTAGAAGAATTTCTAAATAGATTTTCAAAGAACTGTAGGTTTGTTGTAAGCCATTTTGCAATCATATGCAAGTGACATTAAGCATAAGATCATAGTATTTAGGAAAAAAAAAGGATAACATACTTAAAAACATGATGAGATGAAGGAGAATTTGACTCTGTTTTTTTGAAAACTTGGATAAATCTGAATGGCCTTAACTCCATGGAAATTGTTGCTGAAGAAAGATTTAAAAGTATGAAAAAAATATTAATTAGGAATATTAACATATATTTTTGTGGAGTAGTTCTGACAGTATGTTTCTCATTTCATAGTTTGTATGGAAGCACTCTGTCGTGAACACTGATACTCTGTCTCATCTACTATTGTATTCATTTACATTGTTTGAAAACAATGAAAAAGAACAGAAATTATAGTTTCATATTCGAAAAATGCTTGTTAAAATTATCCAGAACAGGATAGGACTTCTGTAGCTGCTTTTTAGGACATGTGTGAGCTAACTTGTCTCGTTACTTCAGCTTCAGGACAAAATTCTTACAGAATCGATCAGGAGTGAGTCTGACTACTCCCATCCTGTCTCTTGTTTTTGTGCAATTCTTCAGACCTCTACAATATTTGACTTTTTTTGATCACTGATGTTGCAGACATTTTTACGTGCAAGACTCCCACTGGAACTGTTCTTTTCCTCAGTTCAGGCAAAATCTTTTGTTGAATTACGTTTCCTGTGCCATAAGTCTTTTTTTTCCAAGGTAGCATAAGATTTATTACAAATTTTTCATGCATAGTATAAAAGGCAGAGACTCTTCTGTGTGTACCAATATAACAAATCATTTCTGTCAGAAAAAGCATGTATTTTGACAACCCTTGTTTAAAAAAACCCCAGCTGTTCTTTTATCTTTTATCCTCTCTGCAACCCATCTCCCTCTCCTGATCCTCTTGCCCCTCTCTGAGCAATATACATGCTGAGGATCACTGTGCATATGCAGCAATACTGAGGGCACAACTGAGCCCCCACATGTCCTCTGTTCACGTCCACATGGTTTATTATTAAGGGGGGAACAGACAGCAAGAAGAATGAAGTCATGACTGAAAAACATGCAAGAAGGAGAACTTCTTAGAGAAGAATAGGGACAGATGCTGGGGAAATTTGGGGAAATACAAGCCAGCATCCTGCAATGCTGTAGATTCTTTTAAATAAGGTAAAAACTGTCTTGTTATGATGCTTCAGAGAAACAGAGTAAGCAGCTTTTCTTTCTCTCTCTAAAATTCACTACAAACTACTACCCCTGTCATCTCCCTTTCTCCTTTTCAGCGGAAATATTTCATCCTCGTTTTACTTTGTCTCTGCTTCGTGGATATCAGGTTTGATGTCTTTTGGGATTTTGTATTTGTAGAGGAATAAATGAATTCTAGAGAAATTATTAATCATTAGATGAACATAACGTAAGACAGGAGTCATGGCGTGAAGATGAGAGAGCTGCCATGAACACTAGAGCTCTAGAAGTCCTAGGGAAGCATGATTAGTAAAAGTCTGAGCAAAATCTGCCCACTTTGGTTTTTGTGCATGTTTAACCTGTCTTTAAACATACTTCAGTACCATCAAACATTAGTGGACTGCATACAGAAAGTAGTTTTACATAAAGTAGATTTTGTGCTTACTTCTGTTTGTTTTTCAGCATGTCATTTGCACTGGATTGTGGTGTAAGGTGGAAAGTGAGAAGGAGTGCAAAACTAAACTGGATCCACCAATGGATGGAACAGACTGTGACACGGGAAAGGTATGCTTCTGGTGGAGAAGCAGTATCAATTATACTGAACGTCTAATAAGGAAACAAGCTGAATAGATCTTTGCTCTTACTTAAAGTTACTGCTTACCTCAATTATCATAAAATGAGCTATGTATAGTTGAATGTAGTATGTGTTATAGATATAAGAAAAAAACAGTTTCCTAAAACCAGTGAAATAAAAATAAAGTTTGCCGAAACCACATGCATTTTAATGTTTACACTGTTTTATTTCAAATTATTTCTCATTTTGTGTCCTATTGATGAATGGAATGTCCTGCAAGAGCTTTCCAGTTTGAATAATCTATCTTATCACTGTATATATCTGTACATAAATATAAATAATCTCAAGTAGGTAACAAAGCAGGAGCATGCATATAGCTTGGGATTTTTATGATACTGTGCTGACAGCAGTCTCCCACAGGAGTGATTTGCCCTTTATGTCATATTACATTCACCAGGATTGTCATAATTTTCCTAAAATCAAATCAATGAACAAAGATAAAATGTTCAGATAATATTTACATGCTAAAGGAAAACCAGGCTGTATTTATGTTCATATCTCTAAAATAAGGAAAATTGCTTAGATCTTTTAATTCTGATAAAGTGTGTAGTTGAAACTGTCTGAAACTAATACATGGACATTAAGGGACAAGGCTTTTGCTTGATATCACATTTTTCACATTGAGACTGGCAAGCCCATGGTATGGAATAAGAAAGCAGCACCTCTTATGGAGACTTCCCAGAATTTTTCGTAGTGAAACCATCACCATTGTGAACTGGGCACCCAAAATTATTGTGTGTTTTGCATATTAATGGCTTGGAAAAGGTGATAGTAGCAACTTCCTGCATAGGACTCATTCTAATATTACACTTGTGAGAGCATTGCGATAAGGTGTTCTGGGAAGGTCCAGTGAGGAAGGTAACACCATTCTCTTTATTGGAGAGCTTAGCTAGTAGGGAGTAAGTAATTAGTAAGGTTAAGACAAAATACTGATTCTAATTAGAACAGCTCCTTGAGCCTTGTGCCAGGTTACAGAGGTACCTTATTTATGTATACCAGTAAAAAGGTAAGCAGACATCACTGAAACATCTCAGAGGATGAGAAGAAATTATTATTTTTGTTTACTTTATTGTCTGTCAAAGATGAGCTTCAGGATGCACAAATCACTGTCTTTGGTCTTTCTTAGTGATATTGTGGAGATGAAGTATTGTTCTCTTATGCTCCTCTTAGGATCTTAGAAAGTGATGGAAATGTCACAGCCTGTCCAACTTGGTGGTTTTTAAGTCAAGGATTTATAAGCATCCCTGTGCATACAGCAGATGCTATCTCTAGAGAAAAGTCCATATTTTATCTTAAGGAATATCTTTACATAAATATGAGCATTTTTGGCCTGAAACATCCCAAGAGCATTACAAAGTTTGTAATTTCTGATTGTAAATCTACATGAAGACTGTTCAAAAGTGGTATAATTATACCAATATTGCAGTGCCATGATTCAAGAGAGAAAATTAAGATTAGTGGATCAGTGGAGACCAGGCTGAAATTGTAGGTGGAGTTTAAGATTACCAGATAAAGATTTACCACAGAGACTACAAGTTACAGAGGTGTATTCTGTATTCTAGTGGCATACTCTGTTTTGAAAAAAATATAAGACTTCTTTGTGAACTTTATCGACTGATAACAGTAATTCACCAATAGTTCAGAATACAAAGATAAACGTGTTAAATTACTGATGTTAGTGACATCAAATGTTCATTGTCTATTTGTAGCCTTATTACTTCTCAGTTGCTGAATCATAGAATTTTTAAGGTTGGAAAATACCTCTGTTTCATAATCTGTGGGACAGATATCAACTGGTACAAACTGATAGAGTATTAGATTCTACAGAATTTATTATATTTCATACTAGATGTGGACATAGGTTACAGGGCATTGCAATAGTTATAATTGGATAGTTTTTGAGTGAGAAGTTCCAGTTGTCCTGGGAAATTATATATGCATGTAAGATTATTGAGTTGATTATTAGCACTTGAATAAATGCCAGAAATTTTCTTGATTTTCTCAACACCAGCTTTTTGAGGCTTTCAGTTTCTCTTTGAATACAAGTTGTGAATAAAATCTTATTTTCTCTATTACTTGTAATATATCTTCCAATTGAAACTGTCACTGAATAATCAGAGAATTACAATGCTGAAAGAAATAAGTCCAAAAAACAGCCCTGGACACTGTGCTGTGATCATCTGTACAGTTCAGCTGGAGGATGATCCCTGCAATAGATTGTGGCTGGACCCAAAAATGCTTTCCTAGGCAGTGCCCAGTCTCAGGTTAAGAGGACTGCATAGTCTGGGAACCATTTGTAGGAGGTATCTTTTATCGGGAATGAACTTGTGTTTGAGGGATTGCACCTGTTCCTTGGCCACTGAAACAAAGAAAGATCTCTGGGTGTTGTGTTTACTGGGATGGAAAAAAAACGCTGTGGGGAAGACTAGGCAAAAGCATATCTGACTCATATGAAAACTGTGTATTGTACAAAATGTTTGTTTTGCTTCCCATATGCTTGTGGACCAGTGAATTGTTTTTCATGTGCCTTGATTTATTTACGTAAGAGCTGAATTTTCACCTAGTGGTGTAAGGCTGGAGAGTGCATCAATCGGACCTCTTTTGCGGAGCGTATGGAGGGGGAGTGGAGCGCATGGAGCACTTGTAGCCGTACTTGCAACACTGGAATCAGCAGTCGACAACGGAAATGCCCTGGGTAAAAGCAAGTTCAGGTTTTCATTGCTGTTCGTCAGAATTTATGAACAAAATTTAGATGAGTACAAAATTCCATTAAGATACAGTTGTCCTATATGTAAGCAATTTGTTTTTATAAATACTGAAAACCGTTTAGGAGAATAGGTATTTTAGGGTTTTTATTGCATGGAAACACTCTTTGCATCTTTCTGCTTCTGTCAAAAGCTTAGATATTATTAACAGAACAGTATTTCTTGTTAAATTTCACCTAAGGAAGCAGCAGAAACTTAAATTCATAGTTTCTGACTTGCGGAAAGTCAATGTGTAATTTTATTTTTCCAGTTCTTTTACTGGGGAAAATTGACTTCTGTCTCATCTGGAGAGCCAAGGAATTGCAACTATTACAAGATCTTTCTACCAGTTTCACAGATATTTAGATAGACTATCTGAAAACAGCATTTTGATTCTATATCTTGTGAAAATAAAAACCTTCTACCATTGGGGATAAAAGGATTTTTGCTTTTGACTTGAATGAAGTTTGTTTCACTGTATCTCAGTAGTCAGCTAAAAGGTGCTTTCCTTTTAATTACTTAGTACCATCTCTCTTTTTGTGGATCACTTACACACCAAATGAAAAAGAATAAATAGGGATAGGATTGAGAACAGAGTAGACCTGAGTAATGAAGGTAAGTATAGAGAAGACTAAAACAGAGTGACATAGAGTCGAGTCAAGTCAATGGTTTAGGAAAAAACAAGGGGGGAAAAATGAAGGAAGACAGAAGACTATAGCAGATCTGGGAGGAAATATGATAGTGGGAAAGATGGAGATTAAAAAAAAAAATAAAGAATTGCAAAAAAAGTTGGATATGGCTATACAAAAGCATGGTAGTTTAACAGACAATTTAGATATGCAGAATGTTTTCATATTTCATGCCATGTAAACACTACTTTCAGCTTATACCTATTTCTAGAATTTACTAATATCTTAATTTTACTGTCATGAATTAATTTTTCCAGGCAAGGTTCCAAATACTTAGCTCCAGTTTCTGCACTTCACTCTTCTTTTGCGTATATCCATTAGGACCTACAAGCAAAAATTAAGTGACCAAAAAGAAACAAAGCATTTTTCTCAACTTTGCAACACCCAACTTATTTAAAAGGAGAGGTAGCAAATCTGCAAGTTTTACTTCCTTTCAGTAGTACATTTGGCTCAGTCCAGGCAGAGAAAAATCATCTCAACTATATCAACACTGCAGCTGAGTTTCTCATTACTGAACACTCCTACTAGTCCTAGTGCTTCTTTGTGGCCAAGTGTCAATCATGGTTTACTACCCCTCATGCTTTACATGTAATGTGACTGGTACAAAGAGAAGGCAAACATATTTTGTTCTGTGACTTTGTTTTTTTTTATGGGTGATTTTTTGATGATATGTGTCAAGAAAAATCTGCTATTTAAATTGAATTCGTGTCTAGCATAAATAGGCTATGCTGTAAGTTGAACAAAACATTGCCAACAGTAAAGGGTTGTATTTATGCCTTCTTTTCTAGTTCAGGCCTTGAAGGAGGGTGTCATGGGCCCACAATGCAGTATAGGGTATGTGAAAATCCTTCTTGTCCTGCTGGTGTGCCTGCCTTCAGGGACTGGCAGTGCCAAGCTTTCAGTGTCAGATCTTCATATCAGAAGCATGTGCACCAGTGGCAAGCTGTCATTGATGACGGTAAGTATAAACCATCTCCCAAGTTCTTATCATCTGCTTATGTAGCTTATAGCTTGTTGGTGTTCTTGATTAAGAAAGATATGGCAAAAACTTAAGTAAGCAAAGAAAACTAAGCCAAATATTTCTGGTAAATAATTTGAATTTCAAAGACAAAAACTACTGGTATTTTCATATGCCCTGGAATCTTTTGTCTTTTATTCCTATTAAATATGTTGTTCGTATTATGTAATGACTACATTTGAATGAAAATTCAGTGTCACTTTTGTTCTATTTAATCAGAAATGTAGTGTGAAGTTACTCAGAAATGCAGTTTTCTAAACTGCTACATTGTCAAGCATGCATATATCAGTAATTTTTTTATCTACAAAGTCAAAAAAAGCAATGCAGATACTGTGAGCTTGTGTTTTGGAAGGAGAGAGCACTTGTAGCTTAACATTGTGAGTATTTCATGTACTAGTGTTCGATTTTGGCAGAAATCCATATATAATGTACACTGCAATCTTATGTAAGATTTAAAATTAAAAAAAAAAAAATCTTACGTAAGATTTAATTACGTAAGAATTAAAATCCTAACATCAACTGAATGCAAAATCCTATCATACTGCATGTATCAGTGCAACAGACTTGCTTAGGTACCATATCATTAGGATAATGCTCAAGTGGGAATATAGTAAAGTCACATTTATAGTATCTGCAATAATAATGTTGGTGTAAAACATCAGTGGCTAGAGGACAAATTTCTTCTTGCTAGAAATGTGAACAATAGTTGCCATTCCACTGAATTTTCTGTAAATTTTTGTGTTTAAAATTATTTAAATTAACAAAACAGAAAACTGACAACAAAAATGCATGTTATGAAAACACTTAATTTGGTAAATTAGCAAAATCATAGCAACTCTTAATAAAGACAACCATGGAATGACACAGGAGTACTTTAAATATGTGTTATCAAATTTAAGTAGTTCTTTACTATCATTTTTTTTTAACTCTTGAAACAAATTATCAGAAACCTTGAACTCTTGAAACGAATTATCAGAAACCATTAAAAAGTGTAGATTTGAAGAAAACTATTTTGCTGTCCATATACTTCAATATATGCCTAGCTAAAAAAGGTGGGCTTTTTTTTCTAAGCCTTTTCTCAAAGTGCCAAAGTGAAAACTTGTGATGCTATTTTCATGAGGCTTGTATGTTTTCTCATTTCATAATAAGAACTCTCTCCAACTTTTATATAGGTGCTTATTGAGCCAATTAATTTTGGTTTGTTTTACTAGATTTCATTTTAGCACAGAAACACAGGATTTATATCCTAAGGGGTCTAAAGGTTTAAGTCTGACTTTGAATAATTTGATTTAAGTCTGACTTTGAATAATTTGATTTTATTTGGATGAAAAATCTTGACCCTGTTCTATGTTAAGGAGGTTGGATGGTTGCTTTAATCTTTGTTGTGAGCCAAAGAGTTCCAGTATTCAAGTGTCCAGTGTTCCCAAATCCTTAATTAGTTGCTCTCTTATCCTTTAGTGGACACAGACTGTGCATCATATCCAAAATAGTTGCTGTATTTGAATGAGGTCTCCCATAGTCTGTTGAAGTTGTCCAGTGTCGTTAATTTGCTGTCTCTTTTAGTTCAATGTCTTTAAAATAATGTTTAGGTAATTACTCTTGTATTCCTTTAAAAATGCTGGTACATACTTAGAGCCCCCAGGGAACTTTGAGGTTGCTATTTAAGGAGTATAATAGGAATGAGGAGGGCACAAATACAGGCAGCTACTTAGCTGGAGATGGCTTGTGTCTGAGTGTCTTCACGTGTTGGCAGAAGAGATCAACGTCTGTTTCCACTGGTCCTCTAGTGATACCCAGAGGTATCACTACCTTGCAGTAAATTAAATGTGCCCAGACCAGTCTCTGATTGTAAGTCAGCTAGAACAAAAGTCCTCTGTACTTTTCTAGTTTTTTTGCATGCTAAAACTGCTTTTTTGAAAGCAGTCCTTTGCAGATGGTAATTTCCAGTCTAGACTGAGGTAGTGTTAGTTAGCACATGCGAAAAAATGTGGTGTAGACTGTTTTACAGTTCAGCTGTATAGACAGTAGAATTCCAGTGCCCATGAATGTTTCCTGGAACTGTTTAATTTACTAATAAAAATGCACTCCAGGAATCTAGAAGTCAGTATGAAGTCAGAGTGGCATAGATTGTGTCCAAGTTGAAATCAGTTTCAGGTTCAGGATTGACTTTATCCGTTCAAAAATCTGCAACAGTTTTAGGAACAAGTTCTGAGTCAGTACATTTGTGAACAAAGATATGAGAAAATCATGCAGTTTTGTACTCAGTTGACCACTGAGAAGAGACTTAGTTTATTTTATTTGCTGTTACTTTCACAGTGGTGAAACGAACTTCATTGTTTATAAATTATGACCATTAGGAATATATGGATACACAGGATATTACAACATTTTTATTCTGTTTCAAAATTAGAAATTATTTGCAGAATGTTTTAGGAATTTAATAGAAAATTGCTTGAACTTGGTAAAGATGTTAGAAAGTATGTTTCTGGGGTTTTTGTGTATTTTTAGTTTTTTAATGTGGACTTTGTAAATTCTCTCTCTTCCCCCCCCCCCCGAGTGTCTCAGTTACTTCATTATTTTCTTTTGACCTGCA
>JAWWEW010000088.1:29615912-29638377 GCA_035583185.1 Anabacerthia variegaticeps
TATTTCATTACTTTGTGTTTGCATATTTTATTTATGTTTCCAATAAACTACACCCTCCAGCCTTATAAGGAAGCACCTTTAGCCTATTAAATTTCCACAGAGACCGTTTAACATCTAGGAAGCATCTATTACTGTCTGTTCTGGACACTTGACACAATTGTCAGTACATTATTTTCTTGGCATGGGTTTTGATTTTAGTGAGATCCATAAGCATAGGCCAGATTGTAACAAATTATATTGGTTAGATCTGTGATTGAGTGTGTTATTGGACTGGTACCTTGAACATCTGATACAGGTTTGAATATCCAAAACATGCTGAAATTCTGAAATTGTACCTTATCAAGATATTTTCTTACTGTATCACAGAGCACACTTTAGCAGAAAGATTGTAATCTCTCTTTTTTTTTCCGTTTTGCTTCTTTTCACAACACTTTTACTTTCAGCACCTTACATTATTGCAGAGGTTTTTTTACTTGCTTGTATGGAGAAGTATTTAATGTATTTTTAGTTGTCTTTCATGTGCTGTAGGAGCTGGAAACAAGGACTAAAGCCAGCAGTGTATGACTAGCCAGCCTTCCAAGAATTAGCTGCAAGTACTCTGTAAGTAACTAGCTACTTCAAAAGCACATAGT
Source organism: Anabacerthia variegaticeps (assembly GCA_035583185.1). Taxonomy (NCBI): domain Eukaryota; kingdom Metazoa; phylum Chordata; class Aves; order Passeriformes; family Furnariidae; genus Anabacerthia; species Anabacerthia variegaticeps. The sequence goes on from JAWWEW010000088.1 coordinate 29,616,545, forward strand.
ATAACCATTCATTTTTAAAACAACAGAAGCAACTAACTTACAGTAGGACTGTTACTTTTAGAAGAAGATACTTTTGGCAATAAAGTTTAGTATTGCATTCCCATACTGCAGAGCTGCAGTTAAAACCTGCATCATTTAGCACTAGCACCAGTAGGAAGTAAACTATGGAGAAATGACCATCTGCTTTCTTAATTGAAGCAGTCATTCGAATTGGGGTTGCTGAGGCAATGTGGGGATACTCAGACAGTTACACTGTGTTCCCAGTGCCCTCTGGAGAAAAGAAGAACTTTATTCTCTAATTCAGTACTTTCAACAAACATCCATGTCATAGATGAATGTACAAGAACTTATGTCTTCCAATCTTGTGTTTTCTGTTTTCCTCCTACAGGCAAAGTTGTAACGCTCTCACCTAAATTGTACTTTAAACTTCAAAATTAGGATATGAAGAAATGTTTCATATGAAATTAACAAAGTCTTTTGGACAGTTAACATACAGTCTGACTGTGACTTGTGCAGCAGAGATTTTCCAGGACTTTTACCAAAAAATAGATACTTTAATTTCTCAACAGAGACACAGGTTCAATTTAAAATAATCTTGGATTTCCATTTTTTTTTCTCTGTTACTCTTCTGTTCCATTGCAAGAGTACATAGCAACATGAAGTCATGGCATACATGTTAATATGTCTGCAGTGGGGGAAAAAAATTGAAAGCTCAGATAAATGTTAATCTTTGCTCACTGTTTGTTTCTAACCCAGAGGTTCAATGCAGCCTTCTGTGTTCACTGCTTTTACTCTTTAGGATAGTTCTTGACATTGACAGAAGGCTGTTCCTTTGAGAAGAGCCAAGTTCCCCCAAGTTAATGCCAAGACTTGGCATGAAAAATTTAAATGACGCTTCTCACACGTTGAAACAAGAGGCTTAATGTGGTCCTTATTGGCTTTGCTGCTTCCCTTAAACTCTGAAAGCATAATTTTAAATGAAGCTCAAATTGCACTATTACTGAAAAGATAACATGATTAATAATCATGTTAGTGCTGTAATGAGTTCATTTATTTTAGAGGTATAGTCACATAGAGATCAAAGTTTTTGTGCTCTGTGTTTTAACAGTAATACCAAGATCAAAGAAAATTTCACCAAAATTCCAAGCTCCAACAGGTCAATAAACACAGTAATCCTTCTAAAACTCAAACTTAATATAAAAGAAGTCTGTGTAACCTGGCCTGTATACAGCATTGAACTCTGTAAAGGCTTTTAAGTCAGGAAGGTGGGTCAATAGGCTGAACATCGCTATTCTTAACATCAGTTGGGCTCTGGGCCCACCCTTGTGAGGAGCATGAGTATGATGAGAAAATAACGAATAAAAGCTCAAACTGAGCTTCTGGAGCCAGCATCTAGTAATATTACCAATTACACTATTTTCGCAGTGAATGCTGTAATTGGAATAACCTACTTAGCTTCAGATGAGGATTGCTCATAGATCGTAGCTATTCCAGTGCCAGTTAGGGTGAAGTGTTATTAGCAGCAGCTGTGCCTTACTAAGCTGCCCACTGAGTACCCATTTCAAAGCTATATGACAACAGCGTCACACTTAGAGGAATGCGTCATCTAAGTATGAACAAGTAGGCAGGAAAGTAGTTAAATGAAATGCATTGAACTGCATGTTTATACATCTACCTGGCTTACTAGAGAACACATAATTCTAGAAGTCATTCTTCTAAAAAGACTTACATGTCAGCAGCATAGGGTGCTCAAAGGACATACTATACTTTATAGGAAGCTGTGTATATTTTTTTCTTCTATTATCTAGACTCTTCAGAACATTGTTGGAATAAATTAAACATGAGAGACAGGATGATTTTGGAACAGGGAATCATTTGGAGAGTGAGTTTGGAAACTAATAATTAAAAACTTAAGTTTTATATGGTATTATACCAGAAACTTTTGGAGATATTCAGCAAGGGATAATAGGATCATAAGACTGGAAAATGAAGTAGAATTTAGGAGCAGCCATTTGTAGACATGAAAAAATATCAAGTGTGTGAGTACGGGAGACCAGAGAATATAATGTGGACTGACTTGTAAAAAGACTGAAAAGTGGATGCATTCTGCAGAAACTAAAGCAGGGCTAGCAGCAGAATTTCTAAATAGTATATATATGTTACATCAAAGATGCAGACAGGTCAAATATGACATCTGGAATAGTGATCCCAGTAGTTGGGATGGGGTTCACTTTGTCTATAGCCTGAACAAGCAAAAATGTGAAGCAAAAATTAATCTGGTAAATTTTTTTCCACCAAGTTTGAAAGGGCATCCTAAAGCAACTGCTTGGTTTTTACACCAGTGAGTCTCAGAATTCGTAGCATATTCCAATTTTTTTTTTTCAGACAATATGTGCAGTGCTCCTTAGGAAGTGTACAGAAGAGTCAAGTCTCCAGCTTGGAGGGAGACAGAGTTACAGACGGATTTGCTCAATGAGTGGTATGGAAAGCAGATGTCAGTGATGATAGTTGTTTCTCTTCTGTCCCAATCAAAGAACATATGAAAACAAAGGGAAGGAAGAAACAGCAACTCTTCTTTTGCTGATTCTTCAAGAGCATGGGGCATTCAACCTTTAAACTCTGTGCTTAACCATTTAGACAGACCCTAAATTTCCACAGATAACAAACTCAACTGATTTAATCTCCTTCAATTAAAAAAATTCGAATTTGGATAATAATAATGTTACAACTTTACCAATAGGGTAATTAGCCTTGGTTTTATTACTTGGATCCCTATCCAAAATTGTTAACCCCTTTTAGATTCTAGGAATGGAAAAGGCCTAGCCATGAATCAAAATATGACACTATCAGTAGATTTATGGACAAAGAAATTACATAACTTTTAGGGTACATCCTAATAGTTAACTTCAGAATTGAACCACTTTAGGCCCCAAAGAAAAACAAAGCAAGAATAAAATAAAATAAAAATAAAATAAAATAAAATAAAATAATAAAAGATAACATTTCCTACTGGAAGATGCTTGCAATCTTATCTGACAAGTGACATGGTAGGGAGAGAACTACATAATCAAATAGATAATGAAAAGAAAAAAAAAATACTTTTAATCCACTTGATAACAGCTACTCTGTTTTTCCCTATGTGTCCTAAGACTGGGTCTCAGGCAGAAGGTACCACCTTTATAGATTTGTTTTTAAAGTTTACTTCAAGAAGTGAATAAGTGCATGTCCATAATGACCTTCTCATGGAGTACAAGAGATGGTATATTTAAAAAAAAAAAAAATGAGAAGAGGTGCAAAAAAACCAAAAACCCTCATATGTAGAAGAAGAGGCCTAGAAGAAGTCCCATGCTTACAACCACAGTCTTGTTGCATAATGTACAGCATGCTGCATGGTGCCATCTGAAAGAGTGATTTGGGGAAAGAGAAGGTTCACTTACACAGCCACTATTGCTACTTGTCAGAGATAGAAAAGCATAACACTGAGGAATTCAGCAATTGTATGAAATTGTTTTGGATTCTGCTGATTTTGAAAAAGTGGTTTTCAGGGAGGCAGGCTGAGATGCCTACTACAGACACAAATCAGTAGTGAAAAGATTGACTTCTAGGCATCATAGACATGAACAGTTAGAGGAAGTCTAGGAAATTCCAAAAGAACAGGAGATCTCAAATATAGTTGAACAACCTGAGGTAGTAGAGGTAAAATTATAAAAATGCTACTAAAACAGATAATTGATAACATTATAAATAAATTATGTTTTCTTCCACTTATGGCTAGCAATATTTCAGAACAAAATACTGTTAGTATGCAGTCATTGACTTTGGACTTTAGGGCAGTTCTACAAATTTTCTCAGTGCTCCTTTCAGCCATATCATCTGTGGGTTCTACCCTACAGCTGCTATTTGCTGTACCATCTTTTGGCACTACTCGGAATTGACAGCTATGATTGACTCAACTCTCCTTACAGTTGTGAGAAAGATGGGTCTATATCATCAGAGCAAAATTTCATTTCTGGTGAGGCAGAAATTGATCTGTCGGCATGAATTTTAAAATAACTTTTCACTATACAACGAAGCCCATTTTATCTGAAGTTAAATACACTGTTGGTCTCCATACTTTAAGCATGATCCCTATTTTGCTGTTTCCTAATGTTGACAACTAGCAGTCACCGCTACCTTCTATAATCACCTTCCGTACTGACAGCTTCTCTGTTTTTTGAATTGCTGGTTTTGGCAATCTGGCATTAACTAAAAGGGTAGATAGCTGGGATAGGTATTTTAGTGGTACATTGGATTCAGAGATCCAGGGTGTCCACTGAGCTCTGTAATATGACATGTTTCTTTCCATACAAATGACTGTGCTTGAAGAAATTACTCTACCTACAGCCTTTCTGAAAAGTGACATTGTGGGTGTTCCTTGGTAGCCTGAAAAGTACTAATGTTTTCATGAGAAGTGGATTGGTCAAATAAGATACTGTCACCTGGATAAGCTCTTAGAATAGCTATTTTTGGACCAACTGCATGAAAGGCTCATTGAAATTTTACAGAAAAATACAAAGGTGTTACTCTTCAGTGTGAAAGTTTGGTTAAACTGTTAAGTATCATGACATTTACTGAAAATCTTCATGAGGAGAAAATCGTACATATATATTTGTATTCCAACATTAAACTTCGATACTGAATCTTATTTTTAAAGAGAAGATGGTGATTACTATCAAGTGGAAAAAAAATTGCATTAGAAACTAAATAACTAGAAATAAAAAAAAAAAAACCACCCCACATTCAGCTATCATTATTAAAGGTAGAAATACAAGTAGAATGCCTTTGAATAACTGCTAGGGTTTCTCCCACACAGAAAATAGCAGGAGCCCACTTGCTTCTACTGAGGCATGCTCAGTGCTGTCTTTCTGCAATTGGATGTAGTGATCTCAGGCGAAGGAAACAAATTCAAACCTAGACGGAAAAGGTGTCATCCAGCTGTGAATGCAGAAGTCACAGAGGATAGTATTGGCAGCTTGCCACCACCTCCTTTGCCACTGATAATGTCTTCCAAGCCATTCTTGTGCAGTCTAGATCCAGGCTTTTTTCCAAATTTCCAAACTTTTCTGCTTCTGAGTCTTACAGTGCCAAGACATTCGTTACTGCTTCAGGGGATTTACATATGCACATATATGTATATAAACATAGATATTAATTAAAAAAACTATTCTTGGAAATTGCTGAATAGAAGCAGTGTCCTATATCTGCTCCGCACTTTCCCAGAAATGCCTACCAATTTATGTTGAGTGTTCTGGGATCTTTGAACAATGAGTCTTCTGTAGGGCTGATAAGTAATTCAGCAGGTAGATAAATGGTGCTTTACCAGTGAAATCTTTACTCTTAACACTCTACTTCACAACCATTACAATGCACAACTTTATAGCCCAACTAGCAGGATGCATATCCCAGAACACTCTTCTGAAGGAGAAAGAATAGTATCTGAGCATCCCTTCAGTGTCCTTGTTCTGACACTTAATTCTTGATTAATCAGACTTGGTCCGAAAAGAGAATTTTCAATAAATTGTATAAGGACTACACTGACCGTCAGAATTTCAGTGTGTCAAAATTTATGTGCAAAAAACCCACCATCACGTAACGTCACTAGTAAGTGAAAAAGGAGCTATTGGAATGAGAAGTAACATTGGACAGCAAAACAGGGGTGGAGGACATTTCTGGAAATGGATTTTGGAAGGCTTTGGGGATCTTGCATGGTCTTGATTCCCCCCTATAGTCCATGCCCACTTCTTGGTCTCATTCCTGCACTTATGTAGTACTGTGTTATGCTTATCTTCAGGGACTAAAACAAATATGTTTGTCTCAGAAAAGCATTGCCCTACCTCTGTGTGGCCCCCATCTCCAGCCACGTCTTTTTTTCCCACTGTGTGTTACTACCAAGAGTCCTTGGTTATTACCAACAATCTGTGTCTATTACTACCAGCAGTCCTTGGTTGGCTTCAGAGGAACCAGCTATTGCTGTTTGAGACATACACATTAGCCCCTTATCTTCTGCAATTCTACAGTACTTAACTCAACATTGTAAGACTGTCTCAGTATACAAGATGGAAAACTGCAATTTGTCTGACTTTTCATGGCTGGTTACACAATTTGGAGTAGAATGTCCCCTGACATTTTGAATCACATACATTTTTATCTTTTCAGTGTAGGTATTTGCTGCTTGTTCATTAATTTCTGGTTTAATATTCTTTCTTGCTTTTGCTTAGTGATACACATTGGACAATTCATTGCAGCAATGTTTGTAATAATGCCTAGATTGTTTGGGCTTTTTTTTCTGATAGCTGACAAGTTATTCCAAAGTGCTTAGTGTGTACAGGAAAATGCAATTATTCAGTTTGGCGCTGAGACTCAGTCCAGTAGATGTTCTTTTGCTTGATGTATCTCTACCTCTACGGTCATCTCTCTCTCTTTCCAAATGCTTTCCTCAGCACCTCTGACTGTATCATCTGCCAATGCATAACTCTTTCAGCTGGTTCACTTGACTTCTGTTAGAATTTATACAATCCATCTGCTCTCATGGCACCTAGCTGATTTTTTTGTTGTTGTTGAGAAAATACTGCCTCAGGTGTTCATTCTTGTGATAACTTGATCTTCTCTGAAATTGTCATTTTGTCTTAAAAGTATTTATGGCTTATTTTCTGTTACTCTGTTTTAATCTGTGTGATTCTTACTTTTTACTGTTTTCTAATAGCTTATAATTGGTGACAAAATGAAAATCCTTAAAAAATACAATAAATAACTGAATCTTGAAGACCTATTTTGAAATAATTGTTTTAGAGACTGTCTTGAGCGCGACAACCATGAAGCAATAGAGTTGTCGGTTTTCAAAGCTGTAAGGAGAGGTTACAACAGAATTGCCACCTTGTATCCAGACCGCAGACTTTGGCCTGTTTAGAAGACTGGTTGACTGAGTCCCCTGGGAGGCAGTCCTGAATGGCAAAGGAGTCCAGGAAGGCTGGACTTCCTTTGAGAATGAAATCCTAAAGGTGCAGGAGCAGGCTGTCCTCATGTTCTGAAGGATGAGCTGACAGGCCTGACTCAATAGAGAGCTTTGACTGGAGCTTGGAGAAGAAAAGAGTTTATGACCTTTGGAAGAAGGAGCAGGTAACTCAGGAGCACTACAAGGATGTTGTGAAGTTATGTAGGGAGAAAATTAGAAGGGCCAAAGCCCAACTGGAACTTAATCTGCCTGCTGTCACAACACTGTCATAAAAGACAATTAAAAAATGCTTCTATAAATACCAGCAAAAAACAAGGGCTAAGGTGAACCTCCATCCTTTATTGGATGCAGCGGGAAACATAGTGAGAAATGATGAGGAAAATGCCGAGGTTTCCTTCTTTGCCTCAGTCTTCTTTAATAGTAAGACCACTTGTTCTGTGGGTTCCCAGGCACCTGATCTTAAAGACAGGCACAAGAAGTAGAACCAAACTCCCATAATCGAAAGGAAGAATGGTCATTAACCTGTTCCATCACTTAGGCATGGACAAGGCCTGAGGCTGGAGAAGATCCTCATAATGGTAATGAGAGAGCTGGAAGGAGGATCCAGGCCTGTCTTGGTGCTGGGGATGGTCTCATAGCAGATCACCCTGAGTGACATCATATGGCACATACCAAACCTGTGTGATCAGGCCCAGTCAGGATATGGGTTTATGAAAGGCAGTTCTTACTTGACTAACCTGATCTTCTGTGACAGGGTGATCCCTCTAGTGGATGAGGGAAAGGCTGTGGATCTTGTTTACCTAGACCTTAGTTCCTTATTGCTCTTTACAGTAATTTCCTGAAAGGAGGTTGTAGTGAAGTGGGGGTCAGTCTCCTTTCCCAGTTAACAGATGATGGAGTGAGGAAATGGCTTCAAGTTGAGCCAGGAGAGGATTAGATTGGATATTAGGAATAATTTCCTCACCAAAAGGGTTATCAAGCATTCGACCAGGCTGCCTAGGGAAATGGTGGAGTCACCATCTCCAGAGGTATTTAAAAGTGTAGTTGTGGCACTTGGGAACATGGTTTGGGGACATGGACTTTGCAGTACTGCATTAGTGGTTGAACTCAATGATCTTAGAGGACTGTTCCAACCTAAATGATTCTATGATTCTATCCTTGCATTTCAGCTAAATAGAAGTCCTTTGGGTTCAGTTTCCTCATAAACTAGAAGTTTTGAGCATTTTTTGTTTTGAGTTTTTTAAATATCTTTCATACCCATTTACCTGCTATCACTTCTGATCCTCATGATTTAAAATTTGGTAGATATGGTGACTGGACGTGAAGTCATCCACTGGAAAAACTTTTAGAGTGCTACATAGTGTGATATTTAAAGGCAAATACTTAATTCTATGTTGTACGAAACAAGTTTTTGTCATGAGTTTCTTTGATTTCTGAAACTAAATAGATAAAACAGAAATTTTTAAGAGAAAGGGTTTTCTTTGACGTTTCTTCTTCCCTCTTTGGAAATTTTCTTTATGTCCTTAATGGGCTCTATGAACTGTCTTTTCATTAGAAATGAAATCCTTTAATTACTTCTTTATGCTAATGAGCTGTTCTTTTCCATGCAAGGTTTTCTGTGGAGCAGCAGGCCAGCATTGTGATACATACTAATACAATTATACACTCAAAGGCTAATAATTCAAATTATTTTGAAGAGTTCATTTTCATCACTCCCAAGTAGCATGCTCAACTAATTTAATCAGAAAGATGAAGCTAATTATGTCATCAAGTTTAACTGTTTCTAGATTCTTGTTTGCATATATGGTAGTTACAATGAATGGAAAGTCATCTTCTGCCAAAATACCGTGGAATGATACCTCAGATATGACAGTTTGAATATCATAAGTCTTGTTCATCACTAAGCACTAATGGCAGTAATACATCTGTGTGTTAGTCAGCACAGGCAGGCACCCGGGACAACTACAAATCTGTGGCTAAAACACACAAACTTATTTTCATTTCCTCACTAATGGGGTATCCCTGAAGCAGCACCCAGGCAGAGCAGCTCAAACAGAGATGCAGGTGCCATTAAACTCGCTCCATGCTAGAGGATCACATAGGTTTTCAGGTATTAGTCCTAGCTGCAAGGTCATTTGGGTGTGTTTACAGTCTTCCTCAGCAGTCATCACTTTTAGCGCATTCTTCGTAACAATAAAATGTGATGTAAAAGATGTTTTAGAAAGTGTTGACAGTATAATATTGAGTCTAAGTGTGAACCCTCTTAGAATTACTGGTTGCAACATTACAACCAGTTTTATTATGTCTCTAACAAATATAGTTTCCTTCTGGTTTCTTTGCTGACATACTTTAAAAGTAATGTACAACCTTAGGCAAACCTTTATTATCCTTAAAATTGATAAAATATCCATGAAGACAGTGAAAACAAGCCATAGTTCTCTGAAAAAGCTATTGACTGAAGCTGCTTTCTCCTTGGCTGGAGAGTAAATATCCCAAAGAAATGATGCTTTTACAGTTTGTTTTCACTGTCTTCATCTCAGAATACCACAACAAAGATGATTTGCTTCAGCCTTATATGTGTTCTGCCTTTAGAAACTATGACAGAGAAATAAAATTTACAGAACTGGAAAAATAAAAGCTAAGGCTTTTCATCACTGAGAAGCATGGAAATAATTTTATGGTTGCCGTACAAATCTATTAATCGGTTGTCAGTCATTTTAGAGATTATATCACATTTAAGCTTAAGCAGGGATGCACATTTTGCCAGGCACCTTTACATGAAGAAAAGACATCATAATGTGATGGTGAAACTGTTGGCTTGAGTTTTTGGACCAGTTGCCTAATTTTGTAAAAGGAAAGTCAAGATTGCTGTGTAATTTAAAAATTGTACTTTGAGGCTATCAGTCTTTTAAGTCTGAACATCTCCACTTTTTACTTTTAGTAGTGGGCTGCAGCCATTTAGAATGCTGATGTGTAATTAATCATTTGTCAGCAGTCATCAGCTTATTTATTGTAAAATCCACTGAGTTTATTATGTCAAATACTATTTAGCAATGTGTCTAAGATCCTAAGTAAAAATAAAGAATTGGTTTTTCAGGTGGAGGTATGCTTAAATTGTCTTAAAACTTTAATCTGTTTTTGTATTAAATGTAGCTCTATAGAAAGTATAAATACAAAATTAAAAATAGTGCATAAGTACATCTGGAGCATATAGAGAAACAGGGCTTTTTGTATCTGTTATGGTATTACAGGATTTTTCCATGCTTTGATATGTCACAGAATAACAGAATCAATGAGCTTGGAAAAGACATCTGAGACCATTGAGTCCAACCTGTGACCAAACACCACTTTGTCAACTAGACCATGGCACTCATTTCCAGATCCAGTCTTTTCTTAAACAGCTCCAGGGATGGTGACTCTACCACCTCGCTGGGCAGCCCATTCCAATGCCCAATCACTCTTTCTGTGAAGAACTTCTTCCTAATGCCCAAAAAGTCATGAATGATGAGGGGAAAATGTGGATACTGTCCATGATACTGGGAGGAAATGAAAGGCTGTAATGCATTCTGGTGGTTTTCAATGGATTTGGACTCCAGATTGTCATACTTGTAACAAAACGAACTAGTGTGATTGGGACAATCCAGAGTTTTAATTCATGAAGTGCATGATTGTGTTTCATTAGTTCATCCAAGAAAGAAATTGGGGAATGGAACCTGATTTCAAATGTAGGCAAAGAATTTGCTACTTCCAAACCCACTCCAGGAAGCCTATTCAGGTTCAAGCCTATCAAACCTCCCTATTGATTGAGAGTAGGTGGGTAATGATGTTCTGAAGAGTAGATGTATATATACGGACCTAGAAAAAATAAATTGTTTTTTGTAATCAACTTGTAAACTCTGAGTTGCTTCTTATCTTGATACCAAAGACAGTTTTGTCTCCTCTGCCAAACAATTGAACTGTTCTGCATGGGAGCCTGAAAAGGTTAAAAAAATAAAAAGGAAAAAAAAAAAAAAAAAAAAAAGGAAGGACAAGAAGAAAGGTCCATATTCTTGAGATGGGGTGATGAAGGTTTCCTTCATAGGAACCCTATCTCTGGCTTATCAAACCTGAGCTGAGGCTCTGTCTTAATTTAAAATCTTATCTCTTTTGAACAGTCATACAGTACAAATTCTTACTCCAGAAAGAAGAGCTAGAAAAAAAAAATGGAGGAAAGGGGAGCAGAAGATAGAAAAAAAAATAAAAATAAATAGGGACAACTCAAACTTGCTAAACTGAGAGGAGACCAACAATAGAATTTTTTCAGCTAAACTGAATTTTAAATTTGCCATTCTGAGGTGTTGGGTGTGTCAGAAATAGGAGAGGCAGAAAGACCTTCCTGGAAATGATGCATAGGAGAACTCAGACTCCATTTTATGCTTGTATCTATCAGTCCCTCTTTTTGAATTAGTTACACTATTCACAAGTGCCTTTATTAAAAACAAAAATTTAAAAAAAAAAAAAGGAAAAGAAAAAGAAATACTAAAGTAAACTCCAGATTATTTGCTTTATTTAAGGTAAACTTTAAGAATATTGCCAAACTCAGTAAAAAGCCTTTGTGGCAAACAAATGCACTACTTTATCTATGACCTGCCTTCAAAAGCAAACGTCATAAAAAGATAAAATACAAAAAGATTTTGCAAGCATGTCAGCAAATATGAATACTGCTGTTAAAGTCTGATTGTTTGCTGTTCTTGTTTCACACTTGCTTTATGGAAAGGTTGAAACTGCTTAAATGCTGGAACTGATGAACCTATACATAAATGATTAGGAATGCTCTGCTAATAATTTCCAGTAAAACTCATCACTGAGTTTCCTTATGAGCATGTCAGTCTCTACTTTGAATGCTACTTAGACTTGTAAAACCCTTTTATTGAACTGTCCATTTATTCTTGAAAATAAATTGTCCAAGTCAATTCTGTTAATACTGTCACAGATTGGCTTTTTTATTGTGGATTGTATCAGCCTCTGCAGTGATTGCCTGTTGTCTTGGCGAAAGGATGCATTTTGACCGTTACTGTCTGCCAGTGACAATTTTTTCCTTAATTTAGGAATTCCTACTTCTTATGAAGGCCAGCTGGAAGCACCTAATGCATTACAGCAACTTCCTCAGCTGTTGGCATTGGGAATATGTATTCTCTCCAGAATATATATCTTTGGCAGGGAACAGAAAGAAGGAATCTTGGGTAACGGGTGTGCATGCCAAGTGAAAGGATTGTTGTATTTAATGCCTAGGTTTCTGCCCTTTAAATAACGTCTAAAAGAAGTTCAAAAGTAGGACAAAATTCTTACAGGTTGGGTAGACTCCCTTTTTGAAACAAAGAAAAGCTTTTTTAAAAAAATAAATAGCTGTTAATGATCTTTATCCCGGGTTTTTTTGTAATCTTTATCAGGAATGTTTTACATGTCTTGCTGCTTGAATGGTTTTACAGTACATTTAGGACTGCGTCCAAAATGCACAGATTAACAGCCACATAAAATAACTTCTGGCTGTGCATTAGAACATTTAGTCTAAACCTACAAATACAGTTGTCCTACAGGAATTTTTGCTAATCAGCTACACGGCCTTAAAGTGTAGGTCATCTGAACAGACAGAAGTAAAATGGAATTAACCTCCACAAAAATAAAGCATCACATGTGCAAGACTGACATTTGTGAGGTAGACAGGGTCCGAAGAAGAACTTTAGAAATGTATTCCTCATTCACTAGTAATAAATTTATTTAGGTTTAAATAAATCTGGGATCTTCTAAATTATTGAAAATACTACATAGGGAGTGGGCATTTTCTGTAAATCTCATATATGTAAGCTTTATGTTAACATATAGATGTAGATATATAAATGTAAAAATACAAGCAGTTTTGACAGATACATTTCTTTCTGATTAAACTAACTGCTTAATATGTAAAACTGAAAATATTTTCTATTTCCTCCAAATTGAAAGCTTTGTTACAGTCTTAAACATGGAAATTCCAGAACTATGCAGAAGCTATACAGCTTTAGCTACATTTGACAGTCACTATGTAAAAAGTGGCAGCTGCACATCCACTGAGAGGTATTTACCTCAGGTTGAATATTGTCATTGAGAGAAATTCAAAGGGGAGGCAAGTTTGCAGGGCAGTTTTGCAAGAGTCTGCTTCAGCTAGAATGCACCTTTGCATACACAGTCAAATGAGTATCAAAATGGGGTCAGAGCTTCTGCTCTGAAGTCCATCTAGCTTTGCAGAAGTTGAGGTATCTCCTAGTGAAGTCAGATCAAGTCCATACCTTTGCAGGGTAAAGAAGAAAAATGTTATAATGCCTTTTATCCTCCAGTATTCAGTGGCTGCTCTCAGTTGTAACAGCAGTTCGCTGATGTGTTTGCAGGACAGTTTCATGGAGACAGAAATCTCCCTGTTCGTCTGTAGCTAGCAAGTTAACTGCTAAATGCTACACCTGAAGTATAATTTCTCTATTTCATACTATTCAAATTACTTAAGATATGAGATAATATAGATATGGTAAAAAGATATTTTTTTCTGGCTTCCAGTCAGTAAATTCTTAATTTTGATGTCAGACCACTGATGATGATGTGTGAACATGGAAGAGCACAGCTGTCCTATCAGATTCATCATTGATTTTAAAACCCTAATGGTTTAGAAAAATCTTGTTTTACTTGTAAACTGATAAGGTTAGTTTTAAAAGTTTTGGATTGCAAAACCCTCTTTTCCCCAGACATCTTGAAAGACTTATTAATAAGTTCCAAGTTTTTAAAAATAAGAATAAATACACTTAAAATTTAGTACATTTCTGTGGAGAGAAAAGAAGATAGAACAGAGGACAAATTTCTTTGTGTCCTGCTTTGCCAAATACTTCCTGTATCAACTGAGACATTTCATTTAATCAGCCTCTGATGTCAATTCCATTGTCTAAAGCTATGATGTTAATGAGTAGGTCAAGCAAGACTAAAATTAATTGTTTGGAAGATCCTTGGATAGAAAACTACATTGTAATGCTTCGTATCACTCTTTGAAATATCTCGCAAAGGCCAGTGGAGGCTCAGTTCTTAGAAGGATACTAATTCTTCAATTAAGACTTTAATGGCAAAATCTTGCCAAATTCTGCATAGAAACTCAGGGCCTAAGCACTGATTACCTGAGAGAGAGATCTGTCTGTTTGTTGCATATTGTGTCAGTTGCAGTCACAAGAAGCTTTCAGGCCAGAGCTCATTTGATGAGGAGAAGATGTGACTGCTGCCAGAGTGCTCTCCACAAAGGCACCTGCCTACATGAATTATTAGACATTATCAGTTAGCAACCATTTTGTTAGCAGAAGTCTACTGTTTTCAAATCCCATTCTCCCTTCCAGTATTCCAGATGGCTAGGTTGCACCTACTCATTTTAGGATAACCAAAGGTTATGGGCAGATAAATTATTGTCAGGAGATCTTATATACCAGGACCGCCTCCCCATGTGCTCCTTCTCTGTAGCTGATAGAAGAAGGTACATATATACTGCAAGCACATGCATACTCCAGCTTTGGTTAATAAACATACAAGTGTTTCACTGAAGGGAAAAAAATACAATACTGTGTGCAGTATTACTCTAAATATCACCATGATAATATTTAAAGATTATCTTCATCTTATTAGCAGTCTTCAGCATACTACCTTCATCGTATCACTTCATCTTTCCTTCACTCTCACATTTATCTTCTTTTTGTGTTGTATTTTTGATTTTGACTTTTTTCTTTTTGTTAATTTTGCTATTGTCTCAATTTCACTGAAATATTTAAAAAATAAATCTCTGTGAAATTATGGTGAAAGGAATTCAAGAAGTGGCTGGAATTTTGCAACATTAAGATTGATGTTCTTGCTGCTATTGGTGATAAAATTTGTGTAGATATATGTGTGATTATACATATTGATCATATGCATAATATTCGCCATTATAGGAAGTCAGATTATTCTTAGATGCACAGAGAAAAGTCAGAGGATTAAGGAAAAGGAATTCTGTTGAGAAGTTTTTTTTCCCATGCAATTTTAAAGGACTATACTAAATTCAAAGTTGACGACAAACTTCTACTTTAAAAATACTTTGGTACTAACTGATTTCCTTCCTCTAAACAGCGTATTTGTCAAACTGTAGTTGATATTGAACAGGCAGCTATCTATTTGTAATTTGTGCTGGCTCAGGCAGGCTGTATCTGATTACCTTAGCAATACATAGTTCTTTATTGACTCTGTGGAGTTACTCACGATATACATCACTGAGAATAGGAGTAAAATCAAGTCCACTTGCTGCCTTTGTAGAACACCAGTGTTTGATTTTGTGTGGTTAGAAGTGGAAGTGTGCTTTGGACCTTGTTCTGTCCCTTGTGAAAATACCCTTCAAGTGTATATCCCAGTCTCCTGTAGCTCTCTTGGAACCTCATAAGTGCAAAATACAGGAGTCCCACTTCGCTTGATATGCATATTTGGGTGCAAGCCCTCTTTTTCCTCTTCAGCACATGTAAATCTTTTCTCCCAGTAATAATGCTTAAAATGTCACTGAAAAGCTCATAGATAACAAACCTAAGGGTAAAACCTTTACTGTTTCCTACACTCAAAATTTTTTCATTCTTTGCAGAAAACTGTACTTCTTCATATCTGTCTTGAGACAGGATGGCTGCAAAACGTCTTTTTTTATAGCACCTTCTCCTTGTCTTTCTCATTTCAAAGTTTTTTCAGTTGCTTCTTGAAGCCTCCCAAGGATATATATTTGGATACTTATATAATTAGGAGTTTTTAGAATAAAAATATTTTCAGGATTAAGAAGCAAAAATTTTCAGTCCGAGCTCATATAATTCATTGCAAGAAATTGATTAATATTTGAAGATGTCCTTTGTGGTACATTTCTCCAAAACTTACTGAAATTTGTGGGTCCTTGAGTCAAAAACATTAGCAGGTAGAAGAAAATTCCAAGATATAATTTTTTAACAGATTTATAGTTAAAGCAATAGAATGTGTGTCAGCGGGCACAAAAGTAATTCACATCCTCTGAAATTTTGTTCACAAAAAGTCAGTGAAGAGGACAGCATCTATTCTTTCTTTTTTTTTGTAAGTTTTGAAAGTATCTGTATTTTGTAGGTTTTGTAAGTATCTGCACGGCCAAAGTTTTCATTCTGTTGCTGTGATAGTATAAAGTTCCTGGTGTTACAGTGTTCAGCTTTTTTATTTTCTTACCTCATTCTCTGTGGCAACAAGATGGGAGAGTTGATTAAAAGCTGGACATCATGTCTCACATTGTGTGTTTGATTTGTGGGACACATGAAAAAGCATGCAGATGTGATGCAAAGACAGGAGGCGTACACTCTGCTCAGAAGGGGCCCTTTTGCACTGGTAATGAATGGCTTACTTAAAAAATCTTCTCTCTGTTGGTTTCTGTGAACAATTTTTTCCCATCACTTTCAACTCTAATAGGAGTAAATTAGAATACAGATGCAAGAGAGTAGCTCCTGCTCCCTTCAGGTACATTGCTACATTTCAGGTTCATCACAACCTCTACGCAATAGACATTGACAGCAATAGGATGCTGGAATCAGTCCTTCAATTAATACTGCAAATTTATTTGTGCTTTTTTAATTGATTTTCATTTAGCTAACAGAATAGAATTCAGAATCTTGGAATACTCACAACTGAAGGAGCAGGCACTGACTTCACCTGGACTGGCATTTCATTTTCATGATTACAGGCCAAAAAACCTTTCCAATGAATGTGTCTTCTATGTCTTCCAGTGCTCCGTTACCTGTGGCAAAGGGATGCAGTCCCGAGTCATCCAGTGCATGCACAAGATCACAGGAAGGCATGGCAATGAATGCTTTTCTTCTGAAAAGCCTGCAGCCTACAGACCCTGTCATCTCCACCCCTGCAACGAGAAAATTAATGTTAACACAATAACATCACCCAGGTTAGGTAAGCAGTCAAAGTGACACATTCGTGCTAGACATCTCTTTTCAGTTCCTTCTCTCCATAGATTAATGATGTTCTCAGCTTAAAAACAGAAGGCTAGGACTCAGGAGATACTCAGGAGATGTAAATTCTATGCAGAGACTCATCTCACTGCCTCAGTTCTATAGTGTGTACGTCAGAGACTGTACCTCAGAATGGTGAAAGGCTTTTGTTATCCAAGGACTATATTATGAAAGTGTTTGATACTATGGGCACAAAATATCCTATGTGAAAATATATTTATTTTAGAGACACTATAAATATACATGTTTTTATATGTGTTTGCCCATTCAATTTTATCAAACATTTCTGAAGTGAAAAAATTGACTTCCTTTTCTCCTAAAAAACTCTGCAAACTATGTTCTCTTGATATATGTGAGATCAAGGAGGCCCTTATTTGTTCCTCAAATTCAGAGAGCTCTGTCCATTTGTCTTTAGTTCAAATGTCTACAGTCTGTGCCTAATATATGAGGATGTGTGAAGGAAAATTACTAACATGAAGAGATTTGCTGTTCCTGGAGGAACTCAGGTCACTGCTGTTCTTAAAGAAATTATATTATGGCACAACTACAGAAGTGTTAATTCTGTTGATTGTTATTTCCTAGTGCATTGTTGATGATAACTACTATTAGCTCCCCAAATCTGCATTTTGACTATGACTGGGGAATATTCAAAGGCTTACTGTGAGACAGTATACCCTTTCCACCTTATTCTTTCAGAGCCCCTGTTAATATAAACCTTACTGTCTATTAGATTTCTCTTGCATGGAGAATAAGTCAGCTTTTCAGACTGTATGTAATACTTCCCTTAAGTCAGTGAATGGTATTTCTCTCAGAAGTTTTTAGCCTTTAAACATTTCTGTGTAGTAGACATTGTTTCAGTTTGCTGGATGGGCTGGCAGCTGTTGCTTATGGCCCTCTCCTCTGCTATTTCACTGTTGTAAGGTTTGTCTTTGTACTTCATCTTTTTTTGTTCAACTGATCTCTCAGAAGCAAGAGGCCATCATTCCATCACTAAGGCTTTCCCTCTGGGGAAGTATAAGCAGCTTTGTGTCATGGAGTGAAGTGAATCAGGAAGTTTCACAGAAAAAAACACTGTCAGAGTCATTAAAATTTGACTTGATGTGAAGCACACAAAAAAAGATTGGGCTATGTTGCCCTCATGGAATGAATTATGTAGCACTGATGTTAGTAATCTACAGGTCAGTGTCATCCAGCAGGGAGTCAGAATCCAATCCAACAGAAACATTAACATCTCCAAAATATATAACACAATGTATTTCTTCAACATATTGATATTTTTGTCCTACAGTTCCATTCATATTATGCAACAGAGATCCGTGGGGTTTGAAGGTAGGGCTAGTGAAAGCTGAAGGGGATTGCACCACCAGCTCTTTTACAAGTATGCTCTCAGTTTCTCTTGTATTAAAATATGAAAGTAACTCAAATCTGAGATTGACTTCTTTTTTCAGTTCAGTGTTTAAGATGGTTTTTGGATGATACCATGTTCTTTTGCTCTGTTTTTCATTGGTTTTCCATTTTAGTTCCATGTATGCACTACAGCTTGAATAACTAAATGTGTAATTCTGGTACTTCAGTCTTTGTGTGATAAGCTCTGTGAGAGGCTTCCATAAGTGAAACAAGATAGAAAGGTAGGCTTCACTCACTCATGGGGAGGCAGCTGCATGATGTTAAAAATAGTTAAGTTCAATGCAGCTTAAGCCAATTTATAAATTAGGCTGGCCTTAAGAAATTTTGATGTTGAACATACTGACTACAGTACAAGGGGTGACAGTGCTGTTTCTTTTGTTGAGTATCTACATCTATTATCCTTTCCAGATAAACTTCTTGTGTCCTTGTCTCCTTTGCTACCTGAGTCTTCACTAATAAATGCAATATTTGTATTTTTATATATTTGATTTTGTTGTTGTTGTTTCACAGCTGCTTTAACATTCAAGTGCCTGGGAGACCAGTGGCCTGTGTATTGCAGAGTTATAAGAGAGAAGAACCTCTGTCAAGACATGAGGTGGTATCAGCGATGCTGTGAGACGTGCAGGGACTTCTATGCACAAAAAATGCAACAAAAGAGTTGACCTCTGTCAGGCTGGCTGGCTCTCAGCTCTTTGCAATATTATTATTTATAAACACACACACACATACACACACATGCTTTTTCAGACCAAATATTATCAGATGACATATAATTTAATCAAATTAATTTATTTTTGCCTGCCAGACATCCTTAATGGTTTTGGTTAGACAGCCAACGTGTTTTATCCTCCAACATTTTCATAATTAATTTTTATACAAACTTCTGGATACATTTATCAGAATTTTTAAAAAATAGTAACTAGTATTTTAAATGTTTATTTTCAGTAGGGTCATCTCTGTTGCAAAAAAAAAAGTCATGTTATCTTGAATTTATTTTAATTTAGCTGAATAGTTTTGTTGTGTATGGAAACAAAGTCCTTTTTAAATTTATTATATTTTTGGCATTTGGAGTCAGAATCTTGTGTATTTTGCAACAGATGTTAAGGTGAGTAAGCTAACGTTGAACAGGTTATTACAGAATGTATTGTGAAACTAGTTCATTTGATTTAGGAACATACTGAAGGGGATATTCTACTGTAACTTATATTATAAACAAGAAAATTAAAATAGCTTAAGTATAGAGATTTTAATCATTCTCATGGACACATACTTGAACACAAGTATTGAATCAATGAAACACTGTAGAGATTTACACTGAATCACTGTTGCACTGTTTGAGGTAGTGTAGAGAAATGCAGTCCTAGAACTTGTACCATCCTATGAGTCCACGTCTGTACTGTTTTAACACATCACTTGATTTTAAACGTTTTGAAACAAAAAACCCATGCCCCTCTATACCTTTGTGTGTCCTCTTGCAGATTTACAAATGGAAGAGTTCTTTTTCCTGCTACTTGTAGGAATTAATCTGTTAAACATTCTCAGTTCTCTGTTGATGATTTAGAAAATAGCTTTGTAATACTGCTTTAGTTTTATCTTTGTTTAATAAAAAAGTCTTTATAAAAATTAAATGTTTTACAGTTTTGTGAAACATTATGAAACAGCTAAGATTTTCCTTATGAGAAAATATTGTACATGATTCACATGATTTTTACATTTTCAATAAAAAGTACAGCTCCTTTTGTTATTTGTATCTTTCCTCTTTTGGGTATCCATGTCTGGCGGATAAATCCATCGAGCCTTATATTGTAGCAGGTACAGCTGCAGCACAAGTATCTCTAGCCTCTTGACTTGGGCACCACTCTGCAACTGCAGACAGACATGCCACTCTGTCAGCCTTGATGTATGGAAAGTTGTTTATACTGAGTAATATTCAGTGGAGAGGCAGTTATTTGTCTCAAGTGAGTTCTATGACCACTGAGCTTGGCAAGAGGGGTGGGGTAGGTTTTCTGTCTCCATTTTGTGATGCAAGCCTTTTGGTGTGCTCTGAAAATAAGTAGGAGGGCAAAGCCTGAGGGAAAGACAGATGGAGAAGTAAGCCAGAAAGGCATCATAATTTCTACTCAAAGCAAAAAGGAAATACATCTTTATTTGAATGATTGTTACTTTTAATTATGTGTAAAGATCCTACTGTATAGATGTGACGTAGATATCCACAAACTTAAATAACTGAGACCTGGTCAGGACTGTGATTCTATTCAGGCAGTATATTGATGTGCAGTTTTAACTTCTGTTGAAAATAACAGTGCTTTCAAATAGCTGTACTATCAAAATCTTTGGTTTGGCATCTTACTGCTGTGCATTCAAAACCTGCAATTTTAATGAGGTAATAATATATGATCTTAAATAAAATATCTTCTGGTTTTAAAAAGTAAAGAAGTAAAGGAAAGTAACTGTGATGTCTTGGAATGTGATACTGTATTTTGTGTTATTAAAAAGTTTCAATGCACAGAAAATTCAGCTGCTCATAGGCATAACTCCTCAATGTCACAGACACACATTTGAAAGTCTAATATAATTATTATAGTTGACAAGCAAAAGAAACAATTGTTATTTTAAATTTTCTTCATATTTAGCACCCAATCTTGCTAATACTCCTATATTCACGTGAATCACAACTCAAAATCAAGCAAAACAAAAGATGTCTTTGGACTAGGGACCAGAGAACAATTTTTTGTCATCCAGTTATCATACTCACAGTTCTGAATATTTATGCTCTGCTGATTTTGAATATTCCACCAACAAGAAGTGTTGTCTTAATCACAGGAATCAAAAAGTCCATTTGAACTCTCCCTGTATCTGCCAAAAATAGATGAGTGTCTTGTGCTGAAATTATTCCCCCATCAACGTTATACTAACATCATAAAAAGCAAATACTTTTGGTTGGGACTCAGGGATGTAAAGCTGCAGAGTAAAATTCTTTTTAAATGTAATCAGTGAAATCAGGATGTTGTAATGCTGATAGTTGTTATTCTGATTCCTTTGGCAACAGTAATACAAAACTATTAAGTGTATGTGAACCATTTTGAAGCAGTTTTGTGTCTAAATACAAAATACACCCTTTCCTTCTCTGCATGAATTTGGAAGCAAGTTCATTTTACTCTTCAGTATATTCTATCATCGTTCACAGGAGCAGCACAGACCAAAAGACCCCTTTCATCAGAAAATTATAAGAACGTTCTAAGAATGTGCCCAGCCTGCAACCGGAGCCCCAGCACGCTGTGAGCAGGGCCAGCATGTGCCGGCCCTGCAGGGCCCTTCCACTGACTTGAGTGGCAGTGACGTGCGGAAGGACCCCACAACTAGGTAGTTGTAGAGAAGATACGTTTATTCAGCGCTGGGTGCATGGGGGA
>JAWWEW010000088.1:29683130-29704967 GCA_035583185.1 Anabacerthia variegaticeps
CTGCCCGAGACTGTCTCCCGTGGGTTCATGTACCCTGGGAACTCCCTGTCTTCTTGGCCCTTCTTGATCCTGCCATGATCAGCTTGGCTGGGAGTTGTGGAAGTCCATGGTGAGAAAACAGAGTTGTCCATGGTACTTGGATGTTGTTGAGTTGTAAGTGTTTCCTCATGGGGCTCAGCACAATGACAAGAATTGGAAATACCTTTTTTTGGGGTCTTTATTGTGAAGGATGGCATTGCCATAGCTACCATAGAGATGTGCAGCAGAGCACAGAAGCTCGTGGCTGTGGTCCATTTTATGATGGCATCTGACCCCTGAAGCCAAGAGCCTGGCTGAGAGCTTGTTTCTCTAAGGTTTTTGGCTTTTCTCTGGTTTATGGTTGAGTGTCCTGTCTTTTCTGCTCTGAGCCAAGAGCAAATACTGCTAGTACCTTTTTGGAGTTTGACAGCTGTGTAATTCTGACACCTGGTGCTGAGTTACCAAGGTGCAAAGACTTTGGGGGAGTGTTTTCATGTCCCTGATGAGGAATGCATGGCTACACCTTCCTTCTTAATGTGTTTTCATCTAAGATGCCAGCAGCTATTTAAGTGCATGACTATGCAGGCTAGCTAACAGCTTTCCAGTCAGTTGTGAGTGTTTGTATATTCTTAAAGCAAGTATTTAAAAGGTTTTCATCTTCGAGAATAAGCTGTTGTTTGACTTACCAAAGGACAAGCAAAAGTTTTTAAATGATTAAAAATGTGTTTTTAGTTCTCTGTGGGAAACCTGAACTATCTCTCAACTTCTCTGGATATTTAAAGCTAAGCATGCTAGATTTTTTTTTTTCTTGAATTTGCCCTCATTTTACTGGTAATGTTTTCTCAAGACTTCTGTGCAATTGAATATATCCAAGTGGTTCTTCCACAAATTCCTAGTGCAGAAGTCTTGGTGTTTAAAAATAGTTTTTTTCATGACCTAATGCGATTGTGGAACAACCATTGTAAGAATCATCTCATTTAAACCCATCACATCATCAGTCAACAGTGCCTTATTATTATGCAAGGATTAAGCTTGATTTTTAAAAACCCTAGCAGATGAAGAACTTCCCTGCATTAGGGTCGACAGAGGAGTTGGTGCTTTATTAAGTGAATTCATGAAACAAAGCACAATGAAACCCTGATGTTTTCTTTTTAACCTGAAATAGTTTTCTATACTTTACCTTAAAATCAAGTAAATGAAACCACATGGGAAGCAGTAGTTCCTATAGATATTTTCAGAATATATTTTTTTTTTTTAAATTTCTTCTTTCCTGTGTGTTCTAAATTAAGTTTCCCTTTCACATGTACAGATCTGATTGTGGTTATTGGTCATGCTTTGACTAACACTGTTGTTAAACTGTCCTACTTGAGCCTTTCTGAAGATGGACGGTTTGTTGCAGGAAAGTTAAATAGTAGAGAATTACTCAAAGGATGTTTAGTCTTCACAAAGACACTGGTAGTCCAGAAGTTATTTTCTCTTACTCCCTCCCAGATGGTTCTGTTACTAGTTCTGGGCTGTTGTTTGTATCTCTCCTCATCCTGACTTAAGAAAATCTTCCAGAGGTAACATTTCCCTGACTTTTACTTTTCAACTTCACATCTCTTGACATCAAAAGACACATTTCCACTGAAATAGAAAATGCTCACAAAGAGAGAAGCTGGAAGCTGTAAACATATAGAGTTACAGTAATTATTTGAAGTAAGTGCTAGTTAAGTGTACTTTTGAAACCTAATGAGATACTACATTATGTAGTATAAATAGAATATGTAGTACAGCATGTAGTATGAATACTACAGTATTTCATTAAGTTTCAAAAATAGGATATGTCTTTTTTCAGAAGCATAAGCTTTCAAACTACTATTCCAGTTTGTATTTTTCTTGGGAGTTTTCTTCAAATACACAAGTAAATACGAAGTTTAGCTGGATCATTGTAGGTCTTCATAATTTATTTATTTTGTGGTTTCCAGCTTTTTTCAGTTCTTGTGTAGAAGGAATGTATTAAGTCATCATCAGTATATGGTGCTATAACATACTCTTGACAACATGCTTGTATTTAGTTATTTCATTGCATTGCATAACACAAAATACTCAAAGAATACATATATTATTAAAAGTGTAGCAAGAATTGCTACACTTTGAGGAGTTTATTCCATGAAACCTCTGCTGGATACCGATTTAAACTCAAGATGAGTGCACAGGTTGATCACTTTTTAGTGCATTTTTGGAACTGGGCAGCAAATAAATATGTAGTTCCACCCCATCTGCAATATTTTTGGCTTCTGAGTATTACACTAAGTAAAGATTTTTGGTCTGCCTGTAAGAATTCTTTTACAGTGCTCATATACTTTAGAAAATACAGAACATCTTGAACTAGAGGAATAATTTTAGGAAATTCTGGAGGAGGATAAGCAGCCTGGAAACCAAAACAGGCTTCTCACATGCTGTTTTATGTATCATTTGGTCTTAAAATGAATCTAGGAAGGGAAAAGTGATAGTTTTGTGTTTGTGTTTGTTTGGTTTTGTTTGTTTGATTTTTTGTTTTTGATTGGGTTTGGATTTTTGTTTGGTTTTTTTTTTCTTGGCTTTTTTTTTTTAATTAATGTAGTACTTTTGAGACACATTTTCCATTATCTTTTATGTAATAATTTTGAGATACATTTTCCACTTTGGTTGGAGTTTTAGCTTTAGTAAAGTAACTTTTTTGAACATACATTTATATACTTTAAAAAAAGAGAAAGCTTAAAATAAGTATTCTGGAATACACTGGTTTAACAAGGCAGTTGAATACTGAAGACAGATTGTGTTTTTAATTTTTAGCTTGTCATAAAATACTTTTAGAAACGTGAAAGTGTTTTTTTTAAATAATTTAAAAATAGGATGGTAATTTTCTCTATGTGTGTACTTGTTACTTTGAAGGATTTCATACTTTCAGGAGTTCTTTAAAGTGCATTTGAGTTCTTAAACATTGTGCCTTTTTTTTCTTCATTATTATTAATCTTTAGGATTATTCAGGGGCAAATTAACATCTGAAGGACAGTAATTTGATCACGAAGGACACTGCTTGTTTTGACTTTGCATTTACTGGCATAAGGGAGGTGTTGTTTCATGAGGCCCTTTCTGAGTGCAGCATATGTGAACAAGCTCCTTATGGTGTAGAAGCAGGTGCACTGAAGAAATGCAACATTTCTTTAGTAGTATGCATGGCCTAAATGCAGTGGAAATACTTGTGGCTTTAGCTACTATATGAGGCATATGCTGTAAATCTGCATGCTCAAAAATGTGCATGTGTATGTACATATGTATATGCCTGTATGTGTACCTATGTGTACGCATGTATTTAAATCTTGTGCCTAGTTGATAACCAAGCTTCCAGTGGCATCAGTGAAGGTCTTTTGGAGCATAAGCTGTGCTTCTGTGTTCTTATTGCAGTAACTCTGCTAGAAAGCTCAAGAGTTTAGCTTTCAGTTTGTTTTTAATTTCTCTTGGTAGTTACATCTGTATCCTTCTGGTCTGTATATATGTGTATTTTGGCTTCAATTTAACATAGATTTTTTTTTTTGTCTTACCTTGGAAGCTTTCTCTTTCTGGCTACAGACTGTAGCACACCTATTATCATAATAACTTTTCATCATGGAAAGGGCCCATCTTATGGACCAGTTCTTACCCTGTCAGAATTGCACAGCTTCCTATTGTTGATCATCATAAAACACCATGTCTTTTTCCGTCACTTTTTATCAATTTGGGGCAAAATTTCTGCAGTGCAGTGAGTCTCAGTTCCAGAAGTCAGGGAATTCAGCTCCAACAAACGTAGCTGATGATTAAGCTTTTAGTAAAGTGCTTAGTTCAACAAATGAAACAGTTTTGTTATGTGCTTTTGATATCTTTAACTGTTGTTTTAAAGTAATCTGTTAAATATGAATCTGGTTTGCTAGAATGAATGAAAGCAGGTGCTAGTATTTTAGATTCTTCTTCTCTAAATTTTTGTGACATATTTTTCTTCAGGGCAAATAATAAAATAGGGGCAAATAATTGCACCTAACTGAGGGTAGTTGACTGTAATAGAAAATGTTGTCAAACAGCATGAAATACTTTTTCTTAGTGTTTGCCTGTAGTAATTTTGGGAAATGTAGTATTAGTGTGTCCAAGATGGTCATGTAAGCATGCATGTGTTTCTTTTGTGGCATTTGATGCTTGAGGCTTGCTCGGAGTTTTCAAATGTGTCTGTTACATCTTTGCAAAAATTGGTTAATTTTTGTACTTTCAAGAAAGAATTCTGTATTGAAACTATGCACTGGGCATTCCTTCATCCTAGCTGTGTAAATTGGTGCTCATGTCCCCTGTTCCAAATCTGTTACCCGTAGTTTTTACTTTACTAAATCCAAGAATAAACCTAACTTCAGACTCTGTTCTTAAGTTCCAATGTATGCTGTGCTGCTGGCGTGCGTACTTGAAGATGGCGACTCTGTCATGGGAGAGAGATATAAAAGATGTATAGTCCTAACAGGGCAGAAGGCCTTGAATGAATTAAGACTGGTCTTGTTTCTTCATTATGCTTATCAACTAGCCCAGCCCAGTCTGAGCTTCCCGAGTCATCACTGGAACAGTATTTCAAACAGCAGTGGCTTTATTGTTTTATCTTCACTGCTCCTAAAAAAACCTGGCTGCTTGCGGCTGGAATGGGTAGACTGACTCTTCATGGGTTACAAAACTGTCTGGAGGGCTGGGCCCAGAGGGTTATGGTGAATCTAGTTGTCAGCTGGTTGCTAACAGTATTCCTCAGGGCTTGGTTTTGGGGTCAGTCTTGTGTAACATTTTTATTGATGATCTGGATGTATTGAGTGCACCTTCAGTAAATTTGCAGACAGCACTAAGTTGACTGGGAGTGTTGATCTGCTTAAGGGTAGGCAGGTTGGGTTGATGGTTGGATGTGATGATCTTGAAGGTCTCTTCCAGCCTTGATGAGGCTACGATTCTATGAATGCTTGAAGCAGGAGAGGGAAGTGTTGGAAGTAGGTAGATTGGAATAACAGACTGACATGCATTTGAGATTGGCCTGCTAGAAAACAGCTACTGTGAATGAGCTGCTTGTAACTGCAAGCGTTGTGGATGCAAGCTGCTTGTAACTGTGGATGCTGCTTGCATCCACACAAGTGTGGCTTCTTTAATGTGTTTTTGTTTTAAGACAGGATGTGGTGTTGAGGTTCTCTGTGCATGTCTGTGTAGACGTGTGTGTGTATATATGTGTGTGTGTAGGTATTTAGGTATATTTTTATGTATAATGCAGGGTACTACCATTAGCTTTTTTATTCCGCTTTGAGCACTAAATAATCATAAAGACCATTAAATGTTTGTCACTTAGTTTGCTTGTTACCAACTATTTCTAGAGACTGATGATTATTATAGCAATTGTTGTGCCTTGAACTATGTGGGATTGTAGGGCCCTCATCCCCGTGTGAGAGTCCAGTGTTAGAATGTTATGTTCCTATTAAATATGCCAATTATCTTCCATAGTATTCATATGCTGCCTATGTTATGCTAGTGCATTGAGGGATGTGAAAGCACTTAAGCTTCCGTATTGATCTGACTAAGATTTCTACTAGCTGCGTATGCTGTTGATAAAATGCTGATAAAATTTCATTAGATCAGAAGGGGAAAAATCTAACTGAGGACCTCAGAACAACCATGTTAAAATATGTTCCTGAGAGCATGTTAGTTATTGATTAAATAGGAGCATTCAAATTTTTCATAATTCTGAATGCTGGTGTTACCTACTTTTTTGTCTGAAAATGTGCTTTCATAGGAGCATTCCTGTGGGGTAAGTCCAGAACTGCAGAAGTTTCCTGCTCATCTCAATTTAAAAGAATTTTGCTGTGACTAAACTCATAATTTAGTACTAAATTCATAATTTTAGTAAATAACTTCATTGTTAATTTTTCATTGCTGAACGTCAGTTGGAGACCTACTGTTTTCCTTGGAAATGGCCCTTGAAAAGATTTACTTAGCAGTTCTCTCATAAATCTGTGAAGTGGCCAACAAAAACAAGCTAGCTGATGTTTTTACTAGGTTTAATATCCATGTAACCTTCAATGTAGGTACACTGTATTCTTTCAAACTTGAAATAAAATGTGACGCCCTGAGTTGTGGGAGGAGGGGATTTGTTCTTCCCTTGTTGAATTTTTTATTTAGTTCTTTCTGTTTATCCATAATTATATTGATCAGTTTG
The DNA here is from genome assembly GCA_035583185.1 of Anabacerthia variegaticeps. NCBI lineage: Eukaryota > Metazoa > Chordata > Aves > Passeriformes > Furnariidae > Anabacerthia > Anabacerthia variegaticeps. Next base: position 29,689,372 of record JAWWEW010000088.1, read on the forward strand.
GTCAAAATATGTGTTTCTCTGCAGACTAGATACTAGCCTGTACAAACGAGGTAACTTTTTGTCCTTGTCATGTCCATAAGGATCATGTAGGTAGGTAACAAAAATAGTTGCTAGTTTAAGTATTTCAGTTATATGGGAAGAGTGGCTTTAATGACTAGTACAAGGATAGAATCATAAAGGGTTGCTCTGTTACTTTTTTAACAGTTTCAAGAAAAATTTTATGTGTTTTGTGGTATAATTATTATTTTTAATTCACTGGGGAAAAATACATAGTAATCAGAGATGTTAAGTAGAGTTTTTGGCATCTGTTACTCAGTACAGAAAATAAACCAGTGTCACGGTTGTATTTCAACTGTATATCAACTGGTTGATATTTCTACTCATTGAGACACTCTATGGAGTTAAATTTAAGATACTTTCCAAACATCCCATCTTTACATTTTCTAAATGCACTGGTCTCCACCTAAAGTAATAGGGTTTTCTATTTTTATTTGTCCTGTCCCATTGGAATAGTGTTGTATAAATGCAATTGCCATAATAAGTAGCACTTTAAACTTGTTTGAGGCAAATATGTTGCCATTTTTTCTTCTATGAACTGTTACTATTTACTTTAGAAAGCTGTTGTTTCATCCCTTGTATTCATACTGGTAAGCAGTACAGAGCTTTTATTCAGCAAGGTACGAGAATCTGTGATACTCTTCTTCCCTTAATCACCCTTCCTTTCATTTGCCTCAGTCTCTTTTTTGTTATCTTTTTTAAAAAGATGTGATCAGGATTACATATGGAGTATGTATGGGAATTTACCTGTAACTTCTACAGTGGTGCTCAGTGTTCAGCCTTGCTACTGCAGCTCAGGATTGCTTTTATAATTTTTAAGACTTCATCACTCTGTATATTCATCACCATTTTTCAGTTTGTTAGTACTGCTAGGTCAGTGTCATCTTTGCCTATTTTCACCTATGGAGCTTCTGACTGGCAGAATATTTCACTTGTGTTGAAATTTACTAGTACAGTAGTTGTATGTTGCTGTTGGAAAACTCTGCCATCCTAAACATGTTGTAGTATCAGGTAAAAATTGCCTTTTCTTGTGTAAAGGGAATGTTCCTAATTGGCACAATGACCTCAACAGCAAAGGCAGATGCTATGATAGTACAAGAAGGAATACGTTGTACTGCATGATCACATCCCATGTGGAAAATGCTAGTTGTTGTGCCAAGTCTACATGTACCTCCTAACAAGCAAATGGTTAGTGAATAAGAATGGTGTCATCTCACAAAGAGCTTAAGCACATAATGTTAATTGTGGAGGGCTTTAATTCAAGTGAAAGGAAGCAATTCAGTGCACCTTAGAAAAAAGTCGCCTTTTGGTCTTTCAGCTTTACCCTCTGTCATTTGTAATTTTCTTCTTTGATATTCATTGTGAAGTGACTGCAAATAAACACATAAATTATCAGAAACCCCCAAAGGAGCTCAAAGGATTATTTTTGAACATTGGACTTTCTTTTTCAAGTCTTATGTGAATCTAAAGCTGAACATCCATGTAAGAGAAACATGCAGTGGTTTCCCATTTTGCTCTGCAGCTATTGTAGCAGGGAAAAATACTGAATGAATACTGGAGGCTGCTGGTGGAGTTAATGTTTCTGGTTGAAGCATGTTGACTGTCTAATTCAGATCTTTTCATGCTAGGAATTCATATCTAATTTAGGAAAAAAAGGAAATCCTGTGTGTACTGTTATTGAATGCTTTAATTCATTAAGAATTCAAGTGGAAGACTCCAATTAATTGTTTATGGAAATAAAGGTTGAAGAAGTGTGTATGTTTATGTATGTAAATATATACTTATGAAAAGTGCTAGAAGAGCATGCCAGTACTTTTCAATGTGATGACTTGAGACAGTTTCCTTGAAACGTCAACAATAAAATACAAACTTCTAGAACAGATTTTTGGATAGGCTGGTAATTTTACTCCTGTGAAAAAAAGATGAGTTTTTAAACTTCAGTAACAGGTATTAGATACACACGTGTTGTATCTCATGTGTATGTATATTCCTTAGGCAGTTTAGTTCATGGTTGTGTCTTCAGATTGGCACCAGTTCTGCAACACATACGAAACAAACAGCTCAGTCTTTGCAGTGAAGAAGCAGTCTGCTCCTGCCAGCTCTGGCAGCTTTCGTGGAAGGGAGATGTCAACTTTTGCAGAACTCAGCTTATCCTCAGTAAATAAATTAATGCAAGTTGTAGACTTAAAGCTGCCTTTGGAGTGTTCTTGCAGTGATCTGTGTTAAATGCTGCTACATCCTTGGGTATGAAAAGATATGTTGTTGGTGGCCTTTTAGCATTCAAATGAGGAAAAGAGCCATAAAACTCTTGAGGAAGCTCTGGGGACCCTTAGCACATGCACGCATTAAAGCTGCTGTCCGTGATGGGTGTTGTGAAATGAGATGGAATAAGTCCACCTTTCTCTGCTGTGATCAAAATCGCTATCTCTTTGTCCTCTACTTATGGCTGTAACGGGAAGGCTATATGTTGTAGGAGAGATGCAATCCTTGAGTTTGTAATAGTCTGCAGTGGCTTTCTTGTGTTCTGCTTTTAGCTGACACAAAACTATGTGTAGGCAGGAAACTTCACCAAAATGTTTGGTTAAGAGCAAATTTTAGTTCTCCCCTGGGGAAGGCCTGCCTCCTCTCCCACCTTACTGCACTTGCTCTCTGTATACAGGGAGAAAACTGTTCATACCTATGTCTGACCTCTTTAGCCTACTTTGTGGGAAGTGTCTTCAATCTGAAGTTCAATTAAATGTATGTCAAGTAATGAATATAACAACTTTTTTTTTGCCATGAAATTGCCTCCTTGCTCAGAGCTCACATTTCTCTTCATCCTCTGTCCCTTTCTTTGGCTTTGCCCTTTGTGTTCTGTTGTCACTTTGTCTCGATTGCAGTAAAATTTTTGCTGTGACTCTTGCTTCTGCTTTTGAAGTGACATGAAAGCCTATAAAGCCATAAAGAATTGCTCTGTGTTGTGTTACCCTGGGAGTGAAACTGTTTTGATAAAAGCTATGATGTCTGTGAAGAGAAATCTTGCTAATGAAATAGATGTGCAATGCAAACATATTAAAGGAATGATGTGAGCTGTGAACATTTTCTTTAGTGGTTTGAGAATACATAGAAAGGGGGGATGTAATTTTCAGCACCATGAAATCTGAATAACTTTTGGAGGTTATCGAGGAGGAATTGCATTTTTTTATGTAGGTTTTGAACTTTTTTTTCTCAAAGTCCCAGAAAAGTAGCTCTTAAGTTAAGCTGATTGCTTAAATCAAGAAATATGTGCATAGACACTTCTCAACCATATTCTCTTCCTCAAATCTTCAGTTGAAAAAGCTTTTTCTTAATTCAGTTATACATTTTGCTGAGACTATGTCTTTATAATCTTCAGTTTCCAGAGAAAGGAAAGGTTTTTTAAATTTTTTAAAAGGTTTTTTAGTTTTGTAGGACTGGCAGGTAATTCTCTGAAGTTGGGTGAGGTGTATGTTACTGCTGTGTTAATCTGTGGTGCAGTCCATTCCAAATGAGAGATTGGTGTTCCTCACATGATAAAGGCATTGACGATGGTGCTCTACCTTATTCCTTCTGTGTTATCCTCTTATGCTGGGCAGCCGAATGCCATTGCCTGAAGTGTTGCTTTTACACTCCACATATTTTAACATAAACTCAGTTTTCTTGGAGCTTCCTGTACACCGCTATGTCTTCAGTTTTTTTTAATAGTTTATCTTTAGTACTCTTGTTCTGTGGCACAAAGTCGTAGAAACTGCTGATGAACCCAGGAGGCCACATTGTTTATATACACCCTTTCTTTCATTATCCATAGTTCTTCAGTTATTAAATATTTGTCACACATAGCATTCTTTGTTACAAATTTTCAAAACCCGAAGACTGTGGTCTTCGTGGGGCTCATGTCTAAAGGTTTTGCCTAAACAGGAGGCAGTAATAGCTTTTGGAAAATATTTTTAATCTTTAATAATTTCATATGCATTAATACTCCAATGTTTTGTAGATGATGAAATCACCAAGCAATAAAAATGCTTTCACCATGGTAGCGTGTGTTTTCTTAGAGCATCTCCCTGAATGCCTGCAGCCATGTTCTGTGTTCTAAATCTTTCAGATGTAATCAGTTAAATATGGTTAGTACTCAACTTATTTGGAAGGGAGACTTATGGAAGACATTAGACATTTGAAAGAAATTATCTTTGCAGTACCTGGTGCAGATCTCACTTTCCTGAATTCACACTATGTGAATGCCTGCAGACTGGAGTGAAGAGAGGAGCTCTTGGGATACTACTTGTTGAGGTGCTGCCTCTGTAAGAGACATCAAGTTGTGGTCCTGGCAATTAATGACCCGAAGAAATCACATGTTAATCTACTTGAAGTCTTTGTCTAACTTTGTTGTTTTATGGTCAGCCTACATAAACATCTTTGAAAATTGATGCAGTATTGCCACGCATTATTAAACAGCTCAATAATGTTAATTTTTTAGCTAGGTGAAATTTTGCCATGTCTAAGAGCTGAATTCCTTGGACTTCTGCGCAATTAATTATAAAATCTTTCAATGTTCCAATGGTTTATGACCTTCATCCACATGACTTTTCACTATGTGTGTGCTCAGTGAGAATTGTAAGTTATCAGTGGTAGGCAAAGCTGAACCGTTATTTGGATTGTGAACTGCTACCACATACCATTGGATTGGCTGCAGAGTTTCTAGGCCAGCACTGTGAAGTGTTTCTGAAATGTAGGTATAGGAAAAAATACATCCTTTAAGAGGACATATGCTCTCAAGGGATAAACAAATCTAATTAATTGTGTTTGAATAAAGAACATATAAGTTAATATATGTGTAGGTATACTTTTATACATACGCAGATGTACGTATGCATACTTAAAAAAGCTGTTCTTAAGAAAAAGAGTACTTAAATGTTTCTGCTAACATCTGTGCAGTATATAATTAAATAATTGTTTTACCAAGCTGTTAGATTTAGAAATAGCCATTTAACTGAGAGATGCTCTCATTTGCATGACTTAGAAGCTTGTGTGGGAATTGCAGTCTTCAGACCAAGAACTGTCTTTGCATGTGTATTTTGCACTACTAGAGGTTATTCTCCACACTGCTGAAAAGTTGAATTGTAGTTAAGATGCAAGGAATGAGGTTGTTTCCAAACCATTCACAAGACACAGCCCTGACCCAGCTAGTGACTAGGTACTAGTAAAGCCCTGCAGTAATGAACAGTTGGGAGGAGTTGGAGCATCTTGTGCATCTGCATTATCAGTGCTGAAAGCAGATGGTGAGAAGATGGAGGGCAAGACTGAGAGATAACGGTTATTAGACAGAATGAGGCAGATGCTCAATTGGAAGGTTTTCTATGAGCTCTTGAGACACAAAAAGTGGAATACCATACAAAAATCTCATCATCTTCTGCACAGCAGAAGTATGTGACAAAGTGAGAGCTCAAAAGAAGAAAGTGGAGAGAAAGGAAAAAATGAGGTCATCTAGGAAGGGATAAAACCATGTATATCTAGTCTAGGGTAACGTGTATAACCTTGGGACAGGGCCTTGAAGTTGAGGAGTTTAAACAAAAATGCTGTTAAAGTAAAACAGAGAGAGGCTTTCTCTGTTTTTGAATGATTTGTTTCCAGCAAAGGAAATCCATTTGGGGCTGCAGCAGATAGGTGAAAAAAAGATAAACTGGAAGAACTACTAAATGCTAATAATGTCCAAAGGCAGTCAGTTTAAAACATAATAGTGATGGGATATTCTACACTATAACTATATGTATTATATATAACTATGTATATAGTTATACACTATAACTATGGGATAGTTAAGATATGATCTGTTAATGCGCTCTTACTGTTTAAAAAAGTCAGTTCATTAAGAGTTTGTACCTAACATAGAGGATACTTGAATGAAGAGTTTAGTCAATTGCAGTTCTAATAACAAAAAGTCTTCATGAGTAGCCTTAAGAAATTCTAATTTGTTTTTTGCAGGTCTCTGGTTAGTTAAATTTATTTTTTTATTTTATAAATAATTTTTATTTTTATAGCTTATGTGATAGGCACCCAAATCAACAAAAAAATAATAAAGCTGTACAAAAAAGAAATGACCTATGACTGCAAGAGTGGAAGTGAGATTAAATTTATGAAGGTATGTTTTATAGGCATTTGCCACTATTACTATTTTCTTTTTTGTTTTGTTTGTTGTTGTTGTTTTTTCTTTCCCCAGTTTAATGAATCAGTGCTGTCACTCAGGCATTCTTGGTCTGTAATTTCTCAGGCCTATGAATCCCTAGCCTTTCACTATTACCAATACTGCCAACAAGAAGTCATGTCAGAGTCTGTGCAGTAGGCTGATGATGGTCATCTTCACTTTCAGAATGCACGTGTGAATCTTATCAGTTGAATGCTGGCCTGAAACACCCAGTTTTAGCACCTAGTTACTTCACCAGCTAGGTCAGACAGGACTGACAGTGTCCATCCTATCTGGTCTCCTTCTGGTCAGCTTAATTTTTTGTAAGTATCTGTGGTATGGGTCCAGTCTAAATGGGCAGCAGGGAAAAAAACAGGGATAAAATTCCAGCTTCTGTGATTCCATTTCTAAGTGGAAGTTAGCCTTCATTAAATATCTGTTAAGCTCATGTTTTCCTTGATTTGTTGTTTTTCAGACATTGGGTTAAAGCAAACTTTTTTCTCCAAAGTCCAAATGCACAGCCAAGTCAAGAGCATCTCTCTGTCCAGAGGCTCTGGTACCTGCCATTTCAAACAGCTTCTTAGACTATGGGGACCAATATGGGGCTTGAACCCAGAACAAATGTCAATAGAAAAAATAAAATGGGGCTGTTTTGCCCCACTGACAGTCTCATCATAAAATTTAATCAACTTTTGATCCTACTTGGTGATTTGATTTGAACATTATATCTTATTTTTAAACCAGTGTATGTCTTATTCTGCATATTGTCCTTTCAGACACATTTTCATCTAAAAATGTATACTTCTAATAACAGTTATCTTCAATAAGCTTATGGAAAAGCAGCTCAGACTATGCTGCATTCTAGAGCAACTTCTGCAAGTGTGAGCTAAAGATAAAATTCTGTTGCTTGGCAAGTTGTTTTTTGCAGACTATCTTGTGCAGTACAGAGGTAGAAATGCAAACTAACTTGAGAAAAACTGCTGTTCAGAAACAATATTAGCAGTGTAGTTGATCCCTGTCCCAGTACAGTTTATAGACTTGCAGGGTTTTTATCAGTTTGTCTAAAGATGGTAGCTTTAAACAATATGTCAGTTGTGTAGAGATTTCTCATAATCAGTTTTAGTAATTCTTCTTTGCTTACAGGTAATAAAATGTGATTTCTTTAAAATATTTGCTAACCAGATCATAGTAATTTGCCTGTTTTCCCTCCCAATGCATTTCAAGAGTGTTATAATGAATGTAGGAATCCAACATGGAAGCAAATGACCACCTCATAAAAAAACCCTGTATGCTTTGTGGAGACAAATGAATTCTGAACATTCTGACTTTTCTCTATTGCCATAGTCCACAACACTTCCATTACCCCTGTCATCTATCAAGAAAAGCTCATTGGGAGAAAATCACTATGAAGAAAGTTTCTAACAGTACATCTGTTAGTGTGAGGAAGCAGTGCGATATGCAAGAGAATGGCTGCAAATGAAAAGGCAGAAACCTTCCTTTTGGCAGCCACAGAGTGTTCTGCCTTTCTAGGTGCAACTGGCCAGGAACTGTTAGATGGGAGGAACAGTTCAGGTAGTTCTTCCTCCGTTCCTCTCTTGTATCAGCCCTCCATATGCCTGGTATGTAAGGGTCCTTACATTCTGAACAGTCTTTCATTTGTTGGAACATAGGAGGATAATAATGTGTCCCTTTGTTAAGGGATTGTGGAGGGTCACAAAACATTGTCTTTTCTGAACATATTTTTCTTTATTCTCTGACATTAGCAACTCCCAAGATTTGTCCCATCAAGATTTTAGGTGGTACAATTTGCCATGCAAACTTTCAGCTTTGTAAGAATTAGGATTTTTTAATTTCTTTTTTTACATTCTAAATTATCTGAATATTTTAAAGTATCTAGGATGTGTAGGACATCACATGGTTTTTCTGTCCTAGACTGACTTTCAGTTGAATACTTTTACAGACATTTAGTGTACCATTTTGTCCCAAAAAGTGTGAAAGAATCAGGAGTTTTTTGTAAGAGCATAAGGATGTTTCCCTTTCCTGTACCTATTTTGTATGAATCTACTTGAGAGGCACAGAAAGAAAAAACTCCACAATTATTTGGTCGATTGTAGATTGTGATTGCATGTTACATACTCTGAGCATTTTTCTGCTTCATGATTACATTATCAAGACTGACTCATTCAAGGTTTTATTTCCACCTTTTATTTAAAGCCTGTACTAACTGTAACCATGTTAACATCATACTTTGTGTTCCTCTGACATGCAAGTCAATGTAATTTAAGAGATGCAGGATCTTTCCACCATGCAATGACAGTTATTTTATGACAGGAATATGCACACACACACACACACACACACACACATATAAATAAAATGTATTTTCTATTTATGGAAGAGTGCTTCTGCGACTGAATGTCTGCATACCTTTTCTGTCATTTCATCATCCAACTTTTTTTTTCAAAATTCCTGTCATGAATGTGGTTGTTTGTCCTGAAAAGCTGTAGTCCAACACTTTGTCCCTGAGGTAGTGACACCCATTTAAAAAAATCTGTATGGATGACAAACTGTTGAAGAGTTTGCTACCACTAGATTCCAGCAGCTGTGCTGATAGACTAAGTTTTACTATGTGGCTGCTTGCTACTATTACAAAGAGGAATTGTTCAACCTTTTATTAAAAACTAAGCCAATATATTTTGTTCAAAGACAAGCAGCGTGTGTTAATTGCTCTAGCTCATAAACATAGCATTTATGAGCTGTACTACTGTGGAATGCCAACATGGTTTATGTTTTGTACATTATTTTTTATTACTTCTGTTGATCCCTGGGATAAAGTGGTGCAATTTTTTCCATCTGTTGGTATAAGTGTTCTTTTTGGTACTTAAATTCTAAATGTTTTTCCTCTATGCTTAATGCTCTGGATAGTTATCCCACAGTTTCCCAAGATCTTAAAATGTTTGAGTTAGAATCTGTTATCATAACAAGAATTAAGCAGGAATGAAATTTTCTGTGTAAGATTTATAAGGTTTCCCTTTTTGATAGGTAGTCTGAGGATTTATCAAGATTTTATTTTGTCAGATTTTTTTGTGGGTTTTTTTTTGGTTCTGTTTTTTTGTTTTGGTTTTTTTTTTTTTTTTGTTTTGTTTTCTTTCTTTAAACTCAGTCAAAGTTTTGGGGGAAACTTCATGATTAAAATACAGAGTGGTGACTAAAAGCACCGATTTATTTAGTTAATACAAATCTTCATTTGTGAAGCCTAGCCATGACTGACAGTAATAGAAGGATGTATTGATTCACTTAAGCTTTGTGGGAGAGAGAAGGCACCATTTTAAGTATTATTCGTCCTGTTGGTTAATAAACCTTATCCTTTGGCTAGTATGTGTGGAATGGACTGTAGTAAATACCAGTGAAAATGTGTTAGAGATGGATAGACTTTTTCTGTGATGATACATGTTCACTGATGGTATCTCCTGTTTCTAACATATCAGATTAATTCATTGGGAGTGGTCTAGCTATTGTAATTAGACTTGTTTGTTTCTGCTGCACTCAGTTCATAATTAGTAAGTACCATGTGCTTTTTTCCTCCTGTGCCTTCTCTGAAAGAGACATGATGATGGTGCTCTCTAAAAAGGTTGCTAAAAAAGCTATGTTTATCCTCCTTTGACTTATAGAATCAAATACAGCCAAATTTAAAAAAAAAAAAAAAAGGTTTAGAGTAAAAACCTATTTCAGAAATTTCTTTTATGTCTGTCTGTTCTTGGCTTCTCCCTTTATTGATACTTTATTATACTCATGTTTTGAAATGTGGGGTTCTGTGTTCATGCTTATCTTCTTATGTTTGCAATTCCTTATATTGTAAGAGCTCTGCTACTTCTTTTTAGTTACATGTCAGCTGTGTAAAGAAACCTGCTTTTGAATTAGCATTTTTTAAGTAGAGTAATACATAACTATCCAATATGTCCTCTTGATACATGTTTAGTTTGTTTACATTGTTACTGAAGATGATGGAGATACTTTATAACAATGTCAAAAGTGTTAGAAAAATGGAATTATCTTCAATACAGACTGGAAATGTCCTTTATGTCAATATTCTTTTTGTTCAGAAAGTATACAGGTGCAAACAATTTGCTTTCTCTACATGAGGGAAAAAAAGGAAGATCAAAGTCTGAGAGAAGCCCTCTTTCTTCCCCAGTTAATGTTTAAAGCATCTTATTTATTGTGTTTTCTAAGCTCTTGGCTATAAACATATTTTTTCGCACATTAATTTGTGTATACAAAGTGAGTTTTATTTCCATCTATGGCACAAGGGCAGGATATATTGGAAACAAGCACCTTAAATATTTAGTTTCAAGTGAGACAGTTCTTTTTTATTGCAGGAAATACAGTAAAGCCACATGAAAAAAAAAATAGCAAGGACAATCTGTTTATTATATAGTTTCTCCCAGTGGTGAAAGAGCTCCAGGTAATCCTAATACAGATTTCTAGAGAAAAGGCATTTTAAACAAACAAACAAAAAAAGCTTTTTGTGTAATTCTGTTGATTTCTCCCTTTTGCAAATTTAGTTTTATCAATAATTTGGTTGTCATGATTTATATGTATTTTTAATTGGTTATACCTAATTTAAATATCATATAATTGCTAATGAAAATGCCATTCTAATAAGCACACATTTAGAAAGATATTACCACCATTCTAGTAATAATTTTCAATTTTTATGCTCTGTATGTTATATGCAAATCACTACCTCTTCTGAAAGTGAACTTGAAGTGTTTTCCCTGGTGGTACAAAGAAAAAAGGGGGGAGGATTGAATTTACCAAGGTGTACACAGAAGGAAGGAGTATTCCAGTTGTGCTGGGATGAGCAGATGTTGCACACTACTTTCTCAAATCCTCAGGGATCTGCTGCAGTAGATTCCCTCCCACAGACAAACAGCAAAGAAAGTATGCAGAGGAAAGGAAGGTGATCAAGAACAGTTACGAAGTTATTAAGGCAAGCTTACTTAAAAAATGACTCTTTTGTCAGTGCTTGACAAAGCTTACATATTTAATATGTTCTTGAAGTTATGAATTACCTAATTAACTGCAAGTATTTTTAGAATGTATTTTTTTGTTATTAATATGCTTTGTGAACGCTGAAGCTACAACAGATTATATAGTTCTCATGGAAGCATGATGACAATTTTTTGTTGACATTCTTTGAATAAGAATTTTAATGTTTTTATTTGATAAGGATAAGGCAGTGTGACTTTTTTTACATTTCCAGGAAGCATATTTCTTCAGAAATCTCTTCTAAGTATGGTTTTGATATTGTACTGGCAATTTCCAGTCTCTGGCAAATACCTAAAGGAAGATGGATTTATTTGTCCAGTGGATTTCAACATGGCATTTTAGGTCTCTAAGCAGGAGGCATCTAATCTAAAGCATTGTCTGTTGGTTTCCATGGCCACAAAATTGCAGTAAAATACTTCTCTGATTACTCAAAGGATTGAGGCTTGAGTGAACGTTCTGTAGGTCTGGTTGGTCTACAGAGGTAAAATGGAAAAATAAGTGTTAATCTTACCAGCTTTTATCCTGAGTAATGATATGGCTGTAGGGAGTAAATGAATCTGATAAAAAATTCTTTTGACTGTATGTGAAAGCAGGCTTGTTTCATGTGCCTGGGGTTGATGAATGGGGAGAACAACAAAATATTAAGAAAAAACTGGAGAAAGCTTGGACTGAAATCCTGGTTGAATGGAAATATTCTGGGTTAGGAAATATGCAGAAAAGGTGAGTATGTACTTTTTTTTTTCCTTAACAGAAAATACCGAATAATCAGAAAAGGTCTGTTCTGTAGGTTGTAAGTGCAGGCCTGGTATTTACTATTGAACCAGCAAAGAGCTGGAACTAGTATTGTACATCACTAATTTACTGTGACCAGATCTTTAGGAAAGGGAAATTAAATATTTTATAATTGTAATTTTAGCAATTTGATACTAGTCCTATTTAGTAATGTAAATTTTTTAAAAATAAAAAGCATATTAAAAAATCCCCCCAGTTTTAAAATTTGATGTCTTGATGTCAATTTTCAGTTTTAGAATTTGTTGGATTATGTTGACTGGAGAACAGATTGTATGTAGGAAGTCATTTGATTGGTACACAAAAGGTGCTGATCTTTGTCAGTAACTAATCCATGATGCTGTCTGATGCTGGGGAGATCTGTACAAGTTATGAATGGAGTGAAATGTCATCACACCAATTCTATGTTTTCAAGTTTAGATGACTCTGCTGTACAAATATATCATTATATACAAATATGTGTGTATTAATAGGCCTGTTTCTTGAAGTACATTTACCCTTACAAAAGATAACTGTGGACCAAGACCAGAATTTACTTGAAGAGAATATGGAGGGGGGAGGGGAGAGGAGAGGGAAAGGGTTGTTTTCATAATTTCAAGCACTTCATAGCATTAAAATTACGACACTAGAATTTCCCAGGGTATTTAGAAAAAAATGAGATTTCAGCATTCCAAAACCATAAGCAGAGAAAAAAATAAATGTGACTTATGTTTGAAAAAGGCAGAATGATGTAAGTCAGTAGCTTAAAAACTGTTTTTAATGAAAGTGGAGCCTGTGCAAAACACATGAAAGTGTCTAACTCTGGTTTTAAATGGCATACATTGTTTTGTTGTATTGGTTATCTATTTCATTTTAATTTTCATAAACTTCACTATGGCATAGGGCAGGATTATAGTACTTTTCCAGTGCTTTTATGCCCCACTGTGACTACCTGTATCATATTTTTATCTCAAATTTTGCTAATTTTCTCTAAGTAAAAAGTAGGGTTAGTTGTAGAAACTCTTTGACTTGTACCTTTTGATAATAGCAGATGGCATCAATATTTTGTCTTTAAGAAGTTGAACAAAGACTTTTCTTTCTCAGATTGGCCTTAAGTCACAGAGACTCAGGGTCATTTTTCTGCCCCCATTTTAGTCTTTTTTTCCTCCTAGTGTAGGGAACAGTCTTAATTCATAAGATTACTAGGATGTTTAATAATGTACAATTAGCATAACTAATTGTCAATATATGCAGTAAACTCAAAATGTTTTAAAATATGACAATGCACAGTTGTCATCAGAATGAAATTCTTTCTGTAATAACAGTTGGCAGCAACATGTACTGACAGTTAATGGTCTTACAGTATAGTCTTTTAATATTGATGATCACAAATTAATAACTAATAACTGTTCTTGTGGTTTTTAAGATGTATGAGCCTTTCTTGCCTGCTGATTACACTACAATTGAGGTTAGTCAAAGGAAGCTGCCCAGAAGACTAGGCTGCATTTAATACAGGCTAAAAATGAAACTCACAGTTTTATAATGTTAAGGAAACTAATAGAAAGAGTTATCCTTTCTTTCCTTTCCTTGTAATAGGAAGGATAACTCTTAACATTTTTAGTAAGTACTAAAAAAAAAATTGCATAATCTTATGAGAGAATTATATTCCACTTTTAAAGCTGATTTCAGCAGGTTTTGGTGATGTGTGTGTCCATATCCCATTTCTTCTCCTTGTCATCCCATAGCCTCCCAGTCATATTCTTAGATCTTATTGACATGATCCCAAGTGTATGATTTCTGTATGAATATTTCCTTGATTTCTGTCACAAGGGAAGCATCTATACCATTTGCCTCTATTAAAAATTTTGCACTGTATTACTCAGAGAGAAATAATATAATGTTGTTTATATAAATGAAAGATTGAAGAAAGATGCCTGCATATTTATAATAATATCTAGTGAGTACAATGAAAAAAGAAGTAGGAACTGGACAGTTTATAAGAAAAATGTTTTTCTTGTTACAATAGCAAAATCTCCAAACCTTAAATAATCTGTGCACTTTGTTTTATGATATATGCAGATGAAGTGCTGAGGCCTCAACAACAGGCCCTTAGCCAGAGTTGTCCTCTAGACGAACCTTCCAATCTATTGTTATATTTAGCCATGTATCTGCTTATTAGCCAAAATCCTATATAAACTGTAGTAAAATACGTAATATGGTAAGACTAGACCTGTGTAAAAGTGTATGCTTGTTAGTAAGATATATCGGTATCCCCTTAATCAGTAAAGATTTGTATTTGTTAGGAGTGTATTTAGAGACTAGTCAAGGCCACAGAGGTAGACAACTGGCCTTATTCAACAATACTTGGTCCAAATTGACTCCCTTGATTTTCCTCTGAGCCCTGGCCAGAGGAAGGAAGAAAGCCAGATACTTTTGGCACTAAATAAACAATGTAAGCTTGTTTGTTTGACAATATAAAAGCTAGACCCTTTCACAGTGAAGACATCCTATGAGTTGATGCATTGTGTAGGATTTCCCAGTTTCTGGGAGTGGTTCTCCAACCCTTTGCTGTGATTGGAGCTCCTCAGCTGATATGTGGGTCTGGATGCTGATTATGGTAGTGTATGAAGGGGTAACTGGTGATGTATCCTTCTTAATCACTACAGAAACTCTTTGTGGTAATGATTACTTGTAGTAATGATTACTTGCATTGCTAAGCTTATCCTTTCATAATTTTGTTTGTAATTCTTTGCTGTTTTGCACTATAGTAAATTTATACACTTTTTTAAGTTGGTGTCTGTGTTTCTTGTGCTGACCCTTGTCCCCTACCAGAATTGCAGAAAAGCCTCACCTGACCAGGGTGGTTCTCCAAAGGTAGTTTTTCCTCCCTGAAGGAGAGGACAAAAAATCCTAAACAACCAGGAAACCAATTTTCAAGCATAATTTACAGCGCAAGTGTACTGTGCAAGCTGAAAGCTGTTAACAGCTTGTATTTCAGACATTTACAAGCCTGATGAAGAGTGAGTGAGCAAGAAAGCTGACTCTGTAGATGAGTCAGATTGCTTCTTTACGGAAATGTTTTGTTACTTGAATTTATTTATGCATTTTACAAATTAGTCTGAGGAAGTGAAGTCTAAGAAGGGCTTTAAATACAGAAAACAGTAATTTTGCTGAAGATATGAGTTGTGTATATTTAGTATGTTGCTAGAAAGTATTAATTAGTTGGAATCAGATTACCACAAAAGCTTATGCTTGAAGCTCTTTCAAGGAGCACATCAAACAAGGTTTCTTTTTTTTGCAGACCAGAACTCCTCTTAAATTGTTTGAAACTGCTTATCTGTTACAGACATCAATATATGTCCCAGTTGGATATTGCAAATACCAGCTGTTGCATTTTTAAGTACAGATGGCTGATCAAACTTCATCATTACTGAATGCTTTGAGTTATACATTCTCTTTTGTAAATTCATTCTTTTCTTGTTCGTGTCATCCTCTGTTGCTCTTTGGTGACTTGTTATCTGTTAGAGACAGCAAATATATTTATATG
>JAWWEW010000088.1:29729751-29743765 GCA_035583185.1 Anabacerthia variegaticeps
ACCTTAATTTCTTCTGTCCTCTTTCCATGTGTAGAAATTAATCATTTGCCTCATGAGCCTTAAATTTTAAACCTGTGTTGTACTCAGAGTGGAGAGCAAGTGAATATTATTCCTGAGGTATTTATTTAAGGAGCTAGGTCTTTTCAGACTGTTAATGTTACTAGTTGGTCACTAGGTTTCTGGTTTCATTTGCTCATGAATTAAACGGTTTTGTAGAGGAGCAGTCTTTTCTTAAAAAGCAGTATGATCCATTTTTTTTTCCCATTCTTTATAAAATTTCTCTCTTTTGTCTGCCTTTCCTTTCTCTTTTGTCCCAGGGATAGGCCCAGCACCTGGAGTGCCTGATTTGACTCTCTGAAATTTGACAAGATGTCTTTTGGGACTGGAAGTGTGAGAGGGTGTTATCTGAATAGTGTTCACACTTAACTTGATTAAATGCATACATGATCTTTCTTCTGCAACTCCATTGTGTGTGTTTGATACAGATACTTGAGTTTTGCAAACTCTGACAGTTTTATATTCAGGAATCGTAAGCACATCTGATCTGCTCTCATTCATCTGGGATGTGAGCATCTTTTTCTGCTGCAAGAATGGTATTTTCCTTTCCCTTTAATCCCTCTGAGATTGTTAAGTGCAGTCCTTGTGTCCTCAGGGTTATCCCACTTTAAATTATGTCAAGTGAACCTGGTGTCTCTATTGGTTTTCCAGATTAATGAGGATATAGAAGTTGCATGTTGTGATTGATATTAGTATCGTAACTATTATAAGTTGTTTCTCAGTTGGGTTTTTACTTTTTTTTTTTTTTAAAAAAAAAAACCACTTCCTTTGAATGCTCCCTAGACAGGTTAAAGGATCTGATTTTTTTTTTAGCAAATCAGAAAATAATGATCTTTCATAGTTTTTAAATATTATTTCTTGAATATTAGTGGCTTAATTCCTATTTGGCTAACTCCTCAATAAGGAAAAGATTTAACAGAAAAATAATATGAAAACATTGTTAAGTATAATTCAGTAATCCTCTTACTTAATCTTACTGCAGGTTAAATATGAGGTTGAGTTCCCTTCTGACACAATTGTGTAACTGGTATATTTTGAACATCTGAGGATTTAGATCTGTGCAAAACTTTTTCTTGCAGAGCAATATGATGTATATGACAAAATTATGTGATGACATTCCTATTCTATTCAAATACCTTGGTATATGAGTTTTTCTGTACTGAGACTTCAGGATAATAAAGAGCTACGTGAAGTAACTGAGATTAACAGAAGCACAGGAAGCATGACAGCATGGAGTTTGTGTGCAGTAATGTAGGCTGAATCACTTGGGTATCAGTAACTTATTGGAGGGTATCATTTGCAGAACTGTAACTGTAGAGTCTAAGCCACAAAAAGCCAGTTATGTTTGGGCAGTGGTGCAGTATGAAAATAGGATAGAAAAGTAGAGTAAGACCATGAACTGTTAAAAAAAATAGAATCACTATTCTTTATTTCCACGATGTACAGTAATTAACTCCTATCACCTTCTTTCATAACCAATATCAGCATAGGAAGAAGGATCTGAGATTCCTTACTCTTTCCCCTTTGTTGCCAGGAACAAAGGTGTAGGAAACTGCTTTACAAGCAATTCTGCCTGTAGTTATACAGGTTCATGTATAATGAAGGCATGAAAATCAATGTGTTCACATCTGATTTAATAAAGTCCTGGTAAATCTTGTGAATGATTGCTCACAGGTGACCCCCTCAAATCTTCCTTTTGCTGCAGGGCATGCAGTTGCAGTTTTGGAGACATCCATAACCATGTCTCCACAACTATGTTAGATTCAGGGCAAGATTAGACTTTATTAGCTTACTACAAGGAGCAAGAAGTTTTAATCTTGCTAACAAATTCCTCAGGTTTAAATTTATTGTTCAGAACAAAAGCATAATGTCTGGGCAGGTTTTTAAGTTCAGCTTTAATCACTTGAGTCCTTTGTCCTCAAGAAGCTGCTGATTCTGGTAGCCTCTAAACCTTGCTAAGTTTGTTTTCAAAAGCATTGTGTTGGAAAGGGGATATTGCATCTTGCAAGCATTTTCTGTTCCATGAAGATTGGCCAAAGTGAGGCATCTTTTAGTAGCACTTTGTATGTTTCCTTCTGCAAGTTCTAGAAGTTTTTTTCCTCAGTGAACTCATCTGCCACTTTCTAAAGCTTCAGTTCAATGCAATGCTTTTGGAAACAGAAGACTTCTGGAAAGCTTTACTGTTACAAACTTACAGTCTGGTCCTTCCTCTAAAAAGTGCTTGTGATGGGCTGGATCTTCTGCATCTGAAACTGATGATTAGATCCACCATATCTGTAATTGCTTCCAGAAGGTGAAGTTTAAAATTGCAGGCTATCAGTGTATTCTTCAGTGAGTTTTACTGACTGCCTGGAACTTAGTTCTTTTGAGTATATACTATCAGCACAGCCTAACAGTATTTTCTGTTTGGATTCTGTAACAATTACCTCTTGGAGCTTTACTCATTATTGTATATGTTATTAAACATGACTAACTGAAAGTTTCATATTGGTCTCGCTGAAACTGTGTACATTGTTGTATATTTCTTTTGTGATCATCTAAGTTGCCTATATTTATTCCAAATGCACTCATAAGGGAAATGCATTTGGTAACATTACTTTGCCCTCTTTTGAATCCAAGTCCCCAGATATGGGAAATAAGGAATATCATCTTTCTGGATAAATGTAAACTTTCTGAAAACATCCTAACTTTTTTATTGCTCTTATCTGTACTATTTATAATACTCAGTCCCTTTTTCCATCCAATCACCCGTGTTGTTATCTGTTTCCCCTGAGACTACACAGTCTGTTCACGGGCACGTTTAGAATGGGAATAATGTGCATTTTCAAGTAACAGTGTTTTTGGGCTGTGTTCCCTCACATGTTATCACAAATAGTCTCTATCAGCAAAAGTAGTTCTGTGGTACTGAAAAAGAGCTCTATTGCTACAGGTGCCCATCTAATGACACATTTTAGTTGTTCAAGAAGTTACTCTTGTGCTGTCAAGAGTCACTTACCAGAGTAATTGAGAACAACCGGAAGTTCCAAAACAGGATCCTGAAATGAGCTGGAGGAAAAAGAGGTAGTGAATATTTTTTCACTGTGTTTTTTTCAACAGTACAACCACAATACATTTTGTGCCTTGGTTAAACTGTCAGCCCTTTTGGAGAGATGTGTACCCAAGACTGTACTCTGTGAATATCTGTGATAAAACAAACAAACAAAAAAAAAAAAACCAAAAAAAACCCACTAAACCAACCAACCAAAAAAACAAAAAAAAACCCCAAAACACAAAAACCCCATTAAGTCTGTACTAGAAACCTACATACTATTAGTTCTGAGCTAATGGAATTTTGGATTTTGCAACTGCAGTCCTTAAAATGTTATATAAAATGCTTTGTCTTTAAAGAGGTCTGTTTTGTGCAACAGTTTTTCCAAAAGGATAGCAGAAAATAACATCCCTTTCACTCACTTTTTGCCAGATTTCAAAAGTCTGGTTTCTGCATTCAGCTTTGCTAGAACAGTTCTCGAGGATTTTGATATGATCAAACAGTGTGCCATTTAGTTGGCATGACCTTTCCCTTGTCTAGCCTCCCTACTTTCTTCTCCAGGAAACAATATTTATCCTGAGGTAGGCATTGACAATTTCTATGCTAAAACTTGGGGATTGCGAGTTCGCTTAAGTTATATTCCAAGGGATGAAGGGATGAGCTGAGCTTGTTAGGATTTTATGATAATGCATGCCACTGTGCAAGTGGCATGACAGCAGCCAGGTGGCTGTATTGGCCTTTTATCCAGAGCAAAACAGCATCCATGCTGATAAAAATCACATATAGATTTCTCAAGTATTGTGTAGCGTGAGCATGCATTATCCATTTTTGAACACTTCTCTTTCCAGCTTTTTCTGTCCAATTAATAGGGTGCTGGAAATTAAAGTGTTCAGTATTCTGAATGAAATCAAGTTGATTTGTGTAATTCTTTACTCAGGATTAGGTAGTCTAGTAAGTAAAGAGCAGAGGAAGATGGTATGTCAGCATATAATATTTAAGATGGTAAAACATAATTTTATCTATGAAGTAGCTAGTTTATATTTTATTCTAACCAATAGAGCAAATATAATATATATATTTAGTAGTAGCTAAACTGAGATATTCTACTTTTGACTTTACTTTGGTTTCCTGCACATTACTATCAATAAAACATTTCTCTATATTTTCAAGAACATTTATATTGAAATTACAGTAGAAATCTAGCTTTTTTAATAGACAGTTTTACAATCAATTACACTGTATTGAAATTAGTATATTTCTGTAAAATGGTTTTAAAAAAATTCTATAATTAGCATCCTTCCTGTCAAGAATTGGAGTGTGTTTGATCTGTGTCTTTTACCTCAGCTCTTAATTGGATTGCTTAAATGTGTAGAATCAAACCAGCCACCATACTGATGGCAAATAATGTAAAGATTTTTAAGATCTTTAACAAAGCCTGTTGCGAGAGTCCTGGTCATTCAGTCTTTCCTCCATCCACCTCACTGTCTGCTTATGCAGCCCATACTTTATCAGCTTTTCTCTGAGGATCTTTTATGAGACAGTGGCAAAAGCCTTCCTGATGTCAAGATAGACAATACCAGTTGCTCTTCTCTTGCCTGCCAATATCAATGGTATTTGCTTCCTAGCTGAAGACGATCTTCTGTTATGCATGAAGGAAACATTATCACAGCAGACTTTGGAAACTTGTCGTGTCTTTTGCCTGCAGTTGTCTTGAAACTTCATATGTTAAATCTTGTAACAGAAGAAATTCTTTCAGTATATTTTGAAAATAATCCAAAATGAGAAACAATAGAGTATGACAGTCACTGTCATGGTGGACTTTTGAGAGAACTGGTAACTACAGCTATCAGAGAAAGTTTTCTTCCTGGGACATAAAGACTGTATTGTGGGAAGTTCAGTCAGCAAAAAAGAATGAGTCAGTGACAACTGAATAAACATGTACTCAAGAAGAACTTGAAGAAAAATTACCTCTGAGATTATTATTGTGCTCTGTGACTTTCGTTTCCCAGGCAGACACTACAGAGGAATGAGTTGAACTTGGAATCCCAGAATTGCTAAGGTTCAGGGTACTCTGGGGATGGCATCTGATCCAACCACCCTGTTTAAACAGAGAAGCCATTTTCCCTGGACCATATTGAGATTACTTTGGGGATACACAAGGTTGGAGACTTTGCCACATCCTTGGGCATCCTGTTCAAGTGCTCAGTTACTCTCACACACACAAAAAAAAGTGTTTTCTAGTGTTCATACAGAATCTCCTGTGTTTTACTTTATACCTACTGCCTCTGATTCTGTGATTGGACACCAGTGAAAAAAAACACTGTCATAATTTTGTCACACCTTCAGATATATCTTCACACCCTTCATATCTTCACATATCTTCAGGTATATGTATTAAAAGTAGCACTGTATACCATTACAGAGTTAAGTGTGTAGTTTCATATTTGCACAGTTCTAGTTGAGTGGTCTACCAATGTCACCATAACAGACAGCAGTCCCATCCCATCCTGGTCCAGTTTATGTTCCTCTGAGTCAGAAGCTACATGTGCTCACTGCAGCATCAAAGTAATGACCCTGAAACATTAACATTATGAAATGGCTTAGTGGAGTTCAGTTGGCTTACCTTCTGCTTGGAAAGAAGTCAGAATTAAGCCAAGGCAGGCAGTGGTTACACAGTCAGGAGATGAGTGAGTTGTGGAGGGAAAAGGAGAGAAAGAGCCCTTATGTTTGAAGGCAGAAAACTATTAATTCAGTTTAATAGTACAGAAAAAAGTTATTGTCTAATAAATGAAGCTGAACACTGACAAAATCAAAGCAGTTAAATTTAGAAGGGAGAAGAATATGTAATGATTAGAGAAGAAACATAGGTTTTAAAATCAGTAAGTTAATGACAGTGACAGTTTATTGAATATACTTTAACTGATTTATGTTTTAATAAAATATAAGCCAAGTATGGGAGTATTTAAACAGAGTAATTGTTTTGAGTACCTTGCAGGTAGCTTTGCTGGTAAGTCTATATTTAATTTTAACAGTGTTTAAATATTACTGAAAAAATATTACAAGGGCATAATTTACTACTTAATGAAGATTAAGTTAGCTAATTTCTTTTTTAATGAATTTAATGTTAACTGAGTTTTCAGGATTACTGCTTTAAAAGCAGCTTGTTGTCCACTTTATACATAGTGCAATGTAAATTTTCGACCCATTCTGGATAGGCAAATCTTCATGGCTGTTCTTGGATTTGCATCAGAATTTGAAGTAGCAGCTCTCTTGCAAGTATTCTGATTTTGTAATGAGGCATTGGCTCACTTTGTTGTCATTCAGTTGTACAGAGCCACGCTTTGTTCATTGAGCAGTTTAGTCCTTTGCCTGCCAAGAAAATCCTGATGAGTTCCAGTTTTCCTTTTGAAGAACAGAAGCACTTGAATACTGCAAAACAAACGTGCTTTCAAAGTGATTAGCACTAGCTGCTTCCAGGGTGTCTGCTTTCCTTTGTCCATTTCACTGCAAAATAGTGTGTATTTATACAGAAGACTTTCTGTGGAACTTACATAGTACCAAAGACATATGTAATATTTAGTAAACAACTTCTCCATTTTATCACACCTGTGAAGCTCTGTTTTGAAGAGCAGAGTGGTTATTTCTATCATAGCACTGTCACTTCAGACAGAATTTCAGACAAATTTTGCAGCTCACACAGCACATATATAGCATTGGGATTTTCAGTTCTAGCAATCCAAAATCATTGTATTTGTTGGTAATCATGTAGATTTCATATTTTTTTGTGTTGTAGTATTGCTGGGGAGTACTTTGTAAAACAATGAGATTAGTAGATAAATCTACTAATTAGTAGATAAATCTACTTTGGCAATTTTAAAGCAATGTAACATTTGTAATATTGTTTTATTACGTAGTGAAGTTTTATATAAACAAGCTGCAAACACAGAACTTGGTGTCCTTGAAGTCAGTGCAAGCACTGGGCAAATGTATGTAGATCTGTCTAACATTCATTTAAATGAACTTTATCTTCCAGTCCTTTAGGTTATCTGAGCAAACACACTTACTTCCTAAATTGTGTGTTATGCAGTAATGTTTTATTTATGAAGGATTTTAATGTTTTGGTTATACTGGGCACACTGGGATTCTTTTGTGTATATACTGTCAAAAGGATCTGGCAGTAGATAAGAAAATAAACAGAACAGCTAAAATTATAAAAACAATGGTGTGCTTTTATTTTTTTTTTCTCCTATTTCTCTGAACTAAAACTGTAGGGAGTTTTCAACATCAGATTAGGGTCTTGACCCATGCTTCCAACTATTGCATTAGAAAGGAATTTGTGAACCCCTTTAGTCTCACAGTACAGTAATCACCAACACAGGGGGCTCTTTCTCCATGATATCACAAATTAAAATATGGCTTTATCCCCAGAGGTAACATTGCATTTTGAAAACAACAAGATATTTGTGCATTCCCTTGGAGAAAACCCCATTTGTGTATGAAATAATTATGGCAGTTTTATTGCAATTCATTTTCAGTGTCGAGTTTCATGGTAATGCTGTTTTTCATACCATCTGTAGAAGCATATATGATGCCTTTGATTTCATCACCATGGGATGACACATGCCACAAGGGGAAGAAAGGAGCAAACTTTTTAGTTTAGATAATTTTGCGTTGTGGTTTATTCTCACAAATGGTATTTAAATTAATAATTTTCTTAGAATTGTGGTGGTTTTGTAGTTTCATAATTCTGAGGTTATAGCTGGTAGGTGGTCAGATACACTTAAAATGGTAGGTGATTTGATTAAATTGCTAATGCTTCTCTTTTGAAGCTACGATAATATTCTTTTGTGTGTGTGTGTTTCTTTCATTCTGCTCATTTATTAGCATTTCTGCCCAAGAGAGAGGCTGTCACTTTTGTTTCTGTAGAATTTGTGATCTCTTCATCCATTGTGTCATATAAAATCAATGTGTTAAACTGTAACATTTTCCAACCCTTTTCTTTTTTTGCCTGTGTTCAGCTGCAGTATAATAACTATGTCTGTGGGGACTTCCAATACTGTTCTTCTCCATTTTGACATACTTGGAGGTCTCTTTAAGTCCTCCATGTATCCTCTTTTATGTTCTAGTTCTGTGAATTGCTTTGGGACTTCATAATCCTCCCTGTTTTGGCACTGTCTGGTTAATTGAATCATACATGTGTCCATTTAGCGATGGACCTTATTGTTTGCATTCCTCTTTTATGACAGTGAATTGTTTTTATCTGTCATTAGTTTTAGTTTCTCTTATGTAAAAATAACTTCTTTTTTTTTTTTTTTTTTAATTTGGAGAAGAGAATTGTTTTCCTGGAGCTTGGGTTTTTTTTGCAATGTGCAGGATTTCAAGTGCATTTTTTGTTGAATTGTGACAATATATTGCTTTTATTGGAGACTGATGTCTAGAAAGAGCTTTTTAAAGTATCTTTTCAGGTGCCCTTTCTCTATTCACTTTTATATTTGTACTGGGTACTGCTTCCCCTGTTACTCTGTGTTTATTCTTATCCTTCACTATTATTTTTTCTGTTATTTTGTTATTCTTTTGTATTTCTGTCAGTCTTTGTTAAAACCTTGTTAGTATTCAGAGTCTTCTGATTTCTCCTCTCTTTATCCTGTGGTTTGTTATACTATTTTCTTTCTTGTTAAAAATATTGCCATTTTATATTATGGCACTGTTTCTGATGATCTACATCAACATACATTCTCTTCAATGTGTCTGTCCCAGATGTTCATATATACACCTACAATTCTGAAATGGGGAGCAAAAATAAAAGATCTTTCCACTGATGATCTTTTTCCTCTTTTTTTTTTTTTTTTTTTTTTTGCCCGTTCCATAAAAGGGGTAGAAGATTTCCTGTAACTCAGACATTTCTCATTCTCTCTACTGATTTAAACTACCTGTATTCCTAGGCTGTTTTTACTTCCATGTTTTCATAAATCCTGTATGCTCTAACAGTCTTTTACTTAATTTCATAGTATTTGTCAAGATCTATTCTAATTGTTGGGTTCTACCTTTCTATAAAAGTCCTTATTTCTGCCTAAAATTCTTCTCATTGATGAAGTCCTTGAAGCCTTTTCTGGAATTGGGGGCTGTTTGGTTTTCCATCCATAATGTCATTCAAAGTGTATGTTGCATTTTAAGAACTGTCTTTTAGTACATGCATTTAAGTGCTTTTCTGAGTTACTACCTTTAAGAAGATTCTATTTTGTTTTGTTTTGTTTTGCTTTGTTCCCTGGGAGAATAACCTTTTAACTAAGTCTACTTCCGTTTTTTGTCCATTCTACTAGTATTGCTTCCATGAAGTTAATAGAAGTAATTGTAGAGTTTTCATGTTTCTTGTGAATCTCTGACACTTTATGTATTACGTAACACTGACTGAGGTTTGATAATGTGCAAACCTAAATTCTAATCACTAGTTGTTTATTCACCTTCTTGTTTCAACAGGAACTTGAATTTCAGCAAGGCGCTGTAGTACATTGTTGCAGGGCTGCTTCTTTTGGGTTCTGATTTTTATTTTTCTTTTTGATTTCTTTTTTTGACTGTGATCCATGTATAATAACAATTTCAAGTCTCAAATTTTTTAATTTTTGCTGCCTCCCATGTGGTGATTATCAGTGTAGGTTGCAAACACCATCTGTACAAGGTTTGTTTGCTCAAAAGTGTAAATTACAGTGAAACGGTATTTTTAACCATTAAAATGCATTTTGATGGAAAAAAAATCCCTATAGTTCACACTAGTAGGTGTTTAGATGGTTTCGATTGGTGTTAATTTTGGGTTTTTTTTTTAATCTTAGCTCTGACTCATCAGAAAAATATCATATGGCTGGCTGTTTCTTTGAAAATGTGGGTACAAGACTATTCATAGCACTGTGCCTGTGTGAGAGAGAGATATTTGTTTTTCAGGTTGACTCTTTAAGAATTTCGTTCCACCCCTTCTGAGTTGTCCCTTCAACCAGCTTCAACCACTTCTTTCGGGAAGAGAATCACAAAAATCTTGGCATTTTTAATTCCAGTGGCTTTATCAGGGGAATGTTCTTCCCAATTAGTAAAAAGTCAAGAAATTTAATAAGGATCATACTTAAAGTTGGTTGTCTAGATGCTAACTGAAAAGGACCATTTATGAGGATTTTAAAGGAGCTCTGATGAAGCTTGTCAGTCTGATTAGCACACAACAGGAAATGTTTTCAGTAGACTAGTTTCTAAATATTCAAATAAGTTGCTGACATTGATTCTAACACAGTCTTCTGCCACATATGATCTAATTTATTATCCTGTGCAAGATAATATAATTATACAAAATTTCAGTGATTAGTCATAGGGAAAATTAAAAATATATAAGTATACAAATTAAATACATTGATAATGATACGTGGTTTATTGAGAACTGTAGGAAACCAGAAATGCTTAAAACTTTGTGGATATGAGCAGAAAGCAAAAATCTCCTACTGTTTCATCTCCTATTCTCTCCAAGAAATTTGAGTTGCTGAAATATTTTGATACTTAACATAGTATCGTATACAAAATATAGTATAATATTGCTCGGATATTGTTTAAGCACAAAAAAATACCAAAATTCTAAATATGTACTAGAAATCTCTTCAATTAGAAACATATGTATTAAAAACATGCATGTCCCACTGCAGTGTTTTTAGTTTGATTTGATGGAATTTAATGGAAGTTATTTTATGAGAGGTTTTTTTAAGTTTTTTAAAGGTTTTTGTAAAATTTTTTTTAAAGTTTTTTGTTGTTGTTGTTTTGGTTTGGTTGGCAGGTTTGTTTGGTTGGTTGGTTGTTTTTTTCCAAATTACCACTATCCTGAAGTTTTAGCAGCAAAGCCTTTATATTGATGTTTTTATTGAATGGAAAAAAGTCTCATAGAACATACTTAAGGGAAGAATTTTTTACAACTTACTTCATGCATTTTACACAGTTGTAACTTTGAATGCTGTATGTATTAGGTGAAAGTCAAATTTTTACTTAATTTTCTTTGATGGATATTAAGATGCAGCTAAATTTATTCTTTCTTCCCATTACATTTGGTTGGTTATTTTGTATGATTATTGTAAAGTAGCTTAGTTGATGGCTGTAAGGTATGAGAGGGCAGGCATGAGGGTCAGTACTGAAACAACCACCACATTGTTCAGGTAGGTAAACAGTGTCTAGATGGATGCCTGCTGCTCAAAATTTTACGAGGTTGAGGTCTAGACTCTACTCCATACCTCCTTTTGTCTACTGTATTGCATTAGTCAGATCATCTCAGTTCTTCTAATTAAGGTTTTTCCTCCCTGGAGAATTATGTTTCATTGTAGAGGGTTCAAATTTTCTCAGTAAATAAAATTATTAAGTATTATTATTTTATTATTTAATATTTTATTGCTATTTATTATTTACTTGTTCTGCCTTCTTTGCTTGATCTGACTATATTTTTTGCAGGGAGAAGATTTTTCTATTCATTTTCTCCTCACTACGAGGTTTGCTGCAGGATACGACAACTTAGTTTTACAGCTCTTTTTTGGATTTTCCAAGTATTTTCATTTTTGAACGTGGAATTAAATGAAATGGGATTTCATTCATTATTTATTTATTCTGAAAGGCAGTTGTAGGTTGACTCGTTTATCAATACATGTCAATGTCCAGCAAATTTAGAGGAAAACTTCCTGTGGCTACTTTGATATTTGACGAATATTCTGAAAAATAAAACACTTGAGATTTTTTTCATCTCTTTTAAGACTCTATTAGCACACAGAAGACACACTTGAGATTTTGTGGCAGCTATGTTACTGTAACATTCTCCTGATGAAAAGAGTCTGAAAGCAGCAGAGCTAAATGAGCTTACTGTAGAAGGAGAATAATTCATTCATATGCCTGTTGAATTGAGTTTTACAACTGAGTTAAGAACTTAATGTTTTCAT
Source organism: Anabacerthia variegaticeps (assembly GCA_035583185.1). Classification (NCBI taxonomy): domain Eukaryota; kingdom Metazoa; phylum Chordata; class Aves; order Passeriformes; family Furnariidae; genus Anabacerthia; species Anabacerthia variegaticeps. The sequence goes on from JAWWEW010000088.1 coordinate 29,741,782, forward strand.
TTTGAGGCTTTTTCAAGTGAAGTTTGTTTTCTAAATGAATATCCTTAGGGTGCCTGTTCTTCTTCTCTCTTTATTTTCTGTTGAAATTTTTTTTCTCCTGTTACTGAAAAAAAAAAAAAAATCCCAGATTTGTAAACATTGACCCTGAAAGACTAAAAAAAAAAAATAGGTACCCTTATTTATTAGCTGAAATTGAATATTTTTGTATTTTGCTTTACAATTTGTTTTTCTGGGTGCTGTGGTTGAAGAATTTCAGAAGCATAATTTTTTATTACTTTTCAGTGGAATTATCTGTTAGAGAGAGTACTGTTGCCCTTCATTTATAGTAAGACAGAATTATCACGTATAAAACTCTTTTATTCTTCACTTTACCTTTCATTTTGCTATAATACACAAATACCCGAGCTTGAAAAGTGATTTTACATCAAACTGAATATAAAAATATCTGTAGCAAAACAAAAATGTGATGTATGTAGTATGTACTTCCTAGGTGTCCTTGTAGATGCACAGGGAGCATAAAGGTATATTGGTTGACTGTTTTAGCAATGTCCACATTATGTGCTGTTTAAGGGATAAGCTGGTTTTTTTAAACATTGTTTTCAGCAGTGAAAGTATCCTCCTATTCTCAATTGGAGACAGAGCATTTCTACCTCTATTTTAATATTAATAGCAGTTATTTTTATCCACACCTTGCTTTATTTTTAAGAGTGGGCTACATTTTTTCAGTTTGGTCTGGTCACACTTTTCTTTCTCACAGATTAGCCGAATGTGGATTGTGAATGAAATGTCCTTCAAAAATATTCATATCTCTGTTGAGGTGAGTTGAAAAATCAAAAAGAAAAATTCAGAAAAAGAAGAGGAACCAAAACATTTACATACTGGAGCGCAAATGAAAGTTTAAAAAAAAAAAGCCACACCCAAACCCCGTATTCTACTGAAGAGAATTACGGTAAGATTGATGTCAGCTACAGATATTAGCATCTGATGATATGTTCATAATAGCTTTGATAGAACTAATATATTTTTTTTCTTAGTGTAAAGGAGAAAAATGCCCTTTTTTTATTAGGATTTTTCCTTTCAGTTTGACTTCAATAACCTAGCTACCTCAGGATAAATGAAAACCTGAAAGAAAAATTGTTCGGTGAAGAAGGTTTTAGGAATCAGCAAGAAGCTGAAGCAAGACTTTGATTTCATCAAACAATCTGGAGGATGTTGCTCAGGACTGCTTTAGGAAGGAGTTAGGATCCAGCATTTGGCAAGAAAAAAACCCAACCCCTCAAATGCTACTCCTACAGAGAATTTTTATTTTGGATCTTGAACTTTTATCTTTTTGAGCAAGTGTATTTCACAGCTTCTGCCTTAAATTATTTGCCAAAGCGTACATAGTCAAATGCTACAACAGGTTTTTCCGATTCTTTTCATCAACGTAGCTATCACAAAGTTTCCAGTTCTACAGAATTTTAAAGGCTTTAAAATCTCCATGTAGGAGGATGTAATAAATAGGATTTTTAAACAGTTTTTACAAATATGACAAAATAAGTTGTTCTGTATTTCAGTTTCCTCAGTCTTAGCATTGCCTTGTTGTAGAGAGGCTCAACTATAAGTGAATGTTTGAAAAAAAAGGAATGTTTGAAAGCTCCATCTTTAGCCAGACAAACCACATTTAGAAAAGCTTTCACAGAATCACAGAATGGGTAAGGTTGGAAGGGAGTGGGTCATCTGGTCCAGTGTCTCTGCTCAAGCAGGATCATCCTATATGCTCCAATATCCCCAGTGAGGGAGATTCCACACCCTCTCTGGGCAGTCTATTCCAGTGCACAGTCTACTATGCAGGAAAAAAGTTCTTAATCCTTTTTCAGGTGGAACTTCCTGTGCATCAGTTTCTGCCTGTTGTGTCTTGTCCTATTGCTCAGCACCACCAAGAAGAGCCTGGATCCATTTTTTTTTGGCATCCTCCCTTCAGATACTTACACATGTGGATGAG
>JAWWEW010000088.1:29758595-29773141 GCA_035583185.1 Anabacerthia variegaticeps
CCAGAACCCTCTGTTCCAACCCTATAAAAGTCTGGTGCACCCCTCAATAAACGTTCACTTCTGTTCACATCATCCCCACGAGTGAACCGTGTCCTCTTTCTCCCCACTTCTGTTCACATCATCCCCACGAGTGAACCGTGTCCTCTTTCTCCCGGCTGAACGCGGCATAGAAGGAAAGCAGAGAAATATGATTCTTCCTAATTTTTAGTGTTACATTTGTCAAATAAAAATATATCTGTAGGATGTCAGTTACTTTGTCTCATTTTCTTCAGTTTTTGAACTTATATGCTTGAAAGCTGTTGGAGTGAGATAGTTTCATCAACATACTGGCTGATCATAAAACTGTTTAATGCCTAGAGCTGTTAACATCCTAAGTACCTTGTGGAAAAAAAGATGTCATTATTTGTTTTGCAGACTTAGTACTGGTTAAGAAATCTGAAATTTTAGTTTAGAAATACTGTCATTGTCTTCTTGCTTGTGTGGGGAGAAAGAATGTAGTAGGGAGAGTTTATTTTGGTTTTCATTTATAAGAAGTGGCACATCTGTCTTTATTTGCCTCTACTTTCAGGGAACCTCTGAAAGTGTTAAAATAGGATGTCATTAGTTTCTTAAACTTGCCAATATAAGGCAGAAGAAAGTCATGAAACTAATTTTAAAAAGGGATTGTGTTGAATCTCTGTTTAACCTTACTTCTTTTTAAAATTGGCAATGTGCTTGAGTGTACTCTAGCATGAAGTATTTTGAATAGTAGAACTGTACCTGTTAATTTCCTCAGTGTCAGGTTTATTTATTTAGTATACTTTCAGTAGCTGGGTTTCAGAGACATTTGTTAAAATTTTTTATGAAGAAAACTAGGTAAAGTTATCCTTAATGTTTTTATATTTCAAAGTATTCTAAATGCAAATACACCTAACTGAAGAAAGTCCTTCAGCATTTTTAAGAGTGCTCTTACAAATTTCAGATATCTTTCTGTCTCTACTACATCTATAACGGAAACAGTCAGAAGGAAATTTTGTTATAATTAAGTCAGATATATTTACTGTTGAACTACATTGGCAGTGTTTTTCATCTACAAGCAGTGTAAATGTATAATATTTTACAAAGTAGAACTGCTTTCCTTCCATCTTGCATTATTTTGTTTATAGAATGAAAAACTTCATTGAAGCTCTTCCTGAATGCTGATCTGTTATACTTTATCTCTGAAATTTTCATGTTTATCTTACTTTGAATATTCTTGTTTGTAATTTTAAATTTTAAAAGTGCCTATCTGAAAAAAATACTCTGTATTATACACATACACATGATACTTCATGTTCTGTTAACAGTTCTGTTTTCTTATCTAAGGAGAATTACTTATTGTGGTATCACAGGTTTGTGTTGGACAAAATCCACCTATAATGAACTGACACTTAAAAAGATGCTGAATACATGTCCAATCTTATACAAAAATTAATTATCAGGAATTATAATAGCTAATATTATTCCTTCTGAAGCAGAAGTGTGTGCAATTATCTTTATTGGTAGAATTAATCTGTATTTTCAGTGTAGTTACATCAGTTCTTAAGCAATTAAATGCAATCTCCTAATGTAATACTGTATTTGTGTAGATACTATACCTGATTTTTTCTTGAAGTTATCCATTTATATGCTTTAAGCATTACTGTAGAGGCCTCTGCTGTGTGAAGCGTAATTGGACCAGGTTATAAAACTAGGAATTTTGATAGTGAGAGTTCGGTAGAATAAAAACAGAGTTCTGAAGAAGAATCTAATAAAGTTCTGTGAAATGATGTAACACCATTCAAACTGTAACTGGATTTTTCAAAATCTTTTAAACTTGTTTGGAGTCCAGCTGCGTCTTTGCAAATCTGTATTCATGATACTCATCCCACTTAAAGCTGTTTGAGATGCAGAAATCAATAAATAGAACAGAGAAAATACTGACCTTGGTTTCATTCACTTAAATAATTTCTTCTATCAGCTGGTCTACAGAAATAATGAAAGAACTTTATTCCAAACATGCTGTACTAAAGTAACTTCTATGAAGGTCTTGCTTCATAGAATGACTGTATCTTTCTGCCTTCACAAGAAGACATAATTTTATTGCTCCATAATTTGCTAGTTTTATTTTGAATGATTTTATTTAAATGTCAGATTGGATAAAGCAAATATGGAGATCTTTACAAAACAGAAGTCTGTGAGATTGAATAACACTTCCTGATTTTCCTACTGTAGTTGTGGGCTTTTATCAAAGTAGAGGTAAGCTTGTCATCCACAGAAAATATTCAGTCATGTAGTTGTGAAGATAAGGAAGCTATATTAGCTTTTATATTGTGAAAGTAATTGATTCTTTGCAATACTGTATTCTTTTGAGTAAGCCTTCCCTCTTGCATAATTTTTAATTGTTGACAAATCAAAAATAAAACTTTTCGGTATATTTTAAGATTTATTAAAATGAATACCTGAGAAAGCCTACGGTTTTGGCTGAATTTGGACAGCCTTAAAATAAACAAACCCCTCCAGAAAATCTACCGCAGCTTTTAGCTGTGTATCCACTGCACAGGCTAGTGATGTTTGTCCTTGCAATACATCCTTAGCAGATGTGAAAGGAGTCTCAGTTCTAGTGTCCTTGTGATTACTAGAATAGCATTTTAAATTTTCCCCATCCCTTCATTTTAAATTATTTATTCACAACCTGCCAGTATGATCATCTTAGGAGAAAGTGATCTTATGATGCTGCTAAAATAGGCCTAAGAATTTCCAGAAAAAACTTAAGAAAACTGGAAGTGCTATTTCAAATTTTGGCCTTAATTTACACCATTTATCATTCAATAATACTGTAACTCCTGTGATCTTTAAATTAATACCTCATCCTGTGTAGAGAAAACAGAGAGAGGAACATTTTCACAATGTATAGCTGCAGAAGATTGTTCTGCTGGATTCAACAGTAATCATTAGGAGTCAAGTGGAACCATCGTTAGTGAAAACTGTTCCCTTATGTATTTTTTTTCTCTTCTAAACATAAAATAACAGGAAGACATTCAGCACTAATTATCTTATAATTACATTTCAGTGTTCATGCAAGGTTTTTGCTACAAGCATATCCCAGTTCATATTAACCAGCAGCATAGAGATTCAGTACAACTAGACTTGGATATAGAAAGAATACAGTTTTGTAATGGAAAATGGTGACTTGTTTTTACTTTAAGTCTACACTTAATAGAATTCTTCGTTCTTATGATGAGAGTGGAAAATGAACACAAAAATACAAAATCAGTTTGTCTTCATTTAGTTCAACGTTCTATGGTTTGAAGTGGCATATACACATACATTTGTGCAGGTTTTTCTTTATCTACCAATAATAAAGATAAAATGCTGGAAATACGAAGCAGGTAACAACTGTGAGATACAGTTAGAAAAGATTTAGTAGAACTTACTGAAAGAGTAACAGCCTATTCTTAAGTGAAGATGCTGTTGTCTAACACATACTGCCCATTAGAAAATTATATTAAGTTTTTAATGCTTGTTGTTGTTCTTGTTGCAACAAGAAAAATGCATAAAGCTTTAAAGTCAGGCTCCAACATTCTGATACTATTTGTTGGTAATACATCAAAGTAAAAAAAGAAATAAATATTTTGTCCATCAGGAAACATTTTGCTATTGAAAAGATGCTGTAAATTGTTATGAATCTTAGTTATCTAGGAAACTTTTTGGAAACAGGACAGTTAGATGGAAATTGGATTTGTAGAAGTTGATTGTTCAGTAGCTAGAGGATATTGTTATTTTTTAAATAGACTAAATCCAAGATACGTTTTTTATGTTACTGAGTCCACAGGTATATTCTGGATATTCTGCATTACTCCTAGTTTTTGTGATTGATGAATTGCCGTATGGATGCTGCAGCTGTACAGCATTTGTGACAGCAGGGCTGTCTGTTACTGCAGACACGAGTGCAGAGGATGCACAGGAATTGCAGGCTGTGCTTGTTGGTGGTGACCACCTCCTGATGAAAGGGTGGTGATGAGCTCCCATATTCAGCAGATATCTGAATTTGATGACGGGACTAGAGGGAATAAATTGTTTTTAAGTTCTGGGCTTCTGCAGAAATACCTATTTCTGACAGTAAAGTAGAGGGATGTTCATGTGAGCGTGTGTGTGTGTGTGTATATAAACTTCACTCCTGCTAAGGTGTTATTGCACTGCCAGATAATCTTCTGAGATATTGGAGAATATATTCTGTAGATTGTACAAGAAAGTAATATTTTACTGTATGACACACAGAGAACTGCAATTGGCATATTAAAATTGAAAGAAAAAAAAAACCACAATGAGAAGTGTTGGTACTATATTTAAAGCTATGTTGCACAGTCATGTTTAAAAATATGTCAGTGGCAAGACTGACCATACCAGCTTAATTTGCTCGCCTGAGCCTATGCATTATCATGCAATCCCTAGTGTTGTATCCATGTATGGTTTTTACCTGGATACAGGAAAAATAATGCTTCGATAGAGCTCTTGCAAGTAGAACAAAGGATAACACATAATGAATGATGTGTTTGCAAGCATAAAATAGACTTACATCCAAAATTAATATATAACAATTATTTCTGTGCCATAGTTTTTTCTTTATAAAAGAGGCTATTATCAACCTGTTCTTATAAAGCATATTGAAAATCTACAAATTTCCCTGCTGTACTTGCTGGGAATAATGTGGTGTAGGTTAATAAATATGGTGTTAAAAAAGTAATTTTAATAATCAATCAAATAAATATGTATTATTATAAATATCAAAAGTCCATTTCCATGTTGATCAGCAACATGAATTTCTATCTTCTGACTCTTATCACTCACAGTCAATCAATCAATCCCTTCAACAGTGGTGTTGCCTTGCAAAGGAGCCTGATTTCTTCTGTCTCAAAGATGTCTTTAGATGTCTCCTTGTGTATAAAGATACAAATCATCCCTTTTTTTCCCCAACACCTCTCCTTTCTTTCTTCTGTTTTAATATCATCCCTCTTCTCCCCCAACACCTCTTCTTTCTTTCTTTCTTCTGTTTTAATAACAGCAAATTACTTGATAATTCGAGTCAGGCAGCAAGACTGTAATGCCTCAGAGAAAAGTGATGTGTGAATTCAGGGGGAAAAAAGGGAAATTTAGGAGCTGGAGCAGGTTGTGAAGGAGTAGAAGGACCCTCCACAAAGGAGCTGCAGGAACTACACAGAGCAGGGAATAGGCAGAGCTGTTGCTGCATATTCTCAGCCACCTGTGGGGTGAGGAAAATACTTGTCACAGATTTGCTTGCAGTATGAACTGTGGCTAGGCAATATCTTAGATGTCTCTGATAACCTAAAGTGGACAATAACCTCCACTGTTGGTTTTTGTTTTGTGGTTTGTTTTTTTTTTCCTTTAGTTTTATTAATTGCTTTTCCTTCAAAAGCTAGCTATTTCTTCGTTTGTATGAAACGTGATTTGGGTTTCTTTTGTTGTCTGTACACTACTGTATATAGAGCCTGAATGTAGCTGTAAGTACTTTACCAGTACTCTATGCAATATGCTTTTGTAACATGTTCCCTCAGTGTATAAAATGCATGAATGTTACTGAAGTATTTTAAAGCATGGCAGCCCCACTTTTTAGATTATCAACATTTGAGTTCAGAGTCTTACTAGGAAATACTTGATGTTTTACAAGAAGTTTGGAAGGTGAACAGGAAGAGAGGGGTGAGGGTTTGGGTTGTTTTGTTTATTTGTTTTTGGGAAAGGTTTATTAAGGGATTGTTGCACTGGTGATGGGGTAGTTGGCCTTTGAATTGTTTAGAGAAGACTCTCATCAATTCGTACAAGCATCTCAAACGTAGGTGCCCAGAGGATGGTGCCAGACTCTTTTCAGTGATGCCCAGCAACAGGACAAGGAGTAATGGCGAAAAAGTAAACCACAAGAAGTTCCTCCTCAACAAGAGGAAGAAATTCTTTACATTGAGGGTTGCAGAGTACTGGAACAGGCTGCCCAGAGAGGTCACGCAGTCTCCCTCTCCAGTTACATTCAAAGCCCACCTGGATGAGTTCCAGTGTATCCTGCTATAAGGTGACCTTGCCTTGACAGCAGGGTTGAACTGGATAATCTCCAGACTAGATGATCTGTAACTGTGCTGTGATTCTGTAAATTTTCCCAGAATTCTGGAAACTCAGATCAGTGTCATTCTTTTTCTGCTTCCTATTGATGTTGCGGAATTAATCAGCTGTTTTAAAAGGTATTCTGTGTTTCTTAGTTACCATAATTTATAACCTCTCCTCAGTTTCATCCCTGTGGATTCTTTTCTTTGCTCTTTTATATTTTGATACTGAGGTTAATCTCACATTTTGCTACTTATTTTACCGTAGGGATTATGTTATTAATTTTGCTATATTCTGTGAGTTATGTTATCTTGAACATTGTATCAGTAAGCCTCAACAGAAGACTGGGAATGATTACAGCTGGAGCTGAAAATTCAGTATTTATTCAGTAAGTCATATCTTATTCTACTTTCTTCACAAGTAAGAACTTTACCATAAAACTTTCAAACTTAAATGTTCAAGTTATATATTAGTAAATGTCTCATTTTATCTTCATATAACTAACTATATATAACATTATTGCATGTATTAAAGCTGTCCTATGTCTCCAGACATAGGACTATTTCCTTGTGAGGGCAGGTAGATGGCACAATGCTGTGCAGAACCTTGCTGTCAGATGTGAAAGGAGAAACTGCTCTCCAAGGCTAGTCAGATCCAGCAGCTTTCATCTTGACTTCACACAACTACCTAAGAACTAGATCTCATATAATTTATAGATTTCATATAATTTATAGATTTTTATGTTCCAATTTAGAGGAAAAATTTCATATCATGTTGTATTTCCCTAATTATTTCAATGCATACAGTCCATAGGCATTTTATTTTTAGTAGTCATCTCATATTAGTGTTGTCTAGTTTTCTGCATGTTGTATTTCCTTGTATGTGCCTTCTATGTACTTTCAGTGTCAAACTTAGTCAGACACTAGATCTTTTCTTCATGCCCTTTGTTTTTGGAGAAAATGATGTACCACAGAAACTGGAGGTGGGGGGAGAAATATTGAAACACACCTTCCCTGCATGTAGTTGGAAACAATTCTGAATGGCTAGATGAGGAAGAAATGCAGAGAAAATGGCATGCAGAAGGTTAAATTAAACTGAACTTTGGAAAAATTCTGAAGTCAGGTATGAAAGGGAATATGAATTATTCTGGACACTGTTCTGTTTTTAAGTAAACACAAGCCCTGATGCTAAAAGAAAAACTATGTTTATTCTTCAGGGTTGTAATCTACCACTGCAATTCATTGGTACATTCCCCAATTTCTAGTAGTATTTTGATATTTTATTCTTCAGTACCTTTTGGTCACTTGTAATAGTTCTAAGACACCTGTAAACCATGTATTCATTTAAGAAAAAAAAAAATTTCAAATTCTTAAGTCTTATTTGCAATCTAAAAAGTAAATTTTCTTCAAAATAATTTCTTTAATTTTTATCTTATTTTCTTTGTAACTTTTTTCTGTACAAGTTCTGTGCAAATAGACATTTAATTGTACTTGTACCAATTTTATGTCCTAGGACAGTGCTCTGTATGATTAGCTTACATTTAACTAATTTTGGACATCTATTAATATTTGCCTGTTTAGTGTTTTCATGCTACTACAATATTCATGTTTAAGCTACAAAACTACAAGATTGAGATAACATGTTTGAATAAACAGTCTACATCATTTTAGGTAGTTTAATTTCTGGGGTAATCTACCAGTAAAGCAGAACATACAGTGAAATAAAACTTCCAAAACATATGGGGCTTAAATACAACTTCTTCCTATGTGTAAAATCCTTCTATGATCTCAGGAGAATAGACAGCAGGCAAGTGGAATAACCCTTAAGGAATCTTTTAAAGTGTAACATATTTTACACTTCCACAGCGAGTGTATGTCACAATTTTAATAAGGTGTTTATTATTTCTGAATGCCAGTCTGATGTGATTTCCTTCTGTGTTGAAAGCATTTTATGAGAGAAAATTCACTGTAAATAAGTTTAAGAAACTTTCAAAAATCAGTCAGTAGGAAAATGGAACCATAGATTAAAAATAATACTTGGCAAATATCTCTTGTACTGGTTTTTAAAAAATATTTTCAGGTGGTAGGACTACCAAGTGTTAAATCTGAATAAAACAATAAATAATTTTTTACCTTAATCCCGTCTATGTTGATGTATGAAGATTTATTTTCTCTTCTTTTGCAGCAAATGAAGTTACTAGATTTGCCACAGCTGTAGTGATGCTTGAAGCCGCTATGCTGGTCAAAATACACACTGGCCCAGCACACCGTGAAAAGAGTGTAGATCAAACAAATGATAAAGAATTCTCAGTTTTAGGAAAAACTGAAGACAATGCTGCATGCAATAGGTACATTTGCAGATTTTCAGATTTGCAATGGGGACTGATGTGATATGGTCCATCTAACATACAATTTCTTCTTTATAATGCTGATACCAAACCATGTTCTGTCACAATTTCGTGGCTACTCTGGCCTGTGACAGGTGGTGGGTGGGTGGGGACATGACCAGTGTTTTCAGTAACACTATTCAGTTGAAGCACTCTTTCACTTTTTATCTTTTTCTCCCCTGATATTTGTACTATTAACAGAAAATGAAACAAGGGAGTGTGCATTGAAGGAATCAAAAATATGAGTGACTAGAAGTAAATGGAAATAAAAATGGTTTGTCAGGTACTGGTCCTAACAGAGTAAAATCTGGTAAAAAAGGTATTAGCAGTAGAATCCAACCAGGAAGAAATAACACTGAAAGTAATCAGAGGTGAGGAGAACAAGCAGCAGTCTGAAACCAAGAAATTTGAAATAGAGTAGCCTCAGGACAGGAAAGGCGACTGGTGAGAATAGAGAGAATCCCATTAAACAAGGGCACATCTAATGAATTTAGCAGGAACTAGTGCAGGATGAAAATGCAATTAATTATTGAAGTATCTTCAGATAGATTTAAATGGAATTCATTATGGTGAAATATAGTTTCATTCGTATATGTAAACTTTTGCTGATACATAAATCTATTGCTGGCGGCTGTGTTGTCTGTCTGACCTGCCAGCCCAGGAAGTCCATGTTTATTATCAAGTAAATAGGTCCTTATATATACCATTCGTCCTTTCATTTCCATGTGAGATGATTTTACAGCTGTCATAGACTGAATACTGTAATACTGTCACTTTAGCTCAAACAATAGTCAAGCTCTCCAGCATGTAGGTTTGCATTTTTTGAAAAAACTTCGGTGTTTTTGAAAAAAATCAATATAATAGGTATTTTCTGAATGCAATGAAGTATTTTTCTTTTAAATTAGCATACATCTTTGCATTACATTGCCCAACAGACTCTTTTAAAAAGTCTTCAGCTACTTCACGTGGAAGATTTATTTGACCAATTATGGTATTAAAATAGCATTTTTATACTACATCAGCCCAGATTATGCTCACAGAGCTGGAGCATGTCTGTGGATGATTATGACATGGGGACACCAGGGCAGGAGGAAATTGGTTGGAAGAGTGTTCTGAAAAAATTTTAGTCTTTATGTGGTTACTTTGGTATTAAATTTGCTTTGATCAAATATGTTTGATGGCACATGTTGGCTGCAGCCTCACAGGGCACTGGAAGTGTGCTTCAACCATAGCAGTGCAAAGCTCTTACCTTAGGTATAAGGGAGTCAGTCCATCCACAGCAGAACTTTACACGATGTGCCAAAATCATTAATTTTTATTCTGCTTTAGTTGTGACCTGCAGTGACAGCATGGTACAGTGGAGGTTTAAGGTAGCACTGTTGCACAAAACAGGAATTGTGTAAATTTTTCCATATCAGAAAAACACTAACCAGATGGGAATAGTTGTTACATGTTAGAGGACAGAAAAAATTATAGATTCAAACTAAGTCATTACTAACTTACGTTACATGAAATGTTATGCACCAGATTGATAGATTCCATGTAAAGCACTTTGTGTCTGTCTTCACAGCTCTTTTGGGGGTCATCCTGAGCTGACAAAGCCCACCTCTGCAAGCTTGGGATTGACAAAGTTGTTGCTGAGAACTACTTCTGAGGTGCAATATTTGCTGTGTAAACCTGCCCTAACCAATGGAAAGTACAATGGAAGCTTGTCTACAGGAATTGTGTTATCTAGGTTTTTTTACATTTGCTCATCTGGACACCACACAACACAGCAAAGTCTTGATACTGACTTATCTGTACTGTGCTGTTCTTGGGTGGTACCATTCTCTTCTGCTGCCAAAGTATTGGCAGCATACTGTGCTTGTGGACAAGTATCTACACCTGTACCGACTACAGGCCTTTCAGTTGACCTCTACACTTCTAAAAGCCCCAATGGGATCAAATTAGCTTTCTGTGCATGGAAACAAAACTCAGGTTTTCTTCTCAATAGGTTCTGCAATTTGTTGCAACCTTCAATTCAGCATATCCCTGTGGTTGGCATATCCTTGGGAGGCCCCTTCAGTTTCAAGATTACAGTTTTTTGGGGTTGGCAGTGAGATACTTATTTAAGAAATAAATTTAAAAATTAAGTGGTTACTGTTGTAGTCTAATGGAGTCTCCACTGAATACAACAGGGTTTTAAAAATACAATGTCTAACTCATAATGTTTTTTTAGAATTCTGTACAAGGCAGTCATGATAATTTGATGATTATACCAGCTCTGCAAGAAAATAAGCAAAAATAACTGATTACATTGTAAATATTTACTAATTTCTTTTTCCTCTTTGAGGGAGTTTTTGTCTTTATTGCATTTAGAAATTAAAGAGTAATTCCTCCAGAATTCCAAAAAGCACACACAACTTATTTTGAATTTACCATATTTTGTGTTTAGTATGAGTGAAATACTGTTATAAAAAGAAAGTTTCAGTTAAATAGATCTAGATTTCATTAATATCTACAATAGTTAGAGGAGTCATTGTGATGACACGGTTTTGGTCTGTAAAACAAACCTGGAAGACCTATGTTAAGCCTAAAACTGTGAGAAATGAGGAATACATGTGGTGCAGGTAGCTTGTTTTGCAAGCTGCAGTGCAAGATACAGATTGAGCTCTGGGCAGGAGACAACCCTTTATGTAACAAAGAGTATGAAAACAGGTGGCACCAGCCAGGGGAAGGGACACAGGGACACAGTAGGAATCATGGACAAGGAGCAGGACTTGAGAGACTTGGGCATGCTTAGACTGTGAGGGTATAAAAGCTCAGGGGTGTCTTTCTTTGGAGTCCTCCTCGAAGGCACCAGCTTGAGGTATTTCTGTATTACTGAGCTCTGAATAAATTGCTTTATAGAATGAGGCATGAAAGACTCTGCTATGAGAAACTTGGGGTCAAACCAGTAAGGAACCTGGTCTGACTGTGTGACAGTGGGGTGACCCTGAGATTATCTCAGTTGGTTAGAGCATTGTGCTAATAGCATGCAAGGACGTGGGTTTGATACCTGTATGGGCCATTCACTTAAGAGTTGGACTCTATGATACTTGTGGGTCCCTTCCAACTTAGAATATTCTGTGATTCTCTTCAGGGTGTCAAGCAGGGACACCCATGGACTCACTGGAGCCACCCACTGCCCAGGGTCTTTGGTCCCAGCAGTGACAGTCTCTAACAGTGGGAGTGTGATTGCCGGAGACTCCTGAATGGTCAGACTGGAAAGTTTCCTTATCAGGAAAAGCCTTGGTCACAAATCTTGATTACATGTCTATGATTAATAACAAATCACTGATATTTAGCATTTAAGAAACACCCCCCCCTCCCCTTTTCCCTCCAGTTAGCATTTTAATTGTGGGAAGTGTGCTTTTAAAGTGAGTGTTCCATTCAAAGCCTTTTACTTCATCATCAGTCTTCTGACTGAATATATTTTAACTACCATACCACTTCATGGCATATTATTTTTTAGGTCTCATAAACTTGTATGTCTAATATAATATATTGACCTGTATCACACAGCTATTACAGAGCTTTATGCTCAGTAATTTTCATTTGGGGAACTCTGTGCCATTGCTGCAGGCTTTCCCTGTGGTTGACTGAAAACTTCAAAAAAAGGGGAGTTAGGTTATGCTTAGTCATTCCATACTGTGAGTTTGCCTCCTAAAACACCTGTCTGGATTTTAGGTGGCATAATGCTGCAGCCAGAGGCAAAGCAAGGAGTCAGCAGCAGGAGGCTGCTGTAGTTGTGAAGAACCAGAGAGCTGTCAGCAGAATAATTCCAGTGGCTTGAGCACAGCACTAAATCTCCTCAGCTATGCAGAAGCCAAAGCAGCAGACCAGAGAAGTGTGACTACTCCCTGTGCCTGCCTCAGCATCTGTAGACATAAGAGTGCAGCTGTTTGAGTAACAGGACTGTCCATGAATTGAAAATGGAAATTATTTCATTAGAGCACTGTGTGTCATCCTTCTGAATAAGTCCTATAGATCTATGCAACAACTAGTGCAGAAATCTGTAGATTTAGATATTTAGAGTTAAATCAAGAAAGAAAGAGAGGACAAGAGATAGAAAGATAAATCCACCTGTCGGTCCAGCAATACGTGCATGATTGTGATCCTGACATGCAGCCCTGGTCTGTCGGAGATGGGGACCCACATACGCATCAAATATTGGGGATTTTATAACCCTGGTTCTTCCAGTAAACATCCGAGTACATCCTCTGAGAGGAGTTCTGGGTATGCAGAGTCTTCTTTCTGGAAGATTCTGGAAGTCTGGTGGTGTCAAGAGGAGAGGGTTTGTGTGTCTGGGTGTGCCTGACAAAGATTCTGAGTAAACTTTTCTGAGTTTTGCAGCTGCACAGTGTGGGAAAGAGACTTGCATGAAAAAAAAAAACACCAAAACCAAACCTACCCTGTCTCTGCAGGATCTATTGCTTAACGGCAGTTTCTCCTTTAGTTCAAAACCAGCTTGTTTGAGGCAAAATTTAGCCACAAGGTCTAAGTGGCTGACTACAGATGTTCTTTCATAAAAAGGAAAAAAACCTAACAGACTCTGCTCCTTCAGAAGGAAGATTTGAAAAAGTTTTGAACTAAAATGCAAAGTCATGGAAGCACTTCACTGTAAGACACTCAGCAGGGGAAAGAAAAAAAGTTTATCAGCAGGAGCGTTTGTCACAAGTTATTTGCCTCCATCTGGCTGTTTCCTCCCTAAAGTAAAGCTCTGCAGTGCAGTCCTCAGCATGACAGAAAACAGGTTATATTTTATATTCACTATGCATGTAGGTCTCCTTTGGCAAGTTGTTGCATGACATATTGTTGCAGATATCTGTTCTTGCCAGATTAGTGAGATTGGAATGCTGAACAGAATAAAAAAGATGGAAGAATCTCTTCAGTCTTTACTGTCAGTACACATACAGGACCAGCGTTCTCTGAGGAGCAAGCAATTCTGTTGCAGTTTATAAAACAGCTAGGGACAGGTTATCTATCCAGATATCTATCCAGAGTTTGACCACCTCTCACCATTATCTAAGCTGAACACTTTCCTAATACCTTTTGCTAAGGAGCTCTTTTATTCATTGACCCTAATGGGAGCTGTTGGTGCTTAAAGTGAATTTTCACCTTGTGTGAAGTTAGATAGTGCTGACACCAGAGTGATGGTCATTGGTTTCATTTTAGCTTTGTTTGATCCTAAATGTGGAAAGTGGGACCTGCTATTTTAACACTCAGGTCAAGCAAGTCCACTCTTGCAGCTCAAGGTAACATATAAAGAAAGACAAAGCTACCAAGTGAAGTTCAAAGGATTTACAATCACTTAGAAAAAAAAATTCTAGTTCATTCCTTTCAAAGATCTGGGACCAGTTGCTTGCAACGCAGTAGTTACAGCCTTGCCCAAATTGCCCCACGTAAAAGCTACATTTCAGGCTTGGTGAGTTTGGGTGGAACTCTGAAAGATTCACTGCTGGTTCATTAGCAGCATATTTTTAAGTGTTTTGATGTCATGGCTATAAGGGCAGATGACATGGAGAACTGAGGGGAGAGGAAGCCTGAAAATACATGCTAGGAAGAGTTTTGAATGACTTTAGAAACTATAAATTGCTAGAATATGCACTGTATAGTTTATTCGTTTCTCCAGCAAAATGTATTGGAGTCAGGTTTGGTTACAGCAGTCCTTCCTTGAATATCATCTCACATGTTAAAATATTCAATTTAAAAGAAACCACACATGTTTTATTTTTTGTGTGTTGAGATCCACACAGAACAGAAAAAATTCTTTCATTAGTAATGCAAGTGGAAGATAGCAAATAAAGCACTCTTTTAAAGTGATACTTACTTTATCCCAGTGGTTCTCAATGTTATCTTACTCATTGGCATGTTTAATTTCCTGTTTTCTGTAAACCAAAAAACTGTTCCTAGGACACATAAAATCTGGCATCTCAGCTGCTCATTGTAGTATTTTTTCCTGCATCATCTTTCTAATCTGTCTCACTGAAACAGTACCTCAGCCAGCAGTCAGACAGTGATACTTGCCTGT
>JAWWEW010000088.1:29773320-29788058 GCA_035583185.1 Anabacerthia variegaticeps
AAATCATGAGAGGGTAAGAAAAATCTGAGGCCTACTGATGTTCATAGTTAAAGTGGTTTAAGTTGATTAAACAAATGAAGTTAAGCTAGTGTGAGTTTCTTTATGAATATTTAATGTGGTTGCAGTGAAGTTGAGTTCATTAAATTCTGTTAATAATGAATTCGTTTGGGTATGCTGAATTCCTACTAGTATTTTTTTCACTTTAAAGTTCTCCTTTATCCAAACAGTTAAATCCAGACTCTACCTGCCTGAGCTAAAAGTACCTATTAAAATGCCCAGACCTCATTTGCAGTTGCTGGCCTTTGTAACACTCCAACCTGGGAGCTGCAGGCTTACTAAAAGTATTACCTTATTTATACATACATACATACATATATATATATATTTAGTTATTATATATATATAAAATATAGTGGTTTTTAATACTTTATAAATTTAATACCAGAAAATAAGCCATGGGCTTTTTTTCTAGTGGGTTTCAGCTCCAACCCAACCAAAGCA
Source organism: Anabacerthia variegaticeps (assembly GCA_035583185.1). Taxonomy (NCBI): domain Eukaryota; kingdom Metazoa; phylum Chordata; class Aves; order Passeriformes; family Furnariidae; genus Anabacerthia; species Anabacerthia variegaticeps. The sequence goes on from JAWWEW010000088.1 coordinate 29,773,822, forward strand.
TCAAGAAAAGGAGGAAAGAAAAAGAAACAGAGGGAACAGGAAAAGAGAGAAGAGAAAGGGAGAGCTAGGTGCCACTAAGACTTTGTGGAAGACCAGCTTCCCACATGTCCAGGTGGCAAGGCTGTGACACATGGCACCCCAGAACCTCTGGTTTTATCTGCTCTGCTTGCTACAACCAAACCCCCAGACAGGACCTCTGACCCCCCAACCACTCTGGGGTTTCAGGCCAGGGTGAAGGGCCCTCTTTTCACTGTCCCTGTGAAACCAAGCTGGGTCAGGGGCTCCAGGAGCTGTGAGGTGTTATAGTTTTCCAGAGCTGTTTGTGACTGGCAGCTGCTCCATGGCTTCCCCTTGTGGGCTTCAAGGGCTGCCATGAGGGATACGATGCCAACCCACCTCTGTGAGGTTCAGCCCATCTCTTCCCCAACCACACGCACATGCACACCCCACAAGGTGGTTCTGACACAATAATTACAGATCTGGCGTCTAACAGTCATTGATTTGAAACAGATCAAAGTGCATGAAGGCTCTTTTCAGTATGATTTGAATGTTCTTTGTTTCATGGTGACAGACAGTCATATTATGGCATTTTTACATCACCCTAAAAATGTGGATAAAATGGCTGAACCTTTTATTCATTGGCAATCTGTTTATAAAAGAACTGAGTGGAAGAAACTCAAAATAGTATGTCATTATGATTTAGAGTGACACTGGCACTGGAGAAGTCTGGAAAAACTGATGAAATGTGAAGATTACAGTGTTGAATTCATAAGTACAATTTTCAGTTATCCCTGCTCAAATGGGCATGTTTTCCCCACCCAAGCTGAATTTAACAGTACCTCTCTAAACATGAACTGCAAAAAGCGCTCTGACAGGGTATAATCTCAACCTCTGGAACTGAGATTGTCCTTGATAACATACTCGTTCCACTCAGACCTCTGGTGTTTTACTGGTGAAATGTGTTGGAGCATATGGCTGCTGCTCGCATGTGAGAGTTGAGCTCTTCCAGGTGATGTAGTGTTAGAGCCCTTTTGCCATCTGGTTATGAATGAGTTTTTTGTCCTTTGGGAGCATTTTAACAAGAGAACTTTGGATTTCTCCTTTTTACAAACCAGTCAGTAAATAGGATAAAAAAAGCAACACGAGTTAGAAAACAAATTCAGTGCCTCCAAGCAAGAATTTTGTAGTGGTCTTCAGGAGTACAAATTTAAGGGAGAGGGAAACTGTGTTCCACCTGACTTCTAAAAGCTTTTATTACTTCAAGAGTAGACACAGAACTTCTTAGTACATAAAAGGCATTCCTCTGAGGAAACCATGAATATTTTGACCTATCTTTGTATTTTAGAGTCAAACAAATATAGCCTTTGAATTAGAACATGGTTTTTTTTGGTTGGTTCGTTGGTTGGTTGGTTTGTTTGTTTTTTTATTGCTGAGTTTTGAGTTTGAGCAATTTAGAAAACTGCAAGGTTACTGAAAGTCCTCCAGAAGGAATATGGTATATTTTCCCAGATACTAAGGGTCTAATAGCAATTATTCACAGGCTAGAGGGGGTTTGGGTTTTTATTTTCTTTTTTTACATTATTGTTGGTACTACTCTAAATTCAGAAATTTTTATTAAAATGTATCTGTGTAAAAGTATACACTTCTGTATATAAATCATTATTTCATGAGCCCTGAGACATTCTTAAAAGGATAATTTTTTAACCTAGTTCACTGTTAAAATATATTTGATTTCTGATTTGTTCCTTCTAATATGGCTACATAAATTTTGAATGGCTGAATTTAACACACAGAAATAGAGGTGCATGAAGATCATCCGACCTCAACAGATTCAGCTCACTGAGGCCTGCTTAAGTCCAATTAGATCACCACTTATATGAACTGAAGAACATGGACATAAGTTCTTAAAAGTGTCCCGCTTCGGACACTCTTAACATATCTTATGTACTGATATCATATAGTTTTTCAACAGTATGTATAGTTGAAAAGTCTGTATCTAATGTGTAAGCAAAATAACCTTGCTGCTAATTGAATACCATTCTTCATATTCTTTTCCTGGAGGCCCAGTAGACATGAGGACAAGCTCATAACCACAATCCTGATAGTGATTTTCTTGAACGCTGGCAGGTTGCTTCTGATTTTTTGCTCAATTTTTGCTTTGTAATTCCTGTTTTTTTCAAGATTGTGTTTCCAGCATGAGCTGACTTTGTGCTTTCCCCAAAATCTGCAGACTGTTGGTCGCTTCACTGAGAAGATTATGTCCAAACCTGAAGATAATATTCAAGGTCAGGTGTCACCATACAGAATATGGATCAAAATAGTTTTTTTAGATCCTCAGATCCTCTCAGCTTCATTTAAAAATTATGGTCAGCATGCCACATGTGGTCTGTCTTCTGAAAGCTGCATGTATAAAAACAACAGCAACTTAGGCTATGAATTTGGTAAATTAAAAAAGAAAAAATCACAAAAAAAACCCAAACAAAAACCCCACAACCAAAAACAATTAAAAAAAAACTTTTGTCTTTTTCTTATATAAGTAACAAGATTCTGCATTTGTATTATCACTTCTTCCACGAGGATGATCATCACCTGTATTAACTGCAATTGGCCTTGATAGCGGAGGCTCTTACCATTAATTCTTGAAACAATCAGGCTTGCACAGACCTCTCAAGATCACTTAATTCATGCTTGCAGGCTCAATTCCTGTGTTCTCCAGATAAATTTTTGCTTAAGCTCTTTTTAGGAAGCATCTGCAAGGGACATCCCATAACGTCATTAGGGAGTCTGTTTCAGTGTCAACCCAAGTTTCCTTTTGCTACTTTTTTTCTCTCTGCCTCTCATGTTACGTTTCAATATTAATTCTTGTACAATCCACTGTGGAGATGAGAAACATGACTTTGCATCAAACATCACTTTCTCCTTGGTCTTTTCTCAAGTAGTGAAAAAGGTGACATTTAAAGATTGAATCACAACTAGAATTTCAGATGGTTGTTTCCACAGAAATTATTTCCTACTCTCTCTCATTTAAGATTTTGAAAGATTTGTTGGAAAACAGTATGATCAGTGTTGCGTGAAGAAGTAGATGATTACACCTAGACTGTCAAATTACTGCTTGTTTTCTTCTTCCCCTACCACTCCAGGAAAAGATTAGACACTGGGTTTTAGTACTGAGAAAGAATCATGATGTTGTATAGAGCTCATGTTATATGTTGGCATTTCTTTTCCTTTTGATGCCATATCTGCGTAACCTGTTCTGTTTCTGTATCCCCTCCTCTGGTCGATGTCTACTCTTCTTTGCATTTTTGTTACAGGTTTCAGTTTTCAACAAATACAAAGGCTCTTGTCATCATTCTGTTCCCACTGGCCTAAGTGACTGTTAATGCTTTCTGATATACATTTGACTATACATCTTGAGCATAAAGGTGAAACCTGATTTTTGGACTTTGCTGCCATCTGTCTTAGGCTGATATTGAAAAGAAAAAAAAAGTTAAAAATTAAGATGTGTACACCTCATTGCTTCCAAACTCTTCTTCACAATATCCTCACATACATAGTCAGATTAACTCCAGACTTACAGCTATCCTGTGTTGGAAAGGGAAGAGTAAGGCATATTTCAAGGGTGGTTTGGTTTGGGTTTTGTGGTCTTTTTAAAAGTCTTAGCTGACCGTTACGCAACAGTTGCTTTATTGGTTCTAGAGCATTGAATGCAAATAACGATTAAAGAATTTTTGCTTTCTCCTGTTTCCAACATGATAAAATACCAATAATTCTGAAGCTTGGCTGAGTGAAAAGCTGTTTTTTAAAGGGTGAGGGAATAACTGCTCATTTTTTATCTATCCCTTTGCGTTGCTGAATTCTGTCTCTGAAGAATGCTCTATAGGTTTGTGTGTTTTCTAGATGAGGTAAGCCATCATTCAGGGCATACTGAAAAACAGATCAGTCACCTTTTTTTCACTAATGTAGATGAAATTTATTCTTTCATCTAAAATGAGTGTTACATTATCATTTGTTGACTAAGCATATTGTACCAGCCATGTACTCAGTGGGTTGTCCTTTGGTTTAATTACACTGGGAGAAATTTAAATCTTTTTTCAGGTATAGCTATTCACCACAGTCTTATGTGGCTAAGTAAACCAAGGGTATATTCAAAATGAATGTTGTGCTGGTGCATTTTGCAACTGTGAATTCAAGCCTACCTTCACTTAACTGGCTTGGTGTTCCAGCAATATCCTGGCAACTCTCTACAGACAAAATTAAAAAATTAGGTCATGAACAGGCCTTGTGATGAAATGCATTGATGTGTCTAGAATGTAGAAGCTTTTCATGCAAAAAAAAAAGTGTTTGGACACTATTTTTAGGGTAGTTGCTCTTGTAAAACCTGAAAGTACTTGTAAGCACTTGACCTGGTGTAGCGGGTTAGCGTTGGCTAAGGACCAAAATCCCCCCAGCTGCTTGCTCACTCCCCTGGCTCCATGGGTCGGGGGAGAAAAGATTGAGACCGTGAGATCACTTACCAATTAACATCATGGCCAAAGCAAACTCAGCTGGGGAAAATTAATTTCATTTACTGCCAATTAAAAAGGCATCTCCTTCTCTAACCGTGATGTTTTTTCTGCTGTTTGTAACACTTTTGGTTCCCTCTTTCTTACTCTGTCTGGTGTTTTTTTACCTGTCCTTAAACATGCCTTCACAGAGGCATGATTAACAAGGTTGATGCGCTCATCTGTCTCCTGCAGTGCATCTGTTGGAGGTGTTTGGAACTGGCTGTACAGTCCATGACAGGCACATGGCACTGCACAGCCCCTTGCCACCAACACTCAGACGCAGACACCTCATAATTCCAGAACATGGAGTCTGCTATGTTGTGTAAAATCCCAGCTTTGCAGGCGGTAGAGGATACATCTTGATAGAACCTAGCCTCTTAATCCAACAGTCCAAATCTATATGTTGTCTCATAGATGCAAATCACATTTCCCTATTTCACTTGGTGGGTTCAAAGTTAACAGCTGCCTAGTTACTGGCTGAAGTATGTAGAAATAGTGGGGTTTCCGCAGTGTGATTTTGTGGTGGAAAGAAGACTGCACACTGAGTGGAATTTCTTTTTTGGTGTTTTTTTGTTGTTGTTGTTGTTGTTTGTTTTTTACAGCACAATGTAAATTTGTACAGTTTCTATGTGGGAGAAAGGAAAACTTTTTCTGTTTATGAAGGTACGGTTGATTCTGTGCTTAAAAACTGAGGAACATATTTTTTTCCACAACATACAGCTTATGAATTGTTTTAGAGGGCCTCATGCATTCTTCATGTAAACCTGTGTGCACCTAACACCATAGTACTAGCACTGGAATGGGTATTATTAGAATTGTCTTCACCAATATAATTGCTAATAATCCTGTCAGAGCTCATTGCTGCCTGTAAGACTCTCTGTAAACCTATTTTTATGATACTTTTAAAGTGTCTTTGATATCTTAAGCTAATTGTTGCTGATAAATGCAGCCTGATTTATTGAGCTCTGTGTTGTTACAGAGTTGGGCCTCTACTTGGCACTGAAAAGTCTTTGCATCTTCTGGAAGGCAGAGTGAGACTTAATTTTGTATGGTTTGTTACCTCAGCTCCTTTAAATTGAAAATTCCATGTCCTGACTTTTTTTGCTTGGAAGCCTTTAAAGAGCAAGCTTAAATAGGCAGCACTTGTGTCTCCAGCATAGATTGTTTGAGCATGTTGTCATCTACTATCAGGATCTGCAGACAGCAGCTGCTGGTCATTCCTGCAGAGCTGCCTGCCAGGATGAATAAAATGGTGAGGGAGGAGAGCTGTGAGTGGCAGATGCTTGAAAAAGCTGAGTAACAGTAGGATTATGGGAGCTATCCTGAGACATACAGTTGGCAGATGTATTTAATGTCATAGATATATAGTGTTTCTTTAAACCACTTCAGTGATCCATGTAAACTTTTGCTCCATGTTCTGCCATTGTCTTGTATGTGAGGGGAGAAATGAAAAACACCTGGGATAAGCTGGCTCCTTATCTGTTGAATAGAGATTTATCTAGGGTAACTGCATATGCTGCAAATGTTGAACGCTTTCTGTTTTTATGAAACTTCTGTTTTCCCAGATCATCTACTTGTAAAATAATTGACTTTTGTATTTGATGGTTATTGTGCTCATCACATGCATTTGACAGCAAAGCAGATGTGATTATCCATGGATATTGAGTAAAAGAAAAGAATCCCCACAATCAATCTGGTTCATCTTACAGTGATGCTATATCTAATGTATCATAATCTTATGGCTAAAGTACTGTATTTGCAAAGCTCCTATAAGTATGTTTATAAATTTGGTATTCTGGGAGCTCTTGTTTCTGAAAAAGGAGCATTATAGAAGAGGGTTATATGTATTTTTTTTTCTCTCTTAGAGATTTAAATCTCTGGCATGTGATGATACTAACCATAAAAATCCACAGCTCTTTCTCTATGCTATCTTAGTACATTAGCTGTATTGTTAAAATCAAGCACTTCTAGTAGACTAGGACTGTGTGGTAAAGTAAAAAGATTAGGAAGATAAAAATGTTAAAATATAGTCTAGTCTTTTAGAGTTTGAAATCTAACCAACACAGAAGAAGATTATGCAAAGATTAGATTCCATTGAAGCAAATCTGGATGAAACAGTCAAACTAGTGATGGTTTTTAATGGGACTGAAAAGTAATCAGTGCAGAAAAGTAAAATAAGCATTAGGGAGGGGACACCCAACATTTATTTATTTGTTACCAGATATGAAAAAGAAACAAAATACCTTGAAATGTGCATTAAAATACATTTATGCCTTTGTCCTTTTTGGATACTCACACCATTTGAAGTTGGATATAGAGGAGGTCAGTTATCATAATTTGTAAACCTAAGGAGATTTATTTACAAATTGTGGCTAGAAGGAACATGTGGTGGTAGATTCAGACAGATGTTGCCCTAAATACTCGTGTTTTATGTATGAATAGTGTACACCAGGAAAGATAGATTGGCCTTCAGTCTTGAAATAAATAGAATAATATGACAGTGCTTTCACCCTTTTCCAGGATCTAGTTTTAGTGAGCCTGTTTATTTTTCTGTCCTTGTATGTTTGGTGTTTTTTTTTTGTGGAGACTTTGGTATACAATCTTAAGACCTTAATATCTCCTTTACTGTAATATGTATGGGTTTATATTATTCAGAGACATTTACATAACATGCAGTAAACATTAATCTGGCTAAGCAGTTACCATACCCTCGTATTGCCTTTTTCTTAATGCTATATTCCTTTGTATCTTTTTTCTTTATCTCCTTACTTGTTCAGTTCCTCAAATCTTCTCTCATTTTAAATTCTCAGAATCTTTAATGTTCTCCACATCTATTTTTGAGAGCCAAGTCAAAGACAAACCCAAAATATGTAAACATGTAGACACAAATAGCACCATATTAAGCTGTTTCCAGAATTCAGTCAGTTGTGACCTCTGTGTTGCAGCCACTGATGAGAGTTTACGGTATGTTTAATTTCTGTCAGTCCCAGTGAATGTTGTAGGTAGTGTGCTTAGCAACTGAAATGATCCCTCTGATATGAGTTGCATGAACAGTTATCACAAAATAATTTTTAAAGGGAGGTTTTTAGCGGCTACTGCTTTAGAGTTTGTTCTTGTGGTCACTTTCTGTGACCACAGCAGACTGCTTGTATGATGACTAAAGGTTAGCTTTTCATTTACACTTTCCTAGTCAGATATGATCCTGTTTTGTTGTAATTATAGTGCAGTTTATTTTTTAAAAAAAAACCACTTGGTTTTTCTGTCTTCTCCCAACTAACATATGCAGAAGCAGTTTTTTAAAACCATTTATGGTGGTTTCTTTCTTTTTATTTTCTAGATAGGATACACCTCTCTCTAATACTTCACTTTCTGAGTAAAAATGAACTTTTGTATGACTATATTTACCATTTTATAGTGGTCTGTGTGTTAAATGATGCAATGTAAAACACAGGATAAGATCTCAGGACATACATTAGCGACAGACATTTTGACAGTAAGCTCAAAGTAGTAGATTTCAGCCAGGAGTTTCAAGCATTAACTCAAAAATATGATGTCATCTGTTAATAGGATCTTGCAAATGTGACATTACATAATTTACCATAAAAGCACAGTTAGACCGTTTGGTTATTTTGGCTGCCAGCCTCAGGTGGTTATATTCAGACAGAAGAAACTTTGTTCACTTTGGAGATTTCATGGTTATAGTTCAAAAATGCATATTATCTTCTCATAGATCGTGGCCATTCTGTTGGTTCTTGTCTTTATAATTCCTTAACTTAGATATTTTGTGATCGGTCTTCAGCAAAAAGTAAGAGATTACTATGTTTGAGAGCAGCACAATGTTCTCGGTATTTCCTGTTATCTTACAGGTGGATCCTGTACTTAAGGGGTGTAAAGAGAGGGAGAGGCTTTGGCTAAGACAACAGAGAGAGGTTTTCATTTCAATTTATTAGGACTTTCACTAGTGGTGTGGTAAGACCTTACATTTTTTAATTAATAACTTTATGAAATATTTTACTGTGTTAAATAATAACATATCTGTTATAGACTGGGACAGCTGTTTTGCAGTTACCAGATATCTTTCTCATATGTTGCTGGTGATTTCCTCTCTGCATGTCCATGGAGAGGTTATCTAGTTTGTCCTTGTATTGTGTGATGACAATAAGGAATCATATGTCCTGCAACTTTTTCAGTTCAATCTAATTTCAGAGTTTGGTAGCATGAGGGAAATGTTGGGCATAACTTGTTTTTTACACTGTTTCTGAGGGATTCTACAAGCTCACACACTGGCAGCTCTGTGTTTGCTCTTTTGTAATGAATTTTATTTCTTTCATAACTTGCTTCTGTAAATGCATTCTGAAACTACAGTAGCATCCTTAATTTCAATAGTCCACTATTAGTTGTCATTTTTGGAAGAAAAATTCATTACAGTTAAAGGTGAAAAATGAAGTAAACATTCATCAGAACTGTTACAGGGAAAATAAAAACTGTTGACCAGATTCACTTACATCCCTTGATGAGATTCAGATTTGTTTCATAAAGGTAAATTGTGTAGTATTAATGATTTTTGTTATCTGTTTAATACAGTTTGGCATCATTATTCGTAATAGTGTTGTATGCTATGAAGAGAGTACATGTTAAAGCTGTTAAAATACACCTAGCAATGTGTCAAAACTTTAAAAATATTTCCCAGCTGGGAGAATAGCATCAATTCTGTTTAGGAGCTGCATTTTCTGTTTGACCTGACACAGATGGTGAAAGGCACAATTGAAACACAGGCTAAAAGAGAGCAGAGTGATGGCAGATTTGACCAGTGTATGTTTTTAACTGGGTCAAGTGAAGACTAAATGCTTCAGGAACATGAAAAAGAAACTATTCCTATAAAATGTAATGAGAAGCCTTTTGTCCCTGAAAACAGCTCCATGTGGGATTCAGGAGTCAACAGAAAAACACTGAGCCTGAGTTCACAGTCTGGCCAGCACAGTTAGTAAAATCCTTGAAAATGAAGAAGAAGTAAATAGAAACTAAGTGTGCTTACTTCTACCAGGAAAACCTGTGAATGTTACCCATGGTCATATAAGATTTGCACTTTGAAAAATGAGAATAATTCAAAAGAGAAACAGCAGACTGTCCAGGTGTTAGAGAAAATGGCAGTAGAGGTGAACACAGGGCTCAGGGGTTTAGCTTATGGGAAAGAGATGGAGACATGACTGGATTACTTGAACACAAGTGAAAATTGCTGTTACTAAATAGTTCTTTTTCTTATCACAGTAAACAAACAAAAACCAAAGGACTAAAAGGCAAAGGCAGAAAAATTCAAGGTAAGAATTTGAGAATGTTTAAGGGAACGTGTTTAATTCCTGGATCAGCAACTGGAACACAGTAGACACTCTTCCCTGTGATGCCTTCAAATCAGAGATTGCCTTTTGGAGAGTTACTTCTTTGCCAAAGATAAGACATAGAATTTAATATTGGGTTTAACTAGAAGTTATGTAAGCACCTGTGGCTTGTAAGTTTGACTGTGTACTAATGGATATTCTGGTCTGTTAATCCATGTAAATGGATGATCCTTTTTGGCGCACTTGCTGCCAGGTTGCTCTTGGATGTGTTACCTAGTTAATCTGCCTTTCTCATGTTTTCTTGCAGTGAAATAAAGAAGGAGGTATGGGAACAGTGCCTCCAAAAGTTATGGCAGAGGCAACAGAATGAAAGCACGTGTGATACTTTAGAAAGTGAGGATACAATGCTGGCGCTAAGATGTGGTGAATTGAGAAGGAAGGCAGGGCTGAGAAAGTTGGGTGAGGTGGTGGTGAGGTTGGTCTCATAAAGGAAGGAATTTTAAGAACTAGACTGAGTTCTCAGGAGCAGGGTCTTAAGGAATGTGGAGATAGTCACTGATATTTTTTCTAATAGAAATAAAGAGCAGTAATTTTAACAGCTGAAAGAACACATTGACGTGGCTGTGTTACTGTAACTTTCTGGTGGGCTAAAAGAACAAGGTAATTAAAATCAAACCAATGTCAAAAACTGTCAGCAGAAAGGGCTAAAAGAAAAGAACAGACTGACTCTTGAAAGAGAAGGTAGCTGTTGTATCATCAGAGTAAAGCAAATATGGCATGGAGAATCTGAGACTTCAGGAGTGAGACCCAAACAGATGAGGTGATATGTAAGAGAAATCCTAGGGCAGTGTCTGTCCTTTGGGTCCTGTGTGTGGCTGTGAACACCCAAATAGGCAGCAACACAGTGAGGAGTTCTTCAGTTGCAGCAATAAATCTGGGTTTTATCAGTATGTTTAATTGTGTTGACCTGAGTTTATGAAAGGCTGACATCCATGCTATGTTCTTCACTGTTCCCACTCTGTGATGCAAAGTACTAAGACGGAATGTGAAGATGCAGTGAGCAACAATGTTAGAAGACATGTCAATTAAAAAAAATAAAATTTATTAAATACTGTAGAGTTCAACCTTACTGTTCTAGGTACAGTCGGAAACTGCTCAAAAGCTAGTGTACTCAGGAATATGAGAGGCATCTGGCAAGTGATAAAAATAGTCTCTGAGTAGCAATAATATTTTCAGTCATAAAGCTGCCACTAAAACGAAAATAACAAACCTTTAGTTTTTTAAAAGCACATAATTCCAAATCAGAATAAGTGCCTTTCTAACTGAGATGACCATTTGAATTAATGATATTGGTTCATTTATCTTACCAGACTGAGGTCCAAATGATCTACAGTTCTGAATACACACAGTAGATGGTGCCATACTAACAGGAAGTTAGTATATTCATTGTCATGTAAAGACTCATTATTCCTTTCTCAAAACCTGTGCAGAAAACTGTCAGATTTTCATACTGATTCCATTCCATGTCAGTTTTTCATTGGTTTCCATACCTCATGAAGAAGAAACATGTCAATTTAAATACAGATGAAAGTAAGAGTCTGTGGGATTTGGTTGTCTGAGCAGATAGCAGTTCTCAGGTAAATTGGTGGTCACTGTTGTTATGTGGATTTTACTTAAGCAGCATTTGCTGTTATTTCAAGCATTGCTATAGAACATTGAGATGCTGTGGTTGGGTTTGAAGGGAAAATCATATTTTTGTGGGTACTCTTCCACAAATCATGCTAACAACTTTTATATGTTATTTACTACATTTAAATTATTTAATTTACAAAACGTTAAGCAACATGGGAATAAATATTTATAGTATACACAAAATACTTAATGTGTGAATTTTCATTTGTTTCTCATATCATCTCTGCAATATATAAAATCTCTGTCCTTTTCCCACTTAGTGCATTATAAGTTTGTATTTTCCATAGCTTTTCCTTTAAAGGCAAAGTCATGTAATTTATTATCTTTTTAACTAAGCAACAAACATTTGAAGGAGAAAAGGAAACAGTTATTGTTCACAATGTCTAAAGCTGTATTTTGTTTTAATAAATGCTGATGTCAATTACAGTTTAAAACGATGGAAGGAATTATGTGTTTACTAAGGATTCAGAATATCTGAGTGTCTCCAGTTGAAGACAGAAATGTCTTTCAGTGTCAACGGAATCTTTCTAAAGACAAAATGCCAAGAAAAGGCAGTTTGATTTTCCTATTATTTCCATGACTGGGAATCCAGAAAAATCTGCTTTAGGACAGTAACACTAACCTTTCTAACTTTTTCTTTATGAAATTGACACAACAAGGGGTAAAAATATTAAGTTATTTCAGTGGTGACATACCTAACTATAATCAGCTTCACGTATGCCAGCAGTTCAAATTTTAGCATCTTTCTTCTGGAGTTACATATTGTGATGGAAAAATTTGGTACTAAGGTCCTGTGTTTGAAAAGGGCCTGAATTGTATGGATGATTAAAATGAAATGTTAATGCTAGTTGAGAATCAAAAGGTATTTACTATAATAGATACCAGTGTATAACACATGGTTAGAGAGATTTCCAAATTTGGTCATCTTGAGTTTCTTTGCCCTTTTAAAATTAGAAATTCTTAAAGAGACTAAGGATAAAACACCAAGTTAGTTAGAACTTTCAGATTGTTTTATTTCTTCCAATGTTGTCTTGGCAAGGAAACATTAAGCCAGTAAGTAAGTATCTGAAGGTTTCCCGTAATCTGGTTTTATCTCTATAAATTGCATTTTTTTTTATTCTGGGCTGTACTACTTTGTAGTAATATTCACAGATTGTCTTATTCTATGAATGGTGATGCTAAGAATATAGAAGAGAACCTAGTTATTCTTTGTGGAAGAATGGAACAGTCGTCAGTTCGTGTTAGTAGCACCAGTGTCTTAGAAAATTATACGAACTAACAGATATACTGTTTTATATACAGAGATTATCTTGTTTCTGTGTTTAGAATTTCTATATTGTGTATGCGCTGAGAAAATCTGAAAATAGGGCATGTTGCATTTCATAGTTGAAAAACAAATGCAACATTTAAAAAAAAAAAAAAAAAGATATCTGGCCCAGCTATATTCTGAAAACAAAACACCTGTCACCTTTTCTAGCAAAATCAAAGAGAGTGTACATTTCTTTACAGCTTACTCTATTTTCTGGGAAGGAGTTCATGAATTCTTCTGAATGCCTTGAAACATGTTTCAGGTTCTCTTATTGTTGTATTCTTCAGCATTTGTTTCCTCTTTCCTTGAGCCTAATTTCTCTGCTCAACTGAGAACAGAAAACATTTAACTTTTTTCAATTTCTGCTACAGATGACTGTTTGCCTTTACTCCCCTTTTCTCCTTCATTGTCTTTCCTTTTCTTTCTTTTTCCACATGTGTGGAATGCTGCCTTTGTCCTTCTTGTTGGCATTCCTTTCTTGACCCGAGTTTGCTGCCAGGTACCCAGTATTGAGGGTCATCTATCAAAACTAAGGCAAATAATGCTAATTTGAGTAACCACTGATTAATTTTGGCTATATTCTCCTGTCATTTGGGCTCCATTTGTTAACCTAGATTTAAGATCTGAGACAATATTTTGCATATATCCTTGATGTTTAGCAATGTATAGAGTCTGATTAAAGATTTTGTGAGATCTTGATATAGTTGTGGGATTTTTATAGTGATCAAAATTTATTCTCTTTTTCTGGTTTGAAAACATGGAGGCTTGTTTCCTTGTTTTACTTCAGAAGATGGTAAAACACTGAAGACCAGAATATTGGCTGAATAAACTGTCAGCCTTGGGTTTTGATAAAATTGGAAATGTCGCACTGTTTCCAAGTAATCCCTTAGCAGGTCTGATTATTTCTGAGGCCCTCCTTAAAGCTGTATTAGTATGCTTCTGGAACATTAAAGTCAGACTGGTTTTCTGCCTTTCCAATTACTGTTCTGCATAGTAAAAAAAAAGGAGACAAAAGGAGCAGTGAAATGATAACATACCCAGATATTCTCTAAATGCTGTCAATTGTATCCTCACAAGAGGGAATTAGAAATACGTCAGCCGTGAACAGTGAAATAAAATGTTGAACACATCTGGTAGACAGAAGAAATTCTTTCCTTTCCCTTCTTTTATCTATGCACTAGTCCTTCTTCCTGCTTTCAGACTGTCCAGCAGTCTTGTTTTATGTATCTATAAATAATATGTTAAAAGACACAAATGTTAAGTCATTCCAAGTGAAAGCAATGTAATACCAGAGAACTACCTCCATCTTGTATTCCTCAGGCATTCCTGATCCCTTTCCTGCAAATAACTGCAAAT
>JAWWEW010000088.1:29788158-29804423 GCA_035583185.1 Anabacerthia variegaticeps
GCTTGAGTAGGATATTTTGGTGTGGTGAACACTTTTCAATCCCAAAGACATCACAAAAGCAAAGTTCAAAAAAGACAAATTCAGACTCGAAGCAAGGCAGTGCTTAGTAATGAAGGCAATTATCTGTCGAAACAGATATGTTGAACATCTGTTGTAGGTGTGTAAACTTTTTTTCTCCATATCTTTTGACAGACTTGTCAAAATATGAGACTTAGTTAGAATTTATCATTAAAATATTGTAGAATATGTAAGAAAGTCGAGGTAAATTGTCTCAATGGTGCCTGTTAGCCTCAATATCTATGAACCTATGTGAAGGAGGAACAGGTAGTAGCTGATGGACTCTTCTATTAGGCTGTTCAAGATACCATCTTAACAACTTTCAGAAAAGTGCTTCCTGGATCCATGTCCACAATTAATCATTTCATGGATTCTCGCATCTTTCCTTTGAGCTACCCTGTGGCTGCATCTCAAAGTTCTTCAACATCTGATTTGAAAACCTGCTTTGTTCTCACTCCACTCCCAAGACTGCTGGCAGTGATCATGATTACACGACAGTCAGGGACATCATTAGAGCTGGCCTTGGAACTGTGTATTAAAAACACAGGGAAAACTGCCTAGCAGGGTGCATAAGAAAATGTCAAATCCGTTGTTTTGTTAAATATTGTTGGATGAATTGACCTAGAGAGAAGGTATGAGTTTGGCTTGTGCCAGCTGCTGCAAATGTACTGTGAAAGCATGTCCAAGTGCTAAGTATTCTTCAAACAATTGCCTTGTAGAGCTTTCTCCCACATTAGATAAGCCCCATAAATATCTGTGATAACTCACAGATTTTCTGTGCTTTTAAACAAGGCTTTCATTAATACATTGGATGTGTTTAATATTTTATTCTAAATATCTTAATTCTGGTAGGCTAAATGAGCTCAGAAATTGAATCATATTAGTGTCATCCTCGCACAGAAAAGTACTATGCATTCGTACAGGCTTTGGGATTTTAGGTCCTTTTATCTTTGAAATAATTGTTTCTTAAACCTTTTAAATATTTCATTAAAATACAGAAAGGAGGAAAACTGCTAAAGCATGCAAGACACAAAATTTTAAGGAAGGTTTGAATCTTTTAGTCTCCTTTATTTTTTTCCTGTAACTGCAGGGACTTCTTGTGTTTTTAATGAGAAGGACTGCTCTTAGCATTTTTTGGGAAAGTTTAGAATGTGGAGGAGGTGGAACTTCATTGAAGTGAGCTGTGTTTTAATCTTACTTCCATGAATATCCCTTTTCTCTCACTTCAGAGAAGAGGCCAGAAAGAAAAAGAGCCCTTCCCCGACAGGAAACAGAAGTACAGGGGATAACAGGGAAAGGAAACAAAAGCAGAAGTCTCACATTCCTAGAGGTAGTTTGGATTTAGCAGAAACCCTTGAACAAACCTGTTTCTGTGATATCTTTGGGGGCCAATCCAGTGATGCCCAAATAGTATCATGATGCATCTAGAGGTGTATCTGTATTTGCAGACAGTGCCTGTTGTTTCCATGTTATTTATTAAATACACTTTTGCAGTTGGTAATGCTCAATGCAACTACAACAAGGCTGGGATGCTAGTATTGCCTTATATGCAAGCATTAGCATAAGCTTTAGAACTAATTTCAGTGAGACTTTGGAGGCTCAAGTCTCTGTTTAGTGCCTTCTTGCTTTGTCCTTCATTTTTTCCATCATAACTGCAAGTTACTTGTCTCAAGTGTCACCAGTAAATTTGTGGTGACATAAGGAACTGTATAGGAGTTCCTCAAACTGCAGTGACCAAATCATGGAGCAGCCATTTCTTTCATTTTCATTATCTGCCCTTACTCTCTTCGCTTATTGAACGTTTGAGGTAAAAGGAGAAGATTAGTATTCTTGCAAGTATTATGTCAGTCCATTTCTGGGATAAATACACCTAGTTTTCCAAATTATGAATACATGTTTTTCCTGTTCTAACAACAAAAAAAGTCCCCCAAATAACACCCATTAAACAATCTGTAGCAATAGATTTTGCAGTAATACATTTCTGTGAACCCAGATAGGTTTTGCTGTCTGATCTCCTGCCTAAAGCAGATGTGACAGACTCTCTCACTTTATGAAAGAAGCAGGGAACCAGTAGGGAGCATTATAAGATGCGTTAACATAGCACTGAGGTTTTATATTTTGGCAAGCATTCTGCAGCTGCAAGGTGTTCCCTAATGGAAACGAAGTTATTATTTCTTAACCAAGTTTGGCACACAAGTCAGACATGCTGAAGAGTGGCTGCAGAAGAAGCTAGCCTAAAGTTTGTGTTAAAAGGTTGCCAGAGAAAGCCTGAAGTGTTCTCCTTCCAGTGAAAAATTTTAAGTGCAATATGGATTGTTTTGGGTTTTTTCACCCCCAGAATCCCACTGTGTTTCTGTATGTGTTTTTGGCATGTTAGAATGGAGTTAGTGTTACCCTTTTTTTTTTTTTCCCCCCCCCCCCAGAATTTCCTTTATGACATCCAGTGTAAGAGTCTTTCTACAAAAGGTAGAGGATTATAAGCATTTTGGGAGTACAGATTGCTTATGTCTTTTTTTTTTCCTGTAGGAAATTAAAGATGTTATTTATAGTGCAGTAAAACAGTGTGTGGTAATCTGTAAGGCAAATAAATTTTCACGTAAGTTCTGCAGGTATTGTCTTTTTCCTGAGAAACTCTGTGCAAATGCTTTGTATTCTATTTTGTGTTGAAAAAACATATGTAATCTGTAATACAATATGACACCTACAATAGATATCCTTTTGATCAGTTTGGTTTTATGTATTCTACATTTTTAGTTGTCAAAGGGCTGTCTTCAGCAGCTATAATGGAGAGCCATCATCCCCTTGCTTCACCTAAGGATGGAGTCCATTAAAGTATACTAGCTGCTGGGGTGAGCTAGTGTTTACAAAGTGTTTAACATGTATGGAGGGAAGAGTGATGACAAAACCTATTCTAAACAGTATTTCTGCAGATTTTGAAATATACTGAAAAATGCATTTTCCCATTGTTAGGCTACTTTAGTGCCGCATTTTGATGGTATGTGTAGTCAGAGAGCTGGATTATTGTAGCAAACTGACAAAAAAACTGAACAAGATCCCTCTTCAACATAAATGTAACTATGAATGGGCAGTGGACATAAACAGCAATTTTTCCTGATTACTATTTATTTTTTTTTAAATTGGATTGTCTTCTAACTAGCCATGTTTCATTTAGAAATTGGTTTTTTTCTTGAACACTGGAATTTGAGTTTCAAAAGTCAGAAAGTTCTTCATTTCTTTCTTTTAGTCAGATTGCATAAGAAATATTGTAATAATCCAGGAAAGTAATAAAAAGAGTTACCTCTCTTTTTCTTCCCTTCCACCATGACTAGTTGAAGCACACTGACTGCACTACTGGAGTTTCATGATGAAAGCAGATAAGACAGCAGGTTGCTCACAGGTAACTGGGACCCTTTTGCAATAAAAGGGTGCAGACTGCAGAATTATTTAGCTACAGTGCTGACCAGTGCTTCAAGTGGGCTATGATTTTATCCCTAATGATTCTGCTGCACAAATTCAACCTATTTTCCAGAGGAAAATGCAATGTTTGGTCCTGAGCACTTAAGACCAGAATGGTAGTTTTTTTGGTGGTTCTTGAATGATTTTACGATTCACATATCTTGATTAAGTTTGGTGAATAACCACAACCCACTGTCCTTGGTTAGGCTGTTAAAACCAGAAGTTTATTATGCGATATTATTTTTTCAAGGCTTGAAGTATAATTTATCTGTAAGATTAAATACTTCCATTAAATACCTCCATTAGGTATGAAACAAAGTGTGAGGTACTCTTGTTTATGAATCTGGAAACACATAGGATCTTCAAATCTCAAATTAGCAATTTCTTCCTAAATAATCCTTATCCTTTAGCAAAGGGACCAAACTCCAATGCTTACTGAAGATATAACTTGCTATTTATTTTCATCATGACTACTTACATCAGTTTTTCAATAATTCCGTTAATTCCACTCTTGTGGAATTAATTAGAGGTTTTTCTATTAAGACTGGAAATAGTTGGAAAAGAAATGTAAAGCAAATGTATTTTGTTTTTTACTTTAGCATGAAAACAAGCATTTTTTTGTGGGGCATAATATATACGCAGCAAAAGACTACAGAAAAGAAGGAAAACAATTTTGCAAAATAAGTTCTATTACTTTGCTTATAGATAAGGGTATTAAAGAACAATTGTTCTGTGAATACAATCTACAAGATTGCTGTATTTGAGTTTGCATTTGCAATACAATAATAATGATTGCTATATTGTTAGAGGACTATTAGCTGCTCTCAGCCATCTTTTAGCTGAATTTTCTGAAAAGAAAATTCAGTTTGCAGAAAAGCGTTTTGGGTTTTTTTCTTACAATGTTTTGTGTGTGAGAAGCACAAGCTGGGGAAAGATGAAAAAATATGATGAAAAAAGTCATGTTTGATCAGAGTGGGGATAACAGCTCCCACAAAATTGTTGCAAAATAGTTTCACAATAAAACTTGTTTGTCAGTAATGTGGTGTTTGTATTTATAACGAAGGAACTAAGTGAAATACAACACTGTTTTAATCATATCTTCTAGTAATATCTGAAAATGTCTGATTCAAATGGCTGGCTTTGTTTTGCCTAAAATTTACCTGTTTTCATCAGTCAAAATCTTTTTGAGCTTTTGTGTGTGCATGCTTTTGTTTAAATTAGTATGATCTATTCTCATAATAAGCCTATTTCCTTTGAAGTACAGGAGTGCTTAGATTTCGAAGTTTTTCCATCCAACTTCATAATAAAAGTAATCAGAAACTTACACTCTGTGGAGTGTTTATTTTGAGGTATTCCTTCAAGGATTCAATAGGTTTAGAAAATATTTAGAAACACTGGTGTGTGTGAGTCTGAGCTTAACCATGTGTTGCAGCACCTGCTAGTTGTTACTATTTTATGTTGAACAACAGTTTCAGCAAAATTCCAGTTCTGGTGTCACACTTGAGGTTACCAGAGTATATAAAACAAACTAAAATAATCCTGTTATTGCACTCAAGAATGCTTCCTCTTCAATTTTCTTTTTAAAAGGAAGGAAGAAGAAAATGGTGTCTAAAAGGCCGCTCTGTTACAGTAGCCATCCCAAGACAAAGCAAAGAGTCGTCAAGGGAAATGATGACCTGTGATGAGTTTCGTAGGTTAGCAGATGTGATGCTAAAGTTTGATCTTAGTTACTTCTCGTCATATTTTTCTTCTAGTCTGACTGGAACACTTTCAAATTCTTTAAATAATTTTATTCTCTGGCACAAAAGGGGGGGGGGAAACACAAAAACAAATGAATAAACAAACAAAACAAAAACAGAAACCAAAATAACCCCATCCAAAACACAAAACAGTGGAAACCTGGTTACAATTGATTTCCTCTCTCCTTGCTTAGGGTTTCATTTCATCATTTTAAGCATACTTGCATGTTCCTTCCTGTTCCTAATTTTCTCTCATGAAAGTTATACCTTTGATCTAGCTACAGTAATTGCAAAATATTTGAGAAATTATCTAATGTTCTGACTCGAGGTATGTAGGGAAAAAGATAGAAGTGCATGGATCTATGTAATAGTCTGTGAAGCTGTTGGATTAACTACAGGCTGCTGGACATTATCCTGAAAAATTAGCTGCTGATATAAATTTAATGTGTGTCTTAGTACTATATTTTAGTTTCATCTGCGTTATTTGAAAATATGGTCTCACAGTTAGTTGAAAGGAAGTCCAAGTTATTTTCTGTGCGGGCTAGACAGGGCTTTTTGTTTTGGTTTGGTTTGGTTTTTTTTAGTGATTGACAAAGGTTTTGTGTACTTGGTTTTCCAGGATATATTTATAGAAGCAGTGTTTCTTTGTGGCTAGTTACTGAAACAGTCTCAAATCTGGAATAATTTTATTCAATCATCTTCTGGAACTTTGTTTTTTTCAGAACTTGGTTTTGTATATAGCCCACCATTGTACGTTGCCCTGTCTCTGCAGTGAGACATGGCAAGGATTTACATGGGAACCCTGCAGCAATGGTTGTAGGTGATGTTGTTTGCATTTGGATGTTTCTTAAATCTTAGCATCTCAGATTAGGGTGATCACCTAAACTATTTCACTTAAGAAAGTCTTAAGTTACAAATTCTGGAGTTATAAATGCTCTCCTTGGTTTATTTCATGCTGGATTTTGCTATATTTCCATCTGTCTGTTTTCAGAGAATCCTGTCTTATTAGCATATTTATTAGTTTTCTGCAAAGTACTAGACTTTATCTGTAACGTATTTTGCTTGTTCTTACTTTGCTTTTTTTTTTTTTTTTTTAAGCAGTGTCAAAGTTTTTAAAGAATCTTACAGAAGAAGAATCTGTTTTACTGCTATTTAAATAAGGAGAACTATGATATCCTTGCCTAGGGTAAAAAGAACTTTGGAATCCTTTACGGTTGCTAACACAGGAAATCCAACAATATTGCTTTAAATAGCTAAAATACCTTGAAAAAATCAAAACATATGGCTTTAAAAATTTAAATAAGTGGAATATGAATGAGAACACATTGTGAAAAACAAGTCTTTCAGAAATGAGATTTCACTCAATAATGAGATTTTCACTGCAATAAATAGTGATTTTGCAAGCAGCAGGAGGTAGTATTGCTGCAGATCATGGTCTTCTGTGATAGGTGGTGCAGCTGGTTCAGAGTTCACATTCTCTCTGCTCCAGCTCTTGGGCAGGATTGTCACTTCACTTAATCAGGGCTGGAGTGTTTGAGCTGCAAACTGAGTGGGTCACAGAGCTGATCCTGTGCCAGTCTGGCTCAGGGCAGGCAGGCTGTACTTGCTCCAGTGTCTTCATAGGTACATCCCTGTGGCTTCCAGGTGAAGAGGAACAGCTGTTTCAGAGCAATGGAGTGTTTGGGCTGATAAACCCACAGCTATCAGCACATAGGCCCATGCAGAAGCATACTCACACACCACCACTCGCACTCTATTCCCATTGCTGTCTAATACCATGGGATCTGTTCTATTCCATCATCGCAGGAATCCTCTTTCTACCTATTATCCAGGATAATGAAGGAGGACTGTCATTGGTCTTGCCTGTTACAGATTTTCTGTACAAAAATTCTTGATTTGATTTAAGTGATCATTTAACTTAGTGTCAGGCAGCTCAGGTCCAAGTCAGAAGGTGGCCCTAGAAAGTTCAGGATGCTGACAACGGAACAGTAATTTAAGGGAATCGTGAAAGTTGGAGTTACAAAAGTACTTGAGGTCATGATAAATCACACTTGCTTCATTATCGATCCATAGGATGACTGCTTTCACTTGGGCTAAAGTACGGAGAGTATTTGATGTATAATAACCTGAGCTAACTGTTCCACTAAAGCTTCACTCAGACTTAAGAAGACCAAATTGGATAAATTTTCTTGATTAATCTTAGTATTTTTGGAAGACTTCCTAATGCTATGTGATAACTGGCATGAAAGCATCATCTTAATCTGAAATTAACATCAAGTACATGTGGTGGGTTGACTCCAGCAATGTACCCAGCAATGGTGCTCTGTCTCTCCTGTCAGCTGGACAGAGGAGATAGCCAAAGATAGCTGAATCAACAGAGGAACAGGGAGGGATCACTGACCTGTTACCCTCATGGGCAAAAGCATCAATTCAGGGACATTCACTTATTTCTTACCAAATCAAAGCAAGGTAATGAGAAATAAAAATCGAATTTTAAAAGACCTTCCCCTCTACCACTTCTTTCCAACCTCAACTTTTTGGCAGTCTGGTTGGAGTGCTCTCTGCCCCTGGTCCCACCTCCACGTGGCCCGCCGGGTCCCCGAGCTGTTGCAGGAAAGACCACCCAAATGCTGGGTAGGCAGGAAGCAAAGAGAGCTTTATTCCCAGGGTCATGGGTATTTATAGGGGTCTCAGGGGGAAGTGAGGTCACATCCTGGACCTTGGGGGACAGAGGGTAGGAAAAGGGTTAACAACAGACAGCAAGGGACAGGGGACGCTTTCTCACCAAACCTGTTTGACCAGTTTCTTGCATACTAATTGGGGCGTTACCAGTGTTTTGGGGACAGACAGAGACAGAGACAGCCAGGGACAAACTCTGTTTTACAATGAATAAAACCATGAGTGTAAAACATTATGGTGAGCTTTATCATCTTCTGAGGCTTATTGCCACACAACTTCACTCCTGAATTCCTCCTCCCACGCAGTGGCACAGGCAGTGTAGGTTGTGGTCAATTCATCACATATTGTCTCTGCCACTCCTTCCTCTGCACACTTTTCGCCTGCTCCAATGTTGGGTCCCTCCCACAGGAGACAGTTCTCCACGAACTTCTCCACCATAAGTCCTCCTTCCCAGTGGCTGTAGTTCTTCATGAACCACTCCAGCATGGGTCCTTTCCATGGGATGCTGTCCAAGGAACAGGCTGCTCTGTGGTGAGTCCCTAGTGAGGCCACAAGTACAGCCAGCAAACTTGCTTCAGCATGGGCTCCTCTCTCCATGGGTCCACAGGTCCTGGCAGGAGCCTGCCCCATGTGGGCTTCCCATGGGGTCTGCTTCAGGGACATCCATCTGCTCCAGCATTGGGTCCTCCACGGGTTGCAGGGGGACAGCCTGGCTCACCACGGTCTTCCCTACAACCTACAACCTACAACCTCTGCTCTGGTGCCTGGAGCACCTCCTCACCCTCCTTCTCCACTGACCTTGGTATCTGCCGGATTGTTTCTCACTCCTCTCCTCTGGCTACAGTTGCGCAAGTTTTTTCCTCCCTTCTCAAGTACATTATTCCGGCAGCACTATGACCATTGCTGATGGGCTTGGCCTTGTCTTGGAACCAGCTGGCACTGGCTCTGTTTAACATGGAGGGGAAGCTTCTGACATTCTCTCACAGAAGATACTCTTGTAGACCCCCAATTACTGAAATCGTGCCACGTGAATGCAATAGAGCACAACAATCTAGAGGTTTGAAATTTTTCTTTGGCGATGATTTCAGTGAAAAGGACAAAATTTAATTACAAACAAAACTATTTTCTTGGTCAGTGATGCACTTCAGAATGTGCAATCTGTCAGTTTCTAGGGAAGGGTATTCTAAATTTTTTCTCTTTCTAATAAAACACTTCAGCTGTCATAAGGTGGTTTATAATTCCTTGTCTTTCACAGCAGCTCTGATTTAAATTAAATGCAGCTGCTGTTTAGGAAAAATTGCAGCATATAGGTTTTGCTTTCTTTCCAGTCTTGCTTGATCAAATGTAAAAGATTCTTGGTTTTGAAACAATTTGGTCCCTTTGGTATCAGTCTGTCGAAAAGGTATATGCATTCTTAAAAGTCTTTCAGAATTTTGATTGATATACATATTAGCCTGTGACAATGTTACTGCTTTTTTTGCAGGCTTTATACATCATTTTGCTTACACTGGAATGTTGCTATTTAAATGTAGCTATTTCTAGACAATTGCTCTGGGAGAGGAAAATATTTATAAGCCATAGTAGTAAATGCATGTGATGTTTTACACTCGATTCAGTTGGAAGCAGCTCACATGTGTAGAAAAGATAGGATTAAAAAAAATACCAAAAAATATTTCATCTGTTAAAGCAATGATGCTAGTTTTGCTAATGCTGGTGGTCAGTTCTAAGGTGTTAACTACACCATTCTCCTAAATTTGATATATATTCCCATAGGTAACTTTCCAGCTGTAAATTGTGAACCAAATCCAGTGTACTGGTTTTTTACTGTTGCTGTGTTCTCTTATGACTGTTTAAGTATCTGTGCCATTTAGACAGGGTCGTGTTCAAGTCTTCAGATGTTTGTAACACGATCCACATTATGGTTTGTGACATTACTAAAAAAGACACATTCTCAAGGGGAAGTGCTCCCAGAATTAGAATTACATCAAAATCAGAATGAGTCTGTCTGTGTTTGAGCTGAAAGTTTTACTAATATCTTAGTGCTTACATTAAAAAGTGACAGACTTTTTCAGGGACCCTGAGATACCACGCATAGATATGCAGAGGCAATTGTAATACATTTCTTGGCAAGCTTTATGCAAAATGAGGTGAAATCAAACATTGAATTAGTGTATAAATACTAGTGTACATTTACTACTTTGTCTCATCAACAAAATTGGGGTTTATAATTAGCTGATAAAATATAGAGGCTAGTAAAGCAAACTGCAGTTACAGTTCTTACTCTCTGAAGTTTGTTTAGATATTTGTGACATGTCCTAAATGTGCTATCTTTAAAAGATGCATTATCATTTTCATAAGGAAAATGAAGTTATTTGCGTTCCTTAATATAGACAGAAATTATATATATGTGGATGAATATCTTACTAAAAAGGGAAATAAATCAGTAATTAAACTCCACAGATCAAATAGAGATAATTAAAATAAATATAAAAATTGGCTTTACAAGCCATAAAAAGAAATACATCTGTATTAAAAGGAAATACAACCAAGTATAAAATCAGCTTGACTTGTAATGTTTTTCACAGCTCTTGAACATCTGTGCAAAGCACTTTACTAGTGTAAGTGATGATGGGTTTGCTTTTATCAGCAAAGATTTTATTTACAGGAGTAGAAGGCTATAAATACAATACACTGCTGAGCTCACAAGTCTAAGTTGGATTGCTTCCATCAAAATTTTGTTACAGAGCTGCTCTGGTTCTGCTTTGAGGCTTTTTTTAATGAAGGCTCCTGTCTCCATGTTGCATCCTGCCTGAAGGTCATAGAAACAGTAATTGTCTGCATGATCACACCTTCTGGAAAAAAAATAGTATGTAGTGAATTTTGTGAAATAATTTTTTATTGCAATAATTTTCCTTCCAAATTTTCTACATATTTGCACAGCAACACTATATTGACCATTGCCTTCCTGTTTTCTTGGGGTTTTTTGACCTTTTAGGACTTAAACTTTTCAGGTCCATAATCCAAAAAAGCCATTTTCCCTTTTGTTTTACTTAGTTGTCAAATTATGGGGTTTTCTTCTATGCTTTCAACATAGTTCAAATTTGTGGTAACACATTGCTAGAATAATCCCCGGACTTCAATTGTATAATTAATGCCTGCCCTGTATTCACAGGTCTGAAGTATTCAATGCACCTTTGGATACTTAGGAAAACAACTGGAACTCAAAAGGCTCCTCTCAGAAAACGCCTATCAAAAACTGAGGAGACCTAAATTTTATAGGTAGCAGTTATCTGCAGTGTCATGTCTAATTGTCTTACTTTTCTAATAGAGGGAAATAAATCAAGTATTTTCCTATGAAAACATAGTAAACTTTTGATGTGAAATGAACATTAGATTGATCCAAATTTTTGCTAATTCCAGGGCATATTTCTTCTCTTAATGTGGAAAAAATCTCCTATGATAGTGGTGTAAAAATAGCAAAGTTATGTAAAAATAGAGAACCATATATAAGTAAAATGAAAAAAAAAAAGGATGAAAAATTCCAATATTTGAAATCTTTAGTTAATTTTTAAATCTTAAGGAAAATATTTAAAATCTTTAAAGAGTTAAATTAATACTCAAACAGCTATAAATCTAGTAACAAACCCTGAAGAGGGTACTAAAGTGATAGAAGTGATATGAAATTTTGGATTAAACAGAACACCTCATGTAAACATGCCTGGACTTTTGTTCAGACATTTATTTGTCTTTTGCTTTAGTCAGCAGAAGGAAAACTTAATTCTCTATAAGAAGGGCAAAGTCGCCCCTATTCTACAGAGCATGTGCAATTACCTAGCATAGCCTGCACTAATTTAGTTGCTGTTAATTATGGGCTGCATAAATCTTCCAATGAAAAAGCTTTATTTTCTTCACTTATATTTTTGCTAGATTAGAACAGTTAGGTCTAAAATTTTCTATACCATGAATAGATTAGTTAAAGTTTTGTGAAAAATGTCCTTTGAAGAACAAGATTAGAGAAACTATATTGCTGATCTGTTTTAAAGAAAAGAGAAATGCCTTCTTACAGAAAAATTGCTTCACATTTACACTGGTGAGTGACTACTTTAAAATTAATGGGCTGGTGACCAAGGTGGAGGTGTATACTTACCATCACTGTGAAAATTTACCTCCAAACTAACTATGGTTTTGTAGAAAAGATGGAGATAATGCCACTGTTGAAAGATATCATCTACTGGAAGGATATTTTGCCACCTGACAGCACCTGGCTGCCAAGAACAGTAGTTACTCATTACCCCACTAAAGCACCCCAGTGTAGTGACTTGAGGGGGGTGAAATGGAAGAGAGAGGGCAAGGGAAATAAATCACATGGGAATGCAGATACGAAGAGAATGACAAAGTGGGCACTGCAACTGTCACAGGAGCACTGGCCAGGACCAAAGCTTAAAGGAGAAAATAAAGTAGGAGTGATCACAGGTACCAACAGGAACAAGGGCCGAAGATGTGCAGGTTTTAAAGTATGTACCTTTTGAAGTGGACAGTTGGGGATTCTCATTTCTACACTCCTTTCTGTTCATCCATAGCTAAAAGCAAACTGAAAGGTTTTTTTCTAATTGTCCTACACTAATTCAAAGATGAAGCCTGTGCTGAGGATTTAGGATTTAATTGAATTAATAGTAAAGCCCAGGAGTTGAAATGGCCCCAACTGACTATTTCAGACAAGTCTTGATCCTTTATGCTTTGAACTTGCTAATCTTCCACTCCTAGGCTACCATGTGCCATACCTTTGATCCTGAACTTCATTGTAAAGTCCAAAATTGGATGAGCAATTATTTATCTAGTGTGGGTGGAATAATGGGTACTTGTTTTTAATTTCTGTTTCTTGGCAAGGAACTGGAAAATTACATCCAGAATTTAGTAAACAATAGAAGCATTGAAATTTTGGACACTCAGAAACTGGGGAAGATCAGACTTAGTTTTTAATTTGCATCAATGCTTTTGAGTTTTTATGAGGCAAAAAAATGTACGTAGAGAGAGACATAGTGCTGTTTATTAGATTTACCTGATATAGGTAGCAGAACAGAATTTGGTCACACAAGCTCCCTTCTAGTCTGCAATACAGCATTAATTTCCAATTAAATACAACTTGAAAAGAATTATTTGGTGCTTCCATTGCATGAAATTACTTAGATTGTCTGAGAAAAAACTTCAGCAAGAGGGAGGAAGGGTTGACAGCATTGGAAAAGTGATAAAGTCATTTATTCCAATGGGGCTGATCATTTTGTTTACAGAGCTTGGGAAGTGAAATATATTTTAATACTTTTAAAATGCAATCACTTAGTATTTTTCTAAAGGATACTGTGTTTCCTAACTTCTGAATCTTAATTTTCAGACTTTAAATTATTGTAAATCCGGGGTGTAATTTGTGTGATGTTTCTGGAAAATGTATATTTTAGTTACTTGTATTGGCAGGTACTGTATTTATATAGGTTTTCATTCTTTGCAACTTTATTCATTTGAGGGTATTGAGCTTATTGAATGTATAATCCATCTGTGAAAAGTAAATGTGCAGGTAATGGACAGGGATTTGAGGATCTTGTCATGCTTACTGTTATTCTCAAGTGGCAGCCTATTTTAGAAAAATGGTTTTGATGTAATATGATTTAAAATTATCTGATTTGAAAGTCTGTTTATTTTATTATAGTGAACAGCCTTTAGTGTCTAAACTGATAACTTCTGGGTCATTTTCAGTGATTCTAAATTGGAAAGTTACTCATTCATTTTGCTGGTAGATTTCATAACCTTTGTAAAAAGAACAGTGCAGTGATCCTTTGAAATTAGAACAATAAACATCTGGTTTTTATACACCTGGGTGTGTAAGTGTGTTACGACACAATTGGCAAAGAGGTGTGTTGCCTTTACATACAATACAATAAGATGTTGAAAATATTTTTTGCCAGCTTGTGTCCGGCCTCTCATCCACTAGCACCCACAAGTCCCTCTCTGCCTGGCTGCACTTGATCTGTTCATCCCCAAGCCTGTTTTCATAATGGGCGTTGCCCTCACCTGGGTGCAACAGCTTGCCCTTGGTATTGTTAAACCGTGTAAGGTTCCCATGGGATTTCTCAAACTTGTCCAGGTCCTTTTGGGTGGCATCCCATCCTTTGTGTGTGTCAACTCAACTGCAACACTCATGATGCTTGGTGTAATCTGCAGACTTGCTGAGGGTTCATTTAATCCTGCTGTCCTTGTCATTGCAGAAGACATTGAATTCCACTGCTCTCAATACAGACACCTGAGGGACACTACTTGTCATTGATCTCCCTCGAAGCACTGAACTGTTGACCACTACCCTTTGAATGCCATCGTCCAACCAATTCCTTACCCACTGAAGAGTCCATCCATGAAATCCATCTCTCCACAGTTAAGAGAGAAGGATGTTGAAGGGGACTGTGTCAAAGACTTTACAGAAGTCCAGATAAATTACATATGTAGCCCTTGTCTTGTTCACTGATGGAGTCACTCCATCACAGAAGGCCGAAAGGTTGGTCAGGCAGAACTTGACCTTGGTGAAGCTGTGGTGGCTCTCGTGAATCATCTCCTTGTCCTCCATGTGTCTTAGTGTTACTTCTAGGAGGTTCTGTTCCATGGTCTTTCCAGGCACAGAGGTGAGGCTGGCAGGTCAGTAGTTCCAAGGTTCTGCCTTTCTACCCTTTTTTAAGATGTGTGCAATGTTTCCCTTTTTCCAGTTACCAAAGAATTCACCTGGCTGCCATGATTACTAAGAAGCAATGTTTTTGGATCATTTGATACATTAAATGGTTCTGGTTTTTTCCTCTCACAATGTGAGTCAACTGTATCAAATTGATAGATCAGACCACACTGAAAATAATAGCTCCTATACCAGAAATGCCAAATAAAGTAGTGAATAAGCATAATTATCTGTGGATGCTCCTTCCTATGTGTGCTGCATCCAGATTTTGTTTTCTTTTCCAAGTCTTCCATCAGAAGGAAATTAATGAAAATTTGGTGATTGTGATTCTGAATTTAATTTATACAAAACAGATTTTACATCATAATGTGTTAAGGTTTCTAATGTGAGCATTTCAAAATTATAGGTGAGTAAGTATATACTGTGTAAACACCTGTCTTGGAAAGAGAAGTGAGGACTAGTTTCTATTCTGCATTTTCTGGAGGCAGAATGGGAGAAAGAATAAGATTATAAAATGGGAAAAGAAGATTTTCAACTTGCTTCAAGTATACAATTACTTGATGCAATTTATGTGCTTTCTCAGCACATCTATGTAGAAAGATCCTTTTGGCTAGATTTTTTTTCATTGTTGCGGTGTTGAGCTGTTCTGTGTCAGCAGTGTAACTATAATTCAGACTAGTAGTGATCGAAATATAGTAACATGTAACAGCTGTTGCTAACATTTAGCACCTGTTGCAAAGCCAGGATAAGTAAGTACAGGAAAAAGCTTAAATCTTTGTTACTAACATCATTATTTTTCCTTTTAAAAATAGATTAAATAAACATGTCTATGGGGTGGAAGAGGTCACTGCAATTCCAAATTGTGCTATACCTGTATATTTAGACCTGTTTTTGAAGGAAACTCCTGTTGGTGATGTCTGTAAGGAAAATATGTTGATACATGCTTTAAATGTTAAAGAACTCAGCTGACACTAAAGAGAAAAGACCAAATCTAATTTCCAAATTAAAGATAGCTGAATCTTCTTGCTTGCTGAAACTTTCAGCAAACAATTGATCAGTTCAGCATATTCACAACAGTGGTAGGAACACTAACCATTCTTTCTGTCATTTCTATTTTTAGTGTGTTTTGGCTTATATGATACATTATTTCTTTCTTCCTTTTTGATAGAATTTGTGAAATTTGTATACAAGTGAGATCATTTGCAGATTATAGTGTATAGTTGTTCTCAGAACACAAAGTCTACCTGGTTTTGGGGCAGACATACTTGACATTTCAACCCATCTTCCTAAAACCTGTTATTGCAACTTGAGTATCAGTACCCTTTGAGCCTTACTGCTTACATCCCCTCATTCCACATCTGTCTTCAGTCATAATACAGGAAAAATAATTTTGTTACCACGTATTTGAATGATTTTTATTATCATATGTCTTAAAAGTTTTTTGTTGCTTTCCCCATTTTGTTCAGTATTTTCAACAAATGTTGTCAACCTCAACCACAAGTCAAGGGAGGTGATTCTTTGCTTCTAGTCTGCCCTCGTAGAGTCCAATCCCACCTGGAGTACTTCATCCAGCTCTGGAGTCCTCAGCACAAGGAAGACAGACCTGTTAGAGGGGGTCCAGAAAA
>JAWWEW010000088.1:29804523-29819292 GCA_035583185.1 Anabacerthia variegaticeps
CTTCATTCAGAGTTTGGTTAGGCACTGAAATCTGTTGTCCAGAGAAGCTGTGGATGCCCCATCCCTGGAGCTGTTCAGGGTTAGGTTGGATGGGGCTCTGAGCAAATTGATCTAGTGAAAGGTGTCCCTGACCATGGCAGGGGAGTTGGAACTAGATGATATTTAAGGTCCCTTCCAACCCAACCTGTTCTATGATTCTATGATTGTCTGGTTTTACTCTTTATAGGATTTGGTATGCGCAGTTGTAACTGTAATAACAACTCTCTCTACGCATACATCCAGGAAGATAAATACAATAAACCCATTAGGTGGGTTTCAAAACAGCTCAGTAATGTTATTTCAATCTAATAATAAAATAAAATTCTATGAAAAAGAGTTTATCTTAATATATGTTTTCACCATTGTTCTGAAATACAACTATTGGCCACCTTGACAGCATAGTTATTTTCTAAATATTAAACCTATTAAAAATAAATGTAATGTTATCCTACAGAAATAGCCCCAGCTGTCTATACTTCTGTTCTCCTTCCTTCAAGGTATTATAACCTTTTACAGTGAGAGACAAGAGAACAGTAAACTGTTATTGCCCTTTGTTTCAATTTTTACTCGTCATTCCCTGTTCTCTCCTTCCCTATGTACTCCACTTGAAGCACAAATCCAGCCACCCAACAATTTAATAAAAACTAGGGCAACTCATTTCTGAATGATTTAGGTTGATTGGATTTATAAAAATCTGAGGTTCTGAATTTCTTTTCTGAAGTGTTTTCACCAGGAATTCACTTCTAGTTATTTCTCCAAATATATAAGTCTCAGCCATTTTCTGTACCCCATCTGTTATATATTTTCATTTTGGCTTTTGCTCTTTTTTTTTTTTTTTTGCTTGTTTGCAAATTTTTATAATAAATATTCATAGAACTGTTACTGTATATTTGACTATTCTGTGACAGGATATGGTATAAAACAGAATGATGTGATATAATGTTAAACAAGACACAGAGCATGTAGTTTATGAATTTCTTAATGAGCTCATCGCTGATCTAGGCGTGTGATTTGTAAGAAAATCACTAGAGTTTATTACTGGAGAGCCAATCAATGAACGTGCAGGTTTTTTGCTACTGGAAAAAAACCCATTAGTTTGAATTCTCTGACTTGACTAGGAGAGTCATACCACTTTTTTCATAACATAAATCTTCAAATCTTTATTAAAACCAGTTTCAGCCATAAAGACACGAGGCAGTGTAAAATGGATTTTAAATTACCGCTCTCCAGCTGGAAGACTTTTTACTAATCAACAGGACTTCTCATTTCAGAAATCCAACAATGAAATATCTTGTTAAGGATATTTTATAATACTGGGAGACACTGTTCAATCTTAGATCTCCAGTCACCATGAAGCACATGACTGAGTAGGCTTGAGATTTTTTAATTTTTAGTGTAATGGTGATTCTCGGTGATGTTATAAGAATACAGTCATGTTAATTTTTGTTATATTTTCATATCATCTGGTCAAAAAATGCAGCTATGCTTGTGGAAAAAGATAATGGCAAAATAATTAGGATTTCTTCTAAGACATCCTGCCATGCTTGTGTTATTTTAATTGGATCTTTAGCTGAAGGACATTCATAATTTATCATAAACTTTAATGTTAATATAATCAGCTGGAAGGAAGCCATTCTTACTTCTTTGATTACACCATAAGAAATTAAATCCTAATTTGAACGTCCTTTTTTGAATTTTCTTTTACTAACTTGGCAAGAAGGGAAAACTTTGTTGACAAGGAGATCATGCTGTTCAGTTCCTCAGCTTGAGTAATGACTCAATGTAGTAGCAGTATAGGAAAATTAAATAAAAAACAAGATTAAATCTGGCCTATAATGCAGAAATCTGGCAAGTATGCAGACTAATGAAAAGCTTTTATGTCAAGGAAATGAAGAAGTATAACAGGAAGTCTTACCATACTGATTTTATGTGTTTCTTTGGAAGAACTCATTCTTGAGTGCTCTAGTTCGGTTGTTACTTCTCCATAACTTTTGAGAAACTGCTTTTAGGACTGCCAGCCACCAGAACCAGGTTTCAATCATTCCCAAATTTAGTAGGAATTGTTAAAAATTTTATGTATACTTTTAAGAATGGAGTATTTAAGTAATGGAGACAGAATAGAGAGCCTTGATCCATACTTACATAGGTCTGCTGACACTTGTGTTCTGACTTAACATGAGAATTTAAAATGTGATTTGGCATATGTTTAAGTGTTCCCAAGATGCGCTTACCTGTTGAAAAAAAAGAGAATAGTTCTTTTTTCACCAGTCTGTGTTTATTGATTTGTTGCCCAGAGATGGCAAAAGTCCTGTTTTCAATATGTTAATGTGATGTGATACATTCTTTACTAAATACATTTCTCTGGGAAAAGTTATTAGTATTGCATTCTATAGGCTTGATCTTTCTGGTAAGATCAGATGATCATGCTGATGCCTTCCTACGGCCCGTTACTGGCTACCAAATTGCTTTTGCCCTGGACCAGCAAGGATTCTCATTGCTCTTTTCCCTTATAATGTCATCTTGGATGTTCTTTTTTATCTGTTTGTTTAATCCTTTTAGTTTTATGCTAGGGTCTGAGCTTCACTAATGTTAAAAGCCCTGTCTCCCTGAGGTATTTTATCACACACAGACCTTTCCCATTTCTCCACTTTACATTTGCTGACTTTCTGTTCCTTTGTCCTAGTAAAAAAGATGCCTTGATTTACATTACTTATTATTTGTAAATTTTTCCTGTGTTAATGTTACTGCATGACTATATGTTTCCTCCTTAAAGTTAATATTCCTAGCATTAGAGAAGTCTCACTGGAGGCAAGCGATAGTTACAGTTATGTTTCAGCTTTGCTCCCAGTACCCAATTGCTCCTGCCTGGGAAGGATTGACCCTCCACCTGGGCAGGCAAGACCGCTGTTTAATGGGAATAACAAAGCCTCAACACTAGTTGAGTGAGCAAAGAGAGGAACCTAGAAGGAACTGGCTGTTGTAGTTGACAACCCACTCTCTATGATTTTTGAAAAGTTACAGCAGTCAGTTGCAGGCTCTAAACTGGACAGAGAGGGATCCCATGGGTGGATCCCATGTCTGGTGGTTGTGGTCAACAGCTCAGTGTTCTGATGAAGGTTGGTGACAAGTGGTGTCTGTTACAATTTAAATATTGTAGAAAGAATTTCAGATTCAAATATTCTCCTGAGCAAAATTAAAACTCACGCAAGTTATCTGTTGATACCAAAACGTGATTTTTTTTTTTTTAATTGCTAAGAGATGCAAAGAGAAGAAACAACAAAAGGTTGGAGAAAGCTAAGATTACTTTTAGAAGCAGAGAAAGGTTGCCACCAAAAAAACTACCTTTTGCCAAGTTGGTTGTGGGGGGAAAGAGAAGCAATTTCTTCCTTTTTTTTTTTTCTCTGTCTCTGTTGCCTTTTCAGTGTTATCTTGTCTAGTATCAGAGGGTTTTAGTAACTTGAGTTCTCTAAAATGCAGCCAGGATATGTGGTTTCATCACTCATGAGGAGCTGTGTTTGCCCATCATACAGGGTCCTGATCTAGCAGTACCTTTGTCCTTCAAAAATATGGTAAAGGTAGAAAATAAGATATATGGTGGGTCTCAGTTCTCTCCAGGCTGACAGAGTGTTAGTCTTTAGTGGCAGGTAGGCAGCAGACGGTGGCATAGAAGAAAAGGTTGGGGGGGAGGTAGGGAGAGATTTTTGGTTACGGTAACCAATTCTCTGTCTCATTTCTCACTCCCTGATTTTCTAAGGTTTCACTTCAACTTTTTATAGTTTTAGAGGAGGTTTGTATGTGGTTTTTGGCAAGTAGCCCTATTTTGATGTTTTGAAGAGATCACAACAGCAGGATCTTCTGGCAGGAAGACTCCAGCAGGAAGCTCTGGTGAGAACTTCTGGAAGACTGCTGACAGAGAATTTTTTGGTAGGAAGTTTTGACAGGCATAAATAATGGAGAAGCATTATTTATGCCATTTCTATATTATCCATGTGTCACAGTGTCCTTCTGGCATCTGTTTCAGGCCCAGTGGTATATAATACCTTCATAAATGACATAGGCAGCAGGATGTCTAGCAGCTGTTAAAAAGTATGCAGACTGAGTGGTGCAGTTGAGTTGACATACCTGAAGAACAGGATACCATCTAGAGGGACCTGGACAAGCTTGAGAAGTGGTCCCATGGAAATCCAATGAGGTTTAACAAGACCAAGTGCAAGGTGCTGAGCCTGGGTTGGGGCAATCCGTGGTATCAAAACAGGCTGGGGAATAAACTGATCAAGAGCATCCCTGCCAAGGAGGCCTTGGAGATGCTGGTGGATGAAAGGCTGGACATGGTCCAGCAATGTGCACTTGTAGCTGGGAAAATCAACCATATCCCAGGCTGCATAAAAGGCAGTGTGACCAGCAGGGCAAGGGGTGTGTCTGTCCCTCCACTTGGCTCTGGTGAGACACCACCTGGAATACTACATCTGTCTCTGGAGCCCCCAACAAAAGGACATGGACCTGTTGGAGTGAGTGCAGAGGAGAACCCTGATGATGATCAAAGGGCTGGAGCACCTCTCCTCTGAAGACTGAGAGAGTTGGGTTGTTCAGCCTGGAGAAGAAAAGACTCTGAGCAGATCTTAGAGCAGCCTCCCTGTACCAGAAGGGAGCCTGCAATAGAGCTGGAGAAGGACTTTTTACAAGAGCATGGAGTGTTAGGAGAAGGGGAAATGACTTTAAAACTGAAGTAGGATCAATCTAGATATAATATAAGAAAGAAAGTTTTTACAGTGAGGATAATGGAACACTGTCCAGGGAGATGGAAGATATCCCATCCCTGCAAATATTCAAGGTCAGTTTGGATGGGGCTCCGAGCAACCTGATCTAAAGATGTCCCTGCTCATTCCTAGGGGGTTGGACTAGATGACTGTAAATCTCCCTTCCAATTCAAAATACTCTATGATTCTGTGATTCTATAATTCCCTCTTACTCCATGCAGTTAAAAAGATATGGCACCCAGAGGGGGACATTGCTCAGTGGATTGCTTCAATGACCCAAGATTATCAGTCAGCAGTATTTCCTGCTGTAGGCAATGCTTTGTCATAGCTCTAAGTCTCCAAGTCCACTTCCATATAAATATCTATGAATAAATTAAGTTATGGCTGAGTGTTTAAACACACTTCAGTGTTTGTGTCATCTGTATCAGACTTTTTTTCCCCCTGGATGCTGTCTTTCAGGAGTCCTGCACTTTTCCCTATCTATGTCTGACCACCTAATCCACCCAAGAACTTTTGCAAGAAATCAGATTTTGAGGACAGTTTGAATAAACATGCAGACTTCAAAGCAAATCAAATAACATTAAGGCACTTAGAGTTTTAAACAGAAAGTTGGTGCTCTGCTGCAAGTGCTGACTTTTATGAGATTGCCTGTTTTTAATCTTTATAAGTTCTTCCTTGTGAGTCTCTAGATATGCACTAGCCCTTATCTGTTTCTCCTTTTGGTCTACCAATGTCTGTCATATTTTACCTCTTTTGATACCTCAGATTTTATCAATATATTGCATTTAATACCAGAAAGCAGGAATCAAAAGAACACGGCCTGAGCTTGAAGCAAGGAGAATAGTCAGCTCTCAAAAGTGTCCCAAAGGCTTCCAGGTAGTTTTAAGTCTCCAAAAGTTTGCTTCCCCCAGAAGCATGTTTATTTTGTCCATTTTCTTCATTCTGTCTTTAGACAAGCACTGCTAAAAGATGGCAATGAGTTTTCATCTGATGTTGCCTGGATGAGTGTAATTCAAAATGGATCCTGCAGATTGAATTCCTGTTCTCTGTCTTTAAAGATACAACAAGGTATTACTCCTGTGCTAAGCGTCTATGTTTTGCAGTTATGTATATCCCTTTATAATACTTCTCCTTTATTTTGTGTTGAAAAATCTATCCAGATTAGGCAAATGTACTGGGAAATTTAAATACTTAAACTAATAATGCAATATTGCTAATTGTGAGTAAACAAAGACATTCAAGGCCAGGTGTTTTCCTGCACTGTCTTTCTTGTAGGTGTCTAGGCATTAATATAAACAAATGTGTCATATATTCAGATAGTTAATTTGTTTAACTGAAGTATTTAAACACAGAATTCATGGTGTTACTTAATGGAAATTATG
This sequence comes from Anabacerthia variegaticeps, assembly GCA_035583185.1. Classification (NCBI taxonomy): domain Eukaryota; kingdom Metazoa; phylum Chordata; class Aves; order Passeriformes; family Furnariidae; genus Anabacerthia; species Anabacerthia variegaticeps. The sequence continues at coordinate 29,810,702 of JAWWEW010000088.1, forward strand.
GATGCTGTTCTTCATACATCATTTCAACATTATCTGACAGTGCTGAAATATAAATCTGTAGTTAATTGGCTATGCAAGCATTTATTGAATTTTCTTTGAATAACTAAAGGATTCAAAAGCTTCTTCAAAGGGTAAACCCAGCAGTTTTCTGAAGTGTATTTGCCGTGGAATGGTAACTTCTTGAGATTAAAAGAAAAAAGAAAATTATAGTTGGTGAACAGTTGAGAAGAAAACAATTTTCATGCCTGGGCCTCAAGAGAAATAAAATTTTGGATGCATAATTATGGATTGTGTTGAAATATATAGAGTTATGGGATTTTTTCTCCAGCCAATCTTGCTTTTTTCTTGACTTCTTGACTCAATGACTTTTTAAATAGTTTTTCTTGTTTCATTGCTTGAGGTATTTTTTAATTAGTAATCGTTTTACTGATATGAATTACAAATATTTCAGACATGAAAAGACTTCCGTGCAGATGTGCCTAAATTGAGAAAATATCTGTAGAAATAATCAGGCAACAGTTCAAGAACAATTTTAGCATTTGGAAGTTTTAAACATAGGCCTTTGCCTAAGGAAGTGTACATGTCCCACCAAGGTCTTCAAAAGGATACAAAGTAAGTGGATGCTCAGGGATGTGACCTGGATGCGACAGTGGGCAATGGTACTGTGATAAATCACTTTCTGTAACAAGGAAAATGAGTGCCAAAACTGCAGATGGCTCTACCTGCTCTAACTGCAAGTGTATTCATTTAATGCCAAGGAGAGCGTGTTTGGCTCCCAAGACTCATGTTGTAAACGTGTAGCTGATCCCAGTGCACTCGCCTCGCTGTTTAATTCCCAGACAATGTGGACCTGCTTTTCTCTCCTGGGCTTTCTCAGTGACTGAGAGTATAGCAGCAACCACGAGTCTGAAGATCAGGGAATTACACAAAGCTTAAACTAGGATAGGAAAATTAGTTTTACCTTCTCTGTGATCACTTCTTTGTCTTCCAGAATAGTAAATGAGTCAGATCGCTGGCATAATCAAAAGCGCAGAGTCAGCCGTTTACCTTTCACATGCAAATGGAAAGATAAGCAGTGAGTGGGGGGACTGTTGTTCATTTTAATTGTTGAACTGTTACCAGTTTGTTTATCCATCCTCCCTTGCCCGTGACCCCCAATGCTTCCACTCTGAAAGCTGGTTTGTGCCAAAGAAGGGGATTAGTGACCCCAGGCAGTCCAAACCTCAGGAAGCTGAAAGGCTGGCAGCCGAGCTTCCTTAAGCCTGTTGACTACTGAATTGTAGACTTTTGCACAATTGTTCCACTTAGTTAATGCAGAGGGTAATTTAAAATATTTTGTTGTTTTATTGCATGTGTGCCGCTGTGCTTGCATACCAGTGCTGTTTGATTTGTCTATTTACAAGCTAAATTAGAAAAGTCCAGGTTTTTACCATTCGCTTTCTAACATATGCTTGTTTTACCTGTATAGATTTATTAGACTTTATTACATTGTATGCTTGGTAAAATATCTCTGTAGCAGGAGGGTAGCTAGAATCATACTCAAAACTGCATGACTTTACACAGCCTTTTTGTATTGTCCATACTAACATTTCAGGAAAACTTTGGAATTTGGAGAAGGTTTTTTTGGTTTGCAGTTACAGAAAGATGAGATATGAGCAAAGGCTACTAATATCAGCAGAACAGCACCATTTCATGAGCACATTTTTTAAGTTTTCTTGATATCACTTGGCTTAGAGTACTGATCTGATTTCAGTCCAGTGGCTTGACTGACGTAAGAAAGGAGGTGTGGGGAAAATAGTACAAAGGGATTTGTTATTAGCCTTTATTTATTAAGATGAGGGCCAGCAGAAGAGTTATAAATAATCAAGCACTGCTGTTCTAAATGGTCTAAAAAAATTAACTTTTTTTAAAATTATTATTTTGATAACTACATATACCTAGTTAATCTGTGAATAAGAAGTTAGATTCCTTTCTAATGGGTGAACAGTTTTAATGCTGAAGTTTGAATTTGTGGTGTGCACTTGTAATTCTTCTGATTGCTAACCCTGACGTGCCAGTTGGAATCAATACATCAAGCTTTGTTCATCCCAGTGACAATATCAGCAACAAGGCTTGATTCTGGTGCTTAAGTTGTTTCACGTCTGTTAATGGGGTGTGTGAGATGGAATAGCATTCATCTGTGTCTGTGTTGACTCAAACGTACTTCTCTCAGAAAAATTAGTAGATCCACCTTTCAGTATGTAGCAAGATGTAACTTCTATATATATAGCATTTTACTGTCATTCACAGATTATAATTACACTCCAGTTTTCCTTGTTGTTTCTGCGTGCATTTTATGCTAAAGTGATGCTAAACAAGTCAGTAGGTTTTAATCCCTTAAAATAATTTGAATAGTGAAACACAAATCCTTGTTCTGATTCTCTGCCGTGATGCTTCACAGCATTACTACTCAGATGCATTATAAACTACAAACAAATGATCATGCTATAAAGGCCAGTTTGTTAAGCATTGCACTAAGTGGAAATATAAGGAAATACTGTGGCTGAGGACTGTGAATAGAAAGAGGATGTTAGGTGTTTTCAGTGGAATGTCTGTAGAAAGGTTTGCTGCTGCCAATTAACAATATGTAATTATTTTTTACTAAAAAGCAAACACTGTATTATTAGGAAAAAAATAAATGGATATCTCAAGTCATTGGTTTCCCAACTCACAAGCAGTCTAGTGATTTATAATCTGATTAAATTGTATGCACTACTTATATTGAAAATGTGATCTCAACGCTTCTGAAATTTTCCCTCTAAGGTAAAACTAAGGCTGTTTTGCTTTCATTATCCCTTTCTTATTTACTTCATGTATTTAGAGACAACATGACCCTTGTCCTTCATTTTGCAAAGTTAAGCAACCTAAATAACATTAAACCCTTCTCATGATAGTTTCTGATCCTGACAGGTTTCTTTTGTACTGATGGGTCCCACAGATTGGATAAAGATGCACGTCCAGAATTGTGTGAAATTGTCTGCTGTGTCTTTCAGAAATAACCTGGCTGATGCAACACAAAATTTTGTTTCCCTTTTATATAGAGGTTTCACACTGAAGTTTCATAATCTCCTCATGTCACCTTGTTGCCTGCTAATGTTCTTGTGTTCTCCTTACATGTCTGTTATTTCTGGTTTAAAAAGTCAACTTTCATAAGATGTTTAGTCACCTACCTCTTACAACCATGAGTGCAGGATTGTATGTGTTGTATTATTATAATGACTTAATTTCTGCAGTGTTTCTTCTCCAAGTTGTCTGGCTCTTCCTGTGGGGCGTCTTCTCTCATCTATTTATGATGCCCTTGACTTTGTGTCAGGAGCAGTGTCCAAGACTTTGTGCCAGTGCCACTAGGTATAATACTGTTCCTCAGAACCTTCTGTAGTAACTTCCCTTCAAACTGACAATTCTTCATCTAAACATAGCTTGTTACTGCTTCTCTGTTACCTACTTCATATGCATTTCATAATTCTGGCCTTAATCTTATCTTCTTTGAGCTGACAATATTTCTCATAGGACCAAAAATTACTTGCTCAAATCTATTCTCTTGTCTAGAAACTTATGATCACCCATAGCTTAATGTTGTACTTTATTGTATGTTTTATACATTATTGAGAACATCATAATGTGCCTGTAATCATCTGAATTTCAGGGTGTTTTTAAAGCACTCAGCTTGCTGCTGTTCAGCAAAACAATATCATCTCGAACACAGTAGATTTATATGTGTACTTCATATGAATGAAATGTCTCTTGAACTCATTGGAAATAGTGAATAAATCTTTATCTTTAGTGGAGCTAAACTCTAAAGAGACGGGGAAAGAAAGACCAGAAATAGTTCCTGTTCATCTTATTTCTACATTTATTAAAAGTTCCGTTTAGATAAAATGGTCTACAGTTTAATACTACTGTGGATTTAAGAAGAGCTACAGTGGATTAAGTTTTATATCTTCTCTGTTAGATGGCAGGAACTATTCTTAATGCTCAAAGAAGAATTGGGTTAATTAAAGAAGCACCATTTGCATTCATTCTTTTAATCTCTGAGAGTCTTGCAATAATAAAGTGGGTTGGTTTGGGCTTCTGTGTATATATAATAAGAACTTTTCTTTTTTATTACATCAGTAGATCACAGCGATTACAATGATTTCAGAGCTTGCAATGCAAATTACATTGTGCTTACGTATTAGGTATTGTATTTCTCTGCCATTAAAATAAAGTATTGCCTTTTTCTGATTGCACTCTTTTTTTTGTTTTTTAATTCCTGCTTGCAGTTCAGAGTTCCTCAGAGCACGATTAGATTATTAGTATTTCTTGCCAACTTCTAGTTTCAGCTCTGAAAAGAGGCAAGCAGAAGTCCTTGCCAACTCTTGCATTAGTTGTGCTGTAAGAATCTTTCAGAAGACAGCAAACTATTCAGGGAAGTCACTAGGTCATACAGTATGAAAAAATAAAATCTTCTACCTCCATGTATTGAATTTAAGTCAACTCCCATTCCCTGCTTTCATTGAATGTGAAATGGTTGTATCATGTCAAATTAAATGCTTATGTGACAAAATATTCTCTCTCTGCAGTAAACAGTAGGCAAAGCTGAGACAGGGGTGTAGGACAATAAGGACATGTTGTGATACCTCCTCAGCTGGAGGTCCAGGAGTTCATAGCAATGATTGAAGTCTCCCACTAAGCTGTTGGCTAGCTCTTTAAAGACATCCAAAATTTTACCATCAGCAGTTTTCTGTGCATGTAAGATCTGTGCTGGAGCTGTGTATTTCCTTTTCTGCTTTTGAGTCTTAAGTGCATTCTTGTAAGTGTTGTAGTTCTTTATGTGAGAAGAGATGCTGACCATTCCTATCCATTTCCCTTATGGTGCTCACTTGCACGGATTTTATGGTTCCTGGGATTGGCCATTTTTTGATTACTCCCTTTTGCCCTAGTCAGCTATTCATTTAATGGTCCATATCTGTGATCATGTGGTGGCCTTGTACTCCTCACATTGGTGACAAACTCAACATGAGCCAACAGTGTGCACTCACAGCCCAGAAAGCCAATGGAATCCTGGACGAAAAAAGGACCAAAAAAAGGAGCATGGCCAGCAGGTCAAGGGAGGTGATTTTGACCCTCTTCTCTGCTCTTGTGAGACCCACCTGGACTGCATATAGTTCTGGTGTTCCCAACATAAGAAGGACATGAAACTGTTGGAACAAATCCAAAGAAGGGCCACAAAGTCATTAAGAGGTAAGACAGACTGAAAGCACTGGAGCTGTTCAGCCTGGAGGAGAGAAGGTTGTGTGGAGACCTCATGGCAACTTTCCAGTACATGAAGGGGACATACTGGAAAGCCAGAGAGGGACTCCCTGTAGAAACTGTAGTGATAGGACAAGGAGTAGTAGGAACAAATTGAAAGAGGGGAAATTTAGGTTAGATATTAGGAAGAAAGTCTGTGAAAGTCTGTGAAGGTGGAGAAATGCTGGAACTGGCTGCCCAGGGAGTCTGTGGGTGCTCCAGCCCTGTCAGTGTTCATGGACAGTCTGGATAATGCCTTGAGCAACCTGGTGTAGTGGGAGTTGTCCCTGCCCATGGCAGGGTGGGTTGAGACTAGATGTTCTCTAAGGTCCCTTCCAACCCTTAACATGTGAATCTGTGTGATTGATTTAGGATGGGATGTCACAATATTTACAGGGTACCTGCCCACAGCTTTCAAGATTCAGGTGCTCTATGGCCACAACCATATAGTGATGTTTCTGGTTCACCCTAGGCTTCTCCTCAAGCTGTTTGCTTTTCCTTTCCTCACTTCTGAACCTCAACATGACATCTACACAAAATTGCATACGGTATAATTAAATTCTTTCCAGAGTCCTAACAACTTGCACTCAGCCTGACATTCTCAGGTATAGTTAGGATTGTGTTCTTCGCATATGCTTTGCATTTGTCTACACAGAATTTAATTTGTCATTTTATTACCATGCCATTCAAAATCAAGAAAAACTTTGCAGGAAGGTTTGCTTTTAGCATGCTGAATAATTCTACTTTATATTCAGTCAGTTGTGGTAAACCATCTTTTTCAGGTCACTTATCACTGCGTTTACCAAATCAGTCTCTCATACAGATCCATTTTCCAGGAAGTTTAATCAATCTTCACTTTCCCTTCTAGGCTTGACAACCTTGCTTAAAAATTTCAAAGCAAAGTTAGGATTAAATTGAATTGCTCTTAACTAGATGTTAATAATTTGAGTTGTAAAAAGACATTTTTGTCCTGCAATATTGAAGACAAATTTCTGCATTCCACCAATATTAAAACATGCTATCTTTAGGAAGAGTTTATGATTTCAGTGTCATATTTTTTCTGAATTGTTTTCTCTAAATTGAGAACTGTTAAAAGTTTTCACTAACATAATTGAAAATGGATTAATACAGGTTTTTTATGTGTGATAAGACTATATTACCAAGTTGATTCAATTTTATTTCATTGCTGCTGTTCATCTGTTGTTGATTATCCAAAGCAAAATCTTTAGTATAGTGGAGCGCATCCTCTCTCTGTGATTTTAGTGGAACATATCAAATAAACAAAGGCATCTGAAACTGGAATGTAAAAAAATTGCAGTATTTATGTAAATAGAATATTTCTGTTAAATGAGTGCTGCTAATTTATCTGCTGTGAAACTGATTTTGTACTAAGTCAAGGGTTACAGAAGAATTTGCACAACTGGAGGACAGCATTTAGCTTTAGAGCAATAGCTTGTCATCTGTTACAAATCTGTTAAAATACAGTACACTGCTTTCAATAAAACTCACTGTGAAAAATCAGGTGCAACATAAATATGTAAACTTAGTTAATGGTTGTTTCATTTATGGTCAAATACAATTCTTTGTTAGAGGATTTAGGAAAGAGTGGAGTGTCAGGCTTTGAGGGAAAGGATGTTGATACCATTTAGAAACAAAACAGCATCCCGTTTTTTCTTTTATTTTCAACATTGCACATTTTCTTTATTTTATAAGGGAACTTTACTATGAAATTCTAGATGTGAAAATCGTGGCTTCTACTTTTTCCAGAAAAAGTGGAGAATACAAAAGCATAGTCACCTTGCAGAGCTCACAGCAGACAGCTTAAAGTATAAGACACGAGGTGGGAAGTGCACCTTATAACTGAAGAGATGGAAATCTAATGTCATCATCTCTTCTTTTATTGTAATTCAAAATGTAAATTGCAGAGGGAGAAGGGAAAATTGCTTTTTTCAAAGAGTAAGTATTGTCACCAAGCCCTTTCCTAGACACTCTTTTCCAATTCAGTTTCTAATCTGCTTGTCCTGTCAGTGTTCCATCTCTTGCCCTCAAAGAAACCATATTTCAATTTTTCCTGCACTGCTGGCTTAAATACTAACAGGACTGATGGTGTTGGCTCCTGTTCTCTGTGATAGCAAGGAAATCGCTCAAGCCCTCTTATCCCTCATCATCCCTTGTTCATCTCATCTTGTGTAACAAGCTAAATACCCACCTTCCAATGCAGAGCAAATGTTCTCTGATAGCTTTAGGTAGGAGTTCTGTGAAGAAAGAGTATTTGAGTTGTGTTGTAACTTTACATGTTTTTTCACGTTTATTCTTGCTTTAAAATAACAGACATATCTGTTCTATTAGAGGCAAATTTAAGACACTTTAAGGTGTTTCTCAGAATTAGACTGTTGCTTTTCTACATATTATATGACTAGTCTCAAAAATTTTAATCGAATATTAGCAACCAGATTTGCTCAAATGGAGTGATTTGAGGTCTGAATGGGATGGGAGGGCTGCTCTAGAATTTTTGTATTAAAGTTCTGTTTTTTTTAAATGTGACAATGTTTATTTCTCATACATGCTAATGGATTTTAAATAACTTTCATGGTTCTTAGCTTTGTTAGGAGTTATTTTACATTTATTGCCCTATGTTTAATTTACTTCCAGTATCAAAACTTCTGTTCTTGAAAGAATTGAAGTAGAATGAGCTAAATGTTCTGAGACGTTATACAGTCAGAACTTATGTCTCTTGATTTCTTTGGTGTATAAAAGCCAAACTTCAATTCCCATCTCAAATTCTGACTGTAGCTCAAACTTACAACACCTCATTGGATAACATTTTCAGTCAAATTAGCACATTTTCCTTGTGTATTAATTACAAACTATTCTGTTTGCAAATGAGAAAAAACAAGCCTTTCTCCTTTATCTGCTACCCATGGGAAATAATTCTGTTTCTCTGGAGTTAGTAGGTGCTAGCTTAGCTCTACAGTTAGATAAGTACAGATAAATCAAGGTACCTGCCCTTCCACTTAGGTAGAGGACAGCATTTGCTTCCTGTGGACACTAGTGAAACAGAGACCAAAACAATGTAAATATTTCTTGCTGAATGCTTTGACATTCTATGCCTTAAAATAACCATGATCTATACAAGAATTGGTAATGCTCAGCATGATACTAATGTGAGTACTTTTGTGAGTAGACACTTAATGTCTCTTTTCCCCCTATACCCCTCTTTCTTTTTCTAGATGCAGCAATTGTTCCATGAAAACTATGAACACAACCGCAAGGGATACATT
>JAWWEW010000088.1:29819940-29830792 GCA_035583185.1 Anabacerthia variegaticeps
CAACCGCAAGGGATACATTCAAGATCTTCACAACAGCAAGATTCACACAGCCATCACGCTTCATCCAAACAAAAGACCAGCCTACCAATATAGGCTACACAATTACATACTGAGTCGCAAAATTTCTGAACTGCGCTATCGGACCATCCAGCTCCATCGAGAGAGTGCCCTCATGAGCAAGCTCAGCAACACTGAAGTAAATAAGGAGGATCAGCAACTGGGAGTTATGCCATCTTTCAATCATTTCCAGCCACGTGAAAGGGATGAAGTCATCGAGTGGGAATTCCTTACAGGAAAATTTCTTTACTCAATGGTGGAGAACCAGCCACCCCGACAGAGCCTGAGCAGCGTCCTGCGAGCTGCACTGGATGATACTGTGATGCAGGTTATGGAAATGATAAATGAGAACTCTAGATCTAGAGGAAGGCTCATTGATTTCAAGGAAATACAGTATGGCTACCGCAGGGTGGACCCTCTACATGGAGTGGAATACATCCTGGATCTACTACTTTTGTACAAAAGGCACAAAGGAAGGAAAATTACAGTTCCAGTGAGACGCCATGCTTACCTTCAGCAATTGTTTAGCAAACCTTTCTTCAAAGAAGCAGAAGAGTTGGATGTAAGAAGCTTGCTGGAAAATACCAACACTGACACTCAATCTTTCTCTTTTCTTTCAAATTCTTTAAAGATCTTTTCCTCATCATTCCAAGGCACCAAAGACATTGGAGGACACAGTGACAAGAAAATACATATCCTTGTCCCTATCACAGGAAGATTTGATATTTTCTCAAGATTTATGGATAACTTTGAGAAGACTTGTCTAATTCCCAGGCAGAATGTAAAGTTGGCAATAATTCTCTTCAGTTCTGAGCCAGGCCAAGACTCTAGCAAACACATAGAGCTAATGAAAGAATACAGCATTAAGTATCCTAAGGCAGATATGACCTTGATTCCAATGGCAGGAAAGTTTTCTAGAGGTTTAGGTCTTGAGATGGCCTCATCTCAATTTGACAATGGCACTTTGCTGCTGTTCTGTGATGTTGATCTGATATTCACATCAGACTTCCTCCAACGATGCAGAGATAACACTATTCAGGGAGAACAGGTTTACTATCCTATCATCTTTAGCCAATATGATCCAAAAGTAATATATGGAGACAACCCTCCAGCTGACAGTAGTTTTGTTTTCACAAAAAGAACTGGATTTTGGAGGGAGTATGGATTTGGAATTACCTGTATTTACAAAAGTGATCTACTTACTGCTGGTGGATTTGATACCTCGATTCAAGGCTGGGGACTGGAGGATGTAGACCTCTTTACTAAAGTGATAATGTCTGGCTTGAAGGCTTTCAGAAGTCAGGAAGTAGGAGTTGTCCACATTTTTCATCCAGTTCAGTGTGACCCCAATTTAGATCCGAAACAATATAAAATGTGCTTAGGGTCCAAAGCAAGTACATTTGCCTCTACCATGCAGCTCGCTGGACTATGGCTACAGAAACATTTGGGTGTCAGGTACAACTGGACTCTGTCCTGACATCTCAGCCTGTCTGGCCTTTTTAGGGGAGTTTACGTCATTATTGTATTATTTGATTTTGCTGTCATAGTTTTAAACTCCCTCCTTGTTGTCTTCCAAAGACTGTTGACCTCAAATGGGATGACTCTGCTGTTCACTGATGTTTCTTATACCTACTGAACTGGTGAGGTGAATTCCTTCATATTTCCTTTATATGAAATTCAGTCAAGTCATGGAAATCATATAATCCCATGGAGCATATCAATCACAAGAGACTGTATCAGAAGAATGCTCTCTTTTAGCTTTCAGATGCAGTATCATCTTTGTTGCATTTGTCAGATTTGATGTGATACAAATATTTACTGGTGAAGGTACCACAAAAGTGCTTTATGCTTCTTCTGGGGATGGAACTCTCTAAGATAAACTTGAGTTTTATAATTTATATGAGGACTTATATGTATAAATGCTACTTTTCTTCATCTTTAGAATTTTTAAAGTAAATGAATAAGTACCTTTATTTTTAAAATAAAAGAGTAAAGCTGAGGAGCTACTTGCAAATACAAATAGTACTGGCTACCAAGGTCCTTAAAAGTCTTATTATTAAAACAAACTCCTCATCATTGTTCAGTCAAAGTGTAAGAGAACTTTGTTTTCACAACAAACAGCATATAATCAAATGCTCATGTACACTTTAGAAGATTTATGAGCCAACATCCTTCATTTGCAGGCAAGAAGTAACTATGACTTCACATGGTCATTTATGATACAGTGCAGGTATGCAGTATTCTTCTTTTGAAACACATAGTATAAGTTGCTCTTTCTCTTTTTAGAATGAGTCTCCTAATACATAATTTTCTTATACATTCCTTTCATAAAGCTGCACTTGATACAGAGTGTTAGAAATTAAAGCTCTTTTTTTTTTTTCATTTTCCATGAATATTGGTACTCAGTAGCAACTTATTGTTAAAATTAAAGTAGTTGTAGAATTATTATTTAAGTTTCAAAATTTACTATTGCTGGTCAAAGTTCCTTGCCAATATATTTATATTAGTTGAGATTATAAGACTGTGTTCAGATTTATCTCTCCAGAAAGTCTGAAGTTGTCATATTGTGGATTCATGAAGTATTTAAAGTGATACCAGCAGAAGAAATAATGTAGTAAGTTTCTGTATTTTAGGGAAGTGTTTTATATAGGGATATATATGTATGCAAGTGTTTGTGTGCATGTGTGTATAACCCTATATACATATAGATTTATAAAGAGAGTAATTTCAAAGTACAATCCTCTTTTCAGTTCAGGCAGTGATTTGTTACAGTTATTATTTTTGCCACATGCTTGGAACATTTCATGTTATACTATGGTAAGAGCTCTGAGACATCCAGGAAACCATCAAAATTCAGCTAAACTTTATACAGTGGGTATGTTCAATAGGCTCAATACCCTTGATTTTAAAGTATATTTCAAATAGGGTTGGGCAAGAAAAATTTTTAAGTTTTTCATCTGTAACTAACAACTTCATTTCCTTTCAAGGAAAACCAACTAAGAGATTGGAATTCACTGACACACCTATTTGTATCGGATATCCTGATAAATTTCTTATGAAGGGTGTGTACCTCTCTTGTCTGTGGTTCTCTGTTCTGGATTTACCATGCAAAGAAGAAACCAACCTTGTAAAGGTTTGAGTGAACTCAGAATTAAAGGACTGGACATAGCTTGTTGTGTGCTTTTAAAAAAGGCCATCCCTTGCCTCAGAGAGGGTAGTAACTGTGATACATGGAAACAAATAGAGGGTAATTCATGTTTGTGTGGCCTGCTCAAGGAGAGCTTCTGGCTTGTTCTCCCAGAGCTCTTGCCTTCCTAGCCCGGTAGTGTTAGCTCAAATGTGTGTTGAAAGTAAAATTCAGTATCACTTATGAAATAGTTCTTGGAAACCACTCTTTATGAGTGCAAAGGTCACATGTTTTTTAATAAGAAAGCCAAGAACAAGGAACATGTGATTTGTTTGATCAATCTCAACTAACTAATGCAACTCACATTGTAAATATCAAAAGCTGCCTGTTGATAAATGTTTGTGGTGATTTCATAAACAAGAAAAATGTAATGATTTATAAAGACATCTAAGGAAGTCATTGTCTGCTGGGATATATTCCAGTGCTTATTTCAATTAATTATTTTAGTGGCCAGAAAGTATTTGCTCAGCTCAAAGTAAAATAGTAGATTAGAACAAGCAATGAAACCAATCATTCAGTGGGGATAATGATGTATACAGAGGGCTTGCAGGATCAGGTCCTACATGATATAAGCAAAATGCTAGTATTTACCAGTACAAATATTTATTTAGTGTCTGACTGATTCATTTGTTTATATGATGAATTACTTTGTTAAAAACCTGATCATAAATGTTTATTATGAAATATTGCATTGTCTTTTGAAATAACTATCCTGAAATAACTTGAGAACTTGTGTTAGTTTGTCAAAGGAATAATATGCCTTCTAAGAAGATCATATTAAAAGGAAAAAAAAAAAAAGCACAAAAGTGTTAATGTGACATATGTATAGATTAAGATGGCAATGTCTGTGCTAATCAAGTATTTGCTTTTGTCTAGTCCAAATCATAATCTTGATTGTAAAGTGAAGTTTCTATGTGTGTGATGTCCATTTGTAAATGTGTGACTAGTGAATTCACAATAGAACATAATGACCAATTTTCCCCAGAACTTCCTTGCCCTTGGAAGAGGTTTCCTGGTTTTATTGCTGGGAAGCAGGTTGTGGGCTGCTCACCCTTTGGCTTGTCAGACCCTGCCATTCTTAAGAAAAAATCTCTATATTCACCACCCAGAAACCTCAGAAATCCCTATACCACCATATCATGATGTGTTTTCCCATTCATAGTACTTAATTTAACAGCATTTGCATCTCCTGGAGGAAGGAAAAATAGCAGGTTAGGCTTTCTAAGACTTGCTGAATCTTAGAAAGCATACATCAAGGTACTGGTTCTCAAGCTAAAGAAATGCAGAGGGCCAGGGGCAGGTGTGAAGCTCAATCACAGGAGTTGGCACCTTCTGCCCAAGTCATCTCCTTGCTCCACCCATGCTGCCAGGTGCCTCTCCTTGGAGCAGTGAACAGGCAGTGGAAGCCAGCGCAGGAGAAGAGCTGTGCTTGGTGCCAGCAGCTGCTTTTGAGAAGCAAAAAGGCCATTTTAGTCAGTGTTTGGGAGGAGTGAAAGGAGGGTGCCAAACTGAGGATTCATTGAGTTGAGGTGACAGGTTGTCTTGTGTAGATCCTGTTTCTCCCTGTCCCCACAGGGAAAGGGAGCCTGGTCCCACACCTCTTCCCTGTTTGCTCTCAAGTGGCGTTGTGAAGGAAAGGGCAAAACCATCACTCTTTCCATTTCATGGAGCTAGTGGGCCTGGACCATACACTTGGGGTCCTCTCGTATCATGGGACGTGTGGTGGAAAGGTGCCAAATGGTCTTCCCAAAAAGCAGTACAGAGGGAGGCACCTCCTGCACTCACCAAAGACCAGAAGATGTGCACAGAAGTGCCTTTTGGAGCCTTTGCACCAGTGTGTGCTTAACAGTGCCTCAAGACTCCTGCAAAAAATTATGATGCTGGTAAAATGACTCATATGAGTATACTGCACATCTTGAGGAACTGTGGAGACTTACAACTAACATGAATTAACAACCACTTCTTTTAAGCAGAGCAAATAAGCAATGTAAATTTCTTTTGGTTTCATGACTAATCACTACAATTATTTCTGAAGACATAGTTTGCCACACTGAAGACTTTGCTCCAAAGAATGAAACCAGATTTAAGATAGAAACAAAACTTGCAGTCTATATCTGATTTTCCTGCAACTTGAAATTGGTTAAAATTTTTGGAAAAACATAGGGACTGAGAATTGCTGACCTGCTGACTGGGGAAAAGGTTTTTGTCTGCTCTATTTTTAAAAGAGAATTAGATGAGAAGAAAACAAAAAATACCTGTAGTAGATACACACAAAAATCAACCATGATGTTATGGTAGCAGTGATAATTATGGTCCTAAACTGCATCTCAATGAGATGTTTCACTAAGTCTAACTACTTACAGTAAGTGAATATCACTGAAGGTTATAGTCTGTCATACATCTGTAAGTAACATATGAAGTTAGTCCATTTTCAGTTCTTTCATGTCTTAGAATAATTTTCTGTATGTTGTCTTCTCTCAGCATTTATTCATTTGATTAATGAGATGACTTGTCAAGACTCATTGTCACTTTCCTGTTTTCATTTTTCTTGGGTCAGTCCATTTGCCATACATATTACTAAAGTATTGAGACTTTTTGAGCTAGCATGATATTTCTGTTATGATTTTATGATGTCACTGCCATATAAAACTGCTTAACTAGAATATTTTACTGAATGAGTTTCCAGTCCAAATTGTTTCCATTTGCCCATCAGTGTATGTTAAGCATGTTCTGAATATTACTACCTCATCTCTTCCACTGATCTCCTTCATCCTGGAATCCCACCAAAGCAAGAAAATACAAAAATTTTGAAAACTGAAAAAACTTTATGACACTTAAGTCTGGGAAAATGAACACAATCTGGGGATTTACTTGATCTCCTTTCCGTATTTGTTTGGTTTTGTCTTTTGTTTTTTAGATTTTTTTTTCTCTTCAAGTCTTTTATCTAGAATTTTAGAACCATATTTATCAGTTTTATAATTTTAATAAAATAAATAATGGTTATTAAGATGTAAGACAACATATATATGGGCTACATACTGCAAACTGTAATTTTGCACTCTTATCTTCTAGGCACTTAATCATTGAACAGGTGTTCACTATTTATATGAACTTTGGAGATAAATTAAAAGCATCCTTGTTGATTCAGAGTTTACTTACTGCCTAACAATGTAGGCAGAGATCCAAAGATGTACTGTAGGCTGAGTTTTGTTTCTTTTGTAGGGCTGATAGGAAGATCTCAGCTCTGCATAAGATACCGGCAGTGTGGTAGTGTTCATCACAAATCAGCCATATCTAGCAATGATTTTAAGTGACTGCAAAGTTATGTGCTTAGCTTCATACAGTGGGCAAGACTGTCTGGACTTACATAAACATCTGAAAGACTAATCTTCAGATTCAGAGGCTGGTGACACAATCAGATGGTAGACACATCTGCTGCTGCAACTTCCGAGTACACCCACTGAAAGCATCCCTTTAAAAAGGAGTCCGGAGGAATGCAGTGAGCTCAGTGAAGATACTCCTAGAAGAGGTATATTCTAGCTAATATAAGTGCCAAATACTTTAACCTAAGGCAGAGAAATTACCTTTAGATGAGTTCTTAAAAAAAGGGATAGAAAGGATAAAATGAGTGATTTAAAAAAATTCTTGTGCTTGAAATCATTAATATGACTTGCTCTCACTCTTGATTAGGGTAATGTGAAGCAATAAACTGTGCTTATTTTTCACCTCTCTATATACACTGCTAGTTAAAGAAAAGATAAGCTACCTAAATGCTTTGAAGATGGTGGTAGAACTGTTAGTGACCAGAGAGAAAACTGCTGAGTGTAGTTCAACCTCAAAACGAAAACTCATATCTGCTCCCAGGTAAGGAAAATTCACATATAAGATGTAGAAGCCTGAGTCTGTGCAAAGTCTCATGACATCTGGGGATCCACCTTAAGGCTTTTAGTGTGTGATTGTTAGGAGCTGGCACAGGCAGTCTGAACACCCTCTGAACACACCACTTGAATGAAAAATGAGGAATTCAGGAGAGAGAGGAATGCAGTAAAAAGTGTTTCTTGGATGGCAGTATAGATAGGAAGGATTTAAATTCAGAGAGGAATGTGTCTCTTTTTATGTTAAGAGAGTGGAACATAAAACTTGTTTTACAGTAGAACTTTGCATTACTTTCTTCCTGAAAGCTTTCCCCCTTGTTTTGCATTCCACTTGTATATGCAGTGACAAATGCTGGGGCTATCTGGAGCAATACCAAAACTATAGCCCTTCCACTTCTGATTGTTCTGACCAGCAAGACCAAGTTTTGTGAAGTGATAGCTGAGCTGGCAATTTTTTAGTTTTTCCTCTTCTCTTTTTAGACACAACACACTTTATTTGTTATTTAACTGGGAGTGGGATCTTTGACAGCCTTGTGTCAAAGATGCTTCAGTGTTTTGTGCCTAAGATGTTCTAGTCTTTCTTTTGTAACTTCATGTATTGCACTGCTATGTGGCACATCACTGCTTTAAATGATGAAGTTTCTTTAAGCAAAGACTTCTGGAAGTAGTACACAGCTGATGTAACCTCACAACCACAGCTACGTGGCTGAAATAAAGTACCTTCACCTATGGTTGTTTATTTGCTGCATTCATACAGTGGTTTTGCTTGGTGGGAAATTTAGAATTAATATGAGATATGATTGAATATTTTCTGTTGACGAAGCTGAGCAAATCTGTTTAATTGGAACCAAGTGATGAGCTTTTCCTCCAGCATGTGCTGTTACTGGAGGATATCCAGAGGCTATAGATGTTTTTAATCAAACAAGTTGTAGGGATATGTCTGTGGTAAAACTGAGTAGGAAGCACTGTCTTTTGCACTCCAGAATGGCTGGTAGCAGAGGATTTTTCTTACTGGTAAAATTATATCAGCCATAACTTCTGACACAGTCAAAAATTGTTAAGAGACAGACACAAAGGCAGATCCATGAATCTTGCCCTCATGTGTGAAAGAGACCAGAGAGATCAAGAATTAGCCTGGAACACCCTTGGAAGACAGCCCACTCTGAAAGAACCATGGAGCTTGGCAAAGAAGGGAGTATGCAAGAAACCAGTGAAAAATACCTTCTTTTAAGCTTGACATGGTGCTTTTCTCATCAAGGAGCTACCAAGATTTCCTGGATTCAGCTCAGCACCAAGTGAGACAATCACTACGAAGGAAATCATAAATGCTGCTTATGTGACAGGAGCAGATACTCGTGGGCAACGGGAAAGAAAGTGTGTGGGAAATCAAAATGAGTCAAGAAAATAGACTTTTTTGTTTGCTTGTTAAGTAGAAAGTAATGTGTACGTAAATGATTTTACTAGCCTTGATATGTAAGAGCAAGCATGGGTAATTAAGGGACATAAATTTGCAAGGAAGAAGGTACAATGCAGAAAACAGAGTACTTGTGTAAACACAAAATTTGATTAAAGTAGACATTAAAGTATATGCAAGAAAGTAGTGCAAGAAAAGAAAAGAGAGAAACTGCAGAAAGAAAGCAAGAACTTAAAAAGTTTTATTAAAACCCAACGAAAGGGCAAGAATAGATGTGACTTTTAAGCACTGGGGACAGAATGCTTTGTAGTGCCATTCAGGAAACATGGGAAACATTATGGAAGCACTGCACCGCACTGCTTTACCTGGGTGTGGCTGAGGGAGCAAATGCAAACCTAATATTAAAATATACCTCCTTTTCTTTTCTTTTTGTCAGAGCCTGAAATACATGCTTTTGTTTTCCTGTTGGTTTGTCCCCATCCTGTGTGGTTAATATCTATTCAGATGCTGGGTTATTGGAATTTTTTTCTGTATTCAATAACTGGGAGACTTCTCTTTAATACTAAGAGTTGACGTTTAGTGGTAGAGAAACGGCAGTACCCATGCTATAACACATATGGATTTTTAATTTATTTTTTTTTAATAAAATGTACTCCAGTTACAAAAAGTTGACACAGCAGAAACTTCTGCAATCTTATCCTATCTCTCTTTCCCTTACACCTTCAATTTCTAGCATCTGCTGTAGTTAGGTACTGATGACAAATTTAGAAAACTAAGGAAATCTATCTCCTTTAAAAATCACCATAGCAAGGAATTTAATTTTGCACACAGATTTTGTTTTGAGCTTATGGATTTAACCCAAAATCATGTATGCCAGATAAAATTGTTTTTCAGAACCTTCATAGTTTATTCATACAAATATGCAGTTAGACTCTGTAATGACATCACTGATGTGTAAAATTGCTGAACTACAGCACTTTGTTGAATTAGTTCCCACTTCCAGCAAGCTATTTCCATTTGCCTGTCACTTCTCTTTAGACTATACTGAATTTTATTACCAATTCCCTCAGTTTCTTCTCATGTCATCTAGAGTTTATTGCCAGAAACAGGAACTCAAAACCTTTCCAGATTTAAAATGCATCTCCAAAATTACATCTGAAGCATACAGGATTCACTGATTCAACAGACATTAAAGGGCTCTGTGAGACAAGGAAGCAGTCTTGGAAACAAAGAGAGAAAACACTTAAGAAACAGGATGGCGCTTACCTTCTGAGACATTCCATTTTATGGAATCACACATAGAGTGGCTGAGATGGAAAGGGACCTCTCGAGATTGTACAATCATAGAACAGTTTAGGCTGTAAGAGACCTTTAAATGTCATCTAGTCCAATCTCCCTTGTGATAAACAGTGACATCTTCAACTAGATCAGGTTTCTCAGCGCCCCATTCAACCTGACCTTGAATGTTCTCAGGAACAGGACATCTCCCACCTCCCTGGGCAACCTGTTTCAGTAATTTATCAATCTCACTGTGAAAAACCCACCTTCCTTATATCGAATATAGATCAACTTTCTTTAGTTTAAAACTGTTACCCCTTGCCCTGTTGCAACAGACCTTGCTAAAAAAATTTGTACCCATCTTTCTTGTAGGCACCCATCAGGCACTGAAAGGCTGCTGTAAGGTCTCCCTGGAGCCTTCTCCTCCAGGCTGAACAACAGCTCTGTCAGGTTGTCTTCATAAGGGAGGTGATCCAGCCCTCTGAACATTTCTATGGACCTCCTTCCACTGCAACAGGTCCATGTCTTTGCTGCACTGAGGGCTCCAAAATTGGATGCAGTACTCCAGATAAAGGCTCGCCAGAGCATAGTGGAGCAGAACCACCTCCCTTTACCTGCTGGCTACACCTTTGTTGTTACAGGATATCACTGGCTTTCAGGTCTACAGTCACACATTGCTGGCATATGTCCAGCTTTTCATCCACTGGCCCCACCGAGTCCTTCTTGGCAGGGCTGATCTCAATCAGTTCATCCCCCGGCCTGTATTGATACCATGCACCCAGTCTTGGTAAACCTAATGAGGTTCCCATGCGTCCACTTCTCAAACTGTTCTAGGTCCATCTGTGTGATGTCTCATCTTCAGGTGTGTCCACTGTACCACTCAGCTTGGTGTCATTGGCAAATTTTCTGAGACTGCACTCAATCTCTTTCTCTGTGTCACTGATGTGATGCCTGAAATCCTGTGAAATAGGAACTCTGGACAAGGTTAATGGAGATAAGATAGAAAATACCTTTATTGTGGTCCGGACCTCTTCTGATCCT
>JAWWEW010000088.1:29858267-29869144 GCA_035583185.1 Anabacerthia variegaticeps
AGAAACAAGCACTTGAGCACTTTATTACTAAAATTCTTATTCTACAGAAAATCTATTAAGAGCATTACAGAGACAAATCTTTAGGAGAGTAATAGAAACAAGAATCACCTTAGTGATATACCAAAACATCAGCCAGATGCTGATGTTTTTAACTTGTGTCTCTGATTTTTCCTGAGTAGTGTCCTTCCTTGTTGCAGGAATGGAAAGTACTTCATGACTTGACGAAGAATTAAAGAGACATTAAAAAGCATAGTGTCCTAGTTAAAGCAACCTGGAACAGTTTATCACTGTGTGGGTGTAACCAAAACTGTGTATTCAACACCCTTTGTGTCATTTCTGAAGGACTGTTAATAATGGATCATTTGCAGTAGCTGTCCAGTGCACACCTGACACCTCAGGCTCTGAATTGGGTGTTAAGGAACCCTGCGAGGCACAGGAAAGTTTCTGTCTTCATACCAGTGACTCAGGTGTGATAACTCCCCTCCGGGGAGGCATCAGCATCTTCACACCCAGCCTGAGGGGTCATGTCTCCTAATGGACCATTAGGGACTGGCACAATAGGCACTTGCAACGACTTAGACTGTCAAAGATTCCAAAAATATCCCGTGACTCAGAGTTAAATCACCCACTGTGAAACTCCCTGCCCTGGAGGAGGTACTGGGCATTCCCACTTGAACATACAAACCTGGGGTTTGGAACTTCAGGTACCACTCATGGGATCCAGAGAAGGACCAGAACCTCAGCAGGACTGTGACTGCCACTCTTGACAAGACTGTGACCATCATCCTCACCAATAAGTTTTCCTTTCCTTTACTTCATACTCAGGGAGATCATGTGGTGCTCAGCACAGGGGCTAGTCAACTCAGTTCTGTTCATGCCCCAGGGTGCTGGGTTATACATATGGGTTTTGAGGGTTAAAAGCAATTTTCCTCTGTATCGTTGTATTTATTGTAATCTTTTTATTAAATTTTAACTCTGACTTGTAATCTCTCTTGAGTACAGCTCATTTCTTCTGCTGGTTTACCTTTAAATGGACACACATAAGCAGTAAACAGACAAGACAAAGACTGATTTTCTTTTGTAGAAGTTCCCTCAGATTCTTGAAAATCCTTCATCTATTAGATTCAAGTTCTTCATATCCTGGAGATCAGAAGCTATAGCAAATGTCAGACAAATACAAAATGCTTATTTGATAATAAATGGTTATGAAACTTACTTATCTAGCTGGAATTTACTATGAATAAAACTTTAAAGAAAATGAAAATTTGACAATAAATTATATGATACAAAATGCACAGTACATGTTTTCAAAATAAAAATCTGAATTCAGAGATAAGACTACCATAAATTCATCATATTTTGGAAGAGAACAGACCTACATTTACAAATTCCTTTTATTATTATTATTTCCTTATTATTTTCAGGGCTTGCATTTTCTTATAATATCAGTTTTCTTAACCAAATTCATAGCCTGACAGGGTCAAGGCTTGTACTTCGTTACAGAAATCTGAAATTATCAGAAAAAACCCAAATACCTTCTGCACTAGTTCTTTGGAGGTGGTACTAAATTATCCAAATAGTTACATTGAAATCTTCCGGGAAGAGCTAAAGAAAATTTGTTTTATGCTTCATGACTGCAAACGATAGGGGAAATTTCATTCAGTATCAGTAAGTGCAAAGAAAAACTCTCAGGAAAAACTAACTTTATCTACCTATCTACTTATCTAACCTATCTATAAGGAACTCTAATTACTTGTTACCTTTAAGGAAGAAACCATGGGTCCATTATTAACAGTTCTCTAAGGACCAGCTGCAGAGTTGGTTAATAGGGTGGAAAGAGCACAGAGCTTTCTTGGGAAAGAAGAGAAAAATTAGTTGAAGAATAATTTGGTGGTATACACACCTATAGGTCCTACAAGTTCAGGACTGAAAATCTTCAGTCATCAGGCTGCAGAGGGACAGAATACTGAAGTTTGGAATAACACTTAAGCAAAGTAATGGAGGACAGCTATGATAAGTGTCAGGTGTCTGGAAGTATCTGTAAGTTTCTGACTGTTAAAGTGTCTCCATTAAAATGATATTCTTTTAGGCTTTTTCCTAAAAGTCATGATGGTCAGTGTCAGGTTCATGAGTTTCTATTCACAACATATCCAGAACTATTTTATCTCACATACCAAAGCAAGAAATTTGGTATTATCTTCTCAATCAAGAGAAAGTGAGGTGCCATATTGTCAGGTCATATTTTCCCCTCTAACAAGATGAAAGGTCTGTACATTGCCCTCCAGGGATAGACACACTTGCCCTTTTCATTCTGGCAAGAATGAGGTAAGGGGCTAGAATTATCCTTGTGAATATCTCCTCTTTTCTGCAGAAGAAAATTGAAAGGCAGTAAATTTAGAAAGCACAGCTAAACATAAACCACTATGTAAATCATATATAATGAAAAGAATATGAAGAAAATGTCTATTATCACTGTAGCAGGTTCTTATGATGACAAAAATGTGAGGTTTCAGAAATTTTTATTTGGGAAGGCCATATCCTTCTGTGGCTTCCAAGTTCTTAGTTTACAAATTCTTTTCATAAATGTCACATTTATTTCTAAAGTGACTTTGATGTGGAATGTTGTCTGGTTGGAGTTTTTTTTCTGCACTACTATCGAGTATTTAATTTAAGGTAATTGCATCTTTTGATGTAGTGTGATTTTGCATCATTTTATTAGTTACAGAGTAAAACCATGGAATTATACAAAAAAAAATAACCTTTGTGAGCTCATCTGACTGCTGATGCTGTCTGTAGAAGTTATGGGTATTTTGAATATAATACCGTGCCTGCAATATTCTGCAGTACAGATCTGTATTAAAATTGTATGGATACAGCAAATGAAGACCTGATCCACTTCAATGCAGATATTAAAATAGTAATTAAAGGATTAATCTGTCTGACCTGCTCATCTGAGGAAAAAAAAAAAAAAAAAGCAGCTGTGTGGTCACACTAGAGTACTTAATACAATATGTAAATGATTGTTCTTCAAAGAAAATAGTGAAATGGCTCTTCAAATGCAGAAGACTCTACAGAGAGAAGGATTTATTTAAAGTTCTTTAAAGTATAGGTCCAGTTGAATAATATCCAGAAGGATATAACTTCCTAATAAGTTAGGGCAAGAGTGTAGTGAAAATAAACAAAACAATTGTAGTTAACCATGTCCTTGGTGTCCCCTCTGACTTTTTGATATTTCATTCTTCTTTTTCAACAAACAGCCCTAAGAAATGAAGGACAAATTTATAATAAATAACCTTTTCCTTTCTGTAAAGGACAGAAAAATCCCCAAACAGTGCTACCAAACCCCTTAACACTCTGAAATTCTTTTAAATGCATTTTCCTGGCAAAACACTCACTTTCTGTTTCATTGTTTTTCTTTCTACCCCAAAGTCATGCACATGTATGGATACCACCTGGAGCAAAATTATGTCCCCTTGGCAACTGTCATATTTTTCTCTGCAATGGAAAGTCACACTCAGTTAGCATGTATGTTACTCCTCTACACCATTTATTTGAGGCATCTGCATTGGGAGATTCTACATGTGTGCACCCTGAGAATTTTAAAGGCAATGCTTAGTTAAAATAAAAGATGAGCTGAGGGTACATTCAGTATACCTTTTTGAGTCTGAATGCTTTAGAAATCCAGTTTATATCTTCTGTTATGTCCTGCAAATAAGCTGCATTCCATATAAAACAGCTTGGTGCCCATATGGCAATAGTGCTCTGAAAGAGGCCGTTTTCGCCCCTCCATCCCTGCGGCATTGCAGCAGGATGCTAATATACCCAGGCAGACAGTGCAATCACTTTCAAGAATCTTGGTATCTAGAGTAAGTAGCACAATTTCACACTGTTAAAGAAGAGATTGTTTTCTGCACTTGAAATCAGGTCATTTTCTATACCTGCAGTTACACTTGGATGTATTTGCAGTCTGATAATTTGCAGACACTGAAATGTATCAAGCTGGTAATAAAGCGAAATTCCCTGAAGCACTGTGTTTAGTGTTATGTATGAATAAATAAAATGTAACTGAGAAAAACATTTTGGGAAGATGCCATCTCTACAGCTGAAAAAATATTTAGTTGTAAGAAAGGGACAGATTCTGCAGATCTAATCTTAACATTGATTTAGATAACCAAATTATATAGATTTGTTGTGTGCAGTTTCATAAATATTTAGGTGTCCAAGTGCAGTAGCAGTTCCTTTCTGTAATTTTGCCAAATTTATGTAAAATATGTACAAATGAAGTGTATAGCCTTTGGCTGGTTTCCTAGTGAAAATCTTAGACCTTTGAAATATTGTAAATTCTTATACCTGGGAAAAACAGCTATTGTTTTGAGCTCATACAGTAATATCTGAGACAATTCATTGAGAGTTCCATGGTATTTGTTGGGTTTTCTTCCTGTAGCTGCCATGAATAAATTTGTGAATATGAGAGTCTTATCAATGAATTAATAAGAATTTAGGTTTACAGACAATAAAGAGAACCGCAAATATATATGAAATGCTGAGTTTGACAATCCTGACTTCTAATGCTGGGTCAGTTATTTTTCTGTATCAACCATCAGTTCTCAGTGAAAGTTTTTGGAAACTGTTCCAGTGAAATGAGAAAAGTTAATGTATGTGAAGAGGGTGTTTTCTCTTCTTGTCTTCACTAGTGTGGTATGTTGCACAATTTTATTTCTGCTTTCTCCTAAGATGCATGTTCAGTGTTCCATAAGAAACATATTATTAGAGCAAGATCTTGTTGCAATATTCAGCTCACATTTGGTAAACATAGATGCATAAACAGATGCAGTCTTCCTTATATAGCAAATAACCTTGGTAACTGTCCTTTCCTTCTTTTTCTCATTTTTAACTCATAAAGCTTTATGAATTATAGCTTCTGTACCATAAAGCAAATTCTCTGTTCACCCAGTGGAACTGTTCAAACACCAACACCAAGTATTTTGTTCTGCTTAAGGAAGAGCTATCACACTGTGGTTTCTATATGAAATAATAGGATAGCTGCAGTGTATTATAGTTACTGATGTCTTCACCAGTTAAACCTCTAATCTAAAATAATACGATATTGATTTCTCCTTACAACTATATTAAATTTCTCTTTATTTGTATATGCATGTAGTAAAACAGACTCAAGTAGGTAATTGTGAGACAAATTTTATCTTCCTGTTCATATACCTTGAAGCAGCTAGGGTAAATTGCTATTTATGTGTTGAATGTGATGTATACTGTTTGAAAGTATGTTGTGAATAATTTCCCAATAATTTCCGCAAGTTCCATCTAATATTTAAAAAAACCGAAAGTGTTGAGGCATATTAAAATTAACACATTGCAGCTTGCCAGCTACAGGAACTGCTATGGAAAATCCCTGTATTATCAAAATCCAGGTCAAAATGGTTATATAATCTCAAAAAGGAATAGCACAGTGACCTAAATCTAACTGCTTAGTAGCAGCATAATACTCTGAATGTTAAGACAACTCAGATTTTAGGGAGAATTAGAATATTTCTACTAATCCAATGTATTTTTCCAATTTCAAACTGGCAGCACAAAAATGAAATAGCAAGAAGATATGCAGTAAACAGTGACAAATGAAAGAAGGTCTTTTATCTCAGGAGTCTGACCAGTATCAGAAAGGGAAGGAAGTTAATCCGCTTTTATTACGATTAGAGAGCTCTATTTAGAATAAAGACATTATTAAATGGAATAGATAATGACAGCTTCAAACATCTTGTTTGTACACCTGTATATTTGTTACCCTTTGAAAAAGAGAGTATTACATCTGAGGATTATACCAAATCTTCACATGGCTAGCTCAGGGCATCTAGAAGATATAATTACATCGTGGGGTTTTTTTGCACAGCGTAGGCAAAATCTAACTGTTGTGTTGCAGTGATATGGAAACACAGCAAGGAGCAAGTTTTAGTTTTTCTCTTATCACATAAAATACCCAACTCCAAAACATGATATGGCTTATTTTGCACTTGTGGCTGTTTATGAGAACGGTGGACAAAGCATTCTGCATCATCAAGGATTTGTGACCAGTAGTCTCACTTAGAGACTCTGCTTCTACTTTCTACTCTGTACTGAATGAGCAACAAAACAAAGATCACATACTGCTCATTTTGGACCAGCAGCAAGGACTGATCATGTATGGGTTGCATTCTGCTGTGCTACGGCCCTGCTGTTCTTCTGCATGGGCATCAGCCCTTCTGGTCACCTGTTGTTTTTCTCTTCTTGTATTTTATGTAGCCCAGTGGTGTTATATATTTCTCTAATACACAATTAACAGACATAATAAGGACAGACACTATTAAAATTTGAAGCGTCATATTTTGTATTTCAAAGACTGTTAGAAAAGTCGAAATGTTGAGAATGTTACCAAATACTTCTTTTTTTTGTATCCCTGGTACTAAGATGAGTCATGTGGGGAAGAAAGACTATTTAGTTGTGATCTCTGATAAAGTTAGCTTTCACTGAAGGTAGCTGTTTAGGATTTAATTCCAAACATCTTAATTAAAGTTGAAGCAAATACTTAAGCAGCTATTGGAAGATTAATCTTACTGCAGTGTTTACCTGAGTGTGTGTATCAATGCTTTGCAATGACAGCAAAGTTTCTGAGAGCTGCATTCCATTTAAATAAGCTGTAGGGAACACTTCCAGGCAAAGTTGTCCATTATTCCATGTAAGACATATTCCAGCAAGTGATGCAGAGAAGCTCTGTTTTAACAGAGAGGTAATAAGAGAGAATGAAGATATCAATGTTACAGGGAAAGCAAACTGTTTTTATTTTATATGGTTTTAGTTTACAGCATATAAGACAGAGACCTGACACACAGGGCTTCCACCATTCTTTTTTGTTTGGCTTTCTTTGTTCCTGTGGTTCACAAAGAACAAATAAACTTTCATACAAGAGGGTAATATTTGGCATAAGTAGAAGTGGCACACTCTGCTCTGTGTGGATTTTAAGCACTGAGTAATCCATACTTGTATGTATCACTGCTAACTTGTCGTAGCAACAATCAGAGAACACATCTCTCAAATTGATGCACTGAAATAGAACTACAATAGTGTCTTGATAAATATGGAAAAAGTGAATTCATGGATGACAGTATATCACTGGGCTGTAGTTCTCAGACTAGAGTAGTCACCCAGTGACAATATTTTTTAAGCTTCGCTCTGATATTACCTGTCTCACATAGCATGTATCTCTGGTGTAACAAAATTAACAGAAACCAACCAAACAAAAAGACCCCACCAAGATCTGAAGCTGAAAACAAAGTCTAACCAAGTTTTGCAAAGCTACCCAGTATGATTATACAGAAGACTAAGCAAATGTTTAGATAAAAGATCAGATCACACCCCTTGAAATTGGAAAAAAAAAAATAAAAAAAAGAGAAGATAATAAAATAAACAAGCCATATTAAATGAAAATAAGATTTACATTTAGATCAAGCTGGTGACTGTATGGAGATTACAATCCTCAATCCTTATATTCTCAGTAAGAAGTAAAATTCAGCATGAAATATCTTCTATTTACATAAAAGGGGTTGTTTTACATATCTGCATGTGGAGGTGAATGGGATAGGTACAGTAAGGCACAATTGCACCAAATAATGCTGTTTAATTGGCAGACATAATCATCATCTTTTCCATGAATTTTGATTTGGTATCTGTATTTTGGGTTTTGTATTTTCTTTCATTTCCCTCTGAAACCTCTGCTACTTTTACAACAGTAATGATGTTTAAACCAAGAGGGATGTGGAGATTAAGGTATGTTAATTGTTCTACCAGGTGATATTAATGTGCATATATAATTATATATATATATATATATAAAGAAAAGTGGAAGTGTTCTTTAACTTCTTTGTTACCCAATATCTCCTACATAAAAATGCGATTAATCTCTTTGTATTTGGTGGATATATAAACTAAGATAACAGGTAGTTTAATGATTGTAGTCAAATATACAAAAGGTTTTTTAATGGCATCCCTGAACTATCCTAAAAGGCAATAAATAGGCTAAGGCTTAGTTTTAACTTCAAGATGATTAATTTAAAATATGAATTTTTTCCCAGTTCTGTTTTATCTGGGGTCCCTAGGTAACACATTTAAAATTATCCTTTTTCCATTTACCAGGAAAGCAAACACAATTTGATAAAAATTAAATGTCAGAGAGAAAAGAATTCAGATTTGGGCAATAATGCCCAATATCATGAAAATAGGGTAAATGGATTTAACATTTCCTTATGGAAGTGGAAAAAACAGATATGTATTTTTCTTAAAATGAAGTAGAAGAAAATCCAGTGTAGATCAGAGGCCTGAAACATCTACACTGACTGCAAAATTTCCATCAGCATTCAGAGTAAAATGAACAGTTTGCTGTCTTCCTCTTGAGTTTGTTTTCTCAGATAGACATTCAACATGTAATACTAATCCAAGCCACATTACAACTCAACATGTAGCCAGCTGCCGGAACACCATGCAAATCCTAAAACCCTTCTAGGCTGAAGTGTTTGATTTAATGTCAAACATCAGTTGTCCTCTACAGCAGTCCATAATCATGCAAAGTTTAGTCAAAACTTTCACTGACCGATATTTGATCTATTTTGTTTTAATTATAGATTATCAGAACTGCAATGCTGAAATAAAATATGTAACATTGCAAGAGGGACAATTGCATTTTATTAATCTTTGAGGACTAAAATTTTAAATAACAAAAGATCAGCATAATAACAAATCACTATTAACTTGCAGGCAAGTTTAATTATGGTATGACACCATAATTAAAATCCATGACATCTGCAGAAATTTCCAGCTAAGTGGTCAATATTTTCCCTCTACCACTGAGCACATCTCAAGATGGATCTGTCATTTTCAAGGCCAGAACATTGATTTTCCAGTCTGATCCAATTTTTGAATGAAGTACTTTATTTTTCCAAGAGACATTAAATGGCATTCTACCTTTAAGAAACTGATTTCTATGTATTTAGATTTGTACACATTTGCCATAAATGTGCATTGTACATGCATGGCAATGTTTATATGTGAAAAATGTGTGAAGATAATTCCTCTGATTCTCTCTACATTATAGTTTACTTGGAAAAATTTGCAGTAAAAATATGTCTTCATGGTTACTGATTGTTTTATATATACTTCTGATTCTAGATGGAATTTGGTTTCAATTAAGAAACATTTCCTATCATTTTTAGCTATATTTTTTAATTATTTTGGTTTTTAAAATACAAGATATGTTGAGCAATTATTGTCCTTGTGTAAGAACATTGCCTGTGTATGTCATCTAGGGACAAATATTCTTAATCCCTGACATTTGTTGAAGTAGAGTTCAGGGCCTAGTTTCTGAGGCAGTCAGTTTATTTCAGCTTGAGCTGGGTGCCTTGAAAGAGACACCCTGAACAAAGAAGCCCCTGGGGCTCTACACCATTAGAGCCTATGCACCTGACCGTCATGCACTCTATACACACTGTGGACACCTCTTGGCCCAGTGGAGATTAATAGTCTGTGGTCTTCTAATTACTGGAAGAATACCTCATGTTCTTTCTCGATGTCCACATGGGCAGGCCATTGATTGTTCTTATTTTTCAGCTTGGATCAGACTTGGGTCCCTCCAGGGTCTCAGTACTGGTCTGAAGATAACCAGTCTTTCTCTGTTTCCTTCCTTTCTCAGCCACTCATGCTAACAGAGTTCATTTGAAGTTCACCTATGTCAAGCTTTGAGCAGGGGCCCACTCACACTTACCTGTAAGCAAGTTTCAATTAAATTTAAACTTACACAATTGATTTCTAATATTCTATAAGTAAACTTAATTTAATCCAAAAAAATTTCATTTTATATACTACAGTATGAAATCCATTTTGTTTAATTAGAATTCCTATTATTAAATGTTTTATTATGTGGTTGTATAACAGCAATGTGTTGAAAGTTAGGATTTAACTGAGACTCAGGATGCCTGGCAAGAATTTCTTTTTCTGTCTTACCTCCCTTTCTATTTAGAAAGATGTATGAGAAGCTGGTTATCTTAGAATACAGCACCTGAAAAGTCACCCCTGTTTTAGTTTTTTCTGTTTTTAGGGTTTGATACTCTCTTTATTGACTGTGTGTTCACACAAAAACTATTGGTAGCCCTTTAGAGGCATGCCTGAAGTGCCAGGGGGGAGCAAGCAGTTGTCCCTCTTGTGGCTTTTAATGAGTGCAAAGTCATGACACCCAGCTTGCATTTTTTGTGATTTGAAGTGGATGAAAAACTTTGAGTGATGGGACCTGGTGTCCAGGAGTGCTTGCAGGATGGCAGCTGCTATATTGCTGATGGAAGTGGACACCGCGTGTCCAAACATGGTGCAAGCCCTCCTTTCCCCATCAACCTCCCCTGCCTCATGCTTGCCACCACTCCACCTCTTTTTAGTTGCAGGGATAGCCTATGCTGGAAGCTGGTGACTTGGTAGGCTGTGTGAGTGGAGACTGCTAAGCTGTAGATGGAGAAGAGAGCTGGAGTATGGCACGGTACCTCTTCTCTTTACTTTTGTGTGTTTGTGCGAGTTGCACAATATTGGTCTGCAAGATCATCCAGGCTAGGAAAAGTGCAATAGGAGCAATTTGGGTTGGGCAATGTGGGTTAGAAGAAGTGGCATAAAGTGTCTTTTACACCACTAGTAACTATTCTTTGAGTAAACCCAGCTGTAACTTGCAGCAAAAGTCATAAAATGTGCAAAATATGTGCTTTTGAACACAGGCTGAAGATGAAGTTGTATTAGAGAAAAACAAAAATAAAATCAAAATATAACTTCTCCTATCTTTCTCAGTTTGGTACAATTATTTT
>JAWWEW010000088.1:29879253-29906320 GCA_035583185.1 Anabacerthia variegaticeps
CAATCATGAAAAGAGTTCCTAAACCTTATGGCCATCACAAAATTTTGTGGTATGTGAATCTTGCATATTTTTACAAGTGCAGTTCCACAGGCAGCTAAACCAAATTAATAGTTTCTTTCTACCAAAATGGTAAATTCTCTTCCTCTCTCAAAGCTTTACACACTCGTTCTTTCTCTTGTGTTCAACAGCAGTAAACAGAAAGTTTACACCACTTGGAATAAAAACAGGATTTATCCCCAAATTTTTGATATGTTAAAGACTGTAACTGATACATTAAAATAATTAATCTTGTGTGAAGCAGCCTAGCGGTTGAATAAGAATTAAAGTTTAAAACTTATTTTAGCTTTTCTACCTGCATGGATGCATTCAAATATTCTCTTAGCTTGAATGCTTATTGGTATTCCAACTAGCCCCTGAAATCAACCAGATTTTTCAGTGTAAAAACATAACCAATTTTTGTTGGACTGCAATCTCTTTATAATTTGTGCATTTTCATTCTGCATTGCATACAGGGGAATGAAATAGTTCTCAGAATTCTGAATTTATTTTTGATTGCACTGTCAAGGTTTCTGCTTTAATCTACCTCTTTTACATTTAGGTAAAACTTTCTTCTCCGTCAAATGTTGATCTGGGAGATCCATCCAGCTAATTAATTAATTAATTAATTTTGTGGAGCAGTACTCTCAGAATAAATAATGAAAGAAACATTCTAGTTTCCTCACCAAACATCATAAAGTTAACAATTAACATTACAGTACTATTTATATATAAATCTATCTTCTTTGAAACAACAGGACAGACTGATACATAGGAAAAGTACTCTCCTAAAACATGTGGGTCCTCCACATGAGAATTTCTGGTCCTTACAGTTCCTTTCACTTCTCAAAACTCTTGTGCTCCTAATAATAGGGAAGGTATTACCCTTCATTTGCATAATCATGGTCTGTAGGTAAGAAGGAATAACGTATACTCACCAAAATAGCTGTACCACTTTGTTCTGTATTGGGACATTGTATCTATTTTTCTGAAGAGCATCAAGTTGTAAATGGTCCATCAGCTACCCTATCTGAAAGGCTAATCAGGTAATCAGGATGCACCTGATTTTTATTTTCTGCACATGCCAGAATTTATATTTGTTTTGCATCATTACACTATTTTCTAAGCAGACTAGCTACCAGCAACTATCCATAGGGTAGTGCATCAACAGCATTTCCCCAGAAGAAAGCCTAGCATCTAATTAGTTGGCATTTATGGAGCAACCAGGGCACTGTTATGGTTACCATTCAGTGTTGTGTAAGCAGCAGCAGATGACTCTTATTATTAGTACAAATAATCAGACAACCATATGTCTCAAGCCAGGAGGCATCATAATTTGATAAGTGTGGTAGGAATTTGCATTAGAGCCTCCTCTTGCTCATTAAATTACTAGAACAGGTCCTTGCTGTGGTCATTTTTGCAGAGAAAGAACTTGGAAAAACAGACAGTGCAGATTGTATGAATCATAAAAACATCCAATCTCCAAATTATTGCAATTCACTTTGAGATAATAACAGCTATGGTTGGTTAGGTTTTGATTTATGTTATGTTTTCCAAATATTTTATTAATAGTAATTGAATTTTATGTTTTCTGATTTAACTATTGGATTTATTTCTGAAATAGATGGACTTTAAACCTTGATGAGCTTATTTAAAGCTTTTATGCTTCAATAGGGATCTATATATCCATCTATCTGAAAAAAAAATTAAATAGTGTTCAAAAACTTAAAACAATTGCAATAAATACAATGAAGAAAAGAATAATACTGAAACAGTGAGCAGTTTATAAATTACTTTTATGGCCTAATCATTAATGTATATATATACAAAAGCAATGCTTACTCTGAGCTTTTCAGCAGGTTAGGCCTGTTTGGGATCAGAAGATTGATTTCTCCTGCATTTGGTTGTATAACCCATACATTAAAGTCTTTTTGGATATATCTTTTTAAAACTAAGTGTAATATATTCAAAGGAATATGTTTTCATCTCCTGCACGCATTTATGAAATATTCTTTCTTATGTTGCATTTAGAAATTATTATAAACAAATGCTCAAACAGTACCAAGACTACTGTAAACAAACTGTCCATAACAAAATAAGTACCAAAACAGGAAAAAAATAGTAAGTTGTGCACAGCACAATTTGCAGACATTGCTATCATTTCTTCATCTGGATCATGTATATAATGACACTGATAAATTGAACTGCTAGACAAAAGGAATGAAAGAGTTACTCTGAGCCTTAATTTATCGGAAGAGCCATATTTTAATGTGCCGAAACACAGTGTAGAAGCTTATGCAGAATGTTCTGTGGTGGCTCAGATGGAAGCAAATTCACAGTCTAGCCTGAAAAACATAATTTTAAAACTTCCCTTTTGTGTGAATTTTGAGTAATTGGAGAAGACAGGGAAGGGGTTGAAAGAAATATTTCCCAAGATTCTTGTAGATATAGAAGTCCATAGAAAATGATCACAACCTGGCTGGTGTTGTTTGCTCTGCCAAGGTTGGTAAAAATAACTTTCCACCAAAAAAAAACCCAACCCAACCAAACCAACAAAAAACCCAAACAAACAGAAAAACCACCAAACCCAAACAAAACCAAAAAAAAAACCCAAAACAAAACCAAAAAAACACCGAAAACCCAAACAAAGCATGAACAACAAAAACATACAAAACCCTACAAAAACATAGAAACAAAAAACCAACACCCCCCCCAAAACCCAACCCAACCAACCAAAAAACTGAAGTAAACCAAAAACAACGAACCAAACAAAAAAAAAAATGCACATGAAGCAAACCACATGAAGCAAAATAAAAGCAAACCCAAAACCTAACTGTTTAAACTACTCTCAATTTCAAAAGAATGTGTAGATCAGTCAAGACATGTGTTTGCAGATCTTCGGAACTGTAGATCCTTTATTCTGAAATGTCATTTTCTGGTCCAAAGATCAGAAACTATATTAACCTCTGAACACTTTCCATTTGCTTCACTTAAACTGTCACCTTGGACATTACATTCTCACTGTTGTCTTTGCAAGGAAAGAAAATAGACCTGCACCCTGGATTTCTAAATCTTTGTCTGATTATATTTGAGGAAAAATGAAACATGTGACACTAATGGGCTTTCTATTTTCATTTCAGCTTCCCATCAAGCTATCCATTTTAATAGCTATTGCCCATTCTTAGCCTCGAACAAAACTAAGATGATGACAAAGTGTCCGTATGTTCAGAAAACTTGGTCAACTCACATTCTCTACATCTTCACCTATTAACCACAAACCCAGTATGGTCACAAAGCAGGGGCGGTTCAGTTACATCTGGTACATCTTATTTCACATGTTCAGATGAAACAAGCAAACAAAAAACCAACACTTCTTGGTAAGCCATGGAACAAGCAGGTTCCTCAAGATGATCAGCAAGTGTTCAGAAAATTTAAAATCTTAGGGTTTTTTAATCTACTAATACACATTGATAAATGTATTGTTATAATTGTATGGTTATAATCACTTCAGTGGTCACCTACTATGAAGCCTAAATAATGAAAAATATTAAGAATTAAGATTCTTGGTCAAACTCCTTAATTAGTCTAACATGACTAAGTTTCTGGAAAGCTCTCCAGCCTTGCCACTGTTTTCTCATCACATAAGGGTTTGTTTTGGCTTTTTTTTGATATCTGAAGAAGGTTTAAAATCTTGGAAGGTTATGTTGACAATCAAGCAGGATTCAGAAAGGAAGATACTATGAAATACTGAAATATTTCTTTTTCAAGTGTGTGTGGTGAACTGTCTCTGACCTAGGCAAGTTAGGGCAGGAGAAATGGTACAAATATTTTTTATCTTCCAGATGCCAGTATTTATGGAGTATGTGGATTTCTCTGCTGGGCTTTGCCCACAAAGTTCTGTCTCACTTCTGTGGATGACTTCATTGAAACATTTGTCCCAAATTATAAGATATAAACTGTCACAGGATTTCATTTTTTTTAAGTGTGAAATCACAGATTATAAATGCCAGGGAGACTAAAAAGAATTCAGGCAGAGAAGCACAGCAGAGAAATTAATCAGTTATGCCACCAAAATGGTGCATAATATCAGCACCTTTGGAGTGGATGGGGAATTGTGCATGTGCTTTCTTTAAGCAGTGTTTGATATGGTGAGGAATAAGTCTTTTTCTGCTGAGAGTAACGTGAACAGGCTGGATAACCTTTATGGAAAAGAACCTGTCCTGTAGAAGAGTGACTTACTTACATGTAGAGGTATTAAATGTTTTCAAAAATCCTTGAAGCCATAACATTTTAATAAAAGGTATGCTTTTCAAAAGACATTAGCCTCTTAATGACAACTCCCAAATGCAGCACAGTAATAACCAGGATGTTGTTAAGGCTTTCAGTGATTTGCTTCTCCAACTTTTGAATGACTTTTTAATTCTATATTTTTAAAAATAATAAAAAAAAAAAAAAAGAAAAAAGAAAAACAAATAACTGGCCCAGTTTCTAAAAAAAATCTGTTAAATAGTTCTCTGTCACTTACACACAGACAATGCCCTAGTCTGTGAAGTTTCTCACAGTGCGGTGTAACTGCCTTTCGTTCCAATCTTGACGTCGTTCATGCTTCCCCTATGAGGATGAAGCTGATTCAGTAATACTACTTTTGAGTTCAAATAAGAATCAAAAGACTTACTGAGAAACGAATTAAATGAGATGAATGATATGAAAAGCTCTGCAGTTGCTGGATATTAGAGATCATCACAACAAATACTGTTGTTGCCCTGTGCTAAGCTTTTTCTAAATATTCTTTTTGCTAGGAAGAACAGTGTTTTATAGGGCCCCAGAGTATAGTAGCAGAGTTGCAGAGACACTTAGAGGTTTTACAGCTAGGGACTGTAGACTTTGATTTGATTTCAAGTAATAACACACAAAGGAGTGATGGCCAAGATAAATTTTGGGGAACACTAGAAGGATGAGGAGGCTGGATATGGGGAATCCAGCAGATCTGGTGGCAAGATTTTTCCATAAGTAAAGACATGGCAGGCAGAACTGTCTTAAAATTTATTTCTTTTGTGTTCATTTTTGGGTGGATTTCTATTTGTTTTTCTTGTTTCTGCTGCCTAATCTTTTAAAATTTTTTTCCCACTTATATTTTCACAGAAGTATCTTCTCTAAATTGGGCTTTTCATTCTGATTTTCAGAGGACATCAAAATTAGAGACAGTCCTACAGTTCCTGCATATTGCTCATTACCTAGTCTACCTGCCTTTATGTAAAGACATAATTTTAGAAGTGCCAGTTTGTTACTTGATCTTCCTGTGAGTGAGACAGCTAATAGAGCTATAATTATCTAACTGCTTTACAACCCTTTATTAATTTCCAGGATGTAGTCAGTTTGTTAATAAGAACTTTAGATTCTCAGAGGATTGAAGCAATCACTGCCAAAACAATTTCTCTACCAATCTCATCTGACATGTCATTTGTAAATGAAGAACTTGCCTAAGAGGGAAAAGTTCAACAGAGTCTTCATATTTTCTTCCCTCTACACTTTTGGCTAACAACAGGATGAAAAGAAAAAAATCTAATTTTAAGTGCTGGTTTCACACAGGGGGATAAAATAAAATTTTTCAGTCTCCTAGCTAAATGACTTGGTATCATAATCAGGCTGTCAAAGGAGGTGATTGTCCCACTCTACTCTGCACTGGTATACCCTCACTTTGAGTACTGTGTGAAGTTTTAGGCACCACAATATAAGAAAGATATTAAACTGTTAGAGAGCATCCAAAGGAAGGCAACAAAGATGGTGAAGGGCCTTCAGACGAAGTCTTAACATTACCAGCTGAGGTCACTTGATCTGTTCAGCTGGAAGGAGACTGAGGAGAGACCTCAACATTCTGACAAGGGGAAATGAAGAGGCAGGTCTTGTGACCAGTGACAGAACCAAAGGGAATGGCATGAAACTGAGTCAGGGAAAGCTGAAATTAGATATTTGGAAACGGTTCTTCACCCAGAGGTTTGCTGATCACTGCAACATGCTCCCCAGGCACCAAGTCTATCAGAGTTTAGAAATCATTTTTGCAAAGCTCTCAGGTGCTTGGTATGGTTCTTGGGGTTGTCCTGTGCAGGGGCAGCAGCTGGATTCAGTGATCCTTGTGGTTCCCGTTCCAACTTAGGATATTCTATGATTCTATTCTGTGGTCCGTCATTTTGTATCTTTCTGTCATTACAGACTGGTACTGACATGGGTGACCTGAAAAACAAGCTTCTGACTCAAACATGATGCTGGATCTCTCACCATTGTGAATGCTGTAAGTAACACTTGAGAGTCCAGCTGGACCCCATAACAGGTTTTGACTGATTATGAAGACACTAGGTACTGTCCTTACAAATTTAATTTTTTATTTTTTCTTGAATTTTGGGCAACCAACATAAACTGACAATATTGAGTTTCTAAGTGATTTTCTAAATTGTTGGCGAGAATATAGTGTTTCTCTGTTTGAGACGCCGGAGTGTGTCTGTATTCTGTCCTAACACTGAGTTGTCAAACTCTAGTAACTTAATTTCTTTTAGCTCCATTTCACCAAGAAAAAAAAATAAAAAAGCCATGTTTAGGACATTTGTGAAGTGACTAAAGCATTGCTGAACAAAATCTAGAACCAAACATATGATGATCCTGTATTTTACTTACAAGTACATGGCATAGCACTCTGGATTTTCTACAGTGTAACTCAGCACTAACAACAATAATTTTTCTAATTCCAATCAGACATGGTTGAATTCACATTGCTCTTCAATTAAAATCATGTTTGCTCTCGTTTTGAAATCCTACAAAAAACACCCCAAAACTCTTAATAATTCAAATTCCACCAAGACATGAGAGGTACTTTTTCAGTTAATCAAGTGCCTCTGTCATGTCACATACATCCCAATGCAATTTAATTTTTTGTTGAAAGTGAAGA
Source organism: Anabacerthia variegaticeps (assembly GCA_035583185.1). Classification (NCBI taxonomy): domain Eukaryota; kingdom Metazoa; phylum Chordata; class Aves; order Passeriformes; family Furnariidae; genus Anabacerthia; species Anabacerthia variegaticeps. Next base: position 29,886,230 of record JAWWEW010000088.1, read on the forward strand.
GCAGGTTTATCAAGTAAGTTTGTTTGTTTGCCATTACCAAAGCCAAACTAAGACTATGTGAGGTCAATCCACAGGAGCATGAGTACATGAAATCTATGCTTCTCACTTGTTACAGACAAAAACTGTAAAAAGAGATACAACACAATATTTCTAGAGCAAAAGTCTAGTTTCCAGTAATCTTTCAGTACTCCAAAAGCTGGGAGTTGTAGCAACAGTCAGTCAGTTCAGTACCTCTGTGTTACTCTACCATTCACTCACCTAACTGATGATTAGGCTTCCTATATTCTGATATCTTAAGTGTCTTGCAGCAGTGAGCTTCACATGATTACCATATATGCTTTCTGAAAAAAGAACTTTAACATTCTTTCTTCTCTCCTTCAAGAATTTGTAGATGTCTGTCAAAATCTTCCCCAACTGCCTCTTCTTCAGAATAAGAATTCTTTTCTGTTTAATTTAGGATTATATGGAAATTTTGTGTACAATTCTGGTAATTCTTTACCTTTTCATTTTAATGTATCCTTTTGACACAAAATAATCAGATCTGCATGCAGATTTAATTCAACACGAAAGTGTAACAGGGAAGTATAATTGTTTTCCTCTCCGGTCTTTTCCTGTCAGTTATTACCACCTTGCCTTTAATTAGAAAAATAAATCGATATTTTCAGAGCCCCTCTGGATGCAGATTTTTTATTTTGTTTTGGTTTTTTCGTTTTTTTTTTTTTCTCTTGGTTTTTTTTTTTGTTGTTCATAAGGGGATAATAGCCAGCATAGAAGAAATTGTTATATATTTATGGCAGAAATTGCTTTCCTTGAAATGGAAGTTAATAAAAAGATAGATGCTGAAAGCAATGGAAGCATCTACAAATGTCACATTACCTTCAGGAATTTACTTTAGATGTCTTCACCTTATTTTCCAATGTGTGCATTATTAGATGTTCTTAGGTATGTTATATTGCTAACTACATGAAAACACAATTCTGCACTACTTAGACACTTCAACAAGTATGCACACATCTGAGTAATTTCTCAATATTGCAACCTATATTGACCAGAAACAGAATCAATAAACAACATAGATGACATAACCATGTGTTGCTTGTCTGTTGTATAAAATATTTGAAATAATTTCTCAAAAATACTAGAAAACAAGTGCAAAAATCCATGTTTGTCCTTTAAAGAATGTCTAATATTTAAAAACCCCTTTCTTATCTTAGAGAATCACCTTATATTGAAGAACAAAAAAAATAAGTTTGTGGTTAAAACAAAGGTAGTGTATAATGTTGAAAAATATATTTAATGCAGCAAAAAGTATGTGTGCAATAAACACTTATTCCCCCCTCAGTGGGCAATTCTCTAGTGTGTTAAAAAACAAGTCAGTAGAAAGAAAAACTTGTCAATAAATATGTTTGTATATATATAGTAGTCTCTTTCAAAGGAGATGTTTTTCATTCCTGAGTTTACGTCACCAGATTTTGCTAAATTACTGTCATTATAGAGTTGCAAACTTTGATCTTCCACTTAAGAATGCTTTTTTTTTTTTTTTTTTCCCCCACAGACATGGAAGCAACCTTTTCAGTTCACAGGACTAGGAAAAAACTTACATATGGAATATCAAATGGTGCTGTCTTGGAGAAAAAATAATGATTCAGTAATGTTTGCTACTAGCTGTTATCAAACGTGAAACTGGGGGAGACAATCTTATTTTAACTGTATTAGAACTAAAATGATAAAATAAAGAATGGGAAAATAATGTACATAAATCCCCCATGTTTTCTTAGTTCTTTCAACAAAGTTTCAACAAGCAGACAACAGCAAGAGGAAGGTAAAACAACAAAAATTAAGTGCACAACTTACTTTGGCAGTGCCAACCAAGAAGCTTTACTTGGAGACACAATCCGTAATTAATTCTTTCCTGGAATAGTAAGTAACAATTTTGAACATCTGAGTACATTTTCAAGATACCTTTCTATTTCTTACATGAAAATTTCTCCAGTAATTTTAATAAAGGCTTCATTGAGAATCTAAAAATTGCTGTTTATATTATTCAGTGAAACATCCTTAACAGGTTTTTTAATTTAACTAACCAGACAAGCAACTTTAAGTTTGGGGAATACATATTGTGTATGTCTGAAGATATGCTTTAGGGAAATGGTGAATTAAAACATTTGAGATACTCTTACAGCTCAGTGAAAAGTATGGATTCTTGACTTGTACAAATTCCCCTGTTGTGTTTAAATATAGTAACTGCACCAATTTACATAATTTCCTAATTTTCTCTCATTATATTGAATATATTTTTCATACTTATCAGAAAGGAAGTCCGGAACAAAATGCAGGCAGCAAAGTTTGTTGTAATTACAAGTTTTCTCAGGAAGGAGGTTTTAAAAGAAGGGGTTCCCCTGGGGAAGAAATGGTTACCGTTGTAATCTGATGTTCAAATAGCAAGTCTACAATGAGCGTTTAGCTTAATCTCAACTATTTACTTGTGTGCATCCACTGTGTATCTAGAGCCTCACTGCTTAGCTGGTTGCAGAACCCTAATCTACATTTTCCTTTGATGCATATGTGACTCAAGACTATATTTTTTTAAGAAACTCTAGCAGCAGAGTATTTAACAAAACTAGTTAATTGTAAATCCTGAGTAATGTATGCCATAGAATATTTTTGGATTACATTAATTTATAAAAAGTACCATGCTTTTATATGTGGATCTTATTTTCAGGCTGATAAAATGATAAATTAGCATAGTGCAAGATGCGTTGTTACTAGCATTCACATGTCAATCTTAAACACCAGCCAAAGCAATTCTTCCATTGGACTTCCTCCCTAGTGTACTGATTTGTCTTAATTAATACTTTTGTGGTTAGCAGCCCTCATAAGGAACTACTTGTTAAAATACACAGATGTTCTCACTGTATCTTACTCTGTTATTTATTGCACTTGATCACAGGTAATAAAGTAAACATAAAAGATTAACTTTTGCTTTCTTCTGAAATAAAGGTGATGTTTGAGCTCTGTTAATCTTCTCTCTATAAAGACGTGCAATACATTACAGAATTCTAATTAAAAAAAAATCTTAACATTAACTGTCAAAAATCCCTATATATGTCCTATGGATTGTAGTATGCAAGATATATGATGAATATATAGGAAAATGCAATAAATTTCTTTTAAAAACTAGAATTCATTTATAATGAATACAACTACATTTGAAAGTATTAATAACATCAATTTGCTTGTTGTTTATAGAAAACAAGTAGTGTATGGAATATTTTTACTAATTACTTTGCACTCAGCAGAGTGCAAAGCCTCCTAATCAGGCCAAATTAGTGAATACTCTGTAAGCTAATCAAAATTTTTTTCTGTATTATAACAAGAAAATTTCTACCATTTAAGGGCTGTTAGCACAGCATAAAACTGCATAATTTCACCATACAAAGTTATGTACCTCAACTCAGCAAAATAGGTCTATTGTAGGGTCACCTCTGTCACTTTGCATGTAAGCGAGCAAATGCTTACAAGAAACCATTATGGAGAAATGTCAAAAACTTTCTGGGAAATCAGTATGGTAGAGTGCCTCTCCGAATTACCTGTTTATTAAAGCATGTAGCAAAGGTAGCAAACAGATCGGTGGGCAGTTGTAGGGCTTAGATCTTGTTGGGATCATGTAGGTGGGATGATTTCTATGAATGAAATGTTGCAATGGAGGGTTGCATACTTTACAGGAAAGATGGACGAGGAAGATGAGGAGAGGGAATTACCCTTTTAATGAGAAAGCAGTTGAGGTCCATGGAATGCTGCCTGGAGATCAATAGGTAGTCAACAGACAACTTATGGATAAAGATTAAAGAGAAGATGGGTAAGGGTAACATTGTAGAGCTATAGCTATCTGCTACAGACCACCTGATGAGGAAGAAAAAGCAGATGAAGCCTATACAGACAGAAAACAGCAGCCTCGTATTCGCAGGATCAGGTCTTCGTAGGGGACTTAAACTATCCTGATGTCTACTAGAAAGAAAAACTAGGACAACATCAACAAATGAAGAAGATTGCCATGGAGTGCATCAATGACAATTTCCTGACCAAAAAGGATGGGTACAATGATGGAACTCATACTCAAAACCAGGGAGGGTCTCATTGGGAATGTGAAGGCTGAGGGCAGCCTTGGCTGCAGGGACCATGAGATAATGGCTTTCAGAACGAGGAAATGAGAGAATAAACAGAGAAAAAGCAAGATCACAACCCTGGACAACAGTAGAGCAGACTTTGGACTCCTCAAAGGTGTGCTTGGAAGATTGCCAATGGAGGAAATGCCCAGGAAAACTGGTTAATACCCAAGGATCATCTCATCCAAGCTCAAGAGCAGTGAGAACCAAAGAACTGGTATCCAGGAAAAAATACCAGGGTCCCTGTATGAATGAAAAAGAGGCTTATGCTAAAAATAAGTCACAAACAAAAAAAGAAAAAGAAAGAAAAAAAAAAGCAAAAAAAAAAAAAGCATTCAGAAGGTGAAAGCAGGGACAGGTGAACTGGGAGAAATACAGTGACACTGCCTGAGCCCGTGGGATCAAGAAAGCCAAAGCCCAACTAGAACTGAATGTGGCGGCAGACAGAGAAGGTAACACGTAGGGCTGAGGTACTGAACATGAGACTGACTTTCCTGAATCCCATCTCAGAGAACAGGGGGAAAACCTGGAACAAAAGAGACTTGTCCTTGCTGGAAGAGGACCAGAACAGGGAATGCTTGAGCTAAGCAGGCACACAAGAGAGCATGAGCCCTGACGGGATGAACTGTCAGGTGCCAAGGGAGCAGGCTGGTGTTAGAGCAAGGCGTGTCCTGAAAATCCTTGAACAAACCCACTGATGGAAGAAGTGCCTGAGGACTGGAGGAAAGCAAATGCCACTGCTCCCTTTGAGACCAGCAGGAGTTCACTCAGCCCCACCTGGATGTGTGCAGAGGCTAGGAAGGAGCTAATCCTGAGAACCGTTTCCAGGCACGTGAAGAAAGACAAGCTGATTCGGAGCAGTCATCATGGCTTTACCAAGGGGGAGTCTTGCTTGACCAACCTGACAACCTTCCATGAACATCTCTCTTTTGAGGAAAGCCTGGAGCAGAGAAAGCTTGGGGGAAATCTTATCAATGTGTTTACATACCCAGAGAGAATACAAAGGGGATGGAACCAAGTTCTACCTGGTAGTGCCCCCTGACAGGACAAGAGACAGTGGGCACAAAATGAAAGACAAGAAGTTCTGTATGACAGATGAGCAACACTTTATTTACTGGGAGAGTGAGCAGTGACACAGGTCGTCTGCAGAGATAATGGAGTCTCCATTCTCAGAGATCCTCAAAAGCCATCTGGACATGATCCTGAGCAGCCAACTCTCGGTTCACCTGATCCAATCCACCTGCTCAGCTCAAGCAAGGTGGGCCAGATGAGCTCCAAAGGTCTCCTTTAACCTTCTGAGTTTTTGCACACGTGTGAGTTTAAGAAATGGGGTTCACAGAATCACAGAATCATCTAGGCTGGAAAAGATCTCCAAGGTCATCGAGTTCAATGTTTGAACATTAAGATGTAGATAAGATGTTCTGTAGATGCCTAAGACAAAGATGATAGGTAGGCATATATTGGATCCTGATGAAGTTATATTATTTTGTTGCAGCTCAGCAAGTCTATAGGAGAGGGGGCAGGTGTTCATTGATAACTTTTCTAAGTTATACTTGTTTGTATTACTGTCTCCAGGACTATTTTGTCCCTGCATGATGTACATGTGTCTATCGCCACACTCAAGGGTGGATATATGGCAATATGGACTGAACACAAAATGAGAGTAGAGGAGACAGCTCCAAAGGTCTTTGTAAGGCAAAGGTAATTGTATGGCTTCCTACAAATGACTACTAATATTTCTTATCTTGCTATCTAGAAAGTTAACAGCTGATGTTTTTCTTGATTTACAAAACATTTAATAACAGTTATTCATACACATGTGCACAGAGAACTGGATCTACTACAAAATTTTCAGCCAGTGAATGTTTCAGCCAATGATGACTTGGGGAACCAAGGTGTATGTTGGCTTTCTGTAATCAGGGTTTGCAGCTCTGCTGCACAGTTGGTGCTCCAGTATAGAAGAAATGTCCACATTGTTCTTCAAGATCTGGTCTAGTTAGAATGGCTGTTAGACTCTCTGCTTTTCAGAATAAGAATGCAGGTGTGTTTCATTAAGAAAAACAAAAATACTGCATCGTTGATTCTAAGGGATTGGTTCAGTGGTTAATCAATCAACCTGTGAAAAGTTAATCCCATGCATAGTCACTCTATGTGATAGTCTCTCAAATGTTTTAGCTAGCTATAGCAAGGTTTTCCTTTCTTTCCATTCTAGAATTGGGCTATTAACTTACTCTCTTTTTCTAAGAGGATCAGAAAAATAAAAATTAAAGCGAGTTCTTTTTTTTTTAAAAAAAAAAAAGTGAATTGTATCTTGTACATCATATATGTAACCTAGTTTTTTTGTCTGTAGATTTATGTGGTAACACATGGAACTACTGTGAATGAGAAGCAAGTGCTTTCTTCATTTTACTGTTTGTTGTCCAACAAATTAAAAACCCATTTAAACCTTACTTAAATTCCTAATTTCCAGAAGAGACAGACATTAGTTTAGGAATAGCCATTTACCTGAATTGTTTCTTTCACACTTTGTCAACACAGAAATCCATTTTCTATGCCATTAGAATTCTCTTCTGATGATATATTTAACCATTTTTAAACACATTTAATATTTAATTTAATATAGACCATAATTTTCAAAGAAGATGAATGATTTTACAGGTTTCATTTCTTACATATTAAGTGGCTCTGACACCCACATGTTTTAGGATGTCTGATTTTTGGGGCCCAAAATATTGAGGCACCCTTGAGCAAAGCTTACTTCTGAAAATAGTCTGTGGTATCCTAAATTTAAAGGGTTTGTTGGCAGTTCTTTTATTTATTTAGTAGCACTCTGGCTGCTTACAATAATTTATGTGTTTACTATCAAGAACATTTTTTATTCCCTTAAAAACTACATAAAATCCTACCAATACTAACAACAGTTGAAAGTCATTTATTACCCTCTGGTGATTTTGAAAGTGATTATCTATTATTTTTTCTGCTGTGGTTCTTGCAATTTCTTAAACAATTAGATAAGTAATTAGCTTATGACCTTCTTTAGGTGACTACTTGCTTTTGAAGTTAATAGAATCCATTTTTGAGTCACATACAGAAGCACTGCCTGTGCTTTGGCTTTCTTCATACACTTTTTATAATTATGTGGCAGGGCAATGTGCCTGGAAAGAATGACTGCTTCTTTTCCTTTCATAATAAATAAATGTTAAGGAAACATAAACAGGTACTAGAGAAGGCAATCATCAGCCAGTGAGAGGTATAACAAATCATGGAATGTATGAATGAATGGGAATGAATGAAAAGATAAACGCTGTTGGAGTAATTCAGACAATGTCCTACAGGAAAACTGCTGGCCAGTTTCTATGTATTTGCTGAAAGGTTCCAAGGATCATCCTAAGAATACAGCATTTAGTTTCATTCTAGGGAAAAAAGCTGGATAGCAGGCCAGGGTCTTTTAAACTTGGTCTGTTGGATGTTGCTAGTTTGCTTAAATTTCTTAATAAATGATAACTGGCTAAATTATTTCTCCCCTAAAAAGTGGAAGAAATAAAAGGGTAAGTATCTCTGCATACCTGTTCTGAGTCTGATAATTCCAAAGTCTGTGAAGCACAGATCATCTCAAAAGAGAAACTTTATGGGATCCAAATATTCTAAGGTGTTTCTGCATTTTAAACTAATGTAATTCTTATATAGTGATAAAAATATTAATATAATAGCAAGTAGAAAGATTTTTTTTCTGATTCAATTTTCCAAGGAGATGTGTTTGCATTGCATTTCAAGTATATTTTGTGTGAGTCACTAATCAATTTAAGTTTCATATTAAACTGTTTTTTCAAGCTTTCTTTTCTTTGCATACCTATAGCTCATGCTTTTTTATAGATAAGTAAAATCACTACACAAAATGGTTAAGACTTTGGTATGGAATAAGTGATATGTCTCTAGATATTATTATTTACTATTGAGTGTATTTTCTTCACTTTTTCCATTTTCCTTTCTATACTCTTCATCACCACTGATTTTAATCACTGCTTTCATACCTGCTCACTTCTCAGTCTCTCACTCTCTTAATTTCCAAAACCACATCACAGCTTACTTTCCCATGTCTGTATCAGTGTTTCCATCCCTTTTCCCAAGCAATTTTTCTCTGTTGTTGTTGTTGTTTCACTGTGTTTTCAATTGCTTTTCTACTTCTTGTTCTATTAGTAGCCCTTTACTCTTTTCATAGCTCTAAAGACCCTTTTCTGTGGTCTTCCTTTTTTTCAGGACAGAGTATGTAGCCATGGACAGATAAGAATCTGTATGAAGGCAATGTGCATGCTTTCTCAAGGGGCAGGCTATAAATTTGTATAAGCCCAATTTCTTAATTACCTATATGATATTTACCTCCTGTCAGTGTTATTGTCAACATTCTGATAAAATCCAGCAGCAATCTTTGTTCAGAGATTCAGCTGAATCCCCTGCAGACTCTGAGTCACATACAGAAAAAAAATTACAAATCAAATGCCATTTCTACTGTAATGCCCCTCCAGAACTCTTCAAAAGAGGAGATCACACTGAAATTCATGAACTTCAAAATGTTGGTAATCAGTAAAATAAAACAACTTAATTATAACAACTTAATTATAAAACAACTTAATTATATATTATAAATTTCTGGTTTTGAATACAGAAATAATCCTCCTGATTTCTGGGTCACATTTTTTCACCTTATCCATTTATTCCTGTCACTTGATGAATCATGAGGTCAATGTTGCTTATGAAAATCAGACTGTCAGTACTTTGAGATCTTTGCAGAGAAAAATGATGTGACAAATTTAATTAATGAAGTGACTTTTTAAGGCAATCGCTATTAGTAGAATGACAAGTAAACCCACTGCTAGAGTTTAGAAGAATGCTAATGCAAATTCCAAGTGAGAGAAGACTATACTGCAAAACTGATCAAATGAAATCAGCAAGGAAGTTAACACTGGAATGCAGAATTTTTAAAAAAATTGTCTGCCCAAAATTAATTACTCCTGATACCAGAAAAATGGTTCAAGCATCTATGTATTTTTTCAATGCATTAATATATCACATATTTTCTAGGCTTTTATAGGACTTTACTCTTGGATATATTGTTGAACCCTGTATAATACTGTTTGTAATTTGAAACATCCAAAGTATGCTCTACTGTTTCTTCTGAACTTGACAAAAAATTAAAGGCATATAAGTTTTAGTGAGATAATTGGACCTAATATAAGCAATAAAAGCTTCAGTTTCATTTTCACCATGTTTGCTTTCTCATCTAGCCAGAATTTTTTTGGTTGTTGCTGCATTTTTTCTATCACATGCAGTATTTTGTTTTCCCTGTTTCCTAGGAACTGTCTCTTAAGTACTGCAAAAACTGAATCATAACAATCCATCTTTGTTTGAAAATACAACCAATAGTCACAGTGCAAACTCTGGCAGGTATATTAAGATTTAAAAAAAAACCAACCAACCAACCAACCAAAAAAAAAAAACAAAACCCACAAACAAAACAAAATTAAAAAAAAAACACCACAAAACAAAACAAAACGAAAAAACCCGAACTATAAATTGCTACATAGTTATTGTCTTATCAGAGTGACAAATTACATGTCAGAGAAACATGATATTTGTCTCTTCATGCCTGTTTAATACCAGTGCCTTGCTGTTACAATGATTTGTACCATGGAAGTCTGAGCAAGAGTACTGTTCTAGCTAACTCCCAGTCAAGTTTCCACAGAATCATGGCATGGGTAAGGTTGGAAGAAACCATAAAGGATCATGTCATCTGGTCAAACCACTCTGCTCAAGTAGGGCTGTCCTAGACCACATGGCAAAGGATTGTTTCTGGATGATGCTTGAGTATCTCCGGCAAGGGAGGCTCCACAACATTTCTGGGTGATATGTTCCAGTGTGCAGTCACCCACACAGTAAAGTTGTTCTTCGTCATGTTCAGGTGGAACTTCCTGTGTATCAGTTTCAGCCCATTGCCTCTTGTCTTATTGTTCAGCATCACCGAGAAGAGCCTGGATCCATGATCTTATCACCCTCACTTCAGACACTTAAAGACATTGATGAGGTCCTCTCTCACCTGTTTCTTCTTGAGACTGGACAGGCTGAACTCCCTCAGCCTTTCCTCATAAGAGAGAAGTTCCAGTCCACTAATCATCTTTGTCACCCTCTGCTGGACCCACTCCAAGAACTCTATGTCTTTCTCATTTTGAGGAGCCCAGAACTGGACACATTACTCCAGATGTGTCTCACCAAAGCAGAGTAGAGGGGAAGGATTCCCTTCCTAAACCTACTTGCAATGCTCTTGCTAATGCAGGATACCATTGGCCTTCTTGGCCCAAAGGACGCACTTCTGGCACTTGCTGAGGAGACACTCTGTGCCTTCATCCAAGTCATTGGTGAAGAAGTTAAACAATACTGGGCCCAGTAGGGAACCTTGGGAGACGTCACTAGTGACAGGCCTTCAACTAGACCCTGTGCCACTGACTGTGACTCTCTGGATCTGCTGTTCAGTGTTCTCAATCCACCCCACGATCCACTCATTCAGTCCACGCTTCCTGAATTCTTATGAGGATGTTGTAAGAGACATTGCTGAAAGCCTTTCTGAAGCTGAGGTAGATAATATCCACTGCTTTCCCCTCATCCATCCAGGTAGTTCTTTCATCACAGAAGTCAAGAAGGTCAAGCATGATCTACTTTTAGTGAATTCATACTAACTATTTCTAATCACCTTCTTGGCATCCATTGGGATATTGATGGCCTCCATCAACAGAGAGAGGCATGCCAACACCTTTCCAGGGGTTTTGATGAGGCTGACTGGCTAATAGTTCCCTCAGTCCTCCTTCTTGCCCTAGTTGCAGACTGAAGAGAAATTTGCTTTCTTCCCGTCCTCAAGCATCTATCCTGATCACTACAGCCTTTGAAAGATGATCATAAGCAGCCTCACTACAGTGTCCTCCAGCTTTCTCAATACTCAGGGATGCATCTTATTAGGCCCCATGGACTTGCAGATGTCAGGTTTCCTAGGTATTCCCCTATACAATCCTCTTTGATCAAGAGCAAGTCTTCTTTCCAACGTTTTATTACCCTGGTCTTAACTAAACTTAAGAAAAAAAGCAAAAGTGATACAGAAAACCTCCGGTGGTAAATAAAGATGGGTGGGTTTACCTAAGTTAGGGTTTTGAGTGAGTATCTCAATAGGAACCTGTAGGCAGACTGTGACAGGACCCGGTACAGGCTCATCACTGTCAGCACAGCAAGCTGTAGAAAGAGATTTCTGTAGGTCAGGTGTATTATGAGCCAAAACTAAATGTATAAACTTCTGCAGTAAAGCAACCTTTATCTTGTGTTTAAAGCAAAACAAAAGAATCTAAACCCAATTCTGTCTGGTGTATCCAGGTCCCAGGCCAGGCCCCAAATGCTACAGTCCCTGAATTAGAAAACATTTTTTTTCCTCCTCATTGCCTCTGATTTTAAAATTCAGAAATGCACACATTAAATAGATAAATTATTTTTTTCTCCTCAACTGACCTATGATACTCACTGTAGAGTGTGTTTTAAATACACAGGTTAACCTCATAACCCATGCCATAAGGCAATTTTTTTAAATGTTGATTTTGCAGCATGAAAGGAATAAAACCCCTTAATTTGCAAATTTAGCTTTGAAATAGCAGAACTTCTGCAGAGTACAGCTATTATTTTGACCCAGTTTCAGTTCAATTAAAAGTTTTTGTGTAGACATGATTTAATTTTTGTTCTCTCATGCTTCATAATAATACTTCAGGCAGCCAGAAAAGAAAATCTATGCTTCACTTCTCACCCACAAGATGAAAAAGAAGAGCTAAGAAAGTCTCATATGGAATAACAATGGGGCCTTTTTGTAAAGAAGTAGCAGTCCCTCTTTTTCTTTTGAGTTGCACAGTTCCTCTCCACATCTTGCAAGGAAATTTGGGATCCAGAAAGAAATTTATGCCTTCTTTCTACACATATGCTCACTGGAGTATATCTACTCACTTGAATGATTCTGAGTTAGAGATTTCCAGACTATGCAAACCACCGCCCAATGCTTTTCCTTGTGTCCATGTGTTTTCTCCTGAAACAGGTCAATGCAAACTAGTAGCAAAGATTAACCCTGCCCCTGCTCTCTTAAATGCTCAGGGATTTTCTTTGTAGTATATTCATAACTGAGAATCTCCTAGAAGCAGCAGGTGTTTGGCAAACTTTGTGTAGAATAGAAAAGACTTCCTCAAAGCTTTTCTCCTCATTGATGTGGGCTGTAGGACACTATATAGAAATAACCCTTCAGGCAGCTTAGCTGCATACCCCTCTCTGCACTTTGTAGACAGCATTCAGTCTATTTATTCTATTAGAATAGTGGTGCAGATCTTAAATATTAATATCACATTATTGAAAAGAGAGACAAATTGTCATAAGTAATCTTGTTTTCAGAATGCATTTAGTTTAATTTTTAAACCCTGGAGATGCTTTCAGGAAAATGGATGTTCTGATAAATGATGTTGTACCTGCAGGAAAATTCATTGATTGATGATGTGTAAGTGTTCCTGACTTCCTCAGCCTCATGTTGAAGAGGTTTACTTGTTTCAGAAATGTACTGTTTCAGACTGATTGAATGCCCAAAGAGAGCACACGTTGTGCTTTCAGGTTTGACATTGATTGATTGAAGAAGTCAGGAACAAACTATCAGATGCAGCAGGCATCGGCAAAGTACCCACAGCTTTCAGGAACCAAAGTGTCCAGAAGTCAGATGATTCAGGGGATGGATGCAGGGCAAAAGAAGGTGTCTGTGAAGAGGGGAAAATTAAATGGCAAGGATCACTTAGCTGTGCTTTTCTATCTCAGAGGATCTGGTACGCTACCTTTTATCCGGAGGCAGGAAATAATGTTGTGTTCTTTGTTCACATAGTAGCTACTCAGAAAGCTGTAAAATAACAATATAGGAAAGCTAATAGAAATAGTTAAGCCTATTAGGCAGGATTAAGGATTGTTCGTATTTCCACAGGTGGAAAAAAAATTAGCTAAGTGCTTCCCAGTTGTCCTCCAAAAAGCCTATATAATGGACTTTTTCATGGGTTAGAAAAATGTCTACTGTTTTGCTGTTGTATCAATATCTCTGAAGTACATATACTCTAAATATATACCCTTTTGTAATGCAAGGCTTTGAATACAGTTAACATATCCAAACAAAAATTTGCTTTTTTTCCTGCATCCTGTAGCTGCTACTGAAATTTAGAGGACTGTTTTTGGCACAGTATGGTTCCTTCCTCTATGATCTACTCAGGTGATGTGAAAAAATGATCAAGTATTTGGATTTGTAGAAAAGACCACTACATCCTGCGAAACATTTTCTTAATTGATACTTACTGTAACATGAAGAAGCATATTTCTTATTAACATGGCTACCCCACTACATGGAGCCATACAAACTAATGCATGTAGAATAGACTTAGGATAAGGTGCAGAAAAGCTGGCATCCATCAGGATGTAGGAACATGCAGTGTTCCCCTGGCTGCATCTCAGTGAAATACAGCAACTGCTGGCCAGACATTTAAGTAGACTCACTGGATGACCAGTGATTGGAATAAGTAGGTCAGAAGAGTTGCCTAGGTGTAACTTGGACACAATTTTTCCAGTGCACACATATGGATTTGATCTGATTTAGGGAAGAATTCCTGCCTGCAGTTCATGTGCCAGAGGAGTCTTCTTATAGCTATGCCAGCAATAACACTGCTGTAACTGCTTCTTCAGTGATGCACGGAACTTTTATAAGTGGCTTGCAAAATTTAAACCTGCGAGATACTGCTGTCCTGTTTTCACCTCCTGAATTGCCTCAGAAATCCAGAAAATTTGACAAATACATTTTGTTGCACAAATACCCTGGTATAAGTCTAGTTCAGGGAAACATTTCTGTAGTCTTTGTATTGAACTTAGCTGGGATGGAGCTTATTTTCCCCATACCTGTCCTCACAGTGCTGTGCTTTGTATTGGTAGCTAGAAAGGTGAGCACTGCTGAGCAGTGCTGGCAAAACATCAGCGCTGTCTCTCCAAGATTTAGGAGTGGACACAACCAGGACAGCTGACCCAAACTGGCAAAGGAGCATTCCATACCATATGATGTTGGCTCAGATAGGAAAACTAAGAAAATAAGGAAGAAGGACTGGTATTCATTATATACAATGCTGCTCTTCTGGAGCAACCACGTTGTGGGCTGAAGTCCTGCTACCCAGGAAGTGGCTGGGCATCAGATGCTGATAGGAAGTAGGGAATGAAATAGGTTTTTTTCCATTTGCTTGTGCATGTGCAACCTTTTGCTTTTGCTTTAGTAAACTGCCTTATCTAAACCTGTGAGTTGTTTTCCATCTTAGTTTCTCTGTCCTGTCCAGCTGAGATGGGGGAATGATAGAGGGGCTTAGTGGGCACATATATGTAGCCAAGAAGAGAGTTGTACTTGAAGCTCCTCCTGCATTTTTACTTAAGAACATTTCACTAGCTGTCTTCATGTTTCTTTCTTCCAGACACTACATCACTTAATAAACTCAAATAGAACACAGCATCATTCTTTATCTATTTCACACAGCAAACCCAGGCATTGTATAATAAGAGAAATTATATTCCAGTATTTTCTTTAAAGCTTCATTTTATTCAACAGTGCTTACAGAAAATGAGTTGCACAGTTAACAAGCTCTTAATTCAGCTCATCTACAACAGCATAACTCTACTGATAACAAATGTAGAAAAGCAAGCACAGGTGTTTTTACAGATCATGCTACCAAGATTACCCCCTTATGTTCATGTTTTTTACATATAAACATCAGGCCAGCACAATACAGGTGCCTGGACTGATTCTGAGGTGATGGATTTGGTTTATGATCTTCTGTCAGGACAGCCATAGTCAGAAGCAGCTGCTAGTTTAAGGATGGCTACAACAAAAGTCTTGTGGTCATATCTAAGCCAGCTATTTGCAATGAATAGAAAAATTTATGATGGAGTTAGGCTTCAGATCAACAGAATATACTGGCTTTAGATTGAATATGTTGTAGTGCATCCTCTATATGTACCCTCTATAATGATAGGGCTAACAATTGAAGCACATTCTGATAGGAGAGTAAGTCAATAAATGTGAGTAAACTAAAATAAGCTGTTGTTTGGAAAGGACAGCAAAAATAAGACTGAAATGAGGCAACATTTCTACATGTAAGTGTAAGTGAAAACCAGCAGTGTCTGCTGGTAAATGCTGAGACTAAAATTGTGTTCTGCTTGGTATAGGCAAATAATCTAGAATCCAGAATTTGTGAAGTTGACTTTTGAGATAATACTGTCTATATAGTTGCATCTGAAGCTAGCATAGCAGACATTTCTCATTGTGAAAGAATCAGACTCTGGATCAACTACATTGTAGTCTTGGTCAGCAAGAGGCTCCCAGTGTGGGATAGAAGTGTTCCAAAGCAGTCTATACTGCTTATGTTTGAAAGGGTAAGGCAGCTGTCTCAGTTTGAGACAATTTGGAGGGGCGGAGACCTTGGAGAGAAGTCTCCTTCCTCCAATTCCATACACCTGGTCCTCTCCAATACAGACAAAGATGTAAGTGATGGATGTAAGTGACAAAACTCTCTTTACCAATAAGAAATCTAAACAACAATACTGATAAAATTGGGTTAAGCTAACCAGAAAATTCCCAAGCTCCTGCCCACCAGACTGATCTGAGATGGCAGCTGACCTCCCCCACCCATTAAAACCTGGCAGAAATGGTTCAGAGGGTCAGTGCTGAAGTGAGACTGCAGTACCAGCACAGGCAGTTGAAGCAGGGCTGTGGACCCCCTGGTGACTAGAAGCACCCAAGAGATACCCACTGGATCCAGCGATAAGCCCTGGTCACTGCAATTCTGATTGTAGTTGTAGTCCTGATTCACTGAGGTGGTGGTAGTAACCTCGTGTGGTAGAAATCGCATGTACTGAGGGAAGGAGACCCTCAGTCTGCCAAGTGAAGTCTGAGTGTGTCTTTCATTTGACTCAAGGTAGGTGGGAATGCCTCTGGTACCTTCCCTGGGATGGGGAGTTCTTCACTGGATGACTAATACTGCATCACAGGACATTTCATGAGTCTCTAACACCTTCTAAGATATTATGGCTGCCAGTTATGTCAACACAGGCCTTTATGGCCATTGGCAGAGATTAGTATCTTCAGGCCATGTGTGTGAGTTGACGTGATGCCTCCTGAGGCTGTTGTCCCAGTTGAGTCATTTGTGTAAGGACAAAGAAACAACACCCAGATTGTAGCCTGAGGTGGCAGGTGTGCATGCCCTCAACACCTGGATCAGTCATCAGCACTCCAGTTTTTTTCATACTTGTGGATACATTCTTCTCCTAGGATTATAGAGTACCACCCTTAAGTCACTCCCCACTCTAAATTAGTAGGTATATTTAGGGAAAAGAGAAAAGGTGTATACCAGAGTCTCTGTGTAACCCAGAACACAGCTCACCCAAGTGCTGTGGCAGAACTGTAAAACCAACAAGCAGGTCTGCAGCATGACAGGCTTGGAATTTCATCTTCCTTGTGAAAAAACAGAGGTAATTTACTGGAATTTTCATCTCAGAGTTTTTCTTGTATTCTGCTGTGTTGTGTTGACGCATGCCTCTCCAAGAGAGCTTAAGTTGTTATTTTGGTATGTTCTATCAAACATACTCTATGTTAAAGATAATTTCTTCCTCTCTTTGCTCCAGAAGGTGACTCTTGCAATACTGAAATTGTAGTCTTTGCTGAAAAGCAAGGATTAAATAAAGCAAAGTCAAAGCTGTAGCTTTATTCAAAGCTACAAGAACCTGTATGAAGAACACCATCTTTGCTTTTGCCTTTCACAAGATTTAAAAATAAATTTATTTCAGTTTCTGAATTAGTTTTATTTCTAGTTACTTGAGCCTGGCAATCTGCTATTTCTGTATAGTTTTGTGTTAGGGTGAAAAGTGTATTAGACTATACAATGCCTCCCTGTGGAATCTTTATGCTTCTTCAGCATAACAGTGCAATGTGGTTTTGAAATTACCTTGAGGCACTTGAACTCAAAACACTGGTATGTCTTTCTCTGCTTTCCCTAGTATATAAATTTTCATCCTGCAGTGCTGTACTTTATGGTTCTTTCTAAAATAGTTAGACAAGTGAAAATTGTTTCTAATTCATCAGTCCTTGTAGCTAGTGATAGCCTAGTGAAATAATAAACTTAGATTTTTAAGTCTGCTGGAATGTCACAGCAGTTATAGAAATATAAACGACTCAGCACATAGATGAGTGCACCATGAATAAAAGCATAGGATCTCATTCCAGTGCAGTGGATTTTGTACATTTCTTTTCTAGCCATTTCTTCAGACTGATGGCACTAACTCAGTGAGTGTGCCCATGAGGAGATTCAGGTATGTCATTCATTCTAGTGACTGTACAAACAAGGAGAACTAACAGTATATGTACAAGAGAGCAGTCACCTGTGATATGTTTCTTGCTGACAACTAGTAGAAATGAAATAACTTGCTCTCCCTAGGGAAACGAGCTTTAGAAACCTATTGTTTCCTTGCCAGCCACAAAATCAAAGTCTGCTTTACTTTCTCTGTTTCGGTGGGGTTTTTTAACAGTTAGAAAAGAGGGAGAAAATGTCTACTTGTCTTGATCACTTTTAAACAGTGATGGGGCGATACTTAATTCACACTGCTAGATGATGACTCGGTGATCAAAATATTCTTTTGTGCTGAAAGAGCAATCCAGTCTTAGTTTCCAGTATTATTTTCTTAATCAACTTCATCACCCTCTGATACACAGGGAGCAAAATCATTTACTAATGAAATGTAATAGCAGATTCTAGAGGGAACTGATAAAACGCTTGTTAGGTGTGTTCACTCAGACTCTTTCAGGACAAACAGGTATGTTTAAATAAGTAGTAAACCTTAAATTACCTGACTCTGAACATTTTTTAAGCTGTGAAATGCTCAGTTATTATTTAAAATAAAATGGGCTGTCTAAACTCTTTTTTTTCCCTCCCATTATAAAAGTTTCCATCATCTGGAGAGAGAACCTTTCTTATTTTGCTAGTGACTCACAGAACACAAGTAAGGTGATAAATATGACTACTGTGAATCTGGTACTTTAGAATTGCTTTTGAAATTGTCAGCCATCAGTACTGAGCTTAATGTTTACAGAATATGTAAACTCTACACATACATGATTTTAAAATAAATACGCTTGCTATATTAATAACAATGCAGTAAATAATGACTTATTTTGTTGGTTTTCTCTATTCCACTTTACCTGTAGTATGTGGTTCAGATGGCTGTAATGTAACAGCTTTGAATTCACCATGTCAATAAAGCTCTTTTTGATCTTACTGTCTTTTCACAGGGCTTGTTGCATGGTGAAGGTGGATTGGAAACTTCAGAAAGAAAACCATTTTTCTGGTGTCCTAAGCTGTATACCTGATAATATCTTATTGCAAAATTGAGGTTTGAGAATTGAAATACATCATGGGGAAGCTCTCTGGTGTGTTTAAGAGGTGGTATGGGGTTTTTTTCCTGGAAAGAGGGAGTGAGGTTGGAGGGCAGAAAAAGGAACATTGCCTTTTTGTGTTCTGAAAAGTTTTAGTGAACTACAATTGACTTTTTCTTACAGAAACCTATTGCTTTTTAGGCTCTTGTGTTCTTTCAGAGAGAAATTATTTTTGCTTAGCAGAGAATAAAAAGTTGATATAAAGAGTGATAATTTTTTATAGCTTATTTAGCACTTCAGAATCCAAATATTGCCTTTTCTGTCCTGAGAATGGCTCTTATATGCTGCAGTAATTTTGCTCTAGCTATGTTTTCTGGCAAGGCTGATTTTGATGATTAAAAAGGAACATTTTACTACATTTTCTACTGTAACATTTTGCCACTTCAATGTGTCTAAAATAGCTCACATAATTTATTTTACAGTTGAGTTAACAATGACTAGGAATATAAAGCAATGACATCATGGCATTCCTGCTGGAATGTTGTAAATATAAAAGAGTTGCTGCAATAAATTCAACTACTGCTTATGGTAGGGAACTAAGGTGCAGTGGGGTTTGGGGTTTTTTTTTGTGTGTTTTGGGGGATGGGGGGAGGGGATTTTGTTTTGTTTTAAAATCAATGTTGACTTAGTAAGTCTTAGCAAGACTTCAAGTCCATTGTTGAAAATAACAGCAGCTGATTGTCAAGGTAAAACAAGCTATTCCAGTAAGTTTAAAGTAACTCACCTGTTAGGATTCAAAGCACAAGGAGTTAAATATGTTATCAAGGTTAGAACTCCAATTTCTTTAAAAACCAGAATTGCATGAAATTTGGCATGCACACCCTCCTCGTGTTTTAGTGGTTTAAGTGTTCTTAACTCAAGAATAAAATGATAAGCTAAACCTTCTATTGTAAAAATGTTGAAAAAATTATGGACACCTTTGACCTCTACATGTAGCAGTAACCACTTTTTTTTATACAAACTTAAGCCAGAGTTTACTCTATCTAATAAACTGTAAGAAAGATAGACTCTCTTGGTTAGGTAAGGAAAATGGGTGTGTAAATTTTCAAATTAAATGTTCTTTCTCAAAATATTTGAGAGACACAATGGATGTTATGTCTTTACCTACTGAATACCATATTTAAACTGTTGTCATTATTACACAGACCTGGGCAGATTCAAATAATAAGGCAATAGCTAGAGTGAAAGCAAAACACTGCAAATCTACTAGCAAAATACTAGCAAATCTTTCAACCAGTGTAGAAATTTTCGCACAGTGAGCTGTTTTTACAAGGCCTTTTATTGTGAATACCAAAAATTACCAATTAAAAAAAGAAAAAAAAAGGACAAAAACCCAAACCAAACAAAAAAAACCCACAAACAAAAACCACT
>JAWWEW010000088.1:29914056-29924087 GCA_035583185.1 Anabacerthia variegaticeps
ATGAGACCCTCCCTGGTTTTGAGTATGAGTTCCATCACTGCACCTATCCTTGTTGGTTTCTCTATCAACTGACTCAGTAAATTTTCATTGGTGTCCTTCATGAGCCTTCTGGATTACATATATACTCCTTGTGATATTTTTTCTAGAGCACTTTATGGTAGTTGAAGTTCCCCAGGGTCTGTGGACATGACCCTGCTCCTATTTGTAGGAGGCCTCAGTCACTCATTCTTCCTAGTCATTTTGTTCAGCCTAATACTGCAAATAAAAGATTCTTCTAAGCTAAAAAGCCTTGTCAGATGTCTTACTAGATCAGATAACTTATAGTTTATCAGACTTACTCTGTGGGATCTCCAGGAGGGTCTATCTTTCATTCTTGTCTATTGAACTAATGAGATTTAGTGTAATGACTCCTCATTTAAGAGGTCTTTGTATTCAGAGATTGATAATATCATTAATCAAAAATTATCTTCCAGGAGCTGTATCCCTTCAGTAATGATGTCTGCCCCTGGATGCTGATAGAGTATTTTCTTGGAGGAATTAGATTTAAAAACAATTTCCTTTGTAAAGAGGGGAGATTGCTGCATTTCCCAGTGCTGCATAGATGCAGGTCCGTTGTAGCTTCTGAATTTGTCAGTCATTCAACTTGTGATTGACCTACTTTCAGGGTGAACTCTCTAAATGGAGTTGTTCTGGTCTTGTATAATAGAATCTTTGTTGCTTGGGTCATGTCTTATTTTTCAGAATCAATACTTTATGGTTCATAACTCATTTTGATGATCAGTGTTACTTAAAGAGTAAACACTGTGCAACCAATTTCATCTTTATCTTTGTATTGCAATATCACAGCTGTGGGCTTTATTTTACAACCGAGAAAGTTTTGTGACCAAACATTTTGTGGAACCTGAAAAGTTATTCAAGTGACATAGGAGTGACCCACAGAAGGTAGCCTAAACACCAGTTCTACCTAGATACACCTTGTTTGGTAGTTTATTACAAATTCCAACAAAACTTGGATACAAATTTTATTGTTTTGTATTGCTAGTTTTGAAGTTTTCTATTCAGTGAGGTATTGGAAGAAAATAGTAAAAAATACTAGGAAAAAGAATCTATACAATACTAAAAATCACCATAACTAGGAATCTTAGTTTGGACCAAATGCTGTGATACTAGGTAGTGCAGAAAACTGTAAATGAAAAAAGAGGAACCAAAAGAGTTTAATATTAAGTGGAAGCTATCAGTAAGTAACTGTGTTATCTCCTTGCTCTCTTCTTGTCTGGTCAGATGAGGTATCATATAATGGCTCAAATTCATTCATGTTTGAACTATTGAGGTTTTTGGTTACATTTGTACTTAATACTTACAAGGACAAAACTGGTGTTGAATGAGGAATAAACCACAGTTCCCTTAATAAATGCAGTAGTCTTTAAAAACATTGATAGTTCATGGTGATGTCTTTAAGAAACTGTATTCAAGATTAACTCATCTGTAGCTAGAGATTGAAGTAATGATAAATATTTTCATGTTAATAACTTTATAACTTGGGAGAGAGCTGGTAGTGCATCTACGGTCCCTGTTTCACAATACCTAAATAGAAATTAGCCAAACTCTCAGGTACAGTATAGAAGCCAATATACTGGTCATCTTTTATGCAGGAATTATACAGTGGTTAGTCCATAGCAATGTGGAGGGAAACAGTCCAACAACTCTACTATATGTTAAAATTACTGTTGTGGGCTAAAGGGAATGATCTATTGAGAGATATTGAAGAGGTTTTCTCTTTTGTTACAGATTCTTTGAGACTATTGTTCTTGCCTAGCCTTATATGTAATATAGTTATTGATATGTGGAGTTGCATTGCGAATATATTCACTTGACATTTCTCCAAATGCCAGGTCACTGTAGCTGCTGAAAGATTCAATGGCCCTCTGAGGCCCACTTTATTAGTTATGAGATATTAATCACATAAATGCACACGCAGCAGCGGACTCCCAGCCCACACCACTGAATTTAGTGAGAAGTATGACTGTCCTTAAAGGTCAAGAATAATTTCAAAGCAAACCTTAAAGTGATTTGTTTCTTTAAAATCACTGCTTGCCTTTCTTTTCCCTCTTATGAAAATTAGTCCCTATATTTTGAAGTGGTGCTTGACCACTCTCCATACCTTCTCACTCCAAAAGGAATGTCTGGCAGCATAACCTGTGAAGTGAGTAGTTCTGTCATGGCATGAATCAATCAGAAATCTGGAGAAGGCAAAGATGATGATCTTTCAGCCTGGAGTTGACTTTCTATGCAAAATCAGAATGTGCAGCAGACTTGAAGAGATATCTAAATTCTACCCTGCTTCTCCTACTTTGCAATTTCTTTGTATGGTGGGAAAACTGCATTAGAAATATGGTATGAATGGAAGAGGAACTTAACAGTAAAAAAAAAAAAAAAAAGTGCTTTTCCTTGCAGTAAAGATTACTGCAAGAGCTCTATTTCTGGATTATGTTTATTTCATTGTATGATAGAATATACTTAGGTATATCCAAAGGTGTATCCACAAGTTTATTGGAGTATTCCAAGACATAGTTCAAAAGGAAACTGACCCTTCTAATTTTTTTTTTTTTTTTTTTTTTGGGGTGGGGGGGGGGGATGCAAAACATTAGTCTCTGCCTATGGCTGTCTGTTCTGGAATTTTAGCCTTAATTGTATTGAAGTCCTTTTTCTCCCACAGTACCATGATGACATCTACCAGTCAGCATAATTGTGGTCAGAAAAAGAAAGTTCTGAATTGAAGGAACTGTTCAAGTGCCAATGCTCTATCTGCTAAATACTTAAAAGATGAGACTTTAAGTTTTAGTACCAAACTGTGGGTTGTTTTTTTTGTTTTGGTTTGGTGTTTTGGTTTTTTTTTGTTTGTTTGTTTGGGAGGGAGGCAGTTTGTGTGGGTTTTTTGTTTTATTTTATTTTCAGGAAAGACTGCTTCAAAATAGCATCTTCCTTAACTTGTTTTAAGGACTATGAACTGAATGAAGTGACTGTGGTAGTGAACAAACATGAGACTCAGTGAAATTCAGTGGGAGCATTAGGTCTTTTTCCTCTCTTTCTCTCTCCAGGAACTTGAAGTACCATATGGCTATAGTACAGCTCTGATAGTAAAGCTCTATATGGGGGCCTAAATAGCAATTAAGAGGAAAACACAGGCAAATGTTGGATTTTTTCTGCATAGTTATGTCTTATAATATTAAAATACTATAATTTTAGCTTTTCATTTTTTAAGACAGTATGTATGTGCAATGTACACAGTGGAGGCAAACCTTAAATATCTCCTGTGACAAGAATAAGTGGGTTGTTTCTTAAAAAACAGATGAAAATTTTGCAATCTTAGAACTGATTGTGATTGCAGAACATGTTAATAACTCACACTGAGCATTATAATTTCATTTGCTGTACAACGAGCCTTTCAGCAGGTGCAGATAGGAAGAGCAGACCAAACACAGACTAGAAGTATTTACTTTACTTTGCTGACTGTTTGGACTGGATTGCAGCCACCAAACCATATGTCATCATCTTCTCCCTCTTACTGACCTCATTGTTAAAATTAGCCATTTTAGCTGCTGAATCTAAACTTATTATTAGATAATTTTAGCCCAAGCTTATAAGGGGACTTTATGAAAGCAGATTGATAGACTGGAATAAGGTTTCCAAAACTAGGTTAATTCATCCAGAAAGATTTTTTAATATAGACTTTATTCATGGAAAAAATAACATCTGTCCTGGTTGGCTTGGATGAATTGTGCAGTCTGTCTGTGTGTAGTGTGGAGGAGGGATTCTTCAATATGTGCTGTTTACAAAAAGCTCTCTGTGCTGTCAAGGAGTGGAGGCACACTGAAAATTTCCTCTGCCACTGGTGTCCATCTCTGTGCTGATTCTCTGCTCTTTCTACTGCTGTTTCACCATCTCCTTGGTCACTTCTCTGTGGAGGCTGAAAAGCCCCAGCTCAGTGTTTTTCCATGTTTAAGGACACCTTGTTCTTTCTTCTTTGTTCCAGTCAAAAATAAAACTGTTGAAAACACTGTCTTCAGTAAATGTAGCATATACTTTTGGCCAGAAAATTCAATGAAAAAAATCCAAAGAGATTTCATTTTTCTTCCAAGAATTTTTAAGATATATTTGCAAGAGTGATTGTAATTCAGCACTTAGAATCTTACAGATTTTGCAAATAAAAGATGTAACTGTTGCTGGACCACTCAAAGGAAGGTAAGTACAATCAATACTGAATTGTTCATATGTGATGAAAAGTTAAGCATAGGAATGAAGGATACAAGTACCAAAACCATGGAAAATGTTAATATCAGTCTAAAAATTAGACCAACATTGTTTCAAAACAGATGAAAAGACAAAGCTAATTTAGGCTGAGCAATAATGTTGCAATGATGTAACATCAAGCTCATTCATAAAAATAATTGATTGCATTATTCTAGAACTGGCTCAGTTTTTTTGACAACTTCATTGCATCTAAGCTACGTAGCGTAAACATTGAGTCTTCAAATGGGTGTTTGTTCTTTGTGCCTCTGACCTCTGAGGTCATATATCCCCCATATGAGGAACAATATAAAACATAATGGAAGGGTCAGCATGTAATTCAATTATTCAAAATCTAAATATATATGTAAATAAATATTACTCTTGAGATTCTCCTCTATATTTAAGCATGCAACAAGTAGCAATTAAACAAGCAAACAAAACTACCTTTACTTGTCTATTTTCTGTACCTATAGGATGCTCTCCATTCATGTCTTTATAATTCAATTTAAAACCAACAGGTTAACACACTGTCTTTTAAAATGTCAGGAAACTCAAGATCATGCAACTTTGTTCTTTCAGGAGTCTTTAAGTCTTCTTATTCTCTCCCTTTCATACATAAATATTCACACATCCTTATATAAAAAGCACTTTTTCAAGGTCACAGCTGCTGACACTTCTGAGATTCTTTACAGGGACTATAATAAAGTGCAGTACTGAAGGCAGTGAGATAAAGTAAATGGAAATGTAAGGAGTATGGACATAAAGTTTGGAGGGTCCTTTTAGTGAAAACCAACCTGAATCTCAGAATTCTAAGTCAGCTCTTATTTTGATAATACTATGACCAGAATGGATCATGCTTATAACAGTGACAAGTACCTATAAAACTGTGGAATCTGAAAAGCATAAATGTAAAACTTCTTCTTATGAGTGGGTGGTTGCAGTATTTCATGACCATATTCAATATTTTTTGTTTCTGTTGGTTTTGGCCACTTATTACCTATTATGGTAGTTAATTGATAACTGTGAAAGTCTGAAAGTGCTTATCCTGTTAAAACTTCTTATTTAAGCATTGATACAAAAATTTATTATAAGAAATACTGGAGAAAAGTGTTGCTTGAGATTGAAAGTTTTGCAGTAATAGATCAGAGGGTATTTTTTCTGTATAACATGTAAAACGTAGTTTTTACCAGTTTGAGAGTGCTAATAGCATATGCAGCTTGTGGAATAATATGATTCTTTGGAGGAACATTTCTACATATTTTAAAGTAAGTAAATAGTTACCAATACATGCTTTAATTTGATTAAAACTGCAGTCTTCTAGAAAGAATTTTAGCTATCAGTGCCTCTGTATGAAAAATGTATGAGTTTGTGTTTCTCAGTGATAAGATCTGAGAGCAATATCTGGGACAGTGTGTTTTTCAGGCTATCCTTTCCAAAAGCAGTTTCATGGCTTAGGGTTTTGCTTTTCACTTTTCTAAAAATGATTATAATGCTGATCATAAGGTAAAAAAGATGATGGCATGGTGGAGAAAAAGAAGAATGTTATTTTCTTAAAAGTAAGCGGAATAATTCACATACAGGTACACTGTAACTCTAAAGCTAAAATGCTTTTTATCTTTTTTCCCATCCATTCATGTTCTATTTCATGTAGAATATGAAAACAGAAATATTTTAAAAGGAATCCTTTGGTGAAATATATAATGCAAGGCTACATGCAGATTTATCATACAAAACGAGACTTAACAACAGTCAGGAGACTGAGTGGGATGGCAAACATGGTTATCTGCAAAAATAGGCAACTTTATTTCAACAGCAACTAAGTCAATGTCAGCATTTGTGTGAGTGTAGAGAGGGATGTGGGCAGGACAGAGGAGGTTTTAGCACTGAGACTGCCTTTGAATCAGTAGGCATTGCCCCAGAATGAAAGTCACGGTCCACTGCAGTCTGCACCTGATCCTGTTCATCCTGCTGCTCAAGCCTTATTTCCCTTTACAAACTGCAAGAGCTCCTGCAACAGATTAAAGTATTGCAGCAGCTCCTTGTGTGACAATGGATGGGGGGAAACCTGCCCAGTTGCATTGGTCTTGGACTTGGTGTCTGCAGGGGGGTCAAGGTGTAGGCAGGCACTGGCATTGTAGTAGCAGCTGCTGCTGGGCTCTGGCCCATTTGGATCAAGATCCAGTTGTAGAAGTACTGAGTGGAGATGAGGGCTCTAGGCACTTTTGCTCCACAACAGCCTTTTCCCCGACTGGTCACACCAACTTGCCAAAAGTCAGCATTGTTATTTTTGCAGATGAGAGGCCTCCACTGTCACCCTGCAGAGGAGCAGAGAGGATTAAGGTAGTGTTGGGTTGCCTCTGTCAACAAGAAGGGCTTTGCTCTCCCAGCCCCTGCCAGAGATGGATTCCCAGCAGAGTGAGGCTCTGCTCAGGTGCTGGAGCCTCCAGAACCTTGACTGGGAACAGGTTGTGGGCCTGTAAGGTAGGGCTCTCTTTCTGCTGTGCTCAGGGATCCCAGAGGTGCAGAGAATGGATGTTCCAGGGTTGACATCTGGGCTCCTGGGCTACCAAGAATACTAGATGGCCTCTCTGGGCAGAGTGCCAGGCAGCCAGGACAAGGTGGGAACTGGGCAAGGACCTGTGGACTGGGAGAGTAGGGAAGCGAGAGTGCTGGTGGGGCTCTGGGCTGTAGGGTTGCCAGGCAAACCATGTGCTGGGCTGTGTTTGGGCAGTGGTGATAGCTCTGCCCATGCTGATGGGGGCTGAAAGACTCAAAGCACACTCCTACCTGGCAGATGCCAATGCTGCCCTCTGTGTACCCAGCACACAAGCTATGGATGAGCCCTGTGTGCATGAGGTGAACCTTGGCCTCCTGAAGAATGAAGGTTCCTTGTGCAGCTGTGAGCAAAAAAAGGAATGAGCAGCTCCTTGCCCATTCACCTGTCCTGTCTGAGGGTGAATCCCTTTCCTAGGGCTTGGTTGTGCTTCTGGATGGGCATTGGAACACTGTGTCACTGCTGTCTGGCTTTGGGGGGTGGGCCAGCCCCATCTCTTCAGGGGCAAATGTTCTGCAGCATTTTGGCCTCGGCTGTTGGGAAGCCCCACCCACCCTCTCCCCAGTGTGCCAAGCTTGCCTTCAAGTCACAGGTCGTTTTTGGGAACACACTGCTTGCAATGGTGATGTAACAGTGACATAACAGTGATATAACAGTCTTTCAGCTCTGACATTCTCAGCATGACATTGATGACAGGTGAGATGGTTGTAGGGGCTGCACAGGAAAGGCTGTTTCCAACAAGGAGATGCCATAGCTCTCAGTGGCTGAAAGTTAGAGTTTGTGAACCCTCAGCCACTTAACCTGGCACATTTGTCCCTCAGGGTTTGCTGAATGACTCAGTGAGGTGGCCCTGACCACCATGCACCACGGGCTGAAGGAACTGGAAGGCAGATGGAGAGAAGTGTGAGAGCGAGCAGAGCCAAGCACTGCAGCAGCTCAACAGTTCCCTGCTTTCTGCTTCTCCAGGCAGAGAGGAAATTAATTCTATGAGGGGTGTGACTGCCCCAGCATGTCTTAAGCTTCAGGAATGCTGAGCCAGAGGCTGTTAGGAAGTGGCAAGAGCCCAGACTTCTCCCTGAGCAGTCTCTCAGCTGTGCCCTGCAGTGCCCAGGCACTAGATATGCTGCAAGGAAATGGAATGGGAGTAGCACATGGGGCTGGGGCCAGGAGCATCTGCTGGTGTTGTGGTAATAACCCTGTTCCCTGGTCCTCCTTTCTGCATGGGTTTGACAAAGCAGTGGGCATCTGAGAGGACCCAGTGTGGACTCATGAGGGTGCCTTCACAGATACACTGCATCATTTCTGGTGGGGAAGGGAGGGACAGTGTAGAGTCACAGAACTGTAGAATGACCTGGGTTGGTAGGGACCTTAAAAATAATTTTGTTCCAACCTGCCCTTGAACGCTGCCAGGGACAGGGCATCCACAGCTTGTCTGGGCAACCTGTGGTAGTGCTGTGCCAATGGCTAAGTATTGTACACTTTGAGCAGTATGTTAGATCATCTGGAAACTGTTACAGAATTGGTGGTAACAACACCACCTGTGGAATTTAAAAAGCAACAGTTTCGAGTTTTTAAAAGCACTTCGTTTCATTCTGCCTTAGTTGAGGAAGGAAAATAAAGACAACGAATGTAGCACTCTCAAGGTCTAAGATTTTTTGATCTTATTTACACATGGGAAAAAAAAGGTTCCATTCCACTGTGATTTTCCTTTTACAGAAGATACTGGAACCTCTGTGTGGTTAAGTCTGTTTATTTACCTAGTTTCGTTTTACTACTGAACAGCTTACCTTTGTTTCTTAACATACAGCAGATGCTGTGTGTGGAAACACAGCAGCTCCTTGCCTGTTCCCCTCACCTGTGTGGGGCTGAAGCTCTTCCATCTTCTGCACAGCATGGCCTCTTGGACATTCATGTGTTGGGTTTTTGTGAAGCTATTTCAAATACATTAAGATAAGCATTTTAATTTACTATAGTTTTTTAAAAAATAAATTCTTCTGCCTACAAAAAACTCACATACATTGACAAACTAAGTTTCTGCTATTGAAAAAGTCAGTCATTTTCCTTATTGGTAATAATTTCACCCATCTGATCCTTAAAAGCAGGTTTGAGGCAATTTATTAAAATTTGCATATTTAGCAAAAGAATAGGGTTTGAAGCATTCTTTTCATAGTTTTTTTTCTTTCTTTTAAGCACCTCATACTGGTATATGATCAGAACTCATGTAAGTGAAGGCAATAGGCAATAAGTATTTTTAAAGATAATATAATATTGCTTCTTAAGAACTGGAGTTTTAGGGTTATTTTTTGTTTTTCATCATTGAAGTGAAAATGACATAATTTTTGGCAAGTTCTTAGATCTCTCAGAGGAACCAGAGGATTCACACTGCTAAGTTTTAGGATCACCATGGATCACTATATAACTTCTGCCTTCATTCAGTGCAGAGGGCAATTCATTTTGTTTTAAGAGAAGTGTTTTAGATCCTATGGTTTAGATTCTATGAATTTTTCATTTATCTTCACTGGTTACTTCAACTTGGTGCAAATCCATAATTTCCCTTAAAGAAGCTGATAGCTTCTTAAGGTAGTCTTAGTTCACAAACTCAAGTGACATGTTCCTCCTGGTACAGTCTTTGGTGGTTGCTAGTAAGAACCTTAACTGCAAACACTTTTAACAGTAAGTTAGTTATTAGCTATTTTTTTATTGCTACTATTTATCTACCAACTTATGAGGACTAGATGTCATTATTTCATGAGAGAGACACTTTCTGGCTGCATTTTGACACAACTGTGTGTCATATGGCCTTGTTTAAACTTCTATTAGGTTACATGATTAAAGGCTTAACTCTAGACAGACAGAGGAGCCCAAAATGCCACTGGTAGATGGGGTGACTCAGCAGCCTTATGAGAGATCTTAGACTCTGACCCAGAAAAGTGTCAGCTCATCAACTCAGGGATGGCACCTGAAAGTCACTCCATCACCTCTCAGTCTGTGCCACTAGCCACAGTGCAGGACTTACTATTGAATGCAGGTAGCAGAGATTTAGGATTATGAAAAACCTGTTAGTGGATGTTTAAAGCCGGAACTTAAGGGAGAACCATAGGCAGAAAATGGAATAATCAAGGTGGTTTTGGGATGAGCAACCATGGAAAATTAGAGGGCTAAGAGTCTAAGTGTTGATTGTATGTAA
>JAWWEW010000088.1:29937910-29947921 GCA_035583185.1 Anabacerthia variegaticeps
ATCAGAAGAGGTCCGGACCTAAAACCACAATAAAGGTATTATCTATCTTATCTCCATTAACCTTGTCCAGAGTTCCTGTTTTACAGGTTTTCAGGCATCAATTCTATAAACGTAGAAGACTTCAAAAGAGGTAAAAAATTTCAGTTGTAAAATTCACTTTGTAATGATTTTTAGCTAAAGTTACATGCCCATAAAGTTAAAATTAGGGAGATGTCTGATTAGTGGAATACATGTCCTGAGTTTTCAGTTTCCTGAAATCTTATGATTTAAAGACAAGGCAGGGTCATCCTTCTTGCCTTCTTGAAAGTTGGCACAACATTTGCCAGATTTCAGTTGACGCCTCCAACCCCTCAAAAACTTTGCAAAATCATTGAAAGATGTCTTATGATGATATCAGCCAGCTCTTTGCATACTCTAGGATGAATCCCATAAGACCTCATGGACTTATAAGGACTCATATGGAGGAGAAAATCATGCATAAGTCTGGAGGAAAACCAAAGCGGTATGTTTAAAGTTCAATTTTGGCTTTTGTCTCCTGTCTCGGTCTGGTGCCTTGTTCAAATAGGGGGTAGGGTTGCGTTGTGAGGTGTGTGTGGAAGGCTATAGGTTCTGGCAGGATTTCTTTATCTAATGGTTAATAGAGAAAAATAAGAAAGGCGTATTAACTCCTCACCCCTGTAAATTGAACCTCTATGAGATATATGCTGTTAAAGTGTCCTGCTGATTCCTGTTTTCAGGTCTTTGAAATGTTCCAAATAAGTGGTGTAGTTGGTGGAAGCAATCACTACTGGAAAGTGGCTATACACTACCTGGTAAGTAGAGATCTCAGAAATGCGGCTCGCCAATCTGGTTACTTAGAAGCCAGTTAGGGATGCCTGTCTGGATGCAGCATTCTTTTGTACTGAGAAGAATTCAGCATTTCAGCCCCAGGTGTAACAAAGTTGGCATAAAGTGCCCAGAGCTGCTCAGGGTGAACCACACACAGCATGCAGTTATTGCAATTATCCACCACAAAAATCCGGGGACAGAAACAGAGCTGAAATCCCACTTCTCTAAAATCTGAATGTATTACACTGGCATATATCTGTCTTCTTTAGGACAGATAGGTTGAGTATTTAAGTCAGGGTAATGTGTTTTTTGTTTCCTAGGTTCAAGAGGACATTTCAACCAACTGCTGCTCCAGATTGCCTGTCCTTCTGAGCATTTTTTTTTTGTGGGGAGGAAATTTCTGTGGCAGATCAGCGTGTGATCTGTGTTACATGTTTCATTGTCACCAGAGTGGTGCCGAGATCTGTTTTTCTGTGGAGGGCAGCTGAGGTTGTCAGACCCTTGGGCAGCTCAAGTATTACATAATATATATGATGAATTCTGCTCAAAGCAGAGCCAATGTCTTCCCCTGACCACCTCAACTTTAACAGTAGTATATGACAGTGTAAAATACTGTGGTATGTTCAATCTGTTCTTGCACTGTTCCTTAGGCATCTTCTTGAAAAACAAATACAGGCTAGATGGATAACAAATGTATCCAACCTGGCCAAATCATCTTATCAAGAGGTCGGGAAGATTACAGGGGTCCTTGCCAATCTAAGAGTACTTGAGCAGACAGTTCTTATTTCCTAGCAAGATGTCTTAATGTTCCAAGATCATTAGAAAATACAAAAGCAGGAAGTATAATTAGAGTGGGGCACTAAGTGAGCAAGACACAATTTGCTCTCAATGACAAAAATCTTCCTTGGGGAGAAAGGTGGATAAAGGAGTCCCAAATTATATTTCTTCCAGAAATACTGAATGTAACAAGAGCTTCATTAGAAGCAGAGATGGGAACACAGATCTTCCTGTGCTCACTGGAATTGGGTTGAGATTCCCGTGCCAGTTGGGTTTTTTTGTGCAGTATGATTTTTGCATTCCTTCTGCTCTCCTTCTGTGTAGTGGCTCAAACTTACATCAAGATGAAGAATGATTCTGGTATGGCATGCCCAATGACAAAAGTATGTCCTGTGAAGTTAGAGGTCTGAATTCAAAATACAGTGCAAAGCCCACAGCCTGTACATATCCCATATCCTAGGTAAGTACTATAAATACTGTATCAGTGTACTATTGCTTCCTTCCCTCCTCTCTTAAAAATGTTGGGTATTTTTAACTTGTCCAGGATCAGGGCTCCATACAGCTTTCTCTTCACAGTGTTTATAAGTCCCCATTATTACTCCTCAAAAATCAAAATTAATGTCATCAGTCAGCTAATAGAATTTCTAATGCCTTTTTTTCTCCCTGGATGCTTGAATTAATATCCCACATCCTCAATACCTCCACTGCATAATAAAATTTCACATACACAGAGGCAAAAGCATTCAGCATACAAACATTCCAATGACGAGTGCTCCAGCTGTAACACATCTCTCTATAGATGCAAGAGAACACTTGCTTGATTGTTTACCTTTTGTAGCAGCATGTGAAAACTGAAGTATTTAATGCCCTGTCTCCCTCCCTTCCTCTCACTCAGAATATTCCTGCATATGTTTGATCATCCTGCATTTTTTGGCTGCCATGCATGAAATCTATGTTAACTCTGATTTCCTTCCTGGTTATTTCTGTATGCATGTTTTTAGCAAGTGAAAAGTGCCCCAGTGTTTTCAAAGACAGCTGGAACTGAGGAAACCACAAAGTATCACAGACATAGGCCCCTTTATTTAGAAGCAATATTAATGGATTTATATAGTAAAGAAAAACACAAGTTAAAAATAATGAAATTATTTCAAAAAGGAAGTTATTAGTTTTATCTAATCTGCAATTTCACCAGCCATTAATCTTTCCTGTTTCAAAAAGAATGTCTCTTCACTTCATGTTTATGTGTAACAGAACAAATTTGAAATTTTAGATGTAGCTTGCAGTACATTTATTGAGAACTAAAGTCTACTTACAGAACCCGTCAGAAAAATCTCACTGAAGCTTTGGTCCTTTTTGAATTTTTCCTCCCATACTTCTTAACATTGATTTACAAACATCAAATCAGAGGTCAAAAAAACAGTCTCCTTGATTTTTGCTAGTATTAGATTCACTTTTTCTCCTCTGTGAGAAGAGCATGTGCATATTCATATGACATGGGCTATGTTAAAAAGAATCTTTCACAAGAATTCTAGGTATAAGGGATATTTTAGAGGCACTTGAAGACTGCAATTCACTTTAAATTTGGAATTAATTCTGTGTCTCTCAAGTTAAATTATTCTAGATGAGTCCATAACATGTTCAGAAAAAAAAGTATCTACCTGTAAGGAGTCTAAATTTAACATGTGGCTTACTGAGTTATTTCAAGCACAATGGCAATGTTCTTTTATGTAATGCATCTTAAAATTTTATCGTTTCCTGCAAACACAGCATTGTCATTTCCACTCTACTATTTCACACAACGTTGCAATAAAGCAGAATTAGGTAATTCAATAAATTACTGGAAAACATTTTTTTCTGTGTACACTGTATCAACAAAGATTGCTGAGCAGTTAAGAAAAAACACAAACCAACAACAATAAAACATACAGTAAAGTACTTTGATCTACTGTATGTCTAGACTAAACATAATTTGGTGCAATTACTACTCTTGTTCAGTGAGTGCTGATGCTGTGCTTCACACTATTGAAAAGTAGAATATGTGAATAGTAGCTCAAAGTTCTTGTACTTTTGTAAATCACAGCAGAATTAACTTTCAAATTACAGATTTTTTTTAAGGATAAATAGGGTATTTGAGATATTCTACCTATGAATGTTTTTTGTGCAAGACAAGGTTGGTCTTTGTCTCTCACAGAACTGGCACAAATCTCCATTGCTCTGTCCTTTGATATCCCTGCACCAAACTGTGGGGCTAGGGAAATTTGGGATTAATTAGCAAAGAGATGTCACTCAAATCCTGGTTTGCTTATGTGTCATTTTCCTTGAGTTAATAAAAAGGAAACTTCTTTTCTTGGTCTCACTACATCTGGTCTGTAACTTTCTCTGACAGACCTTCACAGGAAGCTCTTTGCCCAGTGCAAATGATGTAGTAGTGGACCTACATCTCTCAATGTAATATGCATACACTCTGTAGTCCAAAATACAGTGTGTGCTACAGGGATTAGAAGTGAAAGGATCCATTATTTCACTTGTGACACAATTGTCTTTGCAAATTAAAATTAATTTTTAGCCTTTGTGCCTCAGTCAAGTTCTGAAATAGGTTACTTTACAGATTTGCTAGGAATTGTGTTTCACAGCCAAGCATGTGAAAAGCAAGCATCAGAAAACATTGCCTGATATTCAACTAAAGCATTGTCTTTCTTTAAGCTTTTTTTCTGGTTCATGGTAATGATGGGAATAGAAAGCATAAATTATAGTAATATGACAGTTAGCTTCTTTTAAAAGTTTAAGACCTAGAATTGTTTACTGCACTTAAAAAGGTTTTGCAATTTTGCAATCTGTTATTCTTTGGAATAACAGATTTTTTTATTTTTTTCAATCTAGGAATGGCCGTTAGACCTTCTAATATTAACTTCTCTCCTTACAATTAAATCTTATTAGACAGCTTTTTAATGTGCTTCTTTAAGTTATATCTCAAAAAAAAGGTATCGAACTGAGTTAAAACCACCACAATGGGAATACATCTTTCCCCTTGGCAGAAAAAGACTTGACTTTCATTGATATAATTAAAGATGACAATGCCTTCTGAAAGAGAAAGACATCAGAGAGGATACGGTGGATGTTAAATTGTTAAATGGATTTGTTGTTTACTTTGTAACTTATTGTGATCAAGTGAAAGTTATCAATATAGTGTTGTGTAGATAAAAATTTTCTCAACTAGAAGCCAGTTAGGGAATGATAAGAACAAAAACCAATGTGCTGTCTATGACTGTAGCATAGCTGTTCCGTGACTGAGACCCTGTACTGTATCTCCTCAGTTGCAGATGGTTATTAGTATAAATCCTAGAATCATAGAATGGTCCGGGCTGGAAGGGCATTAATTAAAGATCATTCTGTCCCAAACTCCTTGCCACACGCAGGGACTACCTTCTGCTAGACCATGTTGCTCAAAGCCCAGTCCAGCCTGTCCTTGAACACTTCCAGGAAGGGGGCATCCATGACTTCTCTGGGCAAACTATTCCAGTGCCTCACCACCCTCACAGTACAGAATTTCTTCCTAATATAATGTAAATCTATGCTCTTTCACTTTAAAGCCATTCACCCATATCATATCACTATGTGCTTTCAAACGATACATAGGAATCCTGTTCTATTGTTTACAAGTGGTAATGGGAGAGGGATGAGGTTTGTTCAGGTTTTGTCAGGCCTGTAGCATTTCTGTGCAATACTGAGCCTCTGATAGTCCTGCAAAGAAACCGCAAATTTCTGTATTCTCCATGTCAATCTCTGATTAATACAGATGAACAGGTATACCAGCTGTCATAATATGATTTGCAAACATCTGCAAAACCAGTGAAGTTTTCTTTCTGTAGAAGAATGACAAACCAAATATGTACCTGTTTATACAAAGAGTTATAAATGGTAAGGGTCTGACATGGAATTTTGTGAAATGTCATTTTAAATAGTCTCATCTGTTCCAGAACAAAAGTTGCTAAGTTTAGTCAAAAGTAAACTCTAAGCCAGGGGTAGATTTGCTTCACATTATTTTTAACTCATGCAATCAGGCTTTTGAAATAACAATATAACATTGTTTAGAAAAGATAACATAATTAGAATTATATTTATCATGTACTAAAGTAAAAATCATTGCAAGGCCAAAATAGCTCTTCAGATTTCAATCAGTACCTGTCATTTAGATGGTTAGCTGCTTCTGGGTTTGAAATCATTACAGATGAACAATAAATTCCAAGAAATGTTAAGCAAAACTGCAGGCTGATGATTTGCTATAGTCTGGAAGTCATACAAACACTAATGTAGACAGCTTGTGAAATTGCTTTATGCAAAATGATCATTAAAAATATCTCTCAGGTTGACCAAGAAATACGTTGTGTATTTTTTTTCTTCATTCATGGCAAAGTAAGTAAAATTCTGATAGACTCCTGCTTGTAAATAATCATGCACTGATGATTTACAATGCTCAATAATATTCAATAAGTGTTTTGGTATCTGAATTCCACTAATTTGCAGAGGGAAAAAAAATTTAAAAATCCCTTCAGGGATTTATTTCTTTATTTGTTTAGGACTACACTGTCTTTTGCAACACTCACATGATCCAACAAAACCTACCAAAGGTCATCCAGAAGGACATATGTCACAAAGGAAGCAGATGTCTCTTTAGGTCACTGTCAATCAGGACAGTTACTCCTTTACCTGAGCTACAAATTTAGTTCCCTGCAGTAATTTAGCATAAATATCTTTGGAAATTCTCTTATATTCTGCTACGTCAATGTGATTTTTAGCACCAGTTGAAGATAAATATTGTGTGGAGGCTAACACCTGAGTATATTCAAGAAGGCAATGCATTCATTATCTCTTTAGACATTATGTTAAACTGGTGTTTTAGAATCTACAAAAGTAAACCGTGCCAAATGTAGAAAGCCATGATTTACTTGCTGAGGACTGAAAGTTAAAAATCCAGTGGTCACTTATAATGAACTGGTCCTTGACCTCTGAGATGATGACTATCACAATTTCTAAAGCTTGAAGCCTGGCATCAGAGCTCACAGGCTCCCCTTAGACTCTCAGGTGGATTTCACTTCCAAATGCTGAAAGCAATCCAATGCTACTGGCAATGCTACCAGCTGTTTGTTTGGAATTTAAATCACAGTGGCTAGAAAGGCTTTTAAAATGAAAAAGAATGTGTTTTCTGTGTGAATCAATGAAGCTAGGTTTTTTAGTTTTGTCTGGCAGGGAAAGTGTGCATGCACAAGTTTTCTGAAAGGTGATCTCAAGGGGAAGAGATGAGGTTGGACCTCAGTGAACTTGGTGGCAGGATTGAAATTTAAAAGAGCAAAGGAGCACTGGCACATGCCTGCCCTTGGCTTACAACCCTGAACTCTCACTGGGAGGGCAACAGATGCTTCTTGCAAGCCTCGGCTTCCAGTCCAGTATCTCCAGGTGAAGGAGAAGTGGTATCTCTGCATATTTAGAAATAAACAAACCATCTGTCTCTCTGTCTCACAAATTAACTGTCCTATATTTATATGTCCTATAATTACTTCCCTTACAGGTTGCTAGCCAGCATCTAAAAATATTTTCTTTCAAAGCTTGTGTCATGTCTTTTTGTGCTTTTATTTGAGACAATGAAAGGGTTAATCACTGACCAGACAACTTTCAGAGGGAATGTTATCTATTTTGAGACAGCAGCTCTGCGAAAAAGAACCTCCAACCCCCAACCTTACACCATAAAACAGCTTCTGATCAGGTTTTAGCAGGCAGCCAAACAGCTTTGGCATGATGCTTGCATAAGCACAAAAAGAGGTACTTTCATTCAGGGGACATGTCCTCAAATTGAGTTTTAGTGTTCCCTTTCTCCTTCCATCTGGAATGTTCTCACTTACTGAAATAGGTGGTTTCAGTGCTTACTCACAGGTACAAGCTAAATATGAGAGGTGAGAAAAACTTTCAGAAGAGTGGATATTCCTATTGTTTCCAAAATAAAAATTGTTACTAAAGATGTCCTAGGGATCTACTACCTGAAGGCATACTTTTTTCTTGGCTCTGTCCCAAAAGCCTTTTGGAGGAACCCCAAGGTAATAGTCCTTGAGTGTGCTATTGTATTTCAGAGGACCTGTGCAGTTCTTCGGGCATTTTGATCAAATCACTTGTTTAGTTTATGTCTCCTTGCTTGGATTTCTGAAATGGAAATTCATTTACTTTTTTTGTTTGTTTGTTTTTTCTTTTTCTTTTAAATACTGTTCTAGTAAACAGAATTTAGTGCCAAGTATTACTCTTCTCTGTTAATATTAATATATAGTACCTGTCAGACACTGAAGTAGTTAATGGCTTAAACATTCTAAGATCACCGAAAGATTGTTATTCACTGCAGTAGACTGAAAAGAAACAGCTGCTCATGCAGCAAAGCCTACCTCTCCCTGAATATGCCTATTAGGAAAGGTAAGTGGGTGCATTGTCCAACTATCTCAGGAGCAGAAGGGCATGCATACCTGAAGGTACAAACTGAATTTCCAGATAAGGGAAGAGGCCAATAAGGGGCAAATCTTGTGAGGTGGGATAATCCCTCTTACCATGTCAATGTCGTCCCTTACATGATGACTCTGCTTTGAAAATCCCTCTGAGGAACCTTGAAGGCATTTCACATCTGGCCTGGGCTATTCATCTCAAATGTTGGGCCATGATTGACCATTATTGATGTTGAGTCTCAGGAGGTGTCAGACACTCGTGACATGTTCCAGGACATGTCCAGTGACACTATCCATTGCAAAACTTTCCCCCCACCCCAGGGTGTGTACAAGGCATTCCTGCTGGTGTTTGAAGTGTATAACTCATGAAGTCTTTGGGTTTGGGGGGGCGGTAGGTTCCCCCAGCCACAATGGATCAAGGCCATCACTTAGACAGGACTGCAGCCACCACTTCAACGAACAGACGTGGAAGCTGCAACTACCAAGTTTCGTGGTTGGATCTGATGGGTGGTCACTGTATATGTATGTATTAGGATCCTCACCCTTTCTTTCTCTTTCTCTCTCTTATACATTTCCTTGAGTGTTAGGCTTTAATATTGCTGTATTACTATAGATGATAACACTCCAAATGGCAACATACCTGTTTATCTCTGAAACCAAATTGTTCCAAAATAAACTGTATATATATATATATGTTTACAAACACTGATTACTCAGCGTGGTTTCACTCTAATGCTACCCAATGGGTTTATTAAGAAGAACCTGGGTTACTCTCCCTCCCAGGGCAGGTCATACCTGTAATAGTAGATCATTTCCAGAAAGCAAACTACTCAAAGATTTCTACTTCCCTTCCTCCATCCTTCATTACTTATGTAATGAAGTGCCCTGGTCATTACTGGAAGCACATTGGAAAAACAACCCCTAAAAGACTCTCTGCAAATTAGTTCAAATACCGTGTATGAAAGTTATATCACCTGTTACTCTAGTGCCACTGTTAAATGCCATTAGTGTCACTGCTATACCCACAGGCATGATGTAACACAAAAAAACACTTTTATCCATGTCCCATCCAAATCCTACTATAGATATGTTTCTGCAGCCTTTTTGTCTCTATGAGATCAGACTTTCACAGCCCCTGCAAAAAGTGGAAGCATTTGCTTCTTGTGCCGCTGTCAGTTTCTTGTACTTACTTTTCTTCTGATTAAAAATACCGAATTTTCTGAAATATTAAATTGATAATGAAGATATGACAAAAAGAAAGAAAATATAGTCTGTTACAAAAATATGTTGATATTATAACAGAAACTGAACAACCATCATTATTTCTTTTTTTTGTTGCTCAACAACACCCCCAACTATAAAGATTTTAAAGGAAGCTTCTAGGCTTCAGTTACGTGCTTGTGCACAATAGAGGAACCTGTCATTGCTCAGCTATTTTGCCTTTCAAATAGTATCTGTTCTAGAGAAATATGTTAAATATTTTATATAACAAAGGATGACAGGCAGAGAAAATCCCACCACAACAACCATCTAATAAAAGATAAGCAAAGCACACCAATTAAGTTAAGAGCATGACATAAAAATAGAACAGAAATCAAGTCCTTCAGACTGACACTTTCATTTGACATATTGCTGTGTATTCTATGACCTAGCTTTGCTCCATGTAGTTAGCAGAAAAAACCATATAGCTTGACATATTTTTGATTTCATTTAACTTCCCCTCTCTAAAAATGCTAACTTTGTTAGCATGCTGAAAATAGTACTTCCTATAATTTACTGTGTGATTAATTTTTCATTAGGAGATGAGTATTTTTTCTTTTCTTTCTTAACAACCTGAAAAATTGCTGTGCATTCTGTGCCTTGTGTCAGATTTTCTTTTTACTGTACATTAGCTAACTGTTATTTTAAAATAATAATGTTAATAAGA
>JAWWEW010000088.1:29948021-29958534 GCA_035583185.1 Anabacerthia variegaticeps
TATGAATCCTCTCTGTTCTTATGAATGTATATATGTGCATGGAAAGATTCCATGTGGTTCATCTGGAATCTGAAAACTCTAAGCATTATCAGGGCTTTTTCATTGTTGTTTTTTTTTTTTTAAAAGTGATAATATTATAAATTAAAATGTTTTGTGTTTTTTCCCCCCAGAAATCACAAAATCACAGAATATGTAGAGTTGGAAGGAACCCACAAGCATCACTGAGTCTTACTCCTGGCCCTGCACAGATCTGAAGAGTCACACCAAGTGCCTCAGAGTATCATTCAAACACTTCTTGCACTCTGTCAGGCTTGGTGCTGTGACCACTTGCCTAGGGAGCCTGTCCCAGTGCCCAAAAATGACAGACATCAAATCAGCAGGTAAATGTACAATTTCATATTTGGATGTTTATGTTCTATTGATTCCCCCATTTGTCATGTTTACATAGATGATCATTGCCTAAAAACTGTGTCACTTGTTTTGATATTATTCGTGGGTGTAGCTGGTAAGCACTTTCAGTTTGGAAAAAAATGTCCTTCTGCTTATTGGAGAGCACAGCAGTACTTTCAGGACAGCAGTGTCCTGGGATAGATCCTCAGCTGGCAAAAACATCTGTGAAAGCTAGTTTATGCTTCTTGGGTTGTTTCCTCCCTGCTTTTCATGTGCAGCTGTAATTATGTTGGCAGGCCACATGGGCATGACTGTTTGAACCGCCTTATCTAAGAAGCTGCCTGAGAGTGTTTGAGAGGGAGTACAGCAATAGTTCATACTGCACAGGAAAAGGCAGCCAAGAAACAATGACTAGAGATTAACATCATTTTCCAAAGCATAGCATTCAGGCTACACATCTTCCACTGGGTAAAGCACCATTTTCAGATTAAAAAAGGAAAGGTTCAAGGAGAATGTGTTTGTAGAGGGTTACTCAGCATGACAAGCTTGTGCTACAGGATGCAGCTGGGCTGTGCTAAGCATTTCTTGTCTGTCTTTTTAAGCATGACCAGAGAAGAAGAAAAAAAAGAACTGTGCTAAGATGGTTCTAATAGCATTGAAAAGATCCCTTTGCTATTCAGAGGACTACACAAGGTACAGACTCCTTCTGTCATTTTAGCTGAGTTTATGGTAAATAATAAATATTCATTTGATTCAATCCATATATTAGATAGCAGTAGATAGAAACAGAGATTATGTTGGCATGTGATTCATTTGTTATTAAATACATGTGCATTTTTAAAGCCCATTCACATAAAAACTTGGTGGAACCAAAAGCAAATTCATCTTTCTCTTGTAATTGAATAAATGTGATTTTTCTACATTTGGAAACATTTAATTATACAAACCTTAGGTCAGACAAAAACTGTTATATCATAGTTCCATTGATGTCATACTTGAAATTCTGAAAGTAGGGATTGTTGTTTGCTGGGTTTTGTTTTCTGGGGTTTTTTTTCCTCCTTTTATTCCCTTGACCTCAGACCATTAAGAAGAGCCTGCGCTGTGATGTTAATTTTTATGTCTTGAAAATGCACAGTGTCACTTCCCAAGGAATACAAAGTCCATTGTGCTGAAGTAAGTCACTGTATTTTTTCACTGCAGAAATCAGAAAAGTATCAGCTGCTGAAAGACTACAGATCTACATGAAGAGAATAAACATAACTCCAAGTTTGAGAATACTTATTTAACATGTAACTACTCAGATATAAATAAATATACATAAACTCCAAAGAAACATGATAGCTTCATTATATCATGAATACAAATAAGATCAGTATCAATAATAACCTACTTCAAGAGGTACCTTGAGAGGCAAATCCAGGTAGCAAAGCAATGCAGGTTAGGGCAGATTTAGACAAAATACTTAGATAAACTTTTTTGTCAAAGCTGACCCTTGACAAATTTGCTCACCATCCACAGTAACATTCATCTGTTCAAAAATCTGTCTTTGGTCAGCTATGCTTCAGGTAGCAAAGTTTTGATTTATTCAGATGACTGTTTATTACTTATTCATGGCGAGAAAGGGTCATAGGCTCTTACTGAGCTTTTCCTAATAATTCTGAACCTTTTTGATGTGTTGACTTCGCACTGAGCATCAGTTGTGACATTGAAATATTTTTCAGTTAAATCTATATGTGATTGGTTATTGGGCACCCGACATAGTACTGTTACTCCTGTGGAAA
The DNA here is from genome assembly GCA_035583185.1 of Anabacerthia variegaticeps. Lineage (NCBI taxonomy): Eukaryota > Metazoa > Chordata > Aves > Passeriformes > Furnariidae > Anabacerthia > Anabacerthia variegaticeps. The sequence goes on from JAWWEW010000088.1 coordinate 29,950,193, forward strand.
TATATTTATTTACAGACTTCTGTACCAGATCAATATTTCTGTGGAATATTTAATTGAGAATATTGTGTTGTCAGGCTTTTTTTCTTTTCTCTTTCTTTTTTTTTTCCCCTGGGAGAAGATGACTCCCATACTTTGTTGGAGATTTTTCCTTTGACCGAAAGAAAAAGACAAAAGTAAACTTGTTAATAACTTTACCACATGTGAAAAACAAAATCTGTGGCTTTCAGTCAAGCAGATTTTATTTCTGGAAAGCCACTAGCTTGTTCTTATTGTGGCTGTGTCACAGAAAACCATAAAATAAATACAGGTTAATATTATTAACTAAGGCCTCTAAATACCAAAAGACACAGTTAAAAATTAATAACTGATCAGCATCTCCTAAAACAGAGCATTTAAACTTTTTCAGCATGGAGCTGTAGGGGATGTGTAAACTGGCTATATACAAATTGCCTTCAGATAATCTATCAAATACACCATATGAGTCCATAAAAAAAAAAAAAACAAACAAACAAGAATTATGTACGTTACCCTTCAAAAGAAGAATGAGAGTGTTCTAGAAAATTGGCATTTTTACACAGTGTTTCATCACTTACATACAATATTTTTCTGTAGGAAGATAACAGTTTGTGTGTCTATATAATAAATTCCATAGCAGAATGAGCTTCAATGGTTAAGAAAAGCTCTATGCTAATGTATTCCTTTCCTGCCTGCCCTCCCGTACACAATCAAGGCCAGTGAACTTGATAGAAAACAGTCAATGAAACAATTATTCAGAAATGAAAAAGAACTAGAGCCAAGGAAAATCAACTAATTTAAGAACAAAAAGTGGATAGTTATATTACTAACAATAATTTAGGTAAACTGAACATAAGAAATATGACCCACACAATATGAAATTGGAATTTGTCCACAAGGAGCAGTGTTCTTCATAGATAAACCTTGTCAAGTAATAGAAGTTGAAACTCAGACAGCAACTGTATTTAAACATTACTGGCTTTTGAAGTTCGAATAATGTAAGTGTTCACAAGTGGTATAGAGACCTTGTATGACATTGAATACATTTCCTCCTGGCTTCGATAACATGTCAGACTTAGTGAATAAAATCATATACTAGATTGTTCATTAAGTCTGGAACTCTCTCTAAACTATTCTGTGAATGTCTCAGTTTCCAACATAAAGTGAACTATTTGCAACACTCATACAAGGCCTATTGAATTTGCCTTACTATCCAATGAGGGTTGATATAATCAGAAATGCTGCAAAGCACTCAGGCTTATTGCAATGTTTATTTCTATGTTAACATGCAAGAGGGAAAAAGTACATATTTGTTAATTTTGTTTAAAATATTCTGATCAACAGGACCATCAAAAGTAATATCTCCAGTAATAGTAGGGTGCTTGGGGCCTGGCATTAATTAGGATGTATGAAATGGGATTATCTGGAACAACAAATATTTGAAATTTTCTAGGCAAGGTTCTGTGGATGTGAAAACAGAGCAACATGATTTCCTTTTTAAAGTTGGACTATTTGAAATTAGGTTTTTTTGATATGCTTCCCACTTAAGAAAGCTGTAGACTGCCATGGGCTCACCCCTCTGACTTCTCTGTTTCAAGCCAAATGACCTCAGCGTCTCCTCACCAGTCTTGCCCTCAAGACTTCCCACCATCCTAGTTGTCCATCTCTGGAAACATTTCAACAGTTTGACTGTTTTGTATTGCTTTAATTTTATATTTCATAGCAATTTTTAAAATTCTTAGGCAGTGTAGAATCTATGTATGGCTTTAACCAGTAGAAGCAGAGTTATTCTGAACACAAAGTGGAACAAAATTATTTCTGTTTTTTAGGAGCACTTTGGTAGTAGCACTGAAAAGATGCATTCTTGTGACAGTACTCTGAGTCTGATTTGAGCAATCTTGTGACTAACCCACTTGAAAAGACAACCAAACGGAAAAACCCAACCTCTAATAACAGCATTGATAAGCCAATAAAGTGTTACAGAGCAGCCTTGGGCTTTTTATAGTACATAAGAGATAAAGATGGAGATAGATATTAATTTCCTATGAAGCTCTGCTAGCACATGGCAAAGGAATCTTGCAGTTCCTATGCACATATGATTTTTCCATTTAAATTGTTTCAAAATCAGTTGTTCATGTTTCTACTTACTAGTTCTGTGAACCAAGTGAGACAAATTCAAAAGGCACATCTTCTCAGGCTGCTACGTGTCTTACTGCAGCACTAAAATATATATCTTGGAGAAAAAGAAAACTATTCATCTTGAAAGATTTGTAGCTTAAGCACACAGATTCAGGAAAGAACTGCTAGTTCAAACACATTTAAACCCACCTCCGGTAAGACAAATAATGCTGAACTTGTGAAGCCTTGCCATCGCTGGATTGTAGTTTGAGTACATTTTGTGGGATGAATATTAGGTTATAATGGTTTATTGCATGTTGTTAATTTCGTAATTTTTACTATATTAGCAGCCAGAGGGCAGAGCATTACCATTCTTCTTTCTGATGCACCATTGTATGACCACAAGCACCTCTTCTACAAAAGAACTGAAAAATTAATTACTCCTTGCTCTTCCTTCCTTCCCAGCAAACATTGTTTCTCTGGATTCAGAAACCATTTGAAAGAAGAGAGAAATGTGCTCAAAGTATCGAGTATCAGACCCTAGCACTGGGATCCTGGCACAGGAGCAAAACGGTCTCCATGTGAGCTGACACTACCCCATCTCAGATCTGAACCAAGTGACCAGCAGCTGGTTGTTACCATACAGCTATTACAGGATACCATTCTGTGTCATTTAAACTTTCTTGCTTCCTGCCTAATCTGAGAGCACTGCATTTTGTTGTATTTCCTTCCATCTTTCACCTATAATTTGATTTCATCGTAACTTCATAAAATGTGCAGAAAGCAACAGTTTAGGGGAGATCCAGTACCAGGATACAACTGTAAGGGCACATGTTTTCTTCGATGAGATTGGTTTAAAGCAACAGTGCATTGTACAAACTGGCATGAAAAGGGGTCTTAAAAAATATTACATATACAACACAACTAGGCAAACAATTTCCAAGCCTTGTCTCAAAAAGACATTCCGGTTCATTCCTGCCAACTACACAGAAATATAACAGAAGAAAGTCTCAGTTTAAGATAATGTTAGCAAAAGAGATGGCTGGATATTTGAAAAACAACAGCTCTTTTGTGGTTGTTAAGCACCTCTCCAAATTCCCACAGGTTTCAAATGCCAAAAGGTCTGCATAGGAGTGAATTCCACTACAAACAAAACTGGAAAGGTCAACTACGTTAGAGTGTGAGTAAAAAATTAACATGCCTTTCAGAACTAGTTCTCTAAGGTGTTTCTCAGTAAATGGATAAAGTCACATGCCACTGAGGGAAGGAAGAACAGTGCTATCCTTCAGGGGAGAAAAAAGGTAAACACTGTCAATAACGCCTAATACGTTCACACTGCTCAGCTTGCTAAGGCCGTTCTGAGATCTGGAACAACTTCAGCTAGTGGTAATATTTTACTAGAGGTAATTTACCTAATAATCTCCGATAGGAAGCTTTTTTTTCACCATTTTTCTCTTTTTCCCCTGTCCCTTTCATTGTGTTTTCTTTTTCTTGCTTTTGTTTTTATTTTTGCAAACAATTCTGCCAGAGATAAAGAATCTAATGAAATTTGAGCAAGTGTAGTTTCTGAGTTATTGCGTCATCTTCCTTTCACTGCTTTCATTTCATTAGCATAGGTGTTTCTCCTCCCCATCTTTTGGCTGGACTCACCGTTCCATAGCAAGGTAAATTCGGTATGAGAGACCTGCTCCAGAAAGCAGAAACCATACTGGGCACAAGAAACCATACTGAAATAAGAAATTCAGAAGGAGAGAAACTAAGCACTGTCAGCAGAGACCAGAAATGACACTGCCAAAATCCATGTATTGGATGGCAGTTGAGCAAAGAACTACATAATCATTTAAGTGAAAAGAATAAAAGAAATGAGGAAGATGAAACAGTTATTTCATTGTTGTATTTTGGATGCACCAGAACAGGAATTATTAGTCTTAGTATGAGGTTTTTTTCCTGAAAAAGGTTTACAGATTAAAAAAAAAAAATAGCAACACCAGTAGAGACTTCAAAAAGGTAAATGACAGTAGAAATTTAGAACAGTGAAATCATTTGTCAAGAAAAATGGTTGGTGGGGTGGGTGTTTTTCATTTATTCCATTAACAATTTAAAAAGAAACAAAAAAAACCGGACCTCATAACAGGTTTGAAAGTCTTCAGTATTTGTGTCTGGCTACAAAGACCTGCTATCATTATATTTGAATTTCTCCAATGTAACTAAAATACATTTAAAACAAATTTGCAGATGCAGAATCTTTGTACTCGACAAGAGACATTTGTCTCTCCTCAGGATTTAATATTGTGGAAATTCTCCTGCAAAACCAATAAATTTATAGTTCCCGATAGTATTTGAAAGATGATTGCAAATTTCAATAATTTGATCTAGCTAGGAATTTCCTGGAAACAAGCAGCATACCATAAACAACTTATGGGGATTTGGTTCAATTGTTATATTATCTTTTACCTATGAGTCATATGAAATAGTTGTGATCTGTAAAATAATAAACATACCACTGTACTACATGTTACTGCCCTAGTTCATTACTTCATATGGCTGAAATTCTTCAGATACAAAAAAAAACCCAATAAAACAAACAAGCAAAACCAACCCTGCTCATGATTTATTTTCTATGTATAGCTTGTTTAATTTAGGTGTTTGCCAAGAACCACTGGAAATATTTGGCTGTTACACAACCTCATTTGACAGAAATTAATTTCTTCTGGTATCTAAAACAGATAAATGATGTCAACTCTAATGGAGCTGATAATGGAAAACCTCTTTTCTGACACTGTTCAGTGTGTGGGGTTTTTTATATAAATGTTAAATTCATTGCTTCTGTTCAAATCAGATTAAAATTTAAACTACATGATAACCAAGATAATATCAAGAGGATTTTTTGCACATATCAGCTATTCCCTCCAGCAGTTCTGACCAACCATAGCGTAATTCCTCTTAGCAATAGGATTACATAACTGCTAAAGCAAGAGCATGACTGATAAATATACAAGACATACAGGTCTCTACGATGCCATTCACACCTGGGAAAGAAGCTACTATGGATATATTTGTTTCAGATATGATCTTACTTTCAGATAGACAGGCTTTATTACCAGTGTTTATTTAAGCAACTATCCCCTTTTGTTCAGCTGAATAGAAGTATTACATATTTGGGTTTTTTTCTCATAGTCTTCATGTTGTTGGTTGATTAATTTCCTATTTAATATCTACCTGAGTTTCAGTCTTTGAAATTTCATTTTTCATGAAACAAAAAGAATGAAGTTGTACCACCCTAAACCTCAAATTTTGCACCTTATGCTAAAAGTGCGTTCATTTTTAATTCCTTGCAGCTTTGGTTTTCCATGCAAATAAGATTTGATCAGGAAGTTAGGTACAAGCAATCAAAGTCAACCTGTCAGAACAATATTTGTGTCAACTGAGCAGATCAGCAGAAAGAAAAGATTCCTGACAGTTTCAAGACAGAAATTACATTCATTTATTCTCTTACATTGATACTTTCTCCAGCTATAAGAATTTGACAAGCTCCACCTTTCAGAGTGTATCACAACATCATTAATGTTACATGTTTTTGCAATGCATTTAGCACAATACAAAGAACTTCATGATCTGGAAAAAATAAGATAATATCTGTATCTGCTGTGCCTTTTGTCTGGATTTGTATCCAATCTTTCACCTAGAATTATAATCAAATGCTTATGGCATGTATTCATAGTCTTGAATAAATTCATTACTAACTTTTAGCAATAAATGTTTTAGCTTACTACTTTTCTTCTGGCTCTGATTCTATTTTTGAAACTTCTCAGAGCATCTGTAACCTCTGGTTTTCATGATTTTCATGATTTCAATTCCTTAGGTATTAAACACACAAGATTATATAGTCAAAGATGTGGGAACAATAAATTTGCTCAGAAAGTTCTCAAAGGGTAATGCCAATGACTAATCATTGCAACATAGCCTGTTCTACTTTTAAATTGATCTGGAGTAAACAACCCCAGGCAGCTTCAGTTAAACAGAGTGATCTGGAGACTTGTGGCACAGCTCTTTCCATTCTGTCTTTGACTCAACACATCCTTCTGACATACCGAGGGACACTGAAGGCAGACATCATAGTCATTTTTTTTTATTTAATCCTAAGGTTTGCATTCAAAGTTCAAAAGAGTCTTTGTCACCACTGAAAACATTCATTTACTTGGTACATATGTTCACCAGCTTGACTGCTGGCATTACAAAAGTATTTGGGAGACCAGCTGTCATGCATCAACAGAGTCAATTTTGGGGTCTTAACATTTCACACATCAAAAGACAACCAGAAAGACAAGCCTGGTGATTATCACTGTACTGAAAGGTCATCGTGTGATTTGAGCACCTTCCAAAAGTGAATTTTCCTACTGATTCATTAACTCTAAAGTGAACTCAAAGAAATCACAAAATGGTTGAGGTTGGAAGGGGCCTCTGGAGATCATCTGTTCAACTCCTGTTCAAGTACGAATGCCTAGAGCAAGATACCTAGAACTGTGTCCAGTCAGCTTTGAGTATCTCCAAGGATACAGATTTCACCACTTCTCTGGGCAAACCATGCTAGTGCTTAGTTACTCTCACAGTAAAAACGTGTTCATACAGAACCTTCTGTGTATCAGTTTGTTCCTCTGGTCTTGTCACTGGGCATCACTGGAAAGAGTTTGGACATACCTTTCTCTCACCTTCCCTTCAGAGATTTATATACACTGGGAACCCCTGACACAAACTTTCTCTTCTCCAGGCTAAACAGTCACAGCTTTGTGGAATATTCTTAAAAATACTTGTCCTCTGCATTTAGAGGATGAAACTGGGTTTGACATCTCTCTCCAGCCAAGTCAAGAATATCTCACCTCCAGCATACAAGCTATACCTGTAACAACCAACACAGCCTGTGGCTTGTTCATGTGTTGCATTATCCCATAGATTTTTTTTGCATGTATTTTGTGCCTAACCAGGTGCAATGAGCACTTACATTACATACTTGACTTTTTGACTTGGATGGCACTTGTAGAAGCACACAGAATGAAAGAGTATCTATATAGGTAAGATGGTTGTATATGAATACTAATCAAATAACACTTATGTGTGAACACAAATCATATCTATTACATGTCAAGAAGGAACTAGAAATCTTAAGTAACATATTAGAGCCACACCATTATAAAACCTGATTCTTACGGAACTATTTGATTTGTCTGTATTGCTGTGGTAAATTACCAGCATGGTATTGACTAGTAGCCCCTTTAGCTATTTATTATCAGCAAAAAATGTCTTTAAAGAGAAAGGTAAGAGTAAGATATCTCAATGCAACTAAGTAGATTGAGAAAAGAGCAAGTATGCCTTTTTAGGGAGCTGGAGGATTAGTAAGGAATTGATTCTTAAGCTCCAAGGATAGAAATATCAACATGGATTCAGAATGATGAACGATGCAAAATACTAAAGTAAAACTTGGATTCATAGGTCCTGTCAATGCATGACCCCAAAACACTCAAACTGAAAAGACATAAAAATATCCCACTTATTAAATGGCTTTTGATTTGGGGAAGAATCGGAGAGAGCAAAAAACACATAACTGGTAAGAGAACTGAAATGAGCCTTTTGTTAAGGCAATCAGCCAAACTGGGATCTTTCTTTTTTTGCACTTGAAGACTAGAGATACATTATTAAAAAGCTGGTTCAGCACTTTTAGCTTTATCAGAATCCTAGAAACACAAAAAATAAAGGAACAAGTTCTAATACGAATAAGACTAGTGGAGTAATTTCATTAAAGCAGGCTTTAGAAGCAAAGAGAGAGAAAGGAAATAAAATTTAGGTATCAGAAAAAACCCTAATTTTTGACCAATTACTTCCTGTACAGAGATTATAAAAAAAAAAAAAAAGAGGTATGAATGAATGTGCAAGTATGTCCATCCATATTTATGCTGGCCTTGCACATGATCAAATGTTTAGACCCATATACTTCTCTCACAGCCAATAGCCCAACCAGATAATGAATACTTAAATTAGTTCCCTGATACTTCAAAATAGGAAATTTTGATCTGACCAAAATCTACACTGTACTGCTTTTCTGAGAAGAAAGACTACCCATATCTACAGACACTCTTATTGGTGCATGCATGGAGGAACTAAAGTGATTTAGTTTTTCATGTCAGTTTAAAAAGCATGTTGAAAACTTTTTGTCC
>JAWWEW010000088.1:29997654-30018680 GCA_035583185.1 Anabacerthia variegaticeps
TAAATAAAAAAGTTAAATGTCCCTTCCACTGTGTTCAAAGGGAAGAAGCTGCAATTATATCTGCAGACAGCAGGTGGTGCTGTTGCACCTCAAGCGCTGGCAGCTGGCCGCTCCCAGGGGGTGGCAGTTATATTTACGGACAGATGGTGGCAATGTCATGCCTGGCCGGCTCTCCCTCTCTCCCTCTTCACGGACAGCAAGCAGCCGCAGTCCTCTCCCGTGGGCCTTGATGACACAGGAAAACAAAGCAGCAGCAACAGCAGCAGCAGCAGCCTCCGCAGGCAGGAGACAGAAAAGTCCCCTCCTTCACAGACGCCCTCCTGTCTTGACTGTGGGTGGTCGGCGAAAAGCCAGAGATCAGAGCACACAGTTCCAGTCTCCAGGGACGTCGGATCTGGGGGGTGTGTCTGTTCTCTCTCCACGCCGAGAGCTGAGCTCCTTGACCTGCGCAGAAGTCCCAGGAAAGCACTGACCCCCCTTCCCCCTCTGGTCTGGGGAGAGATTAGAACAAAAGCTCTAGCCTGGATTGTTAATAGAATATGCATATCCATGGTGCCCTTTGTTAACCACTGTAGTTATGCCAATGCATTGCCTCCAAGCTTCTTTTGGAAGGAATTCCAACTCAGTTTGAAACTATAACAATACTAAAATACAGTAATATGTGCATAATATTCTGTGTTTTTCCCATCTGTCTCTGAAAAGCCTGTGTGTTGTTCTCCTGTTCTGCTATAAGAGACTGCTTGAGAATTTACTGTAGTGAAGCAGGTATGAATAAAAATACAGCAGTTTACTGGAAATACTCTCTGCAAAGGTGTGAGTCTCTAGCTACCTCCTTTTTCAGCTACCAGGCAGCCACTACTTTAATCTCTTTCTATAGTGATAAAGTACACTGGAGGGGAAAAAGAAAATAAAAAATAAGGGGCTTATTGGCAAATATTGCCAGCCTTTCAAGAAATTGTTTGAAGCACTGAACACAAAGTCCTCCTGCTTTCAGGTCGGATAACAGGTTATGGAAATATTATCTCAGTTGCTCTTTAGATGCTGAATTTCCTACTTCATCAAAGAGCTAATGATTTCCACAATGACTTGGTCAACAAATGTCCACATCCCCAGGCTGATCCAGTGCAGTTGAGGGCACTTTTAAAAGCAAATGTTAGGAACCAAGAGGAAGCTGTGACAACCTATGGTTACAAATAGAAACTGCATCTTGGGAAGCTCTGCCCTTTATTACTCAACCCAGCATCCTAAATCTGGGCTATAGGAGCTAAGCCCAGAGTCTGTTTTCTGCAAGCGTTGTTGTTACTCGCTTTCCAATTACATCATTCCTTTCTCAGTTACTTAAGTAATTTTAAATTCTGCCGACCATCAAGAATGGAGTAAAGGCTAATATATGAAAACAGAGCCTGACAACAAGGAACCAATTTCTAAGAATTTTCAGTATGCCTGGTTTTTTTGTTTGGTTGGTTTTGGTTTTGAGGTTTTTTTGTGGTTTTGTTGTTGTTGTTGGAGTTTTTGTTTGGTTGGTTGGTTTGTTGGTTGGTTTTTGTTTGTTTGTTTGTTTGTGGGTTTTTGCCAAGGTCCATGGGAAATTACTTCAAACTGATTCTGGACATATTTTTACAAAGAATTTGGCAATAATAATTTTAACTTTTAAGATATATAGAATATTCAATTTTCAGGTATTCACATACAAATTGGTATTTGGTTGGTAAGTAAAAATTTTATTGGTAAATACAAATATATAAAAAAAAATAACTCTGTGCATCTGGCCAATGATTTTGGTTTTGTTGTTTTTTCATTGTTGTTTTAATATTGGTTATTTTGCCAAATAAGCAAATTTAGTTTCCTGTTTCAGCCCTGGTCTGAGCTGGAACAGTACTAAGGTTCATACAAGACTAAGAAGTGAGGCGTAGATGAGCACTGGAACCTTGACACCTATTTGACATCTACAACTGCTGCTGAAAGATTGCACTTCTCTGCTAAAGGAGGTTAGTACTAGATGAAAGAATTTAGAAAACAAATAAAGCTGTTCCAGTCTACAAAGAAAGTTTACCATATCAAGATTGGGGTGAAATTCTTATAATTTTATTGTTTGTCTGAGGTAACTCCAAGATGAGAAAATCTTAAATCTCTTTTGAGAAATGTTTATTTATGTAACATTATAAAGTTTTATGTTACTGTTCTTTAACATATATCCTGCACTATCTTAGATATTATTATGTAAAGGACAGGTAATGTAAAAATAGACAGGAAAATGAAGCATAAAAATGACCTAGCTAGGTCCATGCAAAATGTTCAGTCTACTGCAGAAGAGACATTGAATTCTTCTGGGGTTTGGGTGATGGGATTTTTTTCAGAAGAAAGAGAGGGTTTCATGAAAAAAATATGATAACATACAAAGTTAAAGGAGCTTAGGATTTCCTCAGCCTCTGCATGTGCATACAAGTATGCCTTGACTGTCTTTTTAGAGTTGCATCTCTAGTCTGGCAGGTAAATGATGCAATCTTCAGGCTGTGGTTACTTGACCAGGGAGATGAGGACAAGGAAGGATCGCAACTCCCTCCTTGCCCACACAATGAAGAATTTCCAGGAGGAATCAAAGCACACAAGGGAGCACATAGACACACGAAAAGGAAAATGAGACCATAGGTTTTGACATGGACAGTTTAGCCTTATCTAGCAAGACATGCTTTGAGCAGAAGCTAGGGCCAAATAAGGTGTACTGGTCCTTTCCAACTTAATCTATTCTGTGGTTCCATGGCTAGTGAGCTGGAGGAGTGTCTTGCTCATGCAAACAAGAGTAGAACGTTAGGAAAATCTGTATACATATTAGATCTGTCCTAAAGGTTCTAATCCATTCCAAAAGTAGCATTACAAAGATTCGTGTGTAACCAGCTGTCATACCTCCTGCTAAGCTGCCTAATTATTCCCTATCTTATATAGGTTGCTGTGTGGAGTTGCTCTACTACTGTGTCACATTAATGCAATATCAACAGTTTTTCTCTTTTTTAAGGTGGAGGTCTTTGGCCTTCTGGAGAGCTCAAGAGACTCTCCCTGTTCATAGTGGTCTGTGGAAGGTGCTGTGAAACACAACAATCTTTCAAAATGCCCTGCAGCATGAAACACATCAAGTGGATGCAGCTGCAGAGTTCTACTAAAGCAGTGTCAAAACACAGCTCTACAAAGCTTTTCAAAATGTAAATGCATGTTAAATTGCTACTTAAGTGCATTCAATTTCAAAGGTATTGAAAAGCACACATTAACCCTGCGTACATTTGAATAAGCTTCTATTTATATTAAAAAAAAAAAAGAGACATAGCAGTGTTGTTGAAAAACAAACAAAAAAAGAAAAGAGAGAAAAGGATAAAAAAGAAAAACCCAAAGACTAAACTACATAACTTTTTTTTTTTTTTTTTTTTTTTTTTACTTTGTGGACAGAAAGAATAGGAATAGCCACAACATTTTAAGATTTCATTTGTTTGGGTTTTTTTTTTTCAAAAAAGTTGTGTTTCAAAAAAATGCTCATAGAAATAAAGTGTTGGGGTGTATTGTTGGGTATACTTGAAGGGTAGAACTCTGAAAATGAACCTTAAGGTCCAGCTGCTCCTCCCACAAGTCTTTTCTAGAGCTCCACTCCTTCTATAGCTGAAAACCTGAGTTCAGCACAGAAGAAAGGAAATCCCTCAAAACATTTTCATATGCAGTTGCTGCATTTCAGAATAACCTTTCACCTGAGAAGTCTCTTGCAAAGTGATATATAAGTTGAAACTCTTATCTACATGATCTAGAGCAGGGACATAAGTCTTTGCCTCAGTTGTTTGAGTGTGACAAAGTCAGACAACATATCTCTGGTCTAATTTAATAAAAAATGGAGAAGAAAAGAAGAAAATACAAAGCGAGGGATCAGCAGCGTGGAGTATTCAGGATCTTGCCTCAAAAGAGGTAGTGAAGGAATTCAAACTGAGTCTGTATTATCCCAGACATGTATATTCTTCTTCATCCAGCCATTAGGAGTTGAGGTTTTAGAGTAAATTGCACCTGTGATAGAAGTAAAAAAGGCATGGGTTTGAAGACTTCGCACTGAAAAAAAATTAATACTCCAACTACTTTTAAGGAGGATAGGAGCTTCCAAAGGCCTTTCATCTCTTCTCTGACTAATTTTTGACTGTGTACAAAGTATTTCAACCTTCCTGTCTCTTTTCCACCAGCTGTAAAATGGCATTAGTAATCCCTCCTAGCTTCTGATGGCTGCAGTGAGAATTAGGTTCACCCATTTCAGCATATACAGCTAGCTAGCTTAACCTAGCAGAGCTTCAGTTTCCTTTTTATGGCAGCAGTATTGAACATAGCCACAGCAGAACAGTATGATGCAGAAGTTGAATTTGCCATACATGCAGGAAGGTGAGAGGAGGAAGGGAACAGAGAAAGCATTTTGTTATCTCACTCTGAGCCCTGGTTGGAAGCAGCTTCTGCTGCTATACATCATATGTTGAGATCTTTAATGTGACCGGCCCTGCCTGCTAGAAAGGATCAATCTGGAGAACTGGCAAGCTTCCCTTCCCTCTTGCCAAATGAACACTCTTTGACTGAAGTACCAATTCTGAGTACTGATAAGTCATTTTCTGCCCTGTGACAGGTACAGTGTCAATGATATAAAACAACTGGTCAATAATATAAGCTGTATCACATACCACATAGATATATGTTTTAGAGAACTGCATCTTCTTACAAAATATCTAAGAAATATCTAGAGGCATTTAGCATAGCTGATTAGCTTAACTGCATTTAAAGTACTGTTTTGCCTGTTTATTTTTTGATGTTTGTCCTTTCTAGTAGACTTGCTTCCACTAAAAAGCAAAAAAAAAAAAAAAAAAAAGTTTTTCTATGAAGTACCAGTATCAAGTGTACGTCTGGGACTGCCTGGAAACCCTGCAGGAAGTCTGATTTCAGATTATCAGACAACAGCTAAAAAGATCTTAGTGCAAATCATCAGGGCTTTCTACCTCTCCCTTCTCCTCATAGATACAGAGAGCGGACTTATTTAATATTTCATAGAATAAAATAACACGCTTTTCAGCTGGCTGTCACCTCAGACGTTAAGGGAATTAACTATGTTCTCACTTTATAACAGTCCTTTTATTTTCTTCCCTGCAGAAATAGTGCCACCAGTTGCACATTTTCACCATTCTTCCCTGTTGCCTTCATACTGCCTCTTTATGATGAATATTTTGTGATCTTTTTTTTTTCCTAGGGGCAGAAGGGAATACATATCAAAAGCAGATAGTAAACTAAGGCACAGAAAGTTTATGTTATCAGCTCCATTTCACGTAGGATGTGAATAATGACAGTTCATTCTTTTTAATTGTTTGCATGTGTTGTCTTTCTCAACACTTGCTGTACATTGCATTTTAATCAATGAGTTACTATCAGCCGACTCATATGCATATATAAACCTATTATACTTTTCAAGGGAGAAATTGTCCATTAGCTTACTTGAAAAAATTCCAATTTATTTGTGATTTACCACAAACAAGTGAAGCAAAAAATAGTGGCAGGGAACTACTCTAAACCCCACAAGACTCTCTACCTTTACACTGCTTGCACATCACTGTTTCTGGTTATAAAATTACAGGTCCCATTCCACAAAACAGCAGGATCTTTTTATCTATTCTGAAGAGAAATTAAAGACAAATCCCTCCTCCTAAACAATGTCTTTCCAGCACAGTGTTGCTCATAATATTGATATGCCTTAAAACTATCAGATTGCTGATGTAACATAATGCCTATTGGACTTCATAGGGCACACTCCATCAATTACAGCGTCTTAACTGAAACCTCAAAACCACCATACAGAAGCGATATCCAGTGTCCTACAAGGAAGGCCTTGATCTGAACAGAGATTTTGATTTAACTTTCCTGAGTCAAATGTGCATATATTGGTCTGTCCACCTAGGAAGAATCAATACTGTGGTTGTCCAGGCTGACCTAGTGCTATAGTTTCAAAATCTTTCATGGAATTTTTTCTCTCTCTTACCAACACAGATATTTGGGAGCTGAAGTCCAACCCCGCCCCTACTACCTGACCCCAGAATCAGCTAACAGAGGGATGGCTGATAGCTTTGCATTCCAACTTAATGGCTAGGGGGAGGATGAGGGGAGGTGGGGGAGAGAGGGTTTTCCAGCTTTTTCCTCACACTTCTTGGGCTGCTGTGTGTGCCAGACTCTGTTTGCTGTGCTGGTGGAAGCACTTGAAGGGAGGTCCCTTGGCTCAGCCCCCCAACACCATGCTCCTTGAGCCATTCTTCGGAGAGAGAAGTAGCCACTGCCTGGATTCGCTATGGACTTTTCAGGGGGCCAACACCATCTGCAGAGAAGTTGCTGCCCCTTTCCCCACCCCTGCAATGCTTTTTTGGACAAAGGATGAGGAGAGGGTCTTTGCATTGCCCACAGGAGAAGTTTCACTCTGTCCCTGTGGCCCTCATTCCCATGTGAGCTTTCGGAGTCAGCGCCTCTTCTTGGTCACCAGGTGTGCCTCGCTGGAGCCTGTGAGTGACTTTTGGGGCCACTGCCTCCCGAGGTGCAGCATCGCCTCCCACTGTCTGTAAGTAGAACTGCACCGAAAGGGGGTAGAGATAGGACTTGATTTTTTGAAAGTTTTGGTTAAGATGTTGCTGTTTGTTCTGTTCCTTTTTTGGGAGGGTTGTTGCTTCTTTTTTGTTTTGTTATATATACATATATATATGTATAGATGTGTGTGTATATATATATATATATGTAGTAAAGAAATTTTATCCTTTTCTACAGATGTTCTGATTAAAATCTTTTAATTTCGAAGGTTGTGGTGGTTTTTGGGAAAAGGCCCCCTTCCAAATCCAGGCAGACATCTTAGTTTTCTTTTAAACTGAGACACCTTGTTACAGAATTGCAAAATCTAAGATGGTTGCCTGATTTCAGGAGTCTGAAGGAACTCAGAATCTCTCAAATTCTTTATCAGTATCTTTCATAAGTGAATGAACAACTAAGTTTATATAATCTGCTGCAGGTAGCAAGTGCAGTTCACTCAAAAGTTCCATCTTCAACTGAATCCACTGTTTTGCTGCCAAAGCAGCAGAGTTTAAAAGCTTACAAAGCAACAGAATTTGAGGGAAAAAAAATTATTTGCAAAAACACTTTTATTCTGCTATGCACTGGGCATTCACAATCAATCTGCAACTAGTAGTTTAAGTGCAGCCATGGATGTCCTAGTCATGCTGACGCTGCAAGAATGGTGCATGGTAACTTTTGTGCATTGAAGTCTAGCCCCTAAATCTTGAGGCAGGTATGCTTTGTAATGCTGCAAATCTTGACAATCATGATGGATGTCGATTCCGAAGTCTAAAAAAAAGGTCTGAAGAAATATTTTTCAATGCTTAGAAAGTGTGATAAATGCAAACATAACCCCCATAAACCTCCAGCTTCCATTAAAACCCATTCTCCCTAGTCCTTCCTAATAATTTTCAAGTATTTCATAAGTGATTTGGTTATTTATCTTTTAATAACCCTGTTAACTACATTACAGCATAACAAAGTTATCAAGTAAGCTAGATCAAGGGTTCTTAAAAGTAATACCCATTGCTCTAAAAGACAGTATACTCATTTTTCATGGCCCCTAAGACTTGACTGCTTTTCATTGCCCAGTGCTGTAGAAAAACAAGTAATGATCATACTCTGATATATAAAAAACCTCACACTTTTTCTCTGCACATACGGTGACCATTAACACTTGAACTTCATATTGATGGAAATTGATACTTCATATCTTTTGTTACAAATTTCCATTTTCAGCTAGAGACTTCACTGCAGTTTGAAAAAATAACATAAAGCAAACCAGCTGGGCAATAAACTGCATTAAACAGAGTAGTTTATCTGAAGTGAGAGCTGTGAAGAAACAAGAAAAAGAAGACACTTTGAAAAGTTCTGCAACTATTTCCGAGTTCAGCTACAATAAACTTAAAA
The DNA here is from genome assembly GCA_035583185.1 of Anabacerthia variegaticeps. NCBI lineage: Eukaryota > Metazoa > Chordata > Aves > Passeriformes > Furnariidae > Anabacerthia > Anabacerthia variegaticeps. Next base: position 30,005,650 of record JAWWEW010000088.1, read on the forward strand.
TGGCACAAGACACAGGTGAAAAAGGAATTGAAATAGTTCCGAGGTGTGCCTAATTCTATTAATGTACCCCAGGAGGCAGTTAGCAACCAGGTCCCAAGCATTCATATCCCTACCAAGTGCAGCACAACCACTGTCGCACTGGGACCTGCCTCCAGTTCACAACACAGCTGGGCCTCTTCAGAAGAGGATTTTTTAGGTCCTCTTGACAGATAAGCAAATTCAGAGTTTCCCTAGGAGGACATTCTGAGAGAAAATGGAAGCTCTGTCCCTTGCAATCAGTTTTGTATTGTTTATAGGTGATTCCAATATGATTCTCTAATTTATATACATTTGGGTAAACCTGCCACCTTTGTTTTTTGAGAAGCTGCTCCTAAGCAAAAAGTGTGAGGTAGAGGAAACGAGTGTGTTTGATTAGCATAGTTTCCTGTGAAACTCATATATTCAGAGTTTTAAAGCTTGAAAGTTTTTTTAAATTTCACAGATTGTCTTTGAGCCTACCTGAACCATCAAAAATGTAGGAAAAGCTAATAAAATGAAGATAAATAAAGATAAAATTTTTGCCATCAGCTGAAAAGCTGAACCCTACTTTCCTCCCCCTAACAACTTATTACTAGATAATTAACCAAAAACAAGTTTCAGATTTCTTCCATGTATAATAGTTTGCCTTTTATCTTAGTTCATAGCTACCTGAGAGCCATCCTTTGCTATTCAAAGTACAGTCATCAAGGTAACCGTACCTGAAAACCCTGAAAGACAAACTTGTTTCATCAGCAGAAAACAGTTCTACAGTTCTCCAGTTTGCAGCCAGGGATGCATCTGAAGTACTTTATATTCTTCAGGTATTCCCCACTACTCTACTCTTCACACATATATAAAATTCATGTGGACAGTATATAGAAAAGAATATATGAAAATGTAATTTCCATTTAGTACAATGTTATGTGCACATCTCCACCTTGCAACCCCAGAAACAGACCAGAGAGCTATCAGCCAAAACCAGAAAAGTTCAAAGAAGTACAGAGGAAAAATTAGAATTCTCACATCCCCATCGTATCATTTTTGTTTTATAGCAGTGTAATTGAAGGCATTCAATTCCAATTTTACCATTAGGTAAACAATTCTCCTCCTTTTTCCTGGATTGTTAAACATGGGAAGAAAAGTTGTTCAGAAGTGCTTTCCTCTTTGAAACAAGAATGTTGTTGACTCTGAGGTGCCGCATGATAGTTTGGACACTCTGTGTGTCCCCTGGTAAGCTGGGATAGCAATTGTAAGAGAGACTGGTATCTGCCTAATTTAGCCTCTTGCAGACCTATTTCTGAAAGTTACACTTGCTTTCTGTCATCAAGTAAATGGTCAGAAAACTTCAGAATTTGCATCTTATTGAGACAAATATCTCTGTTGCATATCAGAACATGGTGAAGCAAACACCCAGGAAAAAATATGTGCTGAAGAAAGTAATTTCTTTCCAATAGTACTGCAAAACGGCATGGCAAAAGCCCTAAAAGACAGTTGAAAACTTATTTGAACTGGAAAATAAACGTATATGTAGAATAACTCTTACTGTCAGACCAGCAGAAACAACATTTATGCATATGCAAAACAACAGATTTTGAATGCATGCCATATAAATGACCATATTGGGACTTAAGTCTTGTCAAGTGTGGCTGCTGCCTTATTGCCTATGGAAGCACCATACTGAGCATCAGCAAGGTTTGCACATATCCATCAGCCACTGTTGCAGGTAGCGGTTTTATACATCTTGACAAAGTGCATTTACAAATATAGGTCCTGTGAAGACAGCAAGTGAGGCAATATATTAACTATGGCAGACATAACTATTCTTACTGTTTTGCTAATGTAACAGAATCAATGCCCTGTTAGCTCACTGAAACAAAGAAGTCCACAGGCTTCTCTGCGCACTCCTCAGCTGTGAAAAACAGCAAGGTCCCAGGCATCTGCATTCCCAGTCAACACTGATAAATGTCACAAGGTAGAAGGGCAAACCCCATCACAAATAGTGTAACACTGCTACTAAGTGAGAGGACATATACATGAGGTTTATGACTCTTTGTACAAAGAGCTACACCGATTACTTAATATTTTGAGCATACAAATCTTGAAATCAGCCAGCCCAGAAGGGCTTGTCAAAAAAGTCTCTCCATTCAGCCTTCTTCTTCTAGTTTACATACTGACCAGCAAGATTAGAGTTTAAATAGCTGGGGAAATAAAAGTGATTGTCTGGTATGCTTAAAGAACTAAAAGCCTTGACGCAGGTTTCTTGTCCTTTTTCTTCTTCTGAATCTTACCTTAACCTAAGCATTGTCACTGACTTGACTGATTATATTTAATATAAAACCAGAGTTCTATTATATTTTATGATGTGCATTCTAAAAACAAAACAAGAACCACAATATAATGTTAGGAAGTTAAGAGTTTCTAAAAACAGATACTAAAATCCTGAAATCTGAGTTACAAGATGATCAAAATTTATAAGTTATGTAAAATGTAGTAGTAGTAGATTAAATGCTAATTCTGTAACCAGATCAAACCACAGATTAACTCTGACACAGGACTAGAGCAGCCATGACATGTTATGGGGGTCTGCAATTTTTTTTCAATTTTCCCTTTTTTCTTTCAGAAGGAATTGTAATTTAAATTAGTCTAAACTACATAGCACTACATCTAGATGCAAAATGGGGAGAAGAAATTAAGGTATACATGTGTAGTGAGTTGACCCTGGCTGGATGTCAGGTATCCACGAAAGCCATTTAAGCACTCCTCTCCACAAGTAGACAGGGGAGACAAAATACGAAAGTTTCATGAGCTGAGGTAAGGACAGGAGAGGGCACACACCAAATAGCATTATGGGCAAAACTGACTCAACTTGGGGATATTAACTGAATTTATTACTAGCAAAATCAGAGCAGGATAATGGGAAATAAAATAAATCATAAAAATATCTTGCCCCTACCCCTTCCTCCTTTCTGAGCTCTACTCCTCCCCCAGTTGTGCACGGAGTCAGGGAATGGGGTTATACTCAGTTTGTCACATGCTGTTCCTGCTATTTAGGGAGGGGAGTCCTTCCCCTGTTCTGGCATGGGGTCCCTCCCCCAGGAGGGAGTCTTTCACAGACTTCTCCAACATGAGTCCATCTCATGGGAAACAGTTTTGCATGAACTGCTATGACATGGGTCACTCTTCCACAGGGTGCAGTCCTTAAGCCATAGCCAGCTCCAACATGGGTTCCCCACCAGGTCACAAGTCCTATTAGGAATCCTGCTGCAGTGCGGACTCCTCTCTCCACAGGTCTGCAGGTCAGTGCCAAGACCCTGCTCCAGAATGGGCCTTTCCACAGGTTCACAGCCTTCTTTTCAGACATCCACCTGCTTCAACATAGGTCTCCTCCACAGGCTGCAAGCAGATCTCTGCACCTCTGTTGACCTCCATGGGCTGCAAGGGAACAGCTGCTCCACCACGGTCTTCATCACAGGCTGCAGGTGAATCTGTGCTCTGCTGCCTGGAACACCTCCTTCCCCTCCTACTCCACTGACCTTGGTGTCTGCAGAGCTGTTCCTCTCACACGTTCTCAATCCATTCTTCCCTGGCCACAATTACATCTGCCCATTAACTTTTTTCCTTCTTAAATATGTTATCACTGAGGTGTTACTATCATTCCTGATTGGCTCAGCCTTGGCCAGAGGTGGGTCCATCCTGGAGCTGCCTGTCATTGGCTTTTCCAGACATGGGGGAACTTTCTGGCAGGTTCTCACAGGAGCCGCCCCTGTAGCCCTCCTGCTACCAAAACCTGGCCATTCAAGCCTAATACAGAAGATACAGACTAAAAGCTATAGATGTCTGGTCCCTGCTAGTGGCTGCTTCAAAGAGAAAAAGAGTGGGTAAATAAACTAGTGAAATATCAGTACCCAAAATACAGGTAACTCAATATGAAGAGCAAAATTCATAACCTTAAACCTAAGACCTGTGCCTAAGAATCACATTAGTCTGAGCTAATTAGCTCACTGTAGGACTGGGAGAAAGAGCCCATTTCCCCAGGCATCAATATATCAAAATATATTTTCAAAACATTACTATGTTCATAAAAAATTAGCACAACCTCAAATATGTTTTCACTCAAAGCAAATTGCATTAATTATTGCTAGTGACTCAGGTGTCACACATAGGCCTTATTTTGCTAGTAAAATACTAGCACACTGATGGTTCAAGGAAATATTTGCATGTCTGCACAGAACATGTTTCAGTCCATTCTCCCTCAGATATCCATAAGAATGCTGAGTACTGCACGGGGTTCAGGTATCTAACTGCATGAACAACCTTGTCAACACAGGGAAAGAAACAGAGAGAACTGGAGATAGGACTTTCTCAAGTAGAAAAAGTGCTGCAGGGAAAAACTTTCCATGGGGATCTCATATTCACTCTTAAATTTGAGCTGTGTTGTAATAAAATTTATTCAGTTAGAGATTCTTCCTACTGAGGAGTCTTCTCAACCATAGTAACTAGCTTAGAGTAATTTGTCTGGGCTTTGATAATGTTTTAGTGCACCAAACCTCTCCAGTGATAGATAATTTTTGACTTTCAGGTCCAGACAGACACACATTTTAGACACAAAATGGGGAATAATGCCAAAAAAGAAAAATGATCCATACTAAAACACCCTTGAAGACAAAGGTAAGACTGTGAATGTATTTCTGCAATGGATGCTCTTCTCCATAAAAAAATGCATCTATTTCTGTTTAGGATAAATTACAAGCTATGACAAGACTATTTATAGAATACCATGGTCTAGTGATCTCAGACCTCCTCCACAGGTTAGGTCTGTTACTCATTTTAACTGATTAAGTGCTAAGCAACCATAAAATTGCCTCATGGATAAACAGATCAAGAGCTGTGGTTATTGCTACATCAACAGCTTTCCAAATGATCCACTGCTTTTGTGCTAAGAGTGTTCTCTCAAGGCTAATATCTTCTCTTTCAGTTTGGTGAAAACAGAAGCTTTTTCTGTGGCAGCTTGATCCTGCTCTGTCATAGTAACATGCCACATTGTTCTTGGTGGAAATTTGCATACTTTTTTTCTCTTTATTGTTCTGATTGTGCTGTAAGAAAGTTTCTCCTTCACCTGCAGCTATGTGGTAGGCAAAAAAAATGTGCATTGCAGATGAAAAATCCACATTTCCCAGAGTAGACAAAAAAACCTTCTCCAAAGACAAAAATTGTCTTCTGTGAATAGAAAATGGTGGTGGTTAGACTTGTACCATCATTTCCAAGTCTCCTTGCACTAAAGTGAGAAACAGCTGCTTGTGCCAATTTAGAAACACTCACATCCTGTCTAAATGTAGAAACTGTAGTGATCAGCTAAGATAAAGATAAAAACAAGAAATAAATAATAGTCTTAAAATATTTATGTAAAATATGGTACAAAACCAAAGAAAGAGAAACATTCAATCAAAAGTTAGTTCTTGCAGAACTGTGCACAAGAATACAGAGAAAGTGTTCTGCAGCTTCACAGGCTTAATATCTCCCATATGTAAGTAATAGGTGTTTCATATTAAGGCCATCAAAGACCTGCTAACAGCAAAATATGCAGGCTGAATGATTAGTGTGTTAATTTCGATTACCTTCTTCCATATGTGACTTCTGCAATACCAAGAAAAATGTTAATTTGGAAGTGGATGGGTAGATAATTTGACAGGAATGACAAGATATAAAGAAATAGGGGGGTTTTTTTGTCAGAAAGACATTTAACTGAGCAGGAGGTTACAGAACAGTAATTAATCACTTAATTGTTTTGAAAAGACAGGCACTAAAATGTGTGACCTTGCACTGACACTTTACTGCAATGGTACATTAATTATTGCTGAATTGCAATGGGTCTCCTGTGGGAACACACGACATTCACATTAATACCAGACAAGTTTACCACTGTCAAGGTTTTTAAAACAAATGCCTAATGTTAAATTAAAGAATCATTTGGCTCTCAGTCTGATATGTCCAGAAATCTTAATAGAATTTTTCTCCGTGAGATATTTCTTGCATTTAAAAATTAGTATTTCTCATAGTCTAAGGAGCTGGCATAATGCAATTAAAAAAGCATGCTGGGAAAAAAAAAAAAACGGAGAACTTAAACAGACTAGAAGAGTCCTTTTTTAAACTGTCTTATTGTTCTTCTAAGTTTTCACAGCAGTAGACATCAGCTTTAGCAAAATTCAGTGCTTCAGTGCAGCAAAAGGCAAGGAACAAGTCTAGGACTCATGGATAAAAAAGATCCTGAGGGAGATCACACTGCGCTGATTCAGGCTGAAGGTAATGGTGCTGAGGAGTAAAACATGACCATGTGAGTTGCAAAGACATGATGTGACACAGGTGTGTCCATTCCTGCAGTTGACTCATCTGGCTTGTTTGCTGATTTTATCCTTCAGACTTTGCTCTAAATCAGCCACATCAGACTTGCCAGACTGTCAGACTAAAGAAAATACTCTATCAAGGAGCTGGGAAAACAAGGCATCTGATCAAAATCCAGAGCCTCCTTTGGGAAAACCTTCTCTAAAAGATGAAAATAAGTCTGATAAAATCTTATCATGAATGTAGAAATATTTTAATTGCTCACTGTCTTTTAAGCTTGTGAAGGGTCCTGAGACTGTTGCACAATTATCAAGGGTCTTCTCCTGCTCATTTACATGTGTTCTCTGCAAACATGAGGCCTAATGTTTTCATCCTAATGTAGAATCTCTCCCTCTAGAGAATATTCATCCAGTTGGAAGATGAGATTTTGGTATGTACTGTTAAAGTACGGAGGACCAAGTACTCACCTCTAAATGGGATATCAATTATTTGGTCTGACTGCTTCCAAACATTGCACACGACAGGTCATTAAGTCTTCATAAGGGCTAAAACCAGTAAAAACTCTAGTCCCAAATCTGCAATTCTCTTCATGGCATTTAGTCAGGGACCTGTTTCACAAGCAAATGTTCAGCAAGGTAATTATGAATGCACTGCTAAAAGGAACTAAAAACCACAAGAGTAACTATGGCATCTTCTGGCCTCTCAAAACAATTGCACACTTCAAGTTTACGTTTCCTATGTCTTATAAATATCTTCAGAAGACTTACGTTCCACCCATATTTTTATCTTGAAGTGTTCTTGGATGCTTTCCTCACAGCATGATTTTTTTTTCCTCAGCCACCACCAGTGCTGTACAGAAAAGCCATGTCAAAGTGGACACCTCTGCAGAGAGTAGATCCTCCCCAGAGAAATGCTGGCAGGTTTTTTAATATTGTTTTGAAAACCTCCTTTAGAAGCAAACAGTCTTTCTGTTTGGTAAATACCTGATTTTCTTTTCCAAGACATAGCACAAAAGCCAGGACAAGTAGCCCATCTAAACAGTCTTGCTATGAATTACATTCTTGACACAATAATGAAGAAGCGTTTGGGCTGAGATTCTATCCTATCACAAACAGAAGGAAGGAGAACTGCAAAAGGTAACATACCACCTGTGTGAGCAGCTTGGTCCTTGACTGGGCTCCTTTGTGCTGCAGAGCAGCTGTGACACAAGAGGGAGTTGGCAGAGGAGGCCAGGACACAGTAATAAAGCTCCACAGTACTGAGGCTGTGATGCTCCTGCTTTGGCAGCCACCCCACACGCTTCCAGACAGCTGACTTCTCTCTTTTCTGCAAAATATTCACAAATCCTGTATTTCTGTAAGCACAGAACCAATTCTTAAATCACAGTTTAGGGCTCTAACTTAGAAGTGACATAACATGATTTCCACTCCAGCTATGAATCAACCAAATTTCCTAAATGCACCACATGTATATACATGGCACACAGGTATAAGGGCACATTTTTTCTAATTCTTGCCAGAATGAAAGAAGCTGTCCCTGATCCATGCCTGTTCTGCCACATATTCTCCTTTTCTACTACATAAATGCATACAAAAAAGCAAAAAGGCATTTTTCAGTTGATGTCAGTTTAACATCCTACCTTCTTTGTATTTGTAGAGAAAAGAGACTTAACTCCATTGGTTTTCGCACAAATCCCTTCTGTAACTGAGAGACCTCCACCAGTCACTGGCATGTCAACAGATCAGAGGTGCTGTTAGCATTGACATCAACAATTTCATGGGTACAATCAATATAATACATCACAGTTATGCACTTGATGTCCAAATTATAATCCACAAGGGTCCCAAGATTCATAATTTAACCAGAAAGTCTGTCACACAAATACTTTCCTATCACTTTTGTTCAGCCTTTAGTAATCCCTTGCTGCTTCTGCCATCATTTCCTGCTCATTGATATTCCCTTGGGGTTTTGTTTGCTACTTCTCTCATTTTCCTTAATGTTTAATTCAAAGTGGCTACTGCAAACCCAAGCAGAGCTGCCTCCACTGCCATAAGAAGCCCTTCCTATTGCTGGTGCGAAACCTCAGGGAATCATGTAAAATTTTTATTATTATTTCCATTTCTGTTTTATGAATGTAGCATAACTGTAACTTTCAGTGTCAAGTAGGATGTCTTTTTGAAGGAGAAAATTTTAGAGTGGATCATCAAAAATACTGATTCTTTTGAGACAGCCTCAAATTATTAAAAGAATAATTTATGAGTCATTAAAAGACATATATGTATTTGAAAGACATTCTTAGTCCTTTGCATATTAAACTGGAGAAATCCCATCATGGGAAAAGAAAGAATGTGAGAGCAGAGTCTTTTTAAGTTGGGAGAACAAGCCTGATCCTCAAAGAGTCACAGATGTAGTGGAATAATACAGATGGAGAAATGGTGGCATGGAACTTCTCCCAAGTCCAGTCAGTACTTTAGCAATACGAATAATACGGACTTTGACCAGTAGTTGTCCCCTGGCATGTGCTATTCTGCCTGTATCCATGATTTATTAGAGTCACCAACAAGGAACGTATGCACATTTTATCCACTCCTTTTCACTTCATATGCCATGTTTCCCAAAAAATTAAATAATTATAATTAAACGGAGGCATCTAGACATAGCACTGGCTATATGTACAGATAAATCTTAACACTGGTTTTGAAGGTGATTAGGCAACAAAATTTTCTCTCAGGAAGGACAAATTATGAGGTTGGACCTTGCTGTGTGCTTTAGGATATCCATTACTGGAAGTACTGACTGGATCTAGTCTAAAGATTAGGTAGCGTTACAAAGAGGAGAGACACCAACACCCAGGTACTCAACCAGGTCTGCAGCCACTGGTTTATCAAGTTTCACTGAAGTGTAATCTTCTCCCTATAACCATCAGAAAAAATCATTACGATTACCACTCTTATCACACGCAGTGCCTTTCCTTTGATGAATAAGCTATCACAACTTTCTTTAATGTTAATAACCTAGATCAACAATTGCTGGCTGCCCAGCAGTTTGTAGGTGATCATGGCTGTACAAGGATACTCCTGTCCTGCCTACCTAATGCTCTCACTTTCACCCAGTGGTGCTGCTTCAAGCACACTTATCATGAATTGGGTTAGACAAAATCTGAGCAGTTTCATTTGGGTGAGCAGTCACAAAGGTCTAAAATGGGATTGCTGTTTATTCGTTTCTCAGTTTCAGAAAAAATATGCTTCATAACAGTGCACAGCAGTGCATTTTGCGTATCTAGTACACAGTGCTGAAATGCCTTGCAGCAGCTCTATCCTAGCAGCACCACCATCTACACCCACATAACATGGTCATTACTGAAATACTGAAGCATTATGGTTTCCCAAACTGACTTTCTGCCAGACATTCAAAGTAAAGACACAGTTTTGCAGGTTGCTACTGACTGACTTTGCTTAATCTTACCATTTCATATGCTTACTGAGTGACACCCATGTGCTACCTCGCTTTTAAACGGCCTCATAGCCCTCACATGAGTCTGCTTTTGTTTCTCTACCAACAAACACTTCCTCACACATTATAAATGCTGTATGGTAGGTGTAGTTTTAAGACTGACACTCTTTTACCATGGCTCGGAGACGTTTAGAAAACTTTAAACGTTTCTGGACATAATGTGACTGGTCTGAGCCTCATTCTCTGCAATCACAAATGTTTCTTTCTAATCATGACACAAGAAAAAAAAATCTTTCTCCTGCTGTTCAAACTCGTAATTCTCTTCTAATGCTTTAGGTAATTTTATTGTTTGTTGGTGTGTTTGTTTGGGTTTTGGGTTTGGGTTTTGTTTTTTTTTTATTATATGCAGCTGTGGCTTACTTGTCACTATATTTAGGAGTCAGTGCTATAGAGAATACCCATTTCAATCAGCATCAAAATCTGAATTTTCTACCAAAGCAATTCAGGGTAAATTTTTAATCCATCTCAGTAAGTAGCCAACATGTACCACTGCTAACTATAATGTTAGTCAAATTGCCAGGACACAGGACATGTAATATGATTAAAGTTCAGTAAAAGATACTTCCAAGCCTTTGCTTTTTTCCCTCCCTAAATAAACACAGTAAACCCCCAGACACAAGAGTTGTTGGAGCAAGGCAAAATTGAGAAGAATCTCCTAAATAATACTCAGTCTACCAAGCTTGAGTTTTGCATAGCTTCTGCTGTAGAGCTAAGCATGTGTCCTGAAAGGACTAAACAGATACCATAAATTGGCTTTTGCCCAGTACCCAGAGAAAGTCTAGCCCAGGGCAGTACTAACATTGCACACAGTCCTGGCAGCAGTGAACTAGGAATCTAAATCTTAGAGCACTTTTTTAATTCACTGGATGTGCAAGGGACAGGGACAAATTTAGCTTTTAAGGCTGGATACATGGCAGCCTTCAGTTTATCATTTTAGGCTGAAGACTGAACCAACTCAGTGATACTCCATGCAGAGTGAAACAGAGCTCAGATCTGACCTAAGAGCTAAAGGAGACAAAGATTAATGGTGAGAAGAAAAATGAGACTGAGCCTGCTTCAAAACCTTTACTTTATTGAAAAGTCACAGATCAGGCTCAGTAATTAATCTATAGTTTGCCTGACTGTTGCCTCTGTGGTGAAGCACTTTCTACAGGACTGTAGGAGGAAGGAGCTCTGTGCCAGGACAGGAGTCATGCAAGGCTGTCTGAGAGTCACTGTACATGCTTTAAAGAAGAGAAAAAGAGAACAAACAAGCTGGTTTGAGTTCTGAATCCTCTCTCAGTACTTACTGAGATGGCTTGCAGGCCACTTGGCAAAGACAATTTTGAAGATCATTCAGCTCTTAGAGGCTGTCCAGGGCTTAAGATGGTGTTGGATGGTCCATGCAGACTTGTGAACAAAGAGAGTGATTTCTAAGCAACTTCATAAATTTTTTTCAATTTTTCAATCTGTCCTAGTACTTATCTTTAGGCTTGTGATTCCAATAATAAAAAATTTTGCAATACAAATCTAATCTCTACAGAAACTGTAAAAAAATTTCAAGCCATCAGACTCACCAAATCTTTTTACTTTCTTTGCCAGTCAGCATGCTGGAAACATGGTTCAGTTCCCTCAAACCTAGTGGGAAGACTTCACAGCTGTTTTTCATGGTGTCTAAAACCAATAGTTCTATAATTTCAGGAGTGGATTTGTAGCATTTCATGCCTAAACAAATGCAGTATCCTGCTAACAAAAAAACTGTTAGCACTTCTTGTTTTGAAAACTACTGCCCATTTAGGTTACTGAAAGCAGCCTTGAAAGGCAGCTAAACCATACATTCTTAGACTCAAATTTCACAACCTGTTTTTGGCCAAGTTAAAAATTGCTTCATTGTCCTTTTCCTTAAGAGATCTTGTCCCTAGGCATGAGAGAATCAGAAAATTTGTCCAGAGGTAAATACATAGAAAACAAACCCTTAAATGCTGGGTTTGGTGCACTAGTTCAGTCAAACAATACCAAAGAAGTGTAGCAAACACTTGGTTGCAAAAATAGAAAAGGTTGAAATCCCTTTAACATGTGTAAGTGTAGTTACACAAAAGACAGTCATTTTGCAGACTAATTTAGTTTCCCTCAGGTAGCAGGGTTAGCTGCAAAAACCACGAGGAACTATAATAGTGAAAATGAAAATGCAGTTTCATAAAATTGCATTTCTGAAACCACTAAGGACACATACAAGAAGGGCAAAAGAGTGGGGTCAGAATGTGTGCCAGACTCTTTTTAAAAGGAAAAAATTAATTGAAAAATTGTGTGCAGTGAGTTTTAAAAGCTGAATTTGCCCAAGTTCACCATATAACCAGGTAATACCACTGTATGCTACAACCTGAGATCTAATCTTGCAGAATCTGTTTATGTAGGGCCTGGTTCTAATGAATTCTCACTGCCTCCATGTGTACATGGCTTGCTAATCATACTCTTCACAGGCAAAGGAAGTTAGCAGTTTCAAGATAAATCCGGCAAATGCCCTGATGGATGCTTTTTACCACTATTTTAACAAAGTCTCTTTATTGTGACAGATGCAACATGAAGTTTCTTTCATGCTGGTGTTTAGGTTCCTCTTCCCCATCTAACAGGGTCTGATGAAATAAGTAGAGAAGCACAGAATCTTTGAACCTGCAGTGATGAATTGTTTCAAAGCTCCCTCAAAGCACACATCTAGGGTATGAGATTAAGATCTTCTTTTGTAGTTCATTCTTACTTCTATACATTAATTCCGTCTAATCATGCTGTGTGTACATGAAATATAGCTTGCTGAGTCCTGCTAAAGCAAATACTAACATCAAAAAGTTGTCCGAAAGGTAAGACACAATATTGCCCAAAGGCTAGTGTGAAAAATCCATGTAGCACATGGTAGGTACACTGAGGAATTAATCAGCACGTTATCGAACAATATAGAATCATTCTGATGTCTTTATTATTTATTGCAACCAGGAAAAAAGGCTTCACTAATTTGCACAAATATTTGGAAGAATACTGTCTTAGTTTGAGAGAGAAACTAAGATGTAAATGTTGGCTAGGAAATAAAATAATCCCGCTCCTTAAATTTAGAAAAAACCCAGAACTTTAATTAGGGAAAATATAACTATAAATCTATAAAAGGATAACAGTTCTTAATCACAATACAC
>JAWWEW010000088.1:30020658-30032709 GCA_035583185.1 Anabacerthia variegaticeps
CACTGGCATAATATGTTGTGCATAGGAATAAAGACCTGCTACAATGGTGGGGGGTTTCTGAAGCGGAGATGCAGAATAGCACAGGAATAGTGTGAGAAGAGGCAGGGCAGAGCTTTGGCAATCACACCCCATGGATATAAGCAACTTATGAATTGTTGGTTAAAGAAATACCTTGGAGCCAGACAAAACTGCATTTAGGGTTATAAAGAGATGAAGCAATTCTGTAATAGGCATCATAAAAGCATGAATTCAGATATAAGAGATTTGCAGACCAGTGAAAAAAAGAACAAAGGTAAAAAAGCATGCCAGCAAGCAAAGGGTCAGCCTTTTCTCCCAGGTAAAAAGCAACAGCATGAGAGGCAATGATCTCAAGCTGCACCAGGGTAGATTCAGGTTAGACATCAGGAAGAATTTCTTCATGGAAAGAGTGGCCAGGCATTAGAAAGGACTGCCCAGGGAGGTGGTCTTCAAGAAATGACTGGACATAGCACTTACTGCTATGGTCTAATTGACAGGGTGGTAGTTGGTCAAAGTTTAAACATGATGATTTTGGATGTTTTTTCCAACCTAAATGATTCTATGATTCTGTGAAAGAAAAATAATCCCAGTTGAAAGCTAGAGAAAAAAATCGCATAAATATCATATGTCCCCTAGTGAAACACCCAGATCGTGAGGACTCACCACAGCATGCTGCTATCAGGATAAAATTACCAACATTAGACCCAGAAAGAAGAGAAGAAGGATATATGTATCACCAGGAAAAATGGTACAAATTTATTAGACTCTCAATTGCATTAAAAATACATTCTTGGCTTTATAGAAGGTGTATCTCTTTGCCCTCTGCAAAAGCACAATAACAAGGCAAGTTTTCTTCTTTCAGGAATGTCATTAGCACATGCAATAGAAAAATCAGACAAAGATGATGACTCACTCTGCTTTTATATAGAGACACACAATACTGAAGGTCTCATTCCGGAGATAAGACTCTGAAGGCTTCAACAATAAAGTGTGCTGCAATGAGATCTTGGAAGGAGGAAACTGCCCTGAAAAATTAAAACATACAGATGTGCAGGACAGCAAATCTGCATGAGCCCCTTGCTTGCTTTGGCAGTGACACTATCAAACACCCTGGCTTTTAAGCAGTGTTGTCTCCACCAAAAAGAGACAGGACAGAAGAATGCTATGAATTTGGCAGCAGTCAGTGTTGGAACGGGTAGCTTCATTCAGCAGCGTCATTCTCCCCTTGTCCTTCCTGTCTTGCTGGGAGAAAAGAAAGTCTTCAAGGCTCTTCTTATTCTCATCCTTCTCCCTTCTCATCCTTCTCCCTGCATGCTTTCCACCTGAATCTCCCATTTTCATGGCACTGGCAAAGCTGTGTACACATCATTGACAATATCCTTGAGTATCTGACTTATCTCTTTGGAACACAAGATTTTCTGATCTAAAAAGAAGTCTACAGCTATGTTTTAGAAACCAAATTGCATTTATATTTTCCTCAATTCTATTTTAATAGTAACATAACTTCTTCATCCGAAACACTGATTAACTTCTTTGTTGCCATAACAACATTTTCCCCAGACAGACTCAGTTAAATATAGGGGAGAACTGAGAAGAACAAAGAACAACCTACAGACGATTTTAAATTCCAAACGAAAGCAACCTACTCCAGGATTATTCTGTCTGCATAGTTTTGAGTTTAGTAGCAGTTAATCCACTGCAGTTGAGTTGCATTAACTTCCATTTCTTTTCTCTTTTTTTGTCTCTTTTTTACAGCACCACGGTCTAATTTTGCCTGTGCTTTGGAATTTCTGTACTCCATTTTCCTATCTGGTATATTCTGTGTTTGCTATAACACACTATCATTAATTAAAAGCTCTGTGAGAAACAGCTTCTGGGCTACACCCTGTACAAATAATTTCACCTTTATTTGAATTGAACAATAACCTCTAGACTAAATATGCCCTAAAAATGTGCCCTGCTGATAACTTAATGGGTTTATCAAGTAATCATTGTGGACTATACACAGTGTATGTAATAGGTACAGAAGCTTGTTCTATGTTCCATTTAAATTACGCTAGATAACTGATATTTAAATAGAAGTAATTTTATTGTAAAAAGTTATTAGCTGCTTGCTGAAGCTTTGGAAGCCTAGCAGATTCACACAAAATACCCTACTGCAACAAATGATGGCATACATGTTCTAAGTCCAGAGCTGCTAAACTCACACAATCTTCTTTCCAGTATGTGCACAAGACAAACACTTCACCTTTTCTCTTTGCTAAGTCAGTTGCAGTGTTGAAGCTTCTACTGTCCAGAGCAATTATCCATTTCATGACATAATCACGCCAAGAACTTCCTAATTATATCTTATTATTTTGGTCTTCTGCCATTTTGGAATTGAATTCTTTTCTCTCCTATATCCCCTACTGGGTTTTCATGAACACAGGATTCAAAAAATACAAGGTAAATTAGAAGCCACAGAAGGAGAAGAAAAGAAAATGAAGAAGTTTGGAAGAAACTATGGAATACATGATGAGCACATTAAAATCCTCTTGTATACAGTGATGATTACACCAACAGCATTAGCTATGTTTCTTGCCCTACAGGCCTGTACACACCAAAATCTGGGGACACTAGTGGTTTCTTTGGTTTCCTGTTCACAAATTCTAATCCTAAATAGGGGCAACGAAACAGTATCCAGGAGTCTGTTATAATCCATCACTCCAGTATTTCATCTTTTTCCTTTTTATACAGAACAGAGGGCTGCCAGAGACCAACAGATTACTGCCTAGAAGGACTCTTGTCCAATACCTGCACAACCTGGAAGACTCATTAATCAACAAGATTGCTCTCCTGGGTTTCAGCATATTTGGAGTAGAGACAGCACACAATATTATTTTTTCCCTAGAAGGTCAGTGCCATACTGAACGTGCACAGGACATGCACTTCTACTGCTTGCTGCTGCCATTTAAATATTTTGACATTAATTTGCCTCAGTGTTGAGATGCTACTTATATGTGCATGAAGCCTCAAATTACTTTAGTTTATGTGTAGATATATCAGTATACTGAAGCAGTGAACTAAATACACATTATTTGTGTTTGAAGTGTTTTCAGGATTTACTGATGAAGTCTGACCCATATATTTAAGCTGCAGAATCCAATTTAACATTGTAGACATGTCATCTTTTATAAAGTTGTCAAAAAATAGCAAGTCCACGATCCTCTCTGATAGACTCTTTAAATGTTTAGCTATCCTTCAGGAAATTTGCATCTTATTTTAATATTGAAATTGGCAATTTTCAGCTTCTAGCCACTGAATCCCATTTTTCCTTTGTCTGATAAGTCCCTTAATATCTCTTTTCTGCATTAGTACAAGTCACCTCTTAGCTTCCTCTGGTAGTAAGAATTAACTGAGCTTCTCAGGCCTGTTTTCCAGCCTCAGAATTATTTTTGTTGCCTTTCTTTTAATGCTTTATAGCACTGCTCCTGTGCTCCATGCAATTCTTGGAATTACAGTTATAATTTTGTAGGAGTTTGATGGAATGGCCTGAAGTTGTTTCAGAGGAGGTTTAGGTTGCATATCAGAAAAAGGTTCCGCCCCCAGAGGGTGGTTGGGCACTGAACAGGCTCCCCAGGGAAGTGGTCACAGCACCAATCCTGACAGAGTTCAAGAAGCATTTGTACAATACTCTGAGATAGATGGTGTGACTCTTAGGGATGGGTCTGTGCACGGTCCTGTGATGATCCTTGTGGGTCCCTTCTAGCTCAGCATATTCTGTGATTCTACAAAATACAGCAACATGTAGTCTCTGCGTACTCTCCTGGCCAAGGACTGTTTTCCTAGACCTATAGTAGTTCACTTCAAACTTCATACTGTAATTCTCCTCTTTGGTCATCCTAACTTTGGATTTTCATCTCTCCTCTCCAGAGTAATTCTTCAGCCTCAGATATATGTCAAAGACAGGGCAGGAGCACCTCTCCTATGAAAACAGGCTGCAAGAGTTGGGGTTGTTCAGGTTGGAGAATAGAAAGCTTAGGACCTAATAAGAGGACCTTCCAGTACTAAGGGGACTACAAGAAAACTGAAAAGGGACTTTTTACAAACCCAGGGCAGCAAGTATGAGAGCTCTCTTCCAGAAAAATGTAAGGAAAGCTCAGCCTCTTGATGAGTCTGTGTGATTCTTTGTAGTACGTCAGCAACTCTTAAACTATCAGCACCTGACTACTTTGAACAAAATCCCTACCTAGAATAACTGTATTCCCTAATGTCAGAATTCTGCTTCTTAACAATCATACACATTTCCTCTGTAAAGCTGGCACCTAAAGATGTGCTTTCTCATGTACAAACTAATCCTAAGTCTAGATGTTCTGCATGTCTTTCAAACGCTTAGTGCATGTTTCTCCCTCTGTGGAGTCTCTCACCAGTCTGTATTTTTGTATTCAACTTTCAAGTTTTGCTTTTCAACCTATTAGGGTTTTGATTTTAACAACTCCACTTGCCATTGAACATTAGCAGTTTCTAACAAGTTTATATATTGTGTAGACTGGTGGCCTCCAGTCTCAGACACACCACAGTGAAAGAACAGCAGCAATGTTCTGGGGAATGCATTCTCCTCAGCAAACTTCTGCACTAACTGAACTTCTAAACCAAGCTTACCTAGATAGTTAAATACTAATAAAAAAGAGTAATAAATCTAAGTAAGCAGGACTGCATGAATGAACATGGCTCAGAGCTGACAGATTTCACATCACTGTAACGAAGAAGATAGCTACATATATTTCAGTCAGCTAGAATTTATGGAGGTCTTTGTCTTCTGTTCATGAAGAATTTTGACCACAGTATTTCACTCAATGTGTGTTAGAATCCCACATCACTGCAAAATACTGTTGTTTGTCAACTAGTTAATCAAAAATCTCCTTTTCTTATGCTGGAGATTTAACATTCATTACAAATTTGGCTGTTATGCACCAGGGCTCATATGTTTTAAAGACTTCTTGAAGTTTATGAGTACATAGTGTTTCCAGATACTGCTTCAACAAAGACAGTCCTCACTGAACAGAGGAATGCACTACATGTTGGGTTCCTAAATGGCAGTATCAGGAAGCAATAAAATTGCAAAGAAAACTTCCTTTGCCATCTTTTTGACCAACTGAAGCTTAGTAAAATCGAAGTTAAAAATTTTTCTTCCAAGCCACAAATGCAGTTTAAAGGAAACTGTGAAAAATCCTTTGACTACACACCTTAAAAAGCCAGCTTCCAAAAAAATAAAGGTCCAGCCAGAACATTAGATATATCTTACTTAAAATTAATATGTCCTAGAAAAAGATAGCTGTTCTGAAACACAGTAGTTCAAAAATTTCATGAATAATGACCAGCAGCTGAGTTGGTGGTAAATACACACTCAACTACAAAAATCAAACAGCACTGAGTTCTCAAAAATCTGTATAGTACCTATATATATATATGCTTTTAAATATATGCAAAATATGTATAGTCTATGAAAGTTTCAGCCATCTTCAATCAAGTTCACTCATTGGTACCAGTAATACCATAGAAAAATTTACATGGCAGGAATCTTTTTCTTGTAGGACTTCATTATTATTCTTGTGCAAAGAAATGGGAAAGGGTTTTAAAAATTATTTTAAAACATTCGTGAGCATGGTCTCTCCATTACCCTTTACTACACAGTGCAAGTTCTGAGAAGATTTAAATAAATAGCATTGGCATAACAGAGAACTTTCATCTCATTGTATCACTGCCTCCAGTGAGCAATCTAATCCAGATGGTTTAAATACAAATTAAATACTAGACAGAATAAAGTAAACAGAGCACAATATTTATGGGGTGGAGCAGTGAGGAGGGGGGAGGCATGGAATCAGTTCATTCTATTGACAATGAGACTAATGGCATTCATAATACACTACAAAGGATGACAAGTTTATGACAGTGGGCCATTAAAGCAGACTGATTATCTGAAACAGCTATATGCTATCTACTTTATCTCTGCTAAGTGTTAATGGTGGAGAATACAACAGATCAGTGTGTACCAGCCTATGCCTTGTTTTATCTTTGCAGTTGTGGGGTGCCATTGTATGGGAAGCAAAGTAACTAGTGGTTGGATCAATTCAAGAGACAGAGATTCAAGCAAAAACCTATAACAATACCATACAATACTCATAACAATACCAATACCATATATACTATTCAATGCAATACATACATAACATGCAATACATGCAACTGAGCCATACAACACCACCCAATACAAAAGGCATCATACCATATCATGGAATACATACCCCCCAAGTTATAGTATACAATACAAAATACTTTACAATTCAGTAAATAACATGTAGTGCCATACATATAATATACAATATAATATATACCATACATACCATGACAGAAAGGGTAATGCAATACAATACATGATATGTGCAATATAACACAACCCCACAGTTTGCAATACAATGCAATACATGAAATCCACACTTGCAAACAATGGGTATCGTACCATACAAAATACCTTGCAGTATACACAATACTGCCCACATGGTAGTATTGCTCAATGTTACACATTGTAGTGCATGCCCTCATCACAGTTCTGGCATGCTGCAACACCACCTCTCAGCAGGCTCCCACACACAGCACCTCTTAGGAGCCACCACTGTCCAGCATAGGTAACCATGTGCCTGAACTTGCTCCCATTCCAGATCCATGCAGTGGCGTGATGCTGTAATCCATCAGCATCTCTTCCTGTTGCCTCCAAAAAAAACCTTGATGCTTTCAAGGGGGCATGTGTATGGAAAAGGTTCCAGTTGTGTTATTTGTAAAGTATTGTGTTTTGGAATGCACTGCATTCAGTATTGTAAAGTCTGATGTGTCCTGTATTGTATGGTATCATAAAATCATAGAATGGTTTAGATTGGAAGTGACCCTAAAGATCATATAGTTTCAACCCCCCTGGACTGGACCACCATGCACTAGACCAGGTTGCTCAAAGCCCCATTCAACCTGCCATTGACCACTTCCAGGAATGGGGCATCCACAGCCTCCCTGGGAACTTCTGCCACTGCCTCAATTCCTTTACAGTAAAGAATTTTCTTCTAATATCTAATATAAGCCTGCTCTCTTTCAGTTTAAAGACTTTCTACCTTGTCCTATCACTACATGCCCTTGCAAAAAGTCCCTCTCCATCTTTCTTGTAGGCTCCTTTCAGGTACTGAAAGGCCACAGTTAGGTCACCCCAAAACCTTCTCTTTCCCAGGCTGACCAATCCCAACACTCTCAGCCTGTCCTTGTAGGAGAGATGTTTCATTCTTCTAATCAGCTGGTGGATGTCCTTCCTGTGCTGAGGACCCCAGAGTTGGGTGCAGTGTCCCAAGGTCTCACCAGAGTGGAGGAGGGGGTCAGAATCACGTCCTCTGACCTGCTGGCCATGATGCCTCCCAGGATACGATTGCCTTTCTGGGCTGCGACTACACATAGCTGGTTCATGTCCAATCCTTCATCCAACAACACTCACAAATCCTTCTTATCAGGATGCTGTTCTTGATCAGTTCATCCCCCAGTTTATAGCTGTTCTGCACATCCCTCAGTATGTATTGTGTTTTATGGTATGTAACAGTATTCATTCTATTGTATAACATATCATACTATCCATTCTGTGGTGTTTATTGTTCAGTGTGAGGGCTTGTTTTGTATCATATTGTGCATAGTTATTTTTTCTTTTGATATTTAGCTATTACAATTTAGGATTGTATTTTAGGTGTTATATTTTAAGTATTGTGCACATTGTATTGTGCTTTGAGTATTGCATCATTTGTATTATTTGTATTGTATGCTACTGTACATATGGCATTGTAGAATCAGAGGGCCAGGGATGGGAGCATGTCAGACACATGGTCCAAGCATGAAGACTGAGGAAAGCATCTCACTTTCAGGCAAATTTCTTATAACTAGTCATCTCTTAAACTGAGTCCTGTTTCAAAATGAAGACAACTAAGAGTATTTTGCTGGGTGTATAGTTTAACTTTCAAGCAAAGAGAGATTTTTACTAGCATTTCAAGCTAATATCAGGTTTTTCACCTCCCACTAGACAGCTGGCCAGAACTTTCAATGGACATCATAAGCAAAGCACAACACTCATTCCTGCAACTTGTTCAGAAAGTATAAGGAGACCAAGAGAGCATGGCCTCAGGAAGGTACTCCAGCATTGTCAGTACTTATTACCCAGGCTGTCCTAGGCTTCCATCACTTGCTCAGTTAAGCAGCCCTACCAGGAAGTTTTTCCATAAATGAATAATGATGGGACCATCTGCAGACTTATTTCTAGAATACCAGTACAGTATGGGTTGACATTAATTGTATCAAAATAAACATACATCTGAATCTTAGCCCAGCTGAATGCTTTGAAGGAAGATCAGAAGTCAGCTGTTTCCTTTTATCCACTCTTTGGTATAACTAGTGATGAACTGAATCTTGCTTTAATACCAGCCAGCTGTGTGACATATATTCTAACCTGATTAAATGTAATTGCCTTGGGTCCTGATTGAATTATTTTGTGTCCAGAGGTATTTATGAAACTGAAGTAAATTTTGTATTTTATTCAGTCAAAGTTAATAAAATATGTACAATGACATAAAAGTTTTAATGTTTTACAAATTAGAAAATATAATCTTGATATGCCATAACACTTTAATATATTTAATACTCTACTATTTGTTATTTTATTCCATTGAATGGCAGTATTTAATGTGTCAGTAGCTGTTTTAATTTTCTCCTGTAAAACAAAATCCTCCAGAGGATTTAAAATACTAAGAATGATTTTATCTTGAAAGGTTTTATTACAGAAGTCTTTTATTCATCTTTTTCAAGACAGTCTCTTCTGCAAAGCAAAATAGAACCACACAGACCTTATCACTCTGGAGTGGTCACTACAATGAGTAATTTTGGCATCAGAGATAACTTCTCTTACATTCTCTGCAAATACCATTAGTATTTGCAGACCTCAGCAGTACAAGAAATATGGAGTGGTGTTTACCAGGGTATTAGGAGTAAGTAGACTTTAGTATACTGAATTCTGGCATGTAAATCTATACCTGATGTGCCTACCATAATACAGAGATCTGACTCTGTTAGAAAATTGAGTTACTGAAACCACTATTTTAATTTTATAAGTAGATGTGCAGTTTACTCAACTGAAAAAAAAATTCTACAGATTCAAGCAATCTTTCTGGCACCACTTTAATAGTGGTATTCACATATCTGAGACCACCCCAACACTTTACTCTCCTTTCAATGTGTTTGAGAGTTGTGTCACACACTGGTCAATTTTGAGTGAAAGTGAACACATAGGAACACTAGAAGCTGCAGTGTGTGAAACCAGTCCTCTAGCTTTAGGTCCCATTGCATCTCTAATAAGACCCAAAACCAGGTTTTGGGAAGAGCGCTAGCTATGTTCCTACTGCATGCACCATCAATAAGTTTAAAACTTGGCCCACTGGCAGAGCTCACCTTGTAGATGTATTACAATAGACTGTGAGTTTACTCAGTCAGTCCAGTTTTTAACTGTGAGCCAGTTTTAGATGCTAAAACCAGCTCAGAACACAATTGCTGACAGCTAACAGGTAAACATAAGCTTTGCCATAGGAATGAGCAGGTCCCAGCTCATTCTGTACCTGATGTGAGAAATGTAAATACAAGAACTTGAATTGTCACTCAAGTGGGTGCATTTGAACAATCAGAAAATTGTATTTTAAGCTGAATTTCATTGTATCTCTTCTTAGCTAAAGCTGGGAGTTTGCGGCCAGACAAAGAATGAGAACTGGCAAGGGATGCACCAGAAGGGATTTGTCTACAGTACCTTTGACAGAGAATCATATGTGGCTAAAAGAAGGTGAACAAGTGCAGCATAATTGCTCTCAATGCATAGAATTGTCCTAGCCAGATGACAGTTGTTGAATTTCTCAGCCTCTCCCACAATTCTTTACCAATAGGCAAAGAGTCAAGCACCAATTTTGCTACATTATGTCTTGGTTTGAAAACTTCACACACCAAAGAAGAATTGACAGCAGCAGCCAACTAACAATAGAAAAGAGTAAGCCTAGGTCTGTTTCTCCACTATACTGAAAGGGATAGACATGCAACAAGATAAATCAGCTCTTGAAAGAAAACAGATGAAAGGAATACGTGGCACACCAACCCTCAGCAAAAATATGAAGGTCCTTTGGCTCACCCATTCCTCCACACCACCCTGGAAAAAACAAGAGTAGAGATGCTACGCCAACACAGGACAATAGCTGTGTGGCATTTAACCAGGGGCCCTAAGAGGACTCAGTTTTTGAGTTGTGTTAGAGGCCACGAGAAAAGTTTAGAGTCCCTCATTCTTTTGTGCCAGCCATCTGTAGAGAGCTAGAGAAAACACTTCCACACTTCATTTTTGTGTCCAGATGCCTGCATAGCACATAGCCCCACATAGGCTATATATTGTTCTCATATCCAATTATCCTCCCATATTGGTGTCAATGACTTCTCAATTTTTATTAGAAAACTCAGATCAGCAGAAGTCCTCTATCTCAATGTCTATCATTAAATTGAGATGATTGAAGAAATACATTCAATGATACTAAAGGAGATCTATCGTAAGTGAAACACTATTTAGAACCAGAATTAAACTTCATTAGTATGATCCAAGGTAACAGGGTAGCTCTGCTGTGCAACAAGCAAGGGGTAATTTCTCCTTCCCACAATTCAGAGACAAAATTTAGCTGACAAATTTCTGTGCTGTGTGCTGCAGTAGGAAATACTGATGTTCCAACATAAGCATATAGGAATAGCAGATTTCACAAACTCTCCTGATCAAAGTTCATGTAAGATGCACACTCTGTCCGGTCCTCCTGCTATGCAGATCCTGTTAATGGCTGAATCACCAAAGTCCTGCTGGAGAGGGAACAAGGTGAGTGATCTTCCACTGAATTTAAGGGAGCAGTGCCTTCCTCTGGAAAGAAAAAGGGTGTAGCACACAGGAGGGAGAAAGCTGATCTATTCATAACTGCTAGTGCTGCAAGCAAAATTCATCTCTCATGTTATACAAGAAACATGAGATTGGCAAGCAATCCAGCATAGGCCTAAGGAATTAAATTACTGCACTTCCATGGGGAAGGTCCCAAGGTTCCATTACCCAGAGGAAGAAGGTCTTAATAAAGACCATGTACTTGGATGATGTTCTAAAGAGAGAGCTCAGAAATATTTACTTCAGTTCCAACTTATTTGGGCACACCCAAGGAAGACAATAAAAGAAACTATAAGCCAATATGAAGACACAGTAGAGAAAGAAAGAGCTGCAGAATGCGACAGTCATACAAATGACTTAAAGAAGAGTAAGAAAGATGAGTGGGTTACAAACTAACTGACAGAACACAGCACAAAGTTTTACCCACAAGGCCTGGCATTCTCTTGAGACTTAATTTCAGCAAAAGCTCTGAGAACAACAGCAAGAACAATATCAGTAATGAAATGTTGTGTATTTAAGACATTGAGATTCCTTTAAAAACCCTAAAGACCCCTGCATTTTCACAGCCTGACTTCAAGCCTCATCAAGCCTACAGCAGCTTTCAATTTCTCTGAAACTGCAGCCAGAAATGCAGCGCCCAGACTTCTTCCAGCTGAGCCCTCCCAGGAGCCTGGTACCCAGCTGAGAGCCAGGGTGAGTCTCTACATCCAAAATGGAGTGATGCTTCCCCCAGGGTGTGAACAAAGGAGAGGGGTTGAGATGAAGTGCTGAGTGCCAAGCGGAAGAGGAACTGCTACCAGGCATTCATGACAGTCGGGGCATTGGAGAGCAGCTTGTAAGTGCTCAGAGTGGGAGCACGCACCCCTGGAACTGCAGGGTGTGAGCCATTGCCTATCTGTAGCTCCTCGTCACACACCTCCATTATGCGCCAAGATTACCCTCGGAGCAGAACTACACTGTGGGAGAACAGCAGGACGACGAAGAAGAAATCTTCCTCGAGTGGATGCAGCTGTCAGCATAATGCTGCTGGGAAG
>JAWWEW010000088.1:30080684-30110686 GCA_035583185.1 Anabacerthia variegaticeps
TTACTTTCTCTGGACTCCACATTAAGCTCTCACATTTGTTTTTGTTGCCTGGTCTGTAAAGGTTAAAAGATGGCTAAAAGTCCTATTGGAGTTGATTGAATTATCATTTTAAAAATTTACTTTTTCCTTTGTTCATTTTCACAAACTGTTTGCAATAAGAGAATAATTTATTCATTATTCAGAATGATTCATAAATTCCTTCAGTGACTAATTCTTAACCAAGCCATAAATCTCAAACACTGAAATAATAGTACTGGAAACAAAAACCCCAAAAGGATCTCAAGTTTTATAGAATTTGTCAGTGGAGAGCAAGATCTGAATGCTGAGGTTTTTGTGGGACTACTAAGCAATTAGTATATTATTACGATTCACTGCAGATGTGGCCCTTCTCTGCCAGGCAGCTTCTACCCTATTCTAAGGTTTTGGTGAAATTTCCAGTTGGAGATTATAAACCCATGACACTTGATCTGGAAATAAAATAAAGTGAAAACTGCACAGATTTCAAGGAGTATCTTTAAGAAAAACATATCCTCAGTAACTAGCCAACAGATTTATTCAGCATAGCATTATTCCCCTAGCTATCAATTGATCATCAAAGTCCATATGTTGTAGTCCTAAGTCTTGCTCCACACCAAGCAGACACCACTCCACCGGGCACTAGGAGCACAGCAAGTCTTTGAAAGAATACTGCTTTCTAAGATGATGCTAAGAAGGATCACAAGTCTGATGGAGGACAAAATCAGAATTCACAATGATTTTAGTAGACTGAAAACATGGTCTAAAAAAAAAAACAACAAGAGTGAGACGATGCAATTCAGTTAGTTGGTTTTGCAGCTCTATGCTTTGCAGGGACATAACTAGTTTCACAAACAGGAAATACCGGGCAGTAAAGGACTGCCAAGGTAATAGGTCTTCAATATAGACCTCAGAGACTAAAGTGGAGTGCAAATAGCAGATGAATGAGCAGAGAGATGTTATTAGGGAAAAAAACCACAACACACATAAAATAAGTCAAATGTTTGACAAACATTTAAATGGCAAAAACATTATCAGACACCAGAATTTTTCGTTCTACTCAGCCTTAAGAAGGCTGAAGTTGCACTATAATGCCCAGTTTTAGGCACTACACTTGAAAAAAATCAAGTGCAACAAATTGGAGACAATCCAGAGTAGAGAAAAAAGAATGATTAGGCATCTGCAAAACACAAGCTATGAAGACTGAAATAGTTGTATTTGTTTAGTCTAAAGATGAAAAGATTGCATGAGCTGGGGATGCAGAGGGGTGGAGAGGGAAAAGCCTTGAGGGAAAATGATGATTGTCTTTAAATATGTAAGGGATTACTTCAAATGGGAAAGAAAAAAATCATATATACTGTTGCCTATGGTGGCTACAGCAGAAAAGCAGGTTTGTGGTACAATAAGAAAGACTGAACTGAGATTTAAACTCTATGAAGTTTAAGATATGGAAGTGGTGATGTAGATGTCAAAAGGACATGGGATTCCTAACTAGAAAACTAAAACTTTTGAAAGAATAAATTAGACAAATACCTCTCTGGAGTAGATGAACTGTTCTAGTCCTTTACAGCCTTCTTTTCTGTCACTATGATCATCTGTGCTACACAGATAATCTTTTGTGGCTCCACAAATTAACTTGACTACAGTTCTTAGACTGTATTTGATTTCATTTGTGTGCAAGTATCTAGTTATTTATTAATCTCTTAGGTCAATTACATGAAAAAATTTAATAATAAAACGTAATAAAAGAAATGTAGAATGTATTTCTGAAGAAAACAGAAGTATGAGATAGTTAAGTAAATGTTTAAGACATCTATGTTTATTCTCTTTGCCTTTATGGTTATTAGAAATTTGCACGCCATGTCATCAGTCTCTAATGAGATTTATAATTTACATTTCTCAGGGTCATTTGATAAGTGAACAGAGCATTACTTTGAGATACCAGCCTCCTCAAAAATTCAATCTTCCATAAATCTTTCATCATAATTTAGTTTCTAATCCACTTCCCTCCCCCACAGGGAAAAAAAAAAAAGAAAAGGCCCTTGTATAGAACAAAAAGGAGTTTTGGTATTTTTAATGCATAATTCCTTCCTGAGACAGATTACTATTTACTCCTGTATCAAGGTAATTTGCAGCAGCGTTCTTTGTATCCAGTATCTTGTCACGACAAAGTTCAAGGTATGAGAAGGCATTACTGACTTGAAAATTTTCATGTCATGGCAGTGAGCTACCAAACACAAATCTTTTATCTGTTCTTTAACAGGGACATGCTGGATGGAAAATAATGAAAAGAAATTTCAAGCATCCAATAAATCATTTACAGCATGTTAACTAAATCACCTTGGCAAGAACTGAGGAGATCAGAACTCTACTCCTGATTCTGACAACAACAACCAAATTATCCTGATTAATACCCTTCACAACACTGTTTCTCTTTCCATATTTCATTAATGGGGATTACACAAATCCTTTGGAATACTTTTTCTACATGTAAGTAAAATGAAAGTTTAGATGAGCTTTGACTTCAGCCAGGCACTGCAGTAATGTCAATGACAATTTTTAAAGTGTATAGAGATCCCTCTGAAGTTACCTCCACTGGATAACAAAAATCAATTGTTCTGACTATTCCTTAAATCAAAACCAATAGGAAAATATCAACACTGCTAATCTTCAGGACATGAAGAGTTATTGATAACTGCAAGCACCTACAGGTCTGTGTCTTCTGGGTTAAATATTGATAATTCTTTGTAGAGGCAAAGACAGTTATTACTATTTTTCATAAAACGGTCATGGATTATGAAGATACTTGTTATGATAATCTGTTTACTGTCTTTCATTGAGCAACAGGTATTGATCAGCTATAAATGAATGCACTTTCTAGTAAAAGTATATCTGATACTTCATTTATTTTATTTATAACTTGCTTGCTTTGTAAAATTATTTTAAGGAATAGAAAAATATAAGGACAAAAAATAAAAATATAAGAGCATAATTGACAGCAACTTTTGATTCTGATTCATCTCTAGTTAGGGAGGAGCAATGCAGGTAGTCACTGGCGTAGGCAGAACATCTGCTTATGGGTCTGATAGACTGAGTAAACCTCCCACTGAAATTAGGAGCTTGTACAAACTCATGTAGGACAAGGAATACTTTGTTAAAGCTTAAAACCTGAATTGAAATTATCTGGACAAAACATAACCTGTAACACAGAACAACATGCAGTTGTCGATAGCCTTATTTTTGCTTGTACACTTTTTTAATTCTGAGTGGATCACAATCCAGTCGTTCTGTAGTTTCTGTAGCTAAGAAACCAAACAGATTAGAGCACCCATTTCACAGCTTTTCTTTAGGGCCTCCCATTTTAATCTGGCCTGTTGGCTTCAAGGCATAAAGAACCATGTTTCCTGTTCTTTGACTAATGATTTTGAATGTCCTAAGCAGAGTCAATAGAAATTAGATCATCATTCTCCAGCTCCGACCTTAGGGTAGATACTGCACTTCTGCCATCCCTATGCTCTCTTACCCTCAAGCAGCTAAATAAGATCAAGACTGATAAAATAAGAAATACCAGCTATCTTCCTCCTCCAGCCACTGACTCAGAAAGACTGTACAAACCCAAGGGATTCTCAAGACAACAAGAAAAATATTCTGTTTAGAGATTAATATGGAGAAAGAAAATTATACTTAAAAAAGAAAGAAATTTAAAATTATATATCCTCATATATACATGTAAAAATAATTTCATGTCTTTTTGCAAAGTTATTTCAGTGCTCACTTTTGTGATATTTACATTCAGGATAAGGAAGAAATTACATATAGAATCTTGGAGTTGGGTCAATGAGACTGAAAAATTCCTGCCAGACTGGAGGAAGTAAGGGTTCCCTTCTGAGTACTGCTTCATCCAATCCACAGCACATTTTTCATTCTAAAAATGTAGATTTAAAAGCAAACAACCATGGGTGCTTTGTGAACAGTTCCTAACGTATTCTTTCTTTAATTCCTTCATCTGTCTTTTTTTCCTTTCTGTGGCTAAATTACAACTTCTCTGAATATGTACTAGTCAGAACAGAAGCTAGCCCCACCCACTCTGTGTAGCTTCAGTGTAATACACCCAAGTGTCACTGGTTTAAAGATCAGAAGGTTTCCACCTGCATAAATACTCCTTATAGGTATTAGATCCTAAAGTACTTCAATCACTCTCTCTTAGTATTATGTGGCGTTTTTTTAAAGTCATAGGTCTTCTGTACATCTAGAAGTCACAAGGCTTTTGTTGTAGCCTCAAGGCGTAGAAAAATGATTGCCATTTTCTGTCTGGATAATAACATTACTTGTGATTTTTACTGTAAGCAATATGATTGTTATTCTATTTATTGCTATTAGAATTCTAACAGTACTATTCTAACAGTACTTCTAACAGTACTATTATTTGGCTGTAATTTTCAGTGAAATAGTCCAAAAAGTCTTTGTGAAGGAAGGCAAACAGATAGCAACATTTTGCTCTGGACAGTATTGAATTCAGAGTCAGCCCTTGGAAAAAACCTTTGATTTAGTACTTGTATGACAGAATCTCTTAAGAGCATAATCTGCAAAACACTCACCCTGAGTCTTCATAAAACATGCTCCCCATTATGTGCTGCTCTCGCAGCACATAATGGGACAAGAAGTTTCCTTGCTTATCTAATCAGTTGAGGAAATGTCCACAGCATCATGAGGCAACAACAACTAAATGACCTTTCTGTTTGAAAGTTTGCTGCAGTACTGTGTATCTACAACACTGAAAACACAGCCAGAATGGTTCTGATTAAACTAAACGCAGAGAAGGAAGCAAAAGCCAGCTGGAGATATGGAGAACCTTCTGCTGGTGATGGAGACACCTGTAAATCTGAGATATTCCAGCCTTTGGCAGCCAAAGACTGCGCAGCATGGACAAATGCTATGTGTTGCACAGGGCATACTTCTTCAGATTTCATCTCAGGCCTGCTGAGTAACTGAGATCTGTAATGTGTGCTTAACAGGTACACTTAGTCTGAAGGAGAATAGCACACTTGCAAATAGAGGGGTTCAGGAGACACATGTTCATGAGCTATTATCATGTATTTCCCTCTGTGTATGCTGTCTAACAACAAATGATTCAGATCCTCTGTAACATGGTATGAACTGTCTTTTTTTTCTCTAAATAAAATTTTTGTTTTGCTAAAAATATTATGCTGTATAACTGCATAGAATATGCAAAAGATGAGATAAACTTAAAATATTTATAAACTTTAAGCAAAGATAATCTGTTGCTCATTAACATTTCTTTTAGGCTTACCCCACCTTAAAAACAAATGTCAAAAGGTACTTGACAAAAATAAATACAACATGATGATATCTTTGAATTTAAACTGTGAACCAATGACTAAATATGAATGTTAAGTAGCAGCTTTCTCTGTGTCATTAAGTTCTCCAGTTAGAATACTCTTCGAACAATTCGACAAACCTAGTATTAAAACTCTCTAATGAATCATTATAGCTTTTCTCAAATACAGATCACAGAGGTACCTGACTGCACATTTCTTTGGACCATTTAATCTAACAATTTAGCTCTCCTCAGTTCACTTTTAAATTTCTCATGAAGCTCCCTCTGTGTTTCTGTATTTGGACTCACTTTACAAGAAAACGAAATTTGAATTTTCTTTTCTAATTGCAGGAAATTGAATACTTCTTTTGCAAGCATCAATATTTCTGCATTACAACCAGCAAAAACCACCGAGGACTAAAGATCAGATGAGAAGTCATATGAAAAGTCTCAGGAATCTGCAACGTTGTGTTTTCATTAGCCTCACTAAAGCATTTGAGCCACCACAGAGTTATTTTAAGGGATATGAAAAAAAGGACACAGTCCTCAGCTTTACCATTGGATTTTATCTTGGCTAGTGTTCAGACCTAGGTTTAAAGCCTAATCACCATCAGGATCTGGCTTCAGCAAAATCAAAATTTTACAGTGGTACTTTGAAATGTTGCAGTTAAACTTGTGGTTTCGCACTGTGAAAATCTAGGCTCTGTTCTGCCCAGTTCAGCTCAATTCCTGTATGAGCTCCAGCAATCCCCTGAGCTGCCCTGCACCTTGGTATGCTGCCTGGTTTGAGCCACACTCCTCCGTGTTTGTTTAGTGCAAACTCCAGAAACCCAGGATTCCAACTGTGTGTCTTCTATCACAAGGGGACCCTGATGTTGTTTGGAGCCTCATAAATCTAAAAGGCCACTCTCCTGATCAGTAAAACCTTACAGACATGCTGCCCTTGTAAGATATTATCTTAGTGTCATAACTGGAAAAAGAGGGCTCTCTGAGCTTAGGCAGAAGTAGAACTAAACTGTACAAGTGACTATGCAATCAGAGATTTGAGTCTTTAAATTCAACTAAAATTAGGAAGGAAGTTTAACTCTGAAGTTCCCGGTTTAGACTATTTTTATTTTAAAATGAAATCTTTCAGCACTACTGTCAGCTAAATCAAGAAACAGCTTTTCTGTCTTACATAGATTACTTTAACAGTGTTTTACTAATGCAAAAAGGCAAAATGGGGAAAAAAAAACCAAACAAGGTAGAGATTCTCAATTAATAGTGTTCTGTGTAAGTGAGGGGGGAGGAAAGACTTCAGCCTCATTTATTATGTTTTAGAAAAGTGGCCATGTGTAAGTGATTATAGCAACACATCCTGAAGACCATATCCTGATTGAAAAATCATTATCTGCTTTTAGTCTGTGTCACAGGTTTTGAACAGCAACAATTTCCTCTACAGCAGATCAAGTCATATTTTCTGTCTATGAAGAATGAAACTACTAATTCAAGAAGGTAATATTTCTAAACACTTCATGTTGGAACTAACCAAAACTATAAAGTAAGAGAAGGAAGTTGGTAGTAAAAGCTCCAGCTAGCATGAAGTCAAACTTTTTCACTTTGCTAAATAGGTCAGTAAAAACTTTCTGATACACTTAAAAGAAAAAAATACTCTCTGAAAGTTGAAAGGCTAGTAAAGGGGAAAATAATTACAATACAACAGTAAACAAATCCTCAACTTCTGCACCTGAAGAGCATTTTCAAAATATTAATCATCTATAAACCTCTTCAATACTGCTATTTCTACTATAAAACTGAAGGGAAAGTCTAAGAAAAGTTAATTAACTCCACCAAGGTTGAGAATATGCAGAAATAGACCTTATGGATCTGATTCTGTATACATTTGATGTTATATGACCTTAGCCGAAAAATTGCCTGAGATCATAGACCTAGACAGAAAACACTCTGAAGTTCTTGAAGGAACTCTTCAAAACAGGCTTTGCTGTGCTTCTGAGTACCTTGAGGATGCTGTGGCAAGAACCTTAAGCACTATAATTTAGTGCCAAGAAGCTAGGTTTTTGACAATAATAACAAAAATTCAGTTGTTCAGTGTGCAGCTTAGCTGAAAAAAAAAGCTCAAGTACATGATGTTTTGCCCAGCTTTACTCTCCGGGCTGTTCATTCTTTAGTTTTTCCTTGACATCTGGCCTGAAGAAGCAAAGAGCCCAGTTCCCATGGGGGATGAATGTCTCAATGATGCATCTGTAGGGTTGTTACTGGGATATCTCTGCCTTCTCAGAAACCTCACATAGTGTCAGCTTCACAGCCTGGAGAAAGAGCTCAGAGATCAGGAGTTACCTGAATTGATGTGGTGTTTACCCAGGGACAAATGAAAACTATGGAATCATTTTCATCTTGATAAGCTCATGTGTGAGGTATGGAAACCCGATGTGCTGTAAGCAAAGCTGTGTATGTACAAAGGCTAGCATTTAATAAAGTTCTCTGAGCTACACATGAACTATTAATACTTTGTGTGCCTCTAGGAAAATGCAATCAAGAAATTAACAAAATTATCACAAAAGTGAATAAAAAGCTCATAATGCAGGCAGTGAATAAATTGCCATAAGATGTACAAAAAAATCTTTTCTAAACCTAAATATTCCAGCTGATTGAAATAGTTTTGCTTTAAAGTGCTTTACATGGTGTATTGAGGTTTGCAGAATTGCAGAATATGCTGAGTTGGAAGGGATCCACAAAGATCATCAAGTCCAACTCCTGGCCCTGCACAGGACCATCCCCAAGAGTCACACCATGTGCCTGAGAGTATCGTCCAAATGCTTGTTGGACTCTGTCAGGCTTGGTGCTGTGACCACTTCCCTGGGGAGCCTGTTCCAGTGCCCAACCACCTGCTGGATGAAGAACCTTTTTCCAACCATAACCTCCTCTGACACCACTTCAGGCCACTCCCTCGAGTTCTGTAACTGGTCACCATAAAGAAGATATCAGTGCCTGTCTCTCATCTTCCCCTCACAAGGACGTCATAGACTTCTCCGCTCTGTCTCCTCTTCTCCAGGTTAAGCAGGCCAAGTGACCTCAGCCACTCCTCATACAGCTTCCTCTCAACACCCTTCACCATCTTCACTGCCCTCCTTTGGACACTCTCTAATGGCATAATGTATTTCTTATACCATGGTGCCCAAAACTGCCCACAATATTCCAGGTGAGGCTGCCCCAGTGCAGAGCAGAGCAGGACAATCCCCTCACTCTACCGGCTGGCGATGCTTTGCCTGATGCCCCCCAGGACAGGGTTGGTCCTCCTGGCTGCCAGGGCACTGCTGACTCATATTCAACTTGCCATTGACAAGGACCCCCAGGGCCCTTTCCATGGCACTGCTTTCCACCATCTCATTCCCAAGTCTACAAATATCCAGGGTGAAGAATTTGGCACTTTCCCCTGTTGAACTTGCTATGGTTGGTGATTGCCCAGTCCTCTAATTTTTTGAGGTCTCTCTTTGGGGCCTCCATGCCTTTGAGGGAGTCAACAGCTCCTCTCACTTTTGTGTCATCTGCAAACTTGCTTAGTATCCCTTCCGGTCCTGTATCCAAGTCATTTATGAAGATGTTGAAGAGCACAGGGCCTAAGATAGAGCTGTGTGGAATCCCAATAGTGACAGGTCACCCCTCTGATGTTACCCCATTCTCTATTACCCTCTGTGCTCAACCTGTGAGCCAATTGCTCACCCACCACATGGTGTGTTTATCCAGCTGTGCTGGGCAGTTTGTCCAGAAGGATCCTGTGAGAGGCAGTATTGAAAGCTTTACTGAAATCTAAAAAGATGACATCAACTGTCTTCCCCTGATCAGCTGGGTGAACCACCTTGTCATGAAAGTAAATCAGGTTTGGTAAGCAGGACTTTTCTCTCATGAAGCCGTGCTGGCTGTGACTGATGACTACCTTGTCTTTCAGGTGTTTTTCAATACGCTGCAGGATAATCTTCTCCATAAGTTTACCAGATACTCAAGTGAGACTGAGTGGCCTGTAGTTTCCAGGGCCCTCTTTACCCTTCTCAAAAATTGGGAAAATGTTCACCAGCTTACAGTCAGTTGGGACATCTCCTCACTCCCAAGACTTCATCAAGAAAATTTTTTCAATAACATCAGCCAGCTCTCCAAGGATTCTGGGATGAATCCCATCAGGGCCCGTAGATTTGTAGCAATCCAGCTGGAGCAGCAGATCTCACAAGGGTGACTGATGCCTGTCCAGCTAAGGACGAAAGGATTAGAGTGGCTTTCATGGGCATCTGGCATCCAGCTAGGGTCAACTGTCCACACACATGGCAACACAATGCTAAAACACAAAATTTACTATTATTTTCAATAAGTAAATCAGCTGCTGGACAGAAGCAGGTAGCTCAGAGAAGTGAATAACAATGGCATTTTAAATTTATAAATTTTTTATGTTCCAGAAGGTCTCCAAGCAGTCTATCAATTTACAGAGTACTTCATTTATTACAGAAGGGAAAGCACCTCTAAGGAAACCTAACTTGCCACTCATAATTAGCAACAAAAACAACAGAAGCATAAGCAATTTCTGTATGTTTTGTAAATATTGGCATGCTTAGTTCTAAATAGTTGTAGTTTCACACTGTAAATATAACAAACTCCTCTTAATCATGAAATACATAATGAGTAAAAACACTTAATTAGTATATTTTCCTCAGAAATAATTTACCTAATGAGATACAATTGCAGTGAATGCTGTTTAATTGGAACACTATTAGCATGTATTCCATACCATGGTACATATTCAGTCTTTACCAATGACATTCTGTGGTGGTTAACCAGGTGTTAAAATCATTGTAAAATTTTAACTTTCCAACAACTGATACACAAGTCACCAAAAAAAGACAGCTTACATGAACAGAATGTGATTTCCATTCTTGCCTTTCTATTCAAGTACAGTATTTTCTGTCAGCTTTCTCCTGAATTCTAAAACTCAAGATTTAAAAACTGAATGCTAGGAAGTATTTGTCATTTCTTCCATTTGGGCACACCAGGCAATTACAGCACTAATTGCACAGTCATAGAAATTGAACATGCAAATGGAACATGGGTCCCAAGTCTTCACAGATGATTATTTTTAAAATATCTTATAACCATAAAAGCCACTTAATTAGAACTGCAGGATATCTAATTAGATTTCCCAGTTACCAAAATATAAATGTACCCCAAACCATCTGTAAGTCTGGGGGGAAAAAGAAAAAAGATTGACAGGCATGTTGCCTTATCCTCTCTCTGCCTGCAGCTGCTCTATGAAGAGCTGACAGCTGAGTGGTGTCACTGTTCACTTAGAGGACTGTAAAATGAGTCAAGGTGATGGGATCATGAGTTCACCCAGTAAGACAAGAGAGAGGCAAACCAGGAAACCACAATTATGAAGCAACAGTCCACTCATCACCATCTGGAGATGACATGTTTTCTCATGAACTAGCACTAGTTAGGGAATGAAGACAAACTACCTCCAAAATGCATTTTAATTCACAGTTCTGTATTTAGAGACAAACTCTTGGTCCACTTCTGTTTTTACTGTGGAATAAATACTCCTAAGAAAGTGCACTGAAAGAACTGCTCAGATAAACCTGAACTCACCCACTTGCCCTTCTGCACTACACAGTGAGCTCAAATAGGTTTTCAAAGTCTAGATGAAGCTGTTAGAGTCCAAATGACCCTTATCTAGCACTGGAACGCCTACAGCTGTGTCTATGCTTAGAGTGCCTCTGCACTCAGAGCAATTATTTGCTTCTCTAATAATTGTCATGGCACTGGAGCTCACTAGGTATGTGGGACAGCAGTGCTCCAACCAGACTGCTAGAAGAAATACTAAGGTAGACCATGCTGACACTTCAGCTCATTTTCTTGGGCAGTGAGGCCAAATTGAAAGCATAGAAAATCCTTGGCAGATGCAACTAACTTTATCAAGCTAAATCCTTTGACAGAGAGCATCAAGAACACTGTATGGCATATGGCTCCACGGATCCCACGCAGGGCTGTTTCACAACTGGAGCAGGCAGTACATCTGTGAGCACACAGACACATGTTTCAGAGCCATCCTGTGCCCTAGTGTCACAAAATTCTTCTTTCTGTTCGGCAGTCTGGTGGGAATGCTCTCTGCCCCTTGCCCCACCTCCACGTGGCCCGCCGGGGTCCCCGAGATGTTGCAGGAAAGACCACCCACACACTGGGTAGGCAGAAGCAAAGAGAATTTTATTCCCAGGGTCCTGGGTATTTATAGGGGTCTCAGGGGGAAGTGAGGTCACATCCTGGACCTTGGAGGACAGAGGGTAGGAAAAGGGTTAACAACAGAAGCAAGGGACAGGGGACAGGGGAGACATTCTTGCCAAACCTGTTTTGGCAGCTCCTTGCATACTAATTTGGGCATTAAAAATTCTTTTGTGAACAGACAAAGACAAAGTTCATTTTACAAGGGAATAAACCTATGACTTTAAAACATTACGGTGAAACTTTCTTTATCTTCTGAGGCTTATTTCTTACAAGCTTTATTTCACTTCAAATAATGTACATCTATAGCAACATTTCTGTATTCAAAAGTAAGGCAAATAGATCTGTAGGATGTCATTGTCTTACCTTCAGTGCTCCTCAGATCATTCTAGTCACTTCATGAACAAACACATGAAGTTCATATCTGTGTCACATGCTCCTTGCAGTCTCAGCTGGTGCTTGTCCATCTCCGTAATCCAAAGTCCACTGGCCAGTACTACTGGTAGACAGGACACTCTCATGTGAGATGGTTTCTTGGGTCCAAGGGCTGGCTTGCACTGTAGCTTCTAGATGAAGGCATAAAAAGAGGGAGAAAGGGAGGGACAGGCTTGGCTCCGCACTGGCATGAAGAATCTCTGTCTTACTCATTTCATAATCACCACCGTATTCCAAGAACAGGGCTTGCTGAATCCTTGCCAAATCCAGTTTGCTGTTGAAGCAAAAATCACCCATTCTTGTACAGGGACATCTCCAAAGTGATCACACAGCAGTCAAGAGAGACTGCTATAACAAATATGTCTGTAGGAAGAAGAAAAAAGTCCCCTTAATGTTCAAAATAATTTGCATAACATTGCCTCTTGGATCAGGATGTTCCGAGTACACATGATGATGGCTCCCTGTATTTAGCATAGGCCTTGTCACTGATGGAGTCATGCAGTTCACTCATAAAAGAGAAGCAATAATATATTTTATTGATATGAAGCTATGAGTTAACAGATTGCAATGGTAAAAGAAGTGGTGGTTTAACACCATTGAATGGCAAGACACCCTTGACTATTTCCTGTAGATAGGACAGAGTCAGACAAAACTCTTAGGGAGAATGTCCTGTTGTGTCATGAGGTTCAGGAAGGACCCCTTTGCATTCTAAACTCTTTTCTGAGGGGAGTTTATGTGTGGCTGGATCCAGACTTAGTGTTAGACTTGGTCAAAGGTTTATGTCTAACATATTAACTGTGCATAATCAATTCTTTCTATCACTTAGCTAAGATTTCTAAGTTAGGCATGCTATGATCACTCACCAAAATCTGCTAAAGCAATGAATAACTATGAGAAATAACCTTGAGAGACATCCCTGCTCAAGGGGAAATGCTAGCATGCAGTTTGCTGCCATGTAGGAAAGCTTAATGGTCCCTGGGTGGCTCAGTATTTATGGAGTAAGATGACTGACTTACAGTTATATTTCCATACCAGCCAGATATCAGGTTCACCATTCCTTGGCTATCATGTTGGCTTGATTCCCCGAAGTCCAGGACAGACATCACAGCCCCCACCAGTGGTTATGGATTAAGTGGGGACAGGGGGAGCATACAGGTTTAAGTGTGAGTAAAGACCACCACAGACCTATACTGAAACATTTCAAAGAACCATATCTCACTTGAGTTCAGCCGTAAGCAAATGGAAACTGAGGACTGACTTGTGAAGTTAAAAGTGCTGTTGTGCCCATTGTGCCCTCTGTCACCCAGAAAGAACAGCTGCCTGGACAGATGGTCTTCAGATTACTGTTTTGGGGCCCAAACTAGATGACATACTAAGACAGGATACAGTCTTTTCTGCCCATTGTGACTTCAGCAGGAGTCTGAGATATTCTCTTCTTTGCTCACAATACCCACAAATGGGAAAATAAAATTTATTTTTGTCCTGCAAACTAACAGCAATTTTTTTTCTGGCACAGGTTAGGTGTGTATCACTTTGACATGTGTTTTACCTCTTGATGAGGTACTCTGGGGAGCAATATGAATTGCCACACCAACAATACCCAAAGTGCTTTATCCTTACAGTTCCAGTGCAGTGACCTAGGCCATCTTTCCCAGGGATGTCAGGTTCACTTCTTGCTCCTTGCTCTTACTACAAGGTGCCGGCAGATTTGTACCACAAATCAGTCTACCCCATGCAGATAGGGCAAAAATAGGCAGTGTGGGGCAGAACAAGTGTTAGATACACTTTGCAAAGGCCCCATGTGATAGATATTATCTATTTACCCTTTACTGTCCAGTGTGCCATAAGGTGTGTTTGGAGTAATCTTCAGGGTATGGATATAAAAAAGGTGATTTTCTATTGAGCTGGTCCTTTGGAAACAACCTAACAGATCAGTAGGAATATAGATTATAATGGTGCAAAAAATTTCAGCATTCTTTAAGCCTTGCAGCCCATTAACAACCCACAACACCCAATGTCCTTACGGTTTTGTTATTTTCATGCAATTTAAATTATGTGTGTTCAAGTAGATGATTTTTACTAGCTAATAGCATTGAACCGATGAGAAGCATTATGTAAAAGCCCATCAAAGCACAGAAGAGTCATAGTAAAGATGGAGTAAACATGTATTAGAAGAACTATTGCAATTGTTCTCTGTCTCTTAAACAGTTTTAAGTATGAAGAGGAGTCACATAAATAACTTTACCTCTTCTATATTGGGATGTTCATGTGTCTGGAGATCTTCAGAATGACCCTGCCTTCCCTTCTTCAGTGACATTCTTCACAGAAATTACTTTTGGCATCTTTTTTATTTCACTATGCCACAGAAAGGATATTAGAAATCAAAGGCTGGGAAGAATTTCGGAAGTGTTTAGATTTCTGGATTGGCAGCTTTTCAAGAGTGCCAGGGAATATACTTGCTGGAGGATGAGAAAAGAACAAGTATATTATACCATGCTTCTAGTGTCCTCCTACAGTACTGTCTGCTTGCTTACCAGCAGTAAGTTTGCCAAGCAAGGAAAGTGCACATTAAGGAAATCTTGCTTAAGTAACAAACTAGTTTCAAGTTTCCAGCTCTCATAGGCAAGGAAACTGACAGCTGCTGGTATTAGAAAGTAAAATGCACACACAATTACTTTCAGTTTGGAGATACTTGCAGAATTGTAAAGGGATTGACAGTTCTTCAAGAGAAAAAACAAAAACAAACAAAACAAAACAAAATAATAAAAAAACCCAAACAAACCCAAAACATGGCTTTTGCATTTTCTTATGTCTAATTAATGTTTTCTCCTCC
Organism: Anabacerthia variegaticeps; assembly: GCA_035583185.1. Taxonomy (NCBI): domain Eukaryota; kingdom Metazoa; phylum Chordata; class Aves; order Passeriformes; family Furnariidae; genus Anabacerthia; species Anabacerthia variegaticeps. The sequence goes on from JAWWEW010000088.1 coordinate 30,095,564, forward strand.
ATACATATAAGAATAGTTCTAGATAGAGGCCTCCAAAGCCAAGGGAGTTGTGAAAGTCATATCTGTATCATGCCACAGGGCAAAGCACAGATGACGGAGTGACTGAAAACCACACTGGCTTTAGAAGCCAGTACAGGATACCTTCTGAAGCACTATTTTTTCCAGAAGTTGCAAGAGCCATTAGCTTGGGCACAGTCCCATGTTAACACAGAACATAAGAACAGGGTTTTACATCCAAGACATTATACTTTCATGAACAAGGCACTACACACTAACAGCGCTGCACTGCATTTTGTTATTTTTATGTGCACTTGAGATCTTTATACCCTACAAAGGAGTATGCTGCTATAGGATTGAAAAAAAAAAAAAAAAAAAGGCAGCCTTCTCACAGTGCATTCAGTACATTGGTTGTTTTTATTATGAAATGCTCTGCTGAAATAGATGGAGCAGTGTTTCACAAAAACGAAAATGTACATTCCCCTAAGGAAAAGATGCCCTTATTTTCTAGCTCCACCCAAGATTTTCTTCTCTTGTGGATTCAGTAAAGAGATTCTACTGCAAAGGAAAGACCAATCATTCTGGAAGATAAGACACACTTAAAATTTAAAGTGAGGAGGAGGGGCAGTCAACTACATGCTGAGCCATGGTTGGAAAGCCTTCATCTGAGATCAAAGACAAAAGCCATTACTCAGTTAGTCTTCTTTCACAAACAGCACTGTGATCCACTCAGCATGCTCAGTCTAAAGAAAACCTGACAGCAACAAGGAGCCCAGCTTCCAATAGAATTAGAAACAGTATCAAGCAGAGGAAGCTCTAGTAAGAATCCATGAATTTGGGAACTTTGTTTAGAGATCCCTTACTGAGGTGTAGAAGGAATATTCTCTTAAGCCTCTGTAGGGCATCTGTGGTCAGTAAGACATCAATGTAAGTGGAATTTGTTCTCTACAGCACTATAGGTTGCTGTCTTTACAGCTCAAGAAGAATAAGTACGTGTTGCATATATATGTGCATATGGGTATGTATGTACACATATATATTTATAAACTGATCTATGTATGCATATACATATATATATTAAAACCTTTAATAGATGAATGCAGTCTTGGACATAGAAAACATCACATGTCCTGTAAGCATGTACCTGCATTGCAACTCTTCATAGCAACATAGTGTTATTCAGCTGGTGTAGTTTTAAAATTTCAAACCTATAGATCTGTATGTAAAAAATATGTGCAAGGTGAAAAAAAAAAAATGCAGCATCCTCTTTTTCTACTTTTTTTTCTTTTCATAAATGGGGCATGGGGTTTAGAGGTAAAATCCTTGCACAGACAAAAGTAAAAAATTATCATGAATGTGTCACTCCCTTCATATAGAAGATTCAGCTTTTCAAAGCTCTAAAAAATTACATAGTTGTCTTGTTTTTTTTTTAATCAAATGTGAGATATTACTTACATAACAGAAGAAAATTTCAAAAATGTTAATCACTTATGGGTGCCAGAAAGGTGCATGGCACAGTCCCAAAGAAGAAATGGATCTTCAATATGCAAAAATCTTGATTTCTGCTATGATGCTGTTTTGGAGAGCTGGAATTACAATTGAAATGACAATTTTGTTCTGTCAGATAGCAGAAATACAATATGGAACAAAACTTTCAGGTTTTTTAGACCCCTCTTCTTCAAAATAGCTCTGTAGGTGACAAAGTATCTGTTTTTAGAGTCACAGAAATGCAAAATGCTCCCACTATTACTTCACTATAATGTGGAACTGTCATAAGGAATCTGCCACTTCTATAGGATGTGCAATGCATATAGAAAAGTATCAGATAGTGTGTGCAGATTTCAGTGGTAGATTTCAGAAGGTCGCAATGCAATTTTTTTTCAGTATTCATTCATATGACATACCCTAAAGCTAAGACAGGAATTTGAACCAGATTTGGGTTTGAATTGAATCTTTCACAGAGCTGAGACCCATCTTTGGTCAAAACAGAGAGTGGCAGTTTTCAGTATCTCCATAAAACTGGTTTCATTGCTGCAGTGGTAAAATACCAACTTGCTGTCAAGAGACTGGAGAACTCCAGTGGAAGACTGCGTGATTCAAGTGAAAAAGAATGTCAACCATTCAGTACCTCAGCTAGTCAACAAGGCTGCTATATATGCTTACAAACAATGTAGACTAAAATACCATAGCATATTTATATGTGAATTACTTCTACTCATGCTGTCTCAGTTTGGGACAATTTGGAGGGGCAGAGACCTTGGGCAGATGTCTCCTCTCTTGGATTCAATGACCCTGGTTTCTCCAATACAGAGAGACACCAAATACACCTGGAGGTAAGTGAAAAAGTAACTCTTTATCAAAAAGAATGCTAATAACAGTACTGATAAAACAATACTGATTAAACCAACTGATGAGGAGAAACACTCTTGGCCACAGGACAGGGACAAGATGGTCACCCTTCCATGTGGTTTGCCTGCCCCATTCCCAGAAAACCCGGCAGGAATGGTTGGAGAGTCAGGACTGGCAGGAAACTGCAGATAGCTGGGATTTGATACTGGCAAATGCTTGGATGGTGGTGGAGTCAGGCTGCGGTGATGGTACAGGCAGTCAGAGCTGGGCTCTGAACCCCTCAGGTGACTGGTAGGACCTGCAAGACACCTGCTGGATCCAGTGACAAGACTTGGTTGTTGTAATTCCTATCTATGTTCATTGTTCAAACTGGTGGTTGTAGTCCTGTCAAAGTGGGGGTCACAATCTGGATCTGTCAAGGCAGTGGTGGAGGCCCAACACTCAGAGTTACATACGCTCCTCTTTAGGTGGGAACTTTTCCAGTACCTCCCCTGGCGTAGGCAGTTTTACTCTGGATGATGTAATACTGAGTCCCAGGATACCTCAGGAGTCTTTGACACCTTCTAAGATGTTGCAGCCATCCTTACATCAGTGCAGCTAGTCCATTACAGCCCAGTATGGCTCATCAACAAGAGGTGAATGCCTTCAGGTTGGGTGTGAATGTTTTGGGGAGTTATAACAGCTGGGTCATCTGTGTAAGGAAAAAGAAACACTACCCCACTTTGCAGAATTTGCCTCTTTACTTATCTTGTTCAACACCTAGCTTGTAGTCTGAGGTGTTGGATGTGCACTCCTTCAACCCCTGGCCTGGGAGGCCACTCTGCACACTGTTAGCAACTCACACTACTGACTGAGCCATGAGCACTGATCGTCCAGTCTCTTACACCATCGGGGTGGTCACTGCAGGTGGTTGCATGTTTCAGTGATTAATCACTAGCAGTTCAATCTCTTTAAAGAATTCAAAACACCAATACTGTACACACTTCTGAAGTGAGATTGTTAAGAGGACATAGTCAGACTCTTCTCAGTGGTATCCAGTGACAGGATCAAAGGCAATGGGCACAAACTGAAAGATGGGAGGGAGGTTCCTTTTGAACATCAGGAAATGGGAGGGAGGTTCCTTTTGAACATCAGGAAATGTTTTTTGCTAGGAACATTACTGAGCACTAGCATGGCTTGCTCAGAGGTGTGGTGGAGTCTCCATCCTTGAGAGATCTTCAAAAGCTGCCTGGACCTGGTCTTGGGCAGAGTGCTCTAGGCCTCTCTACTGGAACAGAAAGGTTGAAGCAGATGACTTCCTGAGGTCCCTTCCAACCTCAGCCCCATTGTGATTCTGTGCTTTATTCTGGCAAAACAGCAAAAGTAACTGTATGAAAAGTTTCAGTTAAGGAAAAAAATCAGAGTTAAATTTTGAGATTATTAAAAATAACATGACTTTTTCCAGAGTTCTCCAGTACACTGACTGAAAGAAGTATACAATTACAATAATATTTTAGCAGAAATTGTGGTATAAATTGATAAGAAGTCCATAAAATTAAAAAAAAAAATCAAGTTTCTTTTCTCATACCATGTAAGAGAAAAAAATAGAACTTATACATGCCACAAAACTGAGTAGAAAAGATGCTTCCCCTGTACTATTTATCATGTTATATGCTCTGCATCGTGTTTATGAACTGTATTCACAGACCTTGTATAGCTAAGGTCATACAACATCTAATAACCTACCAAGACCACTTAGACACAAATCAAAAAAGATTCCTGGAAAAAAAGAGATACAGGTGTTATACTTCTTCATTTGATATTGCCACATGCTTTTGAACACCAGTTCCCTTAACAGAATGATTATCTTGGTACAGTTTTTAGTGGCTAATAAAACACCTTCAGGACAAATCATTTTAATTAGTAGAAATAATAAGAACCTCAGGACATGCAAAACCCAAAACATCCATAAATCTGTACTTGTTTATTGCAATACATATTAGAATGGTCTGTATAAGAATGGTGTGTGTCAACAACCTCAGGACAATGTAATTACCTACTAGCCTAAAAGAGATAGAAATTTAATCAAAATACAAGAGATACAAAGGAAACGGTTATTTCTTATTTCCTTTCTAATAATTCAATATTCTCAAATATCCTTCCTGTCTTTCTGTATTATCCATACTGCTTTATGCCAAGAAAATGATAAATTAACAAAATCAACTTGTGGTAGAAGTAGATCAACTTGTTGATGTCTCTCTTAGGATAAGCACATAGGCTGTTATGGACAACAGTCATAATGCGATTGGAATCTTTGAACACTTCCTGCAATTCAACTACAGCAAGTAAAATTATGATGCCAATAACCAGCTTTGTGTAGACAAGTTCAGATATCTCAAAAATAGAATCTGTTAAAACACTATAAGATGCCTTAATTATAGCACTACCAGCAAGAATCCATGAAAGAGAATCAGGAAGATTCTGAGGTGTTCCACACTTAATACCACAAAACTGAGAAATATTTGTGAAACATTCAAAGTCCAAATCCTCAAAAAAATTTACATGGCAAACAGTTACTGTAATTAGCAGGATGTTGATACAGGAAATAATAATTCATGTCCTACAGAATATCTATATATTCTAAATCACAAGTAGAACTTCTTTTAGTGAAGCTTTTACATCCAATTAATTTTTCAGTTAAAAGATTTAAATATTTCAGACCTGAACATTTCACAGTCTTGAACAGCAGGGATACAGTACACTCACAGTACACTTTTAAATTTTTTTTCATAATATACATTCACAAAGAAGAAGAACTCTGCTATTAAGTAGTCCACTGTTTCTGGATGTAAATCAAATGTCTAAATGTACTTAGAAGCTTAAGATTTATGGCATTTACTATTTCTTAGCAGTAATGATAAAATTTTCATGACAAATTTTCATTATGCTCATCCACCTACAGTGGTCTGGGTTTAAGATTTCAAAGTCTCAGTCTTCTACAGTACACACAGGCGAGCCCAGTAACCTCAAAGGTATGAGAATCCACATCAGCCTAAGTGGAGGTGGAAATATCTAAACCACAGAGGTATGGATGTTGAACAAGGGAAATATTCTGAATTCTTGAATGAATCAAGTGTGCTGAGCTCTAAACCAATGAACTGCACCTCGAGCTGGAAGCAGGCCTTTTTGGTCTGTGCCATTGCTACCACAGAAGCTGTCTGTAATTTGCCCTATATGACTATTCTTCAAAGAACTCATTTTATCATCTTCTCATAGTGCCTTTAGAAGCACAGGAACTGGCAGCTCTCTGGTGTACAACCTCTGTGTGCTATCCTGGCTTCCACTTCATTCATTCATTCATTCACATGTGTGCAGTATTAAAACACATTGTGTTGCACACATTAGCCAATGGTCACGTATTTTACCACGAGCCTTCCTTCTCCTGAAGTATTCATATCCTCAGCATTATTTCTGAGTGCATGCCATTGAAGTTTCTTACTGCTGATTTGAGCACAGTGGAATGTCAGTAGTTGGGTGGTCCCTTTGCGAATGCAGAGTCCTTGCAATCTCTGTGTGGTCAACTAAATGCCAGGTTTCTCACCTGTGGTGATGAAAACACTGCTTTGCTCCAGGAAAACAGACACCACAGTAAGTCTTAGGAAAGGATGTCACTGGGAACAATTTTTCTCCTATAAAATACTTTTTCTTACTAGATAAATCTTCTAAGCTGACTTCCAAGACATTTTCCCACTGTTTTGCAAGTACCTTTTGCCCACTTATGAACAAAAATTAATTTTCTGCACTAGAGACAAACCCAGTACTCTTGCATTTCACTCATAGGGGAGGACTTGAAAGAACCCCAAACTCTAATACAGCAAACAATGTGTTGAGAAGGTTCTTCTTCACATCAAAATGTAACGTCCATTGCAGACACTACACACTACCCCTTTTGGTGTAAGGAGAGATAGTCACATACCGTAACAACCCACCAAATCACATGAGCAATGATGTAGCCAAAATGTAGCCTTCCTGATTATGTGCTGGCTGCACACACACACAGCCTTGCCAATCACTTTGTCATTAGCTATGGAGAAGCAGCACACGTGTTCCTAGTTCCATGGTGAGATATGCAGACAGCCCTCATACCATGGCCAGTCGAGAACCCCAAACAAATCTCCTCTAGGACTTGAATGAGCTCTTTTACTACCTGTGGCAGTCTGGCAGACTGCAGTTGAGGGGGGGACCAGTGGGGAAGTGCAACGCAAGAAAATTTACTCTCTGCAGAGGATGACCAGAATACTGAACATTTCAACAACCTGGACATACACAAGTTCATGGCTACTGGCAGGGTGCACCAAGTAGTTCTGAGGGAACTGGTCAATGCCACTTTGACACTCCCCCAATAATCTTTGAAAGATCACAGCAATTAGGGGAGAAAGGTGTTCCTAAGCAGCGAAAGAAAGCTCACAGCACTCCTATCTACAAGAACATGAAGAAGGAGGATCAGCTCCCCCATTAGTCCTGGGAAGGTGATGGACAAAACAATCTAAAACATATAAAGGATAAAAAGGTTATTTAGAGTAGTCAGCATAGAATTATGAAGGGGAAATTATTCCTGAGCAATCTGATAGCCTTCTAGGATGAGATGAGTAGCCTGGTGCATAATAAGAGAGCAGGAGATATTTTATCTTACCTTTAGCAGATCATTCCACACTGTCTTCCATCACACCTTCCCAGACAAACTCATGAAGTACAGACTAAGGAAGTGGACAACAAGGTGGACTGAAAACTGACAGAACTGCCTGGCTCAAAAAGCTGTGATTAGTGTCATAAAGACCAGCTGAAGGCCAGCAAAGGGATATTTAAAGTCCTGTCCCTCACCACGAATAACTGCAGGCAGCAGTATATGCTGAGAGATGGCCAGATGGAAAGCAGCTTTGCAGAGAAGGATCTCATGGCCCTAGTAAAGAAGTTGAAGATGAGCAAAGCAATGGACCCTTATGACAAAAATAGGCAGCAGCATCCTAGGCTGCACTAGAAAATAGTTTTGCCACTGGGTCAAACAAATGGTCTCTCTTCTTTTCAGAGAACTGGCAAGACATATCTGTAGTACTGGGTCCAGATCTGGGCTCCCCAGTATCAGAGATGTGGAAATACCGGAGACAATCCATTTCAGGACAACAAAAACATTGAAAGATTGCAATACCTTTTGGAGTAGGCGAGACTGAAGTAACTGGGTCTTCTTTAGCAAAGAGAATGGAAACCTCAGGAAAATTTCATACAATTGTAAAAATACTTGAGAAGAAGTTATAAGTTTGATAAAGCCAAAATCTCCTCAGCAGTGCCCAGTGGCAGGATGAGAAGTAAGGAGAACAATCTGAAAAACAGGAAATTCCTCATAAATGTAATTAAATCCTTCTTTTTTTTTTTTTTTAAATAGAAGGGTGATCAAACACTGTCACATGTTGCCCAGAGTGGATACGGGATTTCCATCCTTGAAGATATTCAATAGTCAGCTGGAGATGGTCAGAGCAACCTGCCTCTGTTGACCTTTTCATCATGCTGGAGGATTGCCATAGACAATTTCGAGAGGTATCTTCAAACCTCAGTGAGTCCATTTTTTATTCTGTTCTATGCTTCTTACACCTGTAAATGATAGGACTCATGGCACTCCGAAAGCAGGTGATGGGAAAAAGGGTTGGGAGCTGAAGAGAAAGAAAGTGGTAGGATAGACGCCACATTACCAGTTTAATAATTCCTTACACAAACAAAACAAAAACAAAAAAAAGGGGGAAGGGACCTAAGAGCAGCAAGAGTTCTGCTAGACCAGAACTTCTCCACATTTCTCTAAGTCTAGCTTTAACCTAACAGAGTAAGCAAATATGAAAACAGACTGTTTTAATCCAGTTGAATAGACTCAAAGATATTTTGACATGTGAATGAATATTTTCTTTTACACTGCACAACAGATCCTGATTTTCTGCTTCATTGATCATTACGAAGTCACTTTAATATTCAAAATATGTACAAAAATATAACCAGAAGGCTGCCCAATCCAAGCAGTACTTTTTACTCATAGTTCTCTCTCAAAGTTAAGCCCTCTCCCTTTTGGAAGCAAGACCCTCTTAGAGAAATAATACAAGGATATAGAGACAATATTTGGTTCCAAGACTTAAAATCAGGTGTATGTTTTTCAACATTTCTGCAAGTCCAAAATTATGGTCAACTTTTACTAGTTAATAATATGATATGAGAGGGCATTCACTTCTGTATGTCTAAGTTGTTCTGAAAGAATGAAAGGACTGCTATGGGTTCCCCAGCTTAGAAGACACAAGAAGCTCAGAAAATAATTTCTTTACAATGCAAGTAACATACAGAGATGTTTCTGGTGTCATGTAAACTTCAGGAATTAAAGGCAGTTCACACAGATGTGAGACAGGCAAAAAAGGACACAGATTTTTCTAGCAGACAACAGCCAGATCTTATGTTATATTTTGTCTGTTTTTCTGTTTCTGAATGATAGCATATTTTTTAATGTCCTTTCATGAATTATAAGTGATACCCATTTCAAGTTACATTTTAGGTGTAATTTTCTTCAGTCATCATAGTTTAAGGGGTTGTTCACTGCCTTAAGTTTTTCACACACAAAAGCAATCCTATTTTATACATGCGTAAAATTACTCAATATGTGAATATTGGATAGTGCCCAAGTTGGTAGGAGGCTTCCTATGATATCTTGACTTGGATATCTCTCTGCAGCTCTAACATGTGCTTTATTACAGAACAAACTACTAAATTTAGAAGTTAAAGTATTTTTCTGGAATAATCTATGTTTTATAAAATAAAAGTGAAGCATGGTTTGGTAGTTGATTCATTATCTGAAACATCAGCACTCAGTCTGATTAGGAAAAAATAGCAAAGGATTAAGCTTTTCTGCTGTTAAGATTAACTAGAATATATATATATAATTATTTACTTGAGAAAGCTTATTGAGACAGAGCAGATGAAATCAACATTTTGGAAAAACAAGGTATTCAAGATTCAACTAATGTGCCAGTAAAGCACGGCTATTCACAATAACACAGATCTTTACACAAACTCAGTTCAACTGCCAAAAGCAATATCCACCTTTACTTTGCATCTAACATATTTGTGTATTCCATCATGAAGTCATAATTTGTTTTTTTCTATGAACTGCAAATCTCTGCTTAACACACCAGAAGAAAGTTCTGCAAAACCTACCTCCCACACCTGACATTTAGGCTACAGTTTAAATGTGAACCTCTTCCCACTTCCCCAGTTTGTGAGTAAGCATGGAACAATTTAATCTCCTCTCACATTCAGTGCTTTCCAAAGTATACCTCACACCAACAATCACCTTACACACAAAATCTTTTTTTATCAAATTCATAATACACCAAATAACAAACAGAACTCAAAATATCTGTTCATGCAGCAGCTGATCCATACCAGAGGCTCATACTATCTAACTCCCCATAAATGTCTAGGAGTTTCCCTAGACTTCGAGAGAATAATGGCAGATCCCAAAGTGCTCTCACAGTTTTTAAGTGCAGTCCTGAAGGACTCTGTAAACATAGAGATTCACTTTTCAGATCATGATGCCTGTCTATAGCACTGTTGGAGGAAGTCAGTTTGTTGTCTTTCTATTATCTTTAACATCTTTGGAGACAGGTGATAATTGACTTGCCAAAAGGAATTTTCCATACAGTTTCCAGTGACAGAGAATTATCCAGAGAGAATGAGCAGATGAGAACCAATAAAGACACACAGAAAGCAGTCTGACATTCACAAGCCCTGGTCCTCACAGAGAACTTCAACCAGTCTGATATCTGCAGGAGGAACAACACAGAAGGGCATAAGTAAACTAAGAGGTTCCTGGAATGCATTAGTGGCAACTTCCTTCTCTTCCTTCCTGATAGAGGAGCCAACAAAGAGAGGTGCTGTGCTGGATCTTGCTTTCACCAGGAAGGAGGGGCTGGTGGGGATTGTGAAGCCCAAGTGCAGTCTTGGTTGCAGTGACCATGAAGCTGTGAATTTCAAGATACTTAGAGCAGTGAGAAGAGTGCACAGTAAGCTCCTTACTCCAGAGTTCAGGTGAGCAGAGTTTGATCTCTTCAGGAATCTGCTTGGTAGGGTACCACAGGGTAAAGCCCTAGAGAGAAGAAGGGCCCAAGAAAGCTGGTTGATATTCAATGACCTCCTCTTTAAAGTTCAAGAGCAATGCATCCTGACAAAAGAAAGTCAGGCAAAAACTGGGAGGCCTGGATGGATGAAGAACATGCTGGGCAATTTCAAACACAGAACGGAAGGACACAGAGGGTGAAAGCGAGGACAGATAGCCTGGGAGGCGTACAGGTAGGTTGTCTGAGCAGCCAGGGATCAACTTAGGAAAGTTAAGGCCCTGAGAGACTTAAACCTTGCCACATATATCAAGAATCTATAGGTACATCAAGATACAAAAAGTGATAAAAGGAAGACCAGAGTAAATGCGGGCCCACTCCAGAGTAAAACAGGACACCTTTTTATCCACGATATGGAGAATGTTGAGGTACTGAGACTTTTTTTGCCTCAGCCTTCAGTGAGAAGTGCTCCAGTGTCACAACACACTGGTAGGGGATGTGATGTTCACTATAAATTCTCATCAGGCTGATCAAAGACACCAGTCTATGTGTCAGAGAACTCTTGTGCTTTTATTGTACAGTCATCTTAACTCCAGAAACTAGCCCATTATTTAGTCTCAAAAGTGTTAACAAGTCTACTACACGCTTCATCAAGCTCCACAAGCAGGTAGAGGGAGATGTTTTTCACTTGTAGTCCTCCTTTATGAGACCTCACCTGGAGCATCACATCCAGGTGTGAGGCCCCCAACATAAGAAGGATGCGGACTTGTTGGACTGAGTCCAGAAGAGATACAAAGATGATCAGAGGGCTGGAGCACCTCTCCTATCATGGCAGGCTGAGAGAGCAGAGTTTGTTTAACCTGGAGAAGAGAAAGCTCTGGGAAGACCTTACATCAGCCTTCCAATTCCTAAAGGAGGTTTTACAACAGGGTGTAGTGATAGGACAAGGAGTACTGGCTTAAAACTGGCAGAGAGTAGGTTGTAGATTAGATATTATGAAGAAATCATTTATGAGGGTAGTATACTGGAACAAGGTTGCTGAGGGAAGTTGTGAATACCCCATCCTTGAAAGTGTTCAAAGCCAGGTTGGATGGTGTTTTGGGACCACAGCAGGTGTGTTGGAACAATATGATCTTTAAGACCCCTTCCAACACAAACCATTCTATGATTCTATGATTTTACAATATACAGCCAGATTAGTCCACTTTGTAAATTCTGAAAACATTGCAATTCATATTTTTTCATCTGGTGTCATGAAAAAACAGTGAACACTTATTAAGAATAGGCGTTTTTATAAATCATAACACTGATTTTATTTACATTCTTATATATCACTTATCTAAGTTGTAATCTGAAAGAAATACTGAAATTTTGCAGGATGTATTCATTAAAAATTAGCACATTTAAGCACATATGTCCTGCCTAAATAGCATGAAAATGCAAAGACAGACTGGATAAGCTATATACTAAATGTCTTTGTTGCCATTTCTTGTAATGTACACAGCATCACCATCAGACACAAGGAAATGTAAATTGGGATAGAGAATGTCTCCAGCTTGAGACTTCTCAATGGCCTATGTAACCCTTTAAATCAAAATGACAGAAAGCCTTAGAGGCTCATGTCCATGCACTTTGCTGTTTCAATAATTCTACAGGGGAAATATCATGTTCATTAAAAGAAGAGCACTTCACAAAGAGTAAGCATTAAGTGTTGGAGCATCCTGGTTAAAACTTCTGTGATTTTTTCAAATGGTATTCTCAGTACTTCTCCTGAATTCAGCATAATTTCCTTCTTCTGCATCCTATAACTACATGAGGAGATTTCAGCTGAAAAATGTTGCTGTTAATACAGTGAAATTATCTTTTCAGTAGATGGCAGAGTTTGACCTAGAGAGAAAGGCTTTTTTTTTTCACCTCTAATAGTAAAATTCTTATTCAGAAAGCAGATGGAGGTACTATCTGATTTCAATTTACTTCAGAAGGATGTTAGGACCTAAAGTAATCATACTGCAAGTGTGTAACCTTTGACTCAGCATCTTAAAGTAGATAAGAATCACAGAAAGAAGCCAAGGAAAAAGCATGAGAAACATCTTTAGAAAATGTTGATGTCTATATCTGGTATACTGAAAAGTGCTGATAGTATATGCTATTTAGAGCAAAAAGAGAAAACAAGATGGCACTGTTCTCCATCTATTTTAGATATCCAGATGGGAAATTTGTGAAGGATGAGGGTTTATGTGAACAAGGTGAATGTGAAGCACATGAGGTAAGAGCTTTGGATGCATGTTTGGTGGGTGTGCCAGGTCAGCAGCAGCACTAGCAGCTCTACCTGCTGATAATGCCACAAGAGCTCACACCTCAGCCTCCAAGCTACACAGACCAGTGCTCCACAGACTCACAGAAACTAGACCAAAGCCAGTATCCCATAGCATGTTGTACTCTGAGTGCAGCCCTTCCAGAGATGACTTACAGGTCATTCATCTGTCTCTGCTGGAGATGATCAGAGGAGACCTGGTGTGTGTAGCCTACCCACTCCTGGCAGCATGTTTTTATGCAGTGAAATCAGAGGAGTTTATCTGAAACTCTAGCAATTGTTCAAATTGCTGAGTCCAGATACTGCCAAGAGCCACAGACACACTCACAAATACCTATAAAGACATTCAGCACCATCAGGATGTACATGTCAACATCTTTAAAGGGTTCTGCAAAACAATGCCTCTATATGAACAAACCAAATCCAAGCAAATTATTTAGGAAAGGTCAGAGGATGATCAGAAAATAGTGTAAGTAACGCCAGATTACACTGCTCTGGGTAGAATAGAACCAGTTATATCTAAAAATGCTGAAAATTAGCAGGACTTGAAAGATAGAGATGAAGGCATAGCAGGATGCAATGCATATGAAAGGCCAAAATAGAAAAAAGACTAAACCTGAAATGACAGATCTGTCCCTTTTCCTCTCCTTTATGTATTTAACTATAGTAAATAAATTGCTATAGTTAAGTTGACTGACTTTGGTGTTTAAGTAATATAATATGGCCTTAATGCAACCTTGACTTTCAAGCCTTTGCATCATCAGTATTTAATAGTTCAAGAATTGAATACAAATTTTTCCAATCAGGAAAATGATTTTGAATGTAATCTAGATTTCCTGGTTTGACAACACATGTGGAGCAGGCAATGGTATGAGCTATAAATCCTTTACAGCTTTTCACTGCAAGAATGGCCATTGCAATGTCTACTGTTATATTCTATCAAACGTTTATTTTTCAACTGGATCCAGAATGATATGAGGAAATATTCACATCCTCATATAAGCACATATTTTGTCTTTTCCCAATACCTAATAGACCCAGCCTATGAATGAAAAACAACATCACAGACTGCTATTTTACTGGTGTAGAGGATGTTTTTAAGTTTAAGTCCTTGTTCATTATCAACTGAATCCACCTGCTATAAAATAGAGTACTGAACACTGTCATTTAGTATTTATGATACTTCAACGTATGCTCAAAACAACGTATTGACATGCCCACACCAAAATCTGCTTTTTGCAGTTCTTCACCAACTCTGCTTACATACAGGTGTATTCTGGTGCAGAGCTGGAGCTTCAGGCATAGCATACAATCCAGCAAACATACTTGCATTGTTATTATATTATGCAGAACATAATCAATTCCATATTAACTTTCAAAAGTCCTAAATACTCTACTTGACACTGGAGTCAGAAAAAGAAAAAATTATCTTAGTCCTTACCAAGTGCAGGCACACTTCAGGTTTTGTAAAAGAGAATGCCAACAACTTGAAAGAGCCTGTTTCTGTATTTGCTAAGCTGCAGCAGAGCTCCAAAATACCCTTAGGCACAGGCAAATTCAAACTTACTTAAACTACTTCTTTATCTACTTCAACCAGCTAGACTTTCGTCTTATCAATCATAACTAAGCAACATTTACTTAATCCCATTACCTGCCTCCTACTTGCACATATAAATATAGAGGGCTTTGTTAGAGCCGCAGCAGCTGCTTCTGCATTCATGAGAAGGATCTAGGTGGATGAGATCATAGAAGCAAGAGCTGCCTTTCACATCCTCCTCAGTGGCATCAGAAGTAGGAAGCTCCATTTCTGAGCTCTCAGATGACCATTTGTCCCAGATACTTGTTTTGAGACAGCATTTTTGCTATTAGGTTTTCATTCTTGGTTCGTGCATGTTCACATTTACATTGCTGAGAAGCCTGTAATCAGTCCAGAAAGGTCGAAGTGGAATGGAAGAGAGAACACAACAACTGTATAGCTCCAGCCCATCAAATGAGTGAGGCCATATTGCATGCCCTGAGTGCTGCTTGTAAAGGACAGAAAGAAAAAAGACAACAATGGCCTTTCCACCCTTCCTCTGCCACTCAATGCTACTTTATATTTTTGAACCAGCTGCCCTTTTGATTAGGTATTGATGCTATCCACATTCAGCAAGCAAGTATTCAGAAGAGAAAACTGAGTAAGTACACGGTTACTCATATGAGCAGTGCCTATAGCCCTAGAAGATTTCATGGTGGTATTCAGGCACTTACAGTATTAATGTGACTATTTGTCAGATGCAACCTAAATTGAGATTGGTTTGAAATTTGATGCAACAGTGCCTCAGCATGTATCTGTCAGATTAA
>JAWWEW010000088.1:30122385-30135702 GCA_035583185.1 Anabacerthia variegaticeps
TAAAATGTTGTGGACAACAGACGTGTATTGAAATTGAAAAAGAACTTAGACAAATCCACTGGGGGGAAAAAGGTTTAAACAGAATCAAAAAGCCCAAATTAATACTTCTACATGAAATACCTATTGATATCACATTTATCTACACCTTTCTTAATTTTTTCATAAGCGTGGGCCACTTTCAGGAACCGAGTACACAAGCAGTTGAATAACAGCCTATTGCAATACTCAAAACTATAAATGTATCTTGAAAAGTTTTACTGTCTTCTTGGCTGAAGAAATGGCACTAGAAGAGAAAAATCTCAAGAAGGATGGGATCTTACACACTGTTTTCTAAGATTTGTTCAGGATACCTAGACGACTTGTTAAAAAAAGGTTAAAGAATGCAGTTTCAAAAAAAAAAAAAAATGGGCAAGATCATTGAACAGAATACACTGTGCTGGTTTTGGCTGGGGTAGAGTTAATTTTCTTCACAGTGGGTGATATCGGTCTCTTTGGGATTTGTGCTGAACACAGGGTTGATAACATAGATACATTTTTGTTATTGCTGAGCAGGGCTTAGACAGAGCCAAGACCTTTTCTGCTTTTTGTACTCCCATGCTGGTGAGGAGACTGGAGGTATTTGGGAGGCTGGGAGGAGACACAGCTGGGACAGGTGACCCAGACTGACCAAAGGGGTATTCCATACCATGTGACACTATGCCCAGTATATAAAGTGGTGGGGGAAAGGAGGAAAGGGAAGATGTTCAGAGTGATTTCGTTTGTTTTTCCCAGTATCCACCACACATGATTTGGCCTTGCTTTCCTGGAGAGGCTGAACACCTGTCAGCCCATGGGAAGCAGTGAATTAATTCCTGGTTTTTCTTTTCTTGTGTGCAGCATTTGCTTCCCCCATTAAACTCTCTTTATCTCAACCCATGAGTTTTCTACCTTTTACCCTTCTGATTCTCTTCTCCATCCTGATGGTGGGAGAATGAGCAAGTAGTTCGTGGTACTTGGTTGCTGGCTGGGGTTAAACAGAGATGCACACTGAAGAGTTACTCAAATATTCAAAGAAAAACATTCATAGGAATGAGGAGCAGAAAGCTATCAATGACTTCATAAATTGTCTATCTGAAAACAAAGCAAGGCACATGCAACCTGGTTCATATTTAAGTCAGAGGTTTCAAACCTCTGAGGTCAAATTAGTTTTATTTCAATTTTTTTCGTAATAATGAGGTGTGTACATACACAAATCTGCACTTGTGAAGTATCCTTCCAGAAAAAAAGACGTACAAAACATAGATCATCAGAACAGTTATTTTCTTCTGTTACTCTTCTTTTCTATTTGATGTCTGCTAGACATCTGAAATTTATACTTATTTGTGATAACACCTGCAGAAGTCATCATATTAGCTGGCCAAGAGCACTGAACTATTGAGTTTCTTACTTGAAGTGTCCTCCAATGTGACTTGTTGGCTGCAGACTAATTAGTACATCTGCCAGTACATCAGCAGCATTGACGAGAAGAGCACTCCAACATAAGGAGCAAGCCAGCATCACCATACAGATATGGCCAGAAAAACAAAGCTCAGATCACCTACTTCATAAAGTCAGCACCTTTTGCTTCTGCCACAAATAATCTTGCCTGCTCCATGCGGGCAGAGAGAATAGGTAGTAAGCATCTTATTCCCTCTCATTTTGAATTTCTGTCAGCACACAGGAGTCAGAAATCACGTGATTCATTATTGAGCCAGAACTAACTCAACAGAAAGCAGGTAGATCCACTGCAGTTCTTTCCCTGCCAAATTCCCTTTGTGGCAAAGGCAAAAATCTAATATATTCCCTGTCTCCTATTGATCTGGTCCCAAAAGAAGTTCTGGAGTATTGGATTGAATCTATATCTTCTTAGATAAATTATAAGGAATATTATGCAGTTCTAGGAACACCTTGCAGAGCTGCATAAATTGCGGTGACTTTTACAGCCTTATTTTTCATAGTTGGATGTCAAGAGTAGTAACAATATAGTATATCACTAGTAATAGAAAAACTATAATTAAAACTTTCATGTGACTATTTGTCCACAAATACAGCTATGGTGCACATGAAAGCGCTATTAGCTCCATCAGAAGGTGTCTTGTTCCTCCTACATGTAACTCAAATACTGTATTCCCCTCACTTTATGAATTCATACAGTATGTGTCCATCATCAATTCTGAAAACAAAATCCTAAAAAAAGACCTTTATCTTCTGCCTTTATTATCATATTTGAAAGACAATATGAGGTTGTCAGTTCCAGTGGTTAGACATTATTTCTCAATGAGAAATCAGAGAATCAATCACTCTCTTCAATCTTTGTTTTGTTAACTTTGTCCATTCAAAAATACTGAAGGTCAATTTTTTCCATAGGTGTGGAAATTACCTCTGCACTGTACCATGAAATAAGGATGCCCAGCAGACAGAAAGAAGAATTAGGGCTTCCTTACACATATCCAGCAACTCTCACCTCCAGTGAGAAAGTACAGCAAGCGCAAGTATGTCTCCAGCATTACACTCTTTGAAAAATATCATAATTTCATTTTCCTCCTTCCCAGCCCCTGAAAATTTTGGTTTCTGTATTTCAATCCACTGTTAACCAGTATGGACAATTATGAAAGACATCCTGCTCATTTCAAAATGCTGAGTGCCCAAGAGCTAAGATGTTTCTGTGTGTCAAATTAAAATTATTATTATTATTATTATTATTATTTTATAATACACCTTAAAAAAAGGTTTGTCTGTGTCCAGAAATGACCCCAAGGAGCTACAAAAATATTTAGAAACTAACTTGATTTAACACTCTTCTTTCCTATTGAATATTGACTTTATTACTGCAGCTGGCAGTTGAGACACTTTTCATTTACCTTAATCAGGCCAACTGGTGATCTAGAACAAATTCTGACAGGCAAAACATAACCTCAAGTTGTACAGTATATTACGTTATTGTTCTCTGAGGCAAAAAAAGGAAAAAAGGCTAAGTGACACATTCTTTCACATTGCCAAAATGCAAGCAAAAAACATTCATAAGGATAGAGCTAACCAAAGAAATCTGCACTATAGATTTACTTAGAAGTTCCTAGAGATCTTCTTTGGAAAATAAAATTATCTTTATCACTTTAAATATAAGGGTTCCTGAGGTAAATTACTTTGATGTTTAAAACTTCAGTCCAGAAAGGTATGCATTCCATTTTAAGTGCAGTTCACCTAAAGGCTACCCTTGACTTAGGAAGTGCACACTTGGTTGGATCAGGACCTGCACACGAATGCCAGTCAGTTGTCGTCGATGGAAACCAAAGTTCACCACTTTATCCAGATCTCTGAAAGAAAAAGATCAGTGAAAGAACTGCCACCTTAAATAAGGGAAATAAGAGCAGATGGGGCATGAGAAAAGTTGAATAGACAAAGCTATTTAACTGAAAAAGTCAACTAAATAAAGTAGAGAATTACGCAGATGCACTCCCTATGACTGGTCCTGCATAGAAATATTTTGCAAGAGATTAAGGCTTCAATCTGACCTGAACACTAGCACTACTTTATTCATCATCATCTAGTCAAATAGTGACTGAGTTTCCAGGAAACCGTCAGGTATTAATTATGGAAATATGTACAGATACCATCACACTCTTGTGCTGCGCACTGTACAAATGTATGAGAGACACACCCTGCTAACACAGACCTAAGAACCTCAATGTGGTCTACAAAAACAATGCTGCAAATGACCCATAGAAAACAAGAGATTATTAGGTTAATTCTGGTTTATCCAGCCATGTGTCCTAGTCCATCAGACAACTGTGCCTCTGTTGTGACTATTTTCAAATGAAAGTTTTTACTTTCTTGAGAAAAAAAAAGAAAAAAGGAACCAGAAACTTGATACTATTTTCCCCCTTCCCTTCTGCCATCACCCAAAAGATAACTCATTCACAGACAGACAAAGTGTCAATGAACATACAAAATAAAAAAAAACAAGCCTTCAAGGAATTCAGTTTACAAATAGCCCAAATATCTACAGTGAATCTGGCATTATGAAAACATTATAGACTCAAAACAAGCTTGCCCAAGTGCCATACAGAGGTACTTAGACAGATTCAAGAAGTGGGTTCATGGGAATCTCATGCAGTTTAACAAGACCAAGTGCAAGATGCTGCACCTGGGTCAGGGCAAATCCCAGTGTCAATACAGACTGGGGAGTGAAGGAATCAAGAGCAGCTGAGAAGGACTTGGGCATGCTGGTGGATGAGGGGCTGGACATGACCTGGCAATGTGCACTTGCAGCCCAGAAAGCCACTTGTATCCTGGGTTGCATCCAAAGCAGTGTGGGCAGCAGGGCAAGTGAGGGGATTCGACCCCTCTGCTCTGGTGGGACCCCACCTGGAAGACTACATCCAGCTCTGGGGTCCTCAGCACAGGAAGGATATTGACCCATTAGGAGCAAGTCCAGAGAAGCACCACCAAAATGATTAGAGGGATGGAGTACCAATCCTATGAGGAAAGACAGAGAAAATTGGGATTGTGATTGTTCAGCCTGGAGAAGGCTTTGGGATTACCTAATTGCAGCCTTCACTACCTGAAGGGAGCCTACAAGAAAGATGGAAAGAGTGTGTTTACAAGATCATATGGTGACAGGCCATGAGAGAATGGCTTAAAACTGAGAGTAGGTTCAGATTAGATACTAGTAAAAAAATATTTACTGTAAGGTTGGTGGGGCAGTGGCACAGGCTGCCCAGAGAAGTTGTGGATACCTCCTCCCTCTAAGTGTTCAAGGCCAGGTTGGATAGGGCTCTGAGCAACTTCACTGAGTGAAAGGTGTCCCTGCCGATGGCAGTAGGTTTGGAACTAGATGTTCTTTAAGATCCCTTCCAACCCAAGATGTTCTGTGATTCCATGCTTTCATGACTCTAAAGAATCTGTTCATACAAGAGAACAGACAAAAAATGGGAGGCTACAATTTGTCATCTGCACTTTGCTTTACTAATAGCATATCATTTAGTGGATCTTAATGTTCCTATCTTACTCTAGTATTTCCAGTTAGGAAAAGAGGTTATATGACGTGTTATTTATTGTCTACATCTCAGGTCAAGGTAGCACTATGGTGCCTCAGCAGCCTCAGGCATTTTCAATTCTGAAAGCTCCCCTCCTGGCCCATCTTCTGGCCCCCTCTTCTGTATTGGCCCTGTGTATTAAGATGGTGTAGTAAGCAAACATGAAAAGAGCATACATATTTTAGGAGTGGCAGTAGCAAAATTTTTTACCCTAGTAACCTCCTAATTCATCGTGCAAGGGAACCAGTGCAGTTACCAGAACAAGAACAAGTACCACAAACACAAAGAGGAGCAGGCAAGATTTGTGACAGCCCAGATGGGGAAAGGACCTAAGCTGTATCATCAAAACTGAGAAAATGACTGACATGAGGCATTTTAATTCTTGTTTTTGACTAACAAATCCCATAGATGCACCTCTAGAGGTCCCAAACTAACATAGAGTCAAAGTCAGAACAGCCATCCCAGTGCCTAGATACTAACTCATTACACATTTTTTTTACATAAAGAAAACCAAACAAACAAAAAACCCCACCACCAAACATCCCTTACTTTCTTCTGCATTATTCTCTTGCTTAAAGGACTAACACATTCATCAGTGTTACTAAGTTACACACTGAAAAGACCAGTGGAACGACAAATGCACAAAGAAATGAGTGTTACTGTAAAACAAACAGTGTTGTCTTGGGAAATGCCTGGAAGAAATACATGCGACTGTAGGACTTAAAATCAGAAAGCAAATAAAATGCTTACAACAACTGTAATATTACAAACTGAATTCTCAAGTGTGTCCCATTGAATTTCCCAAGTCTCATCTAATTCAGTATAATGTAAAGATACTGAACTTTTTTAAAATATTTGACAGGAGAAGGTTTTAGCTCTCTGTTAATTATTTGGTTTTGGGAACATTAGCTTCAGTTTCATTGTCTTCAATGGTATGAACAGTTTTGTGAACAAGGCTAGGCTGAAAACTTTTTGGCCTTCGGTAATGAAAACAAAGCACAGCAAGTCCTATTACTCTACCACTCCTTAACAGCCAGCCTTACCATGTCCTTTCCTGTGACAGAACAATATGTCAGAGTAAGGGTGAACCACCACTTCCTGCCTGAATTCCCCACATTTCTGATAGATGTTTCTCAAAAATAGGCCATACCCCTACATTTGACTGTAGGATCACAGAGCAGATGTAGGCTCACTGAATAGATGTGGAAGAGTAACACAAACAGTGATTTCCCAAGTGACTGTGTTCTTAGTGACTATTCATTTATCTGTGTGAAGAAGCTGTTGGATATTAAAGACGAACCTTAAAATCTCAGTAGTTTGAGTTGAACCAGGCTAATGTTATGAAGAACCACCCCTCAAAAAATTATTTAATATGCCTTTACTTTCTTTTGTATAATTCTCTTTCTTAAAAGACTAATTAAAATTTTGTGTTAATTGGATATCATAAAAACTTCTCATGAAACACCAAATTCTCCTTAGTTAGAAAAAAATAGATCAGCTTAAAAAAAAAGTTATAATTTTAAAAAAAAAATTCTAAACTCACATTCAGAACTCAGTTCATGCATAAGCAAAGGAGACACACTCAAATCTTAACAACATAGTCTATTTTTTATTTCCATTTCAGAGTTTCCATTTCAAGAGGATTTCAAGTGATTTTTAAATGTTTCATTGTATGTTGGATGACTAGATGGTGTCAAAAAATGTCAACTCTATAAAAAAGAAATTAGTTCTGAATTTGGTCTCAATGGAGAGGGAAAACACTGTTTTCACAAAAGTAAAATAGAGGTATGAGAAATATAATGCAGTTAAACTCTCATATTTATAATAAGAAGCACAGAATACACCAAGTTGGAAGGGATCCACAAGGATCATCAAGTCGAACTCTTAGCCGTGTGCAGAACCATCCCCAAGATTCACACCATGTGCCTGACAGTATAATCCAGACACTTATTGAACTCTGTCAGACTTGGTGCTTTGACCACTTCCCTGGGGAGCCTGTTCCAGTGCCAAACCACCCACTGGGGGAAGAATCTTTTTCTAATACCCAAACTAAACCTCCACTGACACAACTTCAGGCCATTCCTTTGGATTCTGTCACTGGTCACCACAGAGAAGAGAGCGGTGTGTGTCCCTCCTCTTCCCCCCACAAGGAAGTTACAGACTGCACACTGAAAGGATGGTCTGACAGTTGTAATTGGTGAGTTATGACAATATTTGCAAAATGCTTATATAACCAAATCATTTATTATTTGGGTTGTATCCATGTACCTATTCTAACCATTTTACAAATATTCCATTTAAAGGCACAAATGAGTTATAGAACTCAGATGAACGAATATCTCTTGTTTGGAAAGAAAGCAAAATTTTCCTTAGAAGAAAACCAGAATATTAGCTGACCTTCTGTCAGTGGAGGCTGACTCTCTTTCTGTTGTTGCAGGATGACACACAGCTTTACAAAGGGACAATAGTTCAGAGCCAACAAAACAACAGTCAGGGCATCCAATCTACCTAGCATAATAAACACAATTCTTGTGATTCTACATCACAAGCCAGATGAACTGCTTCAGCAGCTTAATCAGAAGCAAACAATAAAAAAAAAAAATTATATTTGTTGAATTCCAATATATATTTCTCACAGCACTGGATCACAAAAACAAGGCAGTTCATTACAGTGGGCTCAGCACAAACAAACACCATGGTCCATGAAGCCTTTACACTAAGAACTATCCAAGGCTCACTGCACACCCCAGCTAAAATACCATGTCAGAGGGATAAGACCAGCTTTTGTTTAACAGTGAATTTCAGTCACAGGATGGTAGGAATATAGCTGAAGTACTGATAACCAATGTTGGTCTCATTCCCATAACACTGAAGCTTGCCTAATTATTCTTTTTATTCCCCCTTGCAGATTGTATTGTGTGTGAGCAATCAGGAATCAGCTGTGCTTCCAGTATATTAATTAATTTTCAGGAAATACTATGAACAAATTTTCATATCAGAACCATACAGTAAACCTTACTTTTAATGTTTTATTCATCACCCTTGTCTAGCACTTTCACTTGTCATGGTCTGTCATACAGATTGTAAAAAGGAATATTTCCCTCAATTACAGAATTCTTTCATTCTGCCAGCATAACTAGGGAAAAAATTCATACCCAAATTAGAAAATGCAGTTGCCACTAGCCTCACTGGAATATCTTGGTCACAGTCTCTTTCCTTACTATTACTGAACTTCATTTACATGCTATCAAAAAGTTTTTGTCAAAACAAGTGGTGATAACGCAGGAAGATACAGGGCAGCCTTGGAAAGAAAGCAAGATGAAGTACAGCTCTTTCATTAGACATAATACAGAATCTGCCCAAAAGTAACAAAACACAATGGGAATGGATGTTAAAATTACTTGAGAGCACTTCACAACCTTCTGATTCTCTGCTGTTCACCAGCAGCTAACAAGGATTGTTCACAAATTAGACAGTCCTTGTTCTCATATTCAGAGCAGTTACCACCAAGCTGCTCTGACTGCTGGTTGTCAGATCAGAGCAGAACCTGCTTGTGACATACCTTCCCAAATCCAAACCCCAGCTCTGGTTTATCCCAAATATTGCTAGATGTGGTGCCAGCAAAAACTGCCTTACAAGGTCATTTGACAGTCTGACACAGGCTTCTTCATGTTGTCCTGAGCCTTTCAATCAGTACATTCAAGCCCAGAGGAATTTACTCTTTCTGTCCATACTTTTTAGCGACTACATCCCTCAACAGATGGTCAAAAATAACTCACCCAAAGCAAATAGACTGGCAAATTTTATCACTGACACAGCATCATCAGTCATGGCAGACAGGTCAAGAACTGAAACATTCATTAACTAATCACTCTAACACTCAGGTAAATTGGGAAACAGTGTAGGGAAGCCTACACTAATATACTTTTTACAGTTAAGTTCAGCATTCTGGTTAGCATCTTTTAAATATCTCCAATTAATTCCAATTATATAAACTGGAAATTAGCAAATATTAGCAATGAAGCACCCAGTATTAAGTTAGACACCTAACTTTCATAGTAACAACTGATACTTTGGTGGATATGTATGGATTAACACTCACAATAAAGGCAGCATAAAAATAAATAGAAAATAACCCATAGCTTTCATGTATGTGTAAAAGCTCTATTTACAAGAGCTATCTGCTGTTTCCTAGAAAAAGCAGCAATAGTTGTAATAGGCAAAATGCTCTTAAACCCTGATAACAATCTTGTTATTGCAAGTCTATGACTTCCACTGAGAATCAAGACAAAGCTGCTACTAAGGTAATTTTGTCTCCTTTCTGATCTCATTTCCCCATCAGGATCTGGTTTTATTAGGGTGTTGGTTATTTTTATTTATTAGCAGAGCTACATTCTGAATATCTTATAAAGAATTTTTCTAAGCTCAAATCACTTCTTAGCCCTAACTGCCTATTTCTTGTAACACTCCTACAAATGTAACCTCATGAGAGCTGGCAGGAAGATATGAAGGAAGAATGAATCCCATTTTCCCACAGAGACACTCTGCTGTATCCAAATACAAAACTTATGAATCAGCTAATAGCTTGGTAACAAAATTAGCTCAAATGAGGATAAGAAAAAGTATTTTTTATTTTAAAAGACATACTGAAGCCACAAGACTTCCCAAAGGCTGCCTAGTGAAAAACTGGTTCCTGAAATTCTCAGTCACTGATAGAAGTTTACAAAAAACACTTCCACTTTAAAATAATTTTAATCAGGTGGGCTACTCCAAAAACAGTTTCCTGTAAGAGAGTAAGCCTTAGTACAGTCCAAGCTCCTGTTAGATTCAGAGCATACCTAAGACTGGCAAGCAGTGGCAGCAGTCTGGCTGAGGTCCACATCACTGGGGGAAGAAGAGGAAGTTTGGTGTCTCTAACTTTCAGCTATGAACACTTGAAATCACTATAGCACAGACTCAGCCAGTGTTTTTCAAAAAAGGGACAGAAATGAGCAACAGTGTGGAAATTCACACATTCTGGAAAGACAGAAAATAGATCTGCGGCTTTCTGACTGATTTTTTTCAGGAGAGAGATGCCAGAACCTTAAGCAATCCTTCTTTAGGTCAGCATGCAGAGGCACTGCCTCTCACGATTCTCCTCTTTCCTGGACTGTCAGGCACCTCAAGGCTGCCTTGTATTTCCCTAGGGATTCAGTGCCTTTATAATGCATTTAGAGGCTCTAGACAAATTAACAGTGACTGATACAAAATTAACTTTCCACTTTCCGTCTCTTATCCCTATCTCTTCTCTGTGAAAATATAAAAAATAAACTGAGCTGGAGATGAAGAGTGATGTCTCTATTACAGTGTCAAAAGTGTCAAAGTTAACCAGTGGGTTGTTTTGGGGAGTTTTCCACAGCTTGCATTTAACCAATCTACAGTAAAGACCCAAAAAAGGAAATGCAAACATTTTATATTTGCAGTTCATTAAGCAGCTCATTACAAAATATGGTCATCAGCCACAATCATGGGCAGTACTTAAAACACATTGACTTCCTGAAAGCTGAGAAAACCTAAGAGTTTACACTGCTCCAGCTAAGGCAATCACAGCCCAGATGTATTGATCAAAATGGTGGGAATAGGACCCTGTTAACCTTTTTGCTAATTCTGATTCATGTTCTATTCTGTCATGTTGACTTTCCACATATACTATTAATTCAAGGATTAAACTCTCCTCCCATACTCATAGAAGGCTGACCTTTGGGCAGTATAAAATGAAGCAAGCATCTAACTTAACCTGTGAAAAAAGATGCAAATACCTACTGAAGCCCAGTCACCAGCTTGCATAGTACAATCAGAAAAATCAAGTATAATACTGTACCTTTTCATCTGGGTAATCACAAAGTACAGGTAGAAACTGGAGTTGCTCCCAGCAAATGACACAGAATTATCATCTGGGGAGCGCTAGAGGGACATTAATATATCATTTAGTCCAACTCCCCAGCCTTAGGCAAGGACTTCTCACATCCCTTGCAAAATATAGCTACAGCAGTGCTTTAGTTTTCCTCATCCCATCTGTCCTTACACTTGCCACAGCATCCCTTTGTTCTTCCCAGGATGTGAGTCCTTCCTTCCACTGCCTATGTATTTCCATCATCTTTCAGCCTAACCAGAAAGTCCTTCCTCAGACATGTTGGTGTTCTACCCTCCTGGACTGATTTCTTACACATGGGAATTAGGAGTTCCCGTGCTCTAAGAAAAATGGCAATAATTGGTGTCAGCTCTCTTCTGCTCCTTTATCCCTGATGGCAGTTTTTCAGGGTGTCCCACATACTAATTCCTGAAATAACATGAAGTTCACTTTTGTAAGGTTTAGGTTTAGTCCTTCTCCTAAGGGACTGGATTATACTTTTCACCTGTCACATACACCTTGAAATTGCGTATTCCACCATAGCATGATCACTGCAGCTCAGGCTACCACCAGCCTAGACCACTCCAATAAGTTCCTCTGCCCTGGTGAGCAACAAGTCCAGTAACGCATGTCCTCTAGTTGAGCTTTCTGTCATCTGAATTAAGTTGTTAATACAAAAAATCATACAGTAGAACACACTTGAACGAACATTTTTACAGGTTTTACACTGAACATGAAGAGAGCTTCTGAGAAAAAAAGCTGGTCTGTTTTTCCCTCATATCAGCTGTTTTAATTATATACTAAAATCTCCCCACAACTCTTCTAATTCTTTTAACTACACTACTTCGTAAAGATACACAGGCTATTTTTCAAGCAGCTGTTTAAAATTAAAAATGTAAGACCTTACTTTGAGGCCCATATATAATTAAGATTTCATCTTTTGTTCATAATGCACCAATCACGTACAAGTAGCAAATACAAGTATAGTCAGATGTGAGCTTCAACAGCAGCAACTTTTAATGGCTTACAAGGACTACAAAAGGTAAGTGGAAAACATTTTTCCCAACCTGTTTTCACTCTCACCTATTTCCTAAGTCTTCCCTGCCTGTCTTCTACCACTTGTGACACCCTGATAGTACCTCCACTACAGAGAATGGAAGATCTTATTCCATGGATTAATTACGGTATTTAAAAGCAATGCATTTTCTTTCAAACTGTTAGGAGCTTTGTCGAGTGCAGGATACAAATACAAAGCAAACAGCAAGCCCTGAAGACCTCTGCAAACCAGGTACCTGAAAAAATTGCAAGGAGTCCATAAATTCACACAGTGAGGGAGGGACGCCACAAGAGAAGTCATTCCTTACTTTATAGATCCAAACCATACCTATCAGTTCTCACTACTGTTTCCCCCTTTTTAAACAATAAATCCCTTAAAACAACATCCTTCTTGAAAAAATATTCCTGCAAGATTTGGAACTGCATATTAAGATTCTTTAAAACAACCTAGATCCTGAGGGTAGTGTTCCTGCAGTATTTTAACCGGATATGAAGACTCGGAAAATATATCCTTCTCTACTTCATTTTTACCTTTTCAAATCATTGTCAGCCTAAAGCCAGGCATGAGATACACAATGTGTTAAAATTAATGAATATTTAAAGAATAAGTCCTGTATTGTTGGTTTTGCTGTTTAAACAACAGCAATGTACAGGCACACACACATACACAGCAACTAGGAAAATAGGAAAAAAGGACAAAGAAAACTGAATATATTTTTCTTACAGACTGAGGAAGATACTTATAGGTGATGAAGCAGCGTAGCTTGAAATAAAAACTTCTCATTAGTTTTCATTACTTATTGCTACAACTTTCTATTTCAGAATTGTAACACACTTTTTACTGCGCTTTCTATTCTGACAAGTGTCTGCAGTTAACCTAAAGATAGCAATCTTGTATTATTTTTTTCCCTTAATGTGGAGTAATGTATTCAGCATCAGATATACCTATTATGCTCTTCCTAAGAAACAGTCCCTCTGACTAGAAGAACATTCAAGGACCTCATTTTGTGAGCTGCCCCATGAGCTGAAAATCTCAATGCAAACATAAAACTGAGGGAGAAGAGCAGACTGACAGTTCCAGAAGTTCACTGTTCAGCAACAGGCAGATAGGTAGCAAGTGATCATCACTAAAAGTCACAAAAAGACCCTTATGCCACTGGATCAGATAGGACCTGACAGTATTCATGCAGATATTTTTCCCATTCTCAGAAGAGTTCAGCAAACGACTCATTTGATCACTACATCCCAGGAAGTTAGTTAGTTGTAGTGTAACTCTAGAAGCCATAGTCCTCCAAGACAATGGGACTTCTTAGGGGA
>JAWWEW010000088.1:30136000-30152849 GCA_035583185.1 Anabacerthia variegaticeps
CCACTTACAGAAAAAGAATCCCAAAAAAACCCACCAAAATAAAAGAGCGAGTGAGAGTGAGGATACCCTTGACAACATGTGGCATTCAGTCCCTCCTTTTGTACCTTAATGCTCCTCCCAACTGAAATGCAACTCTCCACCCGAAAAGTAATGTGAGAAAACTGTCTTTTCAATCCATGTTGAGTCACCGACAGCATTATTCAGTGGAGGCTTTTATAGGATTGTGCATAAATCCAAAGCATTTGTGAAAGAAAGATTATATTGTTACACAGTTACAGTTCAGTGCTTGGTAGGGCATTTCTAGTTACTATTCGGAGACTTTTTAAGGCCCCTTTCCTGATAAGATTGTTACACAATTCTGGAAATTGAATGATACACTGCAACAACCCAGTACTTGCCTCAATAGTGCTTGCTATTGGAAAGAGTTATGTAACCACCTATGCTTTGTGTGCCTGCAGTGACAATATATTAGATGCAAAGTTAAGTTTTTACAGATACCACTTTCAAAAGACAAATTAAGTGCTATCTTTGTAGTACTTGCATTGATAATTCTTGGAAAGGACTCTCCAGAAGACATCGAGTTCATATAAACAAGAGTATATGCGACAAATTTTCAAGGCCAATCAATGCATGATATACAAGGACAACAGCAAGATTTTTTTCTAAACTAATACACTGCAGCTTTTAAGATTGTATAAAGCTATTTAAAAACTAAAGTATGACAAAAGGCTAACCTAACTAACCATGATGAACTGATGAATGCCGTTCTGCAAACACGAAATTCTGTGCATCAGAGAAGAAGCCAATTTAAAACCTGTATAATTTCGTTTTTTACAACTTTTCAGATTAACATTCACACATTGTCACACCGAAGAGAAAAGACAAGACGCCCAAGCCCCTGTCGAAGTCCCAGAGGAAGAATTTAACAAGTCTTATGCTGCTCCCACGTGGCCATGCCCGGGAAGTACAGGTAAGGAAATTCGCCCGAAAATTTTATCCGCCGTTTTAGGGGATAGGTCTGTCATTGAAAAGACGACATGTTGACTCGTAAGAAACAGACAAGAACACTTCACTGCGATACTTGGGTGCGGCATTTTTCATTGTACCCGTTTACGAAGTACATATTATTTCAATTACAGAACACGCACCAGAATTAGGATGTCTTTCACTGGACAAAAAATGTTTTTCACTACCACAATAATTTTATATTTTAATATGCCCTGGTGTAGCCAGATAGGACATAAGGAATTTTTAGAAGTGCTCAGGGAGGGCTGAATGTGGTTCCCACTGAAAACAGTGTAAATTTAAAAGTTAAAACTTTGTTAAGAGCATTTGAAAACCACTGCAATAAAATATACATAAAAATCATACTGGGGTATGATTTGGTATCTGGGGTGGAAGTCAGGTTCAGTAAGCCATATTTATTTACTCTCCTATCTCTCAGTATCTCCTTATCCTGTTATCTGCCTTGAGACTCACCTTTTTCCTTTCTCTCACACTACATAATTATTAAATTTGTGGTTGTCCTAGTCTTTCTTACTCTAATTGTTCCATTATACTATGTTCCATTTACAATGTACTGAATTTTTAAAATGTATTCAATTCTTTAACTTCATTTAACCTGGCTTTGAAACACACCAGATGCACCACATTTCATATGCTTTAGCAGTTTATGATAAATAACTAATAAAATAGTTCCTTCTGAAAGACTAATTTAGAGTTATTTT
The DNA here is from genome assembly GCA_035583185.1 of Anabacerthia variegaticeps. Lineage (NCBI taxonomy): Eukaryota > Metazoa > Chordata > Aves > Passeriformes > Furnariidae > Anabacerthia > Anabacerthia variegaticeps. The sequence continues at coordinate 30,137,728 of JAWWEW010000088.1, forward strand.
GTTTAAATATAATCCAGTGTTTTTTAAATGTGAACTGCAAGAAAGTTCTGACAGATGACAATGAATTAGAAAAGTGTAGTACTAGACATCCATAATTTATTTTGTTTGGGAGAGAAAAGAGGAAGAATTTCGATGACTGGTGACAAATGTCTAGAACTGCTGCAAAACAGTCCTGTTAGAGTGGTGAAGGCTTTTTTAAACATTTGTGCCCTCCAAATACTGTCATTTTTTAGGTCCTTAATCCTCCTGAGTGATAATGTCAAAAGACAGAAAAATCTAGTTGACAGAGGGTATAATTTTTCCTGTTTGATTACATCACACTACCAATTAACAAAAATAACTTCATAAATCTTTGCAGCAGGATTTACAATATTGGCAGGTATGTCACGTGTACAACTTTATTTTCATTTTTCCAACACAGGAGCTAGCTTTTCTAAACATTTTATATATAAGAAGACACAAGAAAACCAAGATACAACCAGAAGTTTGGAAATTGGAGTTTCAGACTCCACTACCTATAGAACAGCTTTTTGTTTGGCTGTAACCACTCCCAGACAGTTTATTAGTAGAACATCAAATTAGTAATTTTATTTTTTTTAACAGTCAAGCATATGTACTGACATTTCATCATGCTTATGTTATAGAAGTTTACTATTGAAACTACGTAAGAATCTACTCTTTAAACCACATGTACCCATTAACTCATAATTTTTTTCAGTAAAAAATCTAACATTTCGATAAATTTTAATATTGAAATCTATGCAGCTATATAGAACAACACACATTGGGGAAAGAAAACAACAAACAAGAAAACAACAAGACTACTGGGTATAACATCTTAAAACTCAAACACATAAATCTGACCAAAAGCCTTTCTTTCATGATCTGTTTCTCTTGTCAGCCAGAAAATATAACCTGCCTTGGCAGCAGAAAGGTTGAGATTCTCTTCAGTGTGGCCAATCTGGCAGGCAGTGCAGATCTGTCCTCTTCATATCCAAACAGCAGTCAGCTGGGATTGGTGCGCAGAAGTCAAAAGTCCAGATGAAACCTTATAAAGGCAAAGATGAACTCAAATACATTACATTCTGCTCTCCTTTTTAAGACAAGTAACACACATTACAAACACATATATTTTAAACCAAACAAGTATCTGAGATGGGCACCAGCTCACACAGCTGTAGAAAACAAATTGCACCCTCTTGGGTTTTTGGGGTTTTTTTTTGTTTTTTCAGTCATCATCACCAACAACATGTTCAGTGTCAGAATAGCTTTGCCATATCAAGGTCTGAGAGATGAGAAAAAGAGAGAGAATTTCTTGGTAACGAGGCTGTGAACTGCACTCCTGTCTGAGTTCACATCAGAATTAACAGTGGCTGACTAACATGCCAAGACAGTTGCAATCCACCAGGGAATGCAGTGGGGGTAGGGGACATTATCCACACTTCTCTTACAGTTTTTGTCCTGTAAAACAAGAAACAACCATGAAATTTTCAATACAAAATATTCAGTCTGTTCACAACAGCATAACATCCTTTGTTCCATTTCTTTGGGTCTTTTTCTTTTTTTTGTGTGTGTTTGAAAGAAATGTGTTCCACATTTTGATTGTTTCCAGACATTGATTTCTAATTAATTGTGGCTAACAATGAGTAGCTTAATATGGTATTTCTCCCAGCCTCAAGGGAGATGTCATAAATTCTATGCAATCATATAAGGTCTGATAGATGCAAATTTATATTTGCTTCTAAATTTCAAAATGACAGCATTTCATATACAACTAACTCTTGTTCCTCATGCTTTTCATTTCAGTTCTGCAGCTTTGACTTTTTGGGTGTTTTGCCTTGTGGCTTTCTTGTTGTTTCTGTCACTTTATTTTGAACCTTCTTAGAAAATGTTTATGTTGCAGCTAACGGAACCATGCAGCAATATTAAATGGGACTTTTGAAGACTGTCTAGTCCCCTTTCCCACCCAGACAAGAGCCAGCTTTGAAGTGAGATCCACATTCCTCAGAGTCTTGGCTAGTCAAGCTTTGAGTATCTTCAGTCTCCACAGCCCTTCTGAGCAACCTTCTCCAGCATTTAACTTTCCTCACTGAACTCTTTCCTAATATTCCTATTCGGAATTTCTCCTGCTGCAACATCAGTTCACTGCACCTCCAGAAGGTTACAGTCTCTACAACCACCCATGAAAAAACTTGAAAGACAAAGTCACCTCCCAGCCATTCCTACTCCAAGACAGAACAACACAGTTTCTGCAACTCATTTTGAGTATCATGGACTTCAGTGACCACTTCAGTGACCATCTCTGTGGTTTACACTGGACTCTTTCCAGTATCTCTGCATCTTTCCTGTACTAATGATCCTAAGTTGCACACAGCAATCCAGGCACCATCTCATGAGTGCTGAAGAGATTAATGAATTCCCTCAATTAAGTTGTTCCTAATGCTGCACCAGGTGGGCTTAGCCTTCACTGCTGCAAGGACATGTTGCTGACTTTTGCTCAACTTCTTGTCCACCAAAATTCCCAGATCTTGCTTTGCAAGTCAGCTTTATAGCCAGTCAATCCCCATTGTATCTGTTGCATGAGACTGGTCCCTTCAAAGTGCAGGACTCAGCACTTCTGCTGGACTTCAAAAGGTCCCCATCAGTCTGCTTCTTCAACCTCTTGTGCCTCTGAATATCAGTCCTGACCTCCAGCTTATCCACCATTCCCCTCCCCAATCCGATGTCATCTGTGAACTTCCTAAAGCTGTGCTCCAACCCGTTTTCTAGGTGATTGATGAAGACTATAAATGTTGCAATACAAAACCCTGAGGAATATAATGCCTACAGCCACTATTTGAATCCACACTCCTCTGAACCTATCAATAAGCCAGTTTTCCATTCAAGTGGAATTCTACCAATCCTTCAGATATAAAGAGGCTGTGTCACATTTTGCTCTCTACGTGCCCACACTGCCAATCACATCATTGTATAAGGCAATCAGGCTGGTCAGGCACAAATTAACCAGGTAATTCTGTGCTTGCTTTTCACAATCACCTTTTTCTGATGAGCCTGGAAATTATTTCAGGAAGACTGGCTCCATGATCTCCATGAGGACTTTGTTTAGGCTTGAAATTCCCCAAATCCACCTTATCTTTCTTCAGCATAGCTGTGATGCTTGTCTTCTTCCAGTCATAAAGTACTTCACCCAGGTGTCATGCCTGTTTGAATGTCACAGAGAGAGGTTTCATGATGACATTGACTAGTTTCCTCAGCAGCTTTGGATGCATCCCACTTAGTCCCATGAACTTCTGTATAAGTCTAGATTGTTTAAGAAGTCTTTAACTCAATCTTCCTTTACCATGGCTCAAGCTTGGCAGCTGGGTACACAGGCTTAGGAGAAATGGCAGCAGACCTTGCCAGTAAAGACCAAAAAGAGCTGTTGCCTTTTTTATTTCCTGTGTGACTGGGCCCACACCCTTATTTTTTCAATAGATCTACATGATCTTCACACTGCTCTTGCTGCTTAGGCAAGTCTAACAGCCCTTCTTGCTGCCCTTCTCATTACCCACAAATTTCAGTTTCAGCTGTTTGGCTCTTCTATTCCATTTGAGAAATGTTTATTTCTTTCATATAGCTCATGCCCACTTCCACAGGGCTTTACTATGTACAAGTGACTTGAGTTCAGAGCAGCCCATTCAGCCATGTGGACCTCCTGCCACACCTCCTCAGCCTGTGAACTTCAAAATACGCTGCTCCTATGCCTGGAGGAGGCTATTGTTGACAAGCAAAAAGCTGTTTCAGACCGCTCAACAGCTGCCTCCCATGGGATCTAATCTACAAGCTCAAGAAGTTTAAGTCTATTAGTCCATTCTTCTGAAGACAAGGCTCATTATTCTGCTACACTTTCTCTTTTCCTGCAGTAATGCATGAGATAAACTTAGGAAATCCTTTCTTAACATACTGATAAAAAAGTGTTGTCACTAATCATAAATACAATCTAAACTAAACTACTACAAAGGTAAATGTACCCATGTAAAGGTTTGAAAGAATTTCATAAACATTTTTAGCTTCCCTGCAATAGAACATTCTCCTGCTTATGCAGATGGTTTCTGTAATGCATGTGGCCTCTCATTCAAATCTGAAGATGATACAAAGATGACACAGATGTGTAACTGATCCATGTTGAGAAATCCCAGACAGAACACCACTCTTGTCCCACAAGTGTTTAAGTATGCAGGGAAGCCATTTGTTTTACCTGGTCATGTCCAAAGAGCTCTGTGTTAACCCACATTTTTTCAAAGAGGGCAAGTGCGGCAAGCCTGATTACAGCATAACTTACAGAGTCAGATAGCACACGTTGCTGCCCGAGCAAGATCAGGATCACACAGTTGGAAGCTTTTTTCTTCTTTTAATTGTGAAGCCGTCTGAAAGAAAATGCTAATTATTGCAAAATATCTACCTCTGCATCATACCTGTTGAATTTAAAGGAGTGAGCATATTCTATCCCATGTGCCTTTACTATGAGACACAGGATTTGAGTTTAAAATACAGGAATATAATTCTACTGTCTTGTTCCCAGCTCCCTCTGCAAAATTATTACATTAGTCTGACGTCAGTGTTCAACACAACTTCTGGGACCAGAGTGATAGCGTTTTCCATACTTCTCTAAGCTAAGTTTCAATGAATATAAATAAGCATTCTAACCACTAGACTACAGTCATGATGCATCTTGTTTGGTCATTAAGCTGAAATACCATTCTGTTTGCGCAGAAATAACAGAGGAAGGCCCTAGGCTAGCTTATGATTTAATGATAACTGGACTCTCCAGGGAGACTGAGATGAAATCCAGAGAGGTGCCTCAGAGCAGAAAGTGAACTGTACCATGACTCCCACTTACTTCACATATTCTGATTCAAAACTCGAATGTTTTCATGTCACAGCTGAAAAAGCAAATGCATGTTTGCTCTACTGTGAATAAAAATATGAGCATTTTTGGGGTTGCTGCTGTGCTGCTAAATGATAAACACTGCACAATACTAAGAATTAAATGAAGTTTTTCTAAATGCAAAAAAGGCACTGACGAGCTGATTAATTCCACCAAGCATCAACACAAGCATTCTAACTAAACAAAGATCCAGACAAAATTTATGGCATAAAGCTTTTGGACTAAAAAATTCAATAAAGTTAAATCCTTTTCTAGAAATTATTATGATGAAGAACTAATGTTATTAATAAGCAGTAGTGCAACTTGCAACATAATCATTGAATGTATTCCAATCAGTGACTACAGAAAGGAAGACCTGTGTAAGTACCGTGATGTTAGGTTTGTCACCACAGCTCATTGGAACTTCACCTCTGTGCAAGAGTACAGAAATGTTATGGACAGGTAGATAGGCACTGATGCAAACCAAAGCACTGAGCCTCCCTTGGCTTGCACTGGGTCATTTGACAGGGGCAGAGCCCCAGTATGGAATGAACCACAGAGGGGCAACCACTCTTGGGAGCTAAACAAGTTCAACTTGAGAGTTCTACACCTGAGCACTCAGAAAAGGACCCAGAGTGAACAATGCTGGAAATTTTTTTTCCCTCTTCTCTTCTTTTACTTTTTTCCATTTCCTTCCTGAAATGAAGCCTCTGGAATTGTTATTCCATCCATGCCACACATTGTAGTTTATATCTTCCTATGACAATAAAACAGAGGCATAGGGATAAAAAGCAGTATTGCCACTCTGCAAGGGTATATGGTCTTGTAAGAGACTAAAGCACTGTGGGTCCAACCACATGCCTCAAGTGCTAGCTGACAGGGTCTAAACCACTGATCATACTTACTTGCTTATGTAAAACAGCACTGGCTACTCTCGGAGAGGAAAAATAAGTACCTGAATCAGATGTGTATTTCATTAATGAATTGACAAAGCTGTTCCTGTTTTGCAAGAGGATGCAACTCCAAGGCCCCTTAGAGGTTTAAACAAGACAGAATGCTCCCCCTCTCCTCTATGAGAAAGTAGGGTGGGGATTTTCCTTTTGTAGTTTCCATTTTTCAAACATAAGTATGATTTTTCATCAAGTTTCTAGAGAATTCACTATCTTCTTCACAGTAATAGAATTTTTATATTGGCAAAATTCAGTAGGCCCAGTTCTCTTCAACATCTTCATAAGCGACTTGGACACAGGACTCAAAGTAATACTCAGCAAATTTGTCAATGACACTAAACTGGGAGGAGCTATCGACTCCATCAAAGGCAGAGGCCTTGCAGAGAGACCTCAACAAACTACAGAGATGGGCAATCACCAACCATACGAAGTCCAACAAGGGAGTTATGGATTCTGCACCTGGGATGGGGTCACCCTGGATGTCTGGCACACAAGGGAATGAGAAGCTGAAGAATAGTGCTGCAGAAAAGGACATGGGGGTCCTGGTTGATGGCAAGTTGAATAAGGAGGGCCAACCGTGTCCTGGGGGGCATCAGGCAAAGCATCACCAGCCAGTCAAGGGAGGGGGTTGTCCCACTCTGCTCTGCACTGCGGCAGCCTCACCTGGAATACTGTGGGCAGTTCTGGGCACTGCATTACAAGAAAGATATTCCGCTATTAGAGATGTCCAAAGGAGGGGAACAAAGAAGGTGAAGAGTCTGGAGGTGAAGCCATATGAAGGGAGGCTCAGTCACTTGTTTGTTCAGCCTGGAGGAGATTGAGGGGAGACCTCACTGCAGTCTTAAGTACAGGGGCAGGTACCAATCTCTTCACTCTCATGACCAATGGCATCACTTGAGGAACCAGTATGAAGCTGAGTCAGGGGAGATTTAGGTTAGGTATCAGGAAAAGGTTCTTCCTCCAGAGGGTGGTTGGGCACTGCAACAGGCTCCCCAGGGAAGTGGTCACAGCACCAAGCCTGACAGAAGTCAAGAAGTGTTTGGACAATATTCTCAGGCACATGGTGTAATTCTTGAAGTATTCTGCGCAAAGCCAGGACTTGGCCTCCTGAATAGGTCCCTTCCAACCAAGCATATTCTATGATTCTATGGTTACAGTCTATGAACATTTGACAAAAGCACAGCTACCGCAACAATAAAACAAAACTACTTGATTGTAGTATAGTTATTCTCAACTGTGAATCTTCTCTGCTACTGAAATATCACTTATAAAAGACTGACGGGTCTTTGACCTTCAGTCAAACCAACAGTACAAATCCTTCCTGAAAAAGGGGTCAGAAACTACAGCTGTTTTTTTTCTCTTTACCCTTCACATCCTCAGGGCACTGTCTCCACTAAGGCTGTATTTTGAGAAAGTTTAGCAGAACCAAGTCAACCACGTTCACATCTACTCAAGTCACAACTTAGCATCATAATCCTTTTAAGGTTGGAAGAGCGCTTCAAGATCATTTTGTCCACCAATCTTTATAGGCTTCCAACATCCTACCAGCTGTAATTACATTTACCATTTGCACACAGGATTGCTGGTTCTCTTTCACTTTTATGAGTGGAGAAGAGGTAATCTCTTTCTTCTGGAATCTAGATGCTCTTTCTCTCAAGATCCTTCTGTTTGTCAGAAAAATTTTCTCTCTTGAAGCTTCCCACTAAAAGGAGCTGGATCCCCAGATATTTCCCAAGTTTCCCATTGCCAAGGAGTCGTGGTCTTAAGCCAGTTACTAAAACAGTGGCCTTTTCTTAAATCACCACTCTCTCTTCAACTTCTACATGAAAGACTCTACATGTTAGACTTTTTTTTTCCCCACCCAGCAGCCCTGTAACTACCCCAAGTATGGTACGTAAGCACATCACAATCCAATGAAGCCCACATTTCAAATCCTTCATAAGAGGTATAGGGCACACACCTGGTGGCCAAAACTGGCAAATAGGTCTGCCCAACAGCATTAGCCTAGGTATTGATTTTACTGCAGTTCTTTCAAGCTCAGCTATGAATTGGTTATACTGTTACCGTTTGTCAAAAGGAAAAAATTTGTAACTGGAAATAACACTAAAACAAGATTAAATTCTGTCTAATTCATCACAGACATTTCCTGTCTGTTAAGAAGAAAAGCAATTGTTGCAATGGCTGTTTTCCCCTCCCCCAGTAACTGGTGAAGAATAAAGACAGAACTTTGTATTTAAATCCACAGCAAATACACGCATAATCAGATAAAAGATTAACACAATGGTCTCAAGAGAAATTCAATGTGGTCCACACAAATGCATTCTAACACACAAGAAAACACCAAACAAAAGCAGAAAATAAGGCAACTATAGCCTCAGTCAGGATGACTCATCCAAACATGCAACAGTTACTGTCACAGAATTTTCAAGAACTGTATGGGTACATGTAGTCAGCTTGGCTCAACAAGACTGGGCAGCTCAATACTGAAAAGAATTTTTTACTGAAAAAAATTTCATACCTAGGAAGTGCCAGTTCAAACTCAGTATCTGACATTTTAGAAATTGATATATATGTCACAGTGCAGTTTAGCTCTCTCTCTGACAATCATGTTGTCTCTGATTTGGAGCGACTTAACAGTGGTATCAATTTCAGATTATACATCAGCTTGTATTTAATTCATGTGAATTGTTTCCACCTTCTGCCCATGAACATTAAATAAAGGTGAAGTCCTTGGGTTGCTCACAGGCTTTTGTCATCTAACTACATTTGATTACCTGCAGAACAGATCAAGACATTTTCCAATGGGTGATTCAGATCGATTAGTAATGCAGACTCAAAGCATATGTAGAAAACCCCCACTTTCCCACACTGGCCTTCTTGATGTTTACTATGATGAAATTTCCTGCCTCCCTGTGATGCAGTTAACATATCTCTCTTCATTAAGCGTCCTCAGAGATCACAGGACACAACAGCTGTAGGGGGGACTCACCCAGCCACAGAATCAAGTCGTTCTGTTGTAACCTCTGGTGATGGGGTAGTTTTCCTCTTCTGCATGGCTTATGCAGGAGTTACACCGTCACGCTGCCACTCCAGAACCACATTTTTATTCCTAACTCAGCCATAGAGCACCCACCATCAGAAGCACTAGCCGATTCTCCAGTTTAAGTCACATCTTAGGGTAAAAATTCTGAAGAGCCAGGACATTGAAAAGTACTTACAGAATACTTTCAAGCTGAATGAACTCAAATGGCTTTACCCAACTTGCAAGTTTGATCTGAACAGAAAACCCAACTAACAGCCTTTATGTGTCCATCCTCTATAATCCCACATTTCTTTAACACCTTTGGTGCTCACAAATAACCCAGTCTTTCTCAAGGCATCTGCCTAGAGGCTTTCAAATATCCTTCAGCATAAAAACTGGTTACTTGTGACTTCTTTTTATCAGAAAGAACAGTTGTTTTATATTTACTCTGGCAGACACAGCTGTAACCCTAACTTCATGAAAATTTATTGTCTTGGAGATCGGATGACAGTGTTGCATGAACAACTAACTATGCAGCAACTCAGAGAAACTACTGTTCACTTAAGGCCAAAATCTGCTCACTAATATCTGCTCTCTAAAGCATACATACATACTACATCATGCTGATGAAATACCTTGAACATCTTAGAATCTGAGTTCAGTATTTTCAAGCTGTCAATTTGATCAAAATCATGATGTTAAGTACCCATGCACTATGGAACTATCACAGCTGCCATTAAGACTATTGTTTTGTACCTTCTCACTGGAAAAATGGAGCCTTATAATGCCATTAACAGAAAGCTCCAACAGGAGCTGTATGTTCCCAACCCATTGCATTGTACTGACACACAAGTCTTGCACAGGATGTTCAAATTTCACTTTTAAAAAAGATTTCTGTGGCAGCCTACACTGGCTTTATGAATATTTACATACCACATTCAAAAAGCTTTCAAGTTTTCTTCCCAAGAGACATGAAAGTCTGCTAAGCAGTTCAGTTGCACCTTCAGGTTTCAAATGCCATAGCAAATCACGATCTACAGAAGATTTGTTAGCAGACCGAAACCTGACACATACTTAAACTCCAGAGAATATCCTTTTAACCTGCAAAACTGTTTCTGTAAGTAAGGCACACCAGACACAGATGATTCCCACATGCTTAATCTTTATTGTGCGAATGTTGTTCAGAGCATTTATTACTCTCTGTAGACACACATTAAAAAAAACAATACACTAACAGTGGCTAGATTGATGGACAACATATTAAATCTATTCGGTGGTAACTTGTATGCATGCAGTTAACTCTTGCGGTGTGAAAACCTTAGCCAGGAGGCCAGCCCAACTGACGACCACCCAGAACGTGGAGATGTACATGATAGACAGACTGCCCACCCTCAGGCCCTTCATTCACAACCATCCGGAATCCATTGGTCAGACCCAGGTTAGCAGCACACTTCTTGCCAACAATCATTAAATGCCCAAGAAGCTGGAGGAGAAAGAAAAAAAAAGAAAAAAAACAACAACCAGAAAACACACAAAAAGGGGGAAAGGGCAAGAAGGGAAGGAATGAGAGCAAAGAATCAGTAAGCCAATAAACTAATTCTCAGAAATTCAGCCACTGCTCTTCAAATTGTTGTCTGAGTGCAACTGACATGTTCTAAGAGAAACTATAAAGACTGACTTGGCGTGATGTAGGGGGGAAATAGAGCTAGGCTGTAACAGACTACAAAAGTGTCACAGAAGCCAAATTTATTACAAGGTTTAGGCCCCCATTACTACTTTAGACATCATATATAGTTCTGGTGGAAAAGAAACTTTATCTTACCATGTAAAGGTTTACAAAATCTTTATGCTTGATGTTTATAGTTACAAATGAAACATTCAGCACCTCTCAGCTAACTGTCCTTTTCTTCACCTCTGACCTGCTAAAAACCCCGAAGCCCACATTAGAGTAAGTACTACTGCCTGTAAACCATGAAAACAGACATCAAGACTATAACATTAATATAATAAATACAAATTCATTTTGCATGGCAAATCCACACAGAGAAATACATTTGGCTTTCTATGACTAGTTTTTCAGGAAAACCTTAACTCCATTACCATTTTAAGTTAGGGAACAAGGATTACAGTATTGGAAAACTAGTCTGCTTCTTCAATATGTCACAACGAAAAGAGGGAGAACCTACTACATTGTGAAGTCATTAGAGGCATGGTTTGGTGTACAGAAAGCTTCCAGAGTACTTACAGATTCATCAGAATCTTCTGCTTCAGACAACCTGACAATTGGCTTCTTAGGAATCACTAGGAAATGTGTTGGAGCTTGAGGTGAAATATCATGGAATGCGAGGCACTGGAGAAACAGCAAACAGGTAAAATATAATTTGCCTCAGTGAAAGGTTAAGAGTTTCAGTAAACCAATATGACCCACTAAATACATACATATGCAGATTATCAGACAACCCAAACATAAGCAGAGATGACTTTTCCTTAGTGTTTTGTTATTCACCATCTAATTTCTAAACACAAAACACCACTTACCAAGACCTGCTGGCATGAAAAAAAAGCTATTCCATTTAAGAGCTGTAGTCTTCCCAACAAGGTTAAGCGCAATCAGATTCATGATTCATTATTTCAACATATGCATAACAATGAATGGAGCTGTTGGCATGTGGCAAAAAAGTCTATTTACGCTTAATTTCAATTTTTTACTAAAGTATGTTTAATAAAACAAATGGCAGAGTTGTTAGTCATCTTCCAGTTATGTCTGAATATTGCCTTGTTCAAAAGATAGCAAGGAAATTCCAAAGAACCTGAAGTTATGTGATTGAGGCCATATTACACTTCTCAACAGCACCAGTATTTCAGAAAAATATTATTACAGAGTAATGCATTAAGACTGGCTCTGTTTCAGACATTCCCACACCAAGGAAAAGACATCACTTTTGAAATATGAACAACCAGCAGCAGTGAGTAGTTGACTCTCAGCTAAAGTTATGCAAATACCAAAATTACTACCAATCAGAAACTGAATGGAGCATCTAACAATACCAAATAAATCTCAACTTAGGAACTGCCAATAGTAAGAGAAATAAAGGAGAAAGCAAAGAAAGATAAAAGGAAGCTATGTCTCTGTACAAATGATCAACCAGGATGATGTGCAGACACCCACCATGTGCTCTGCAATCATCAGTCCAAGGACATCTCTGACTTACCCTTCACATTTAACAGCAACACACATGGTAGTTACTGGTTATGTCATAGAGAGTTCATACTTAAAATCACATACTGAGATTCTTCAACATATTTATTTCCCAGATACTTTTATATATGAATTAGTAAACTGAATGAACTATACTTCTTTTTAATTCTGAGAAGAACTGTGGCCTTTGCCAAGAGTGAAAAGGTGCTGAAAAGCCCAAACTTAACTTGCACTAACAATGCTTTGGTTTTTTTATACATCTGTTCTTCAGTTTTAAGGAATTTTTAAGATAACACTCAGATTTGAATCTCTGATGAACTGCTCATGTCTCTCAGAGGACAGTAAGCAAATAATCAGTGACTAAAACTAAGTTGCACCCAATTAAATAAATCTTACTTTGAGTTGATCATTTTGGAAGCAGTTTTTCTATTACATGTGGCCCACACACAGGCAGAATGCAAATGATCAAACTGTGCCAAAGAATTGAAAGAGCAGAAGACCAGTACTGAATAATTTTGTATGGGACAAAAAGCAGAACTAGTATTGAGCAAAAGGCATAATCACAGGAAGTCCACGGTAAACCAGTCTTCATTTCATTAAGTTTAGATTCGACTGGAACAAAAGTGATAAGGCATAATTCCACAGAGACTTTGTACTTTTTAGTATTTCCTTTCTCTGCATGTTAATTAATGATTAAAAACATTCTTTGCTCTTCTCCTTGTAACATTTCCAGTCACTTCCAAAAAGACCTTGATGGAGTCAACAAAACTAAACAAAAGATCACCCACTAGTTAACTAAACTCTGAAAGAAATTCTACATTTCTGTGCAGTTGAAGCTAAAAATCAACCAAGACACTGTTTCAGAAAATATTCTGCACTAATAGCTGTGAGGAGTGGGTTACACGCTCTAAGTCCAAAGCCAATGACCTGGTTCCCAATCAGAGAGTACTCTGGTTACTCTGCCGCAGCCACTGCAGCTGAAGAAAAACCTCATGCATGCAGCTTTGACCCAGGTAAAGAAAGAACACACACCCTCACATAAACACAGTGCAGTAACACAAACGTTTTTTCAGAAAGCATCAGGAGACTTCCAATATTCTTGAGAGCAGATAGAAGCTGTAAGATTTCTGTATCTTTTAAGAAAACACTGTTCCAAGCTATGGAGAATTTTTAAGCACATAAATCTGACATCCTTTGGGCGTGTGCATTCTACGCTGAAAATAATCCCTTACTTTGACAGCAAAACCCCCGTTAATGGGGGTTCCTGTGTTTCAATTCGAAGTGGGGAAAAAAAAAAGGGGGGGACAAGGGAGCTTATATTGAGTACTAGTTGGTTTACATCTTAAGAGATAATCGCTGAATTTCTTCATAAGCTAATTATTTCATTTAGCGTCTTAACAAACTGTGATGAACCAGCACCGCTGAATGCTACCAGTCCCACCTCACCACTGAAACACTCGTGCTGCCTGCAGGATGACCAGCATTATCTCATAAGAGCTTGAAAAGCTCTATTTCTCTTTAAATGTTCCCTTTAACAATGCCTCTCGGAGGTTCACAGCCAAGGCCTGGCAGGCAGAGCTGCATAAGCTCTGTGAGGCTACCAGGGACCTGCAAGAGCACCCCGGTACGGTGCCCTGCTCGGAGCCCGCAAGGAGACTGCCCGCAGCGAAGGTCTGACGGCTGCCCTCCTATGCCAGCTGTGACAACTCTCGTCCCTTGGCACGGAGCCCGACGGAGCCCCGGGGACGGCGCAGGAGGGCCCCGAGCGCCCGCCCCGCCGCGCTCCCGAGCACCTGCACGGCACCGCCGGCCCCCGCCCCGCCCGCACCTGCTCGTCCTCGTAGATGATGTTGGCGGGGATCTCCTTGCGGATGATCTTCCCGAAGATGGTGTCCCCGCCGGGACGCGCCGCCTGCGCCTTGCTGATCTCGTCCGCCATGGCGGCCGCTCCCGCTCGGTCCTCCCCGCCGCCCGCGCTGCTCCCCCGCGGCCACGCCCCCGGCGGCGCTCATTGGACCAGCGGCGCGCGCCCGGCCGCACCCGCGCTGCCGATTGGCCAGCGCTCCTGCCTTTCCCCGTCGGTCACCGCCCACCGCGCGGGCGCGTCCTCACTGGCCCGGGAGCCGCGGAGGGATCCGGGGGGCGCTCGTTGGCGGGGCCGCGGAGGTATCATGGCTCTTCCGCGAGTGCGAGTGCGGGAAGGGATGCGCGGCTGGAGCCGGGATTGCTGCTTATCGCGTCCAGGCCAAATAGCTGTGTGACTTCTTGGGGCTCCGCCTGGCAGACTGCTCCGGACAGGGCTGCCGTTACCTTTTCCGTGCAAGTTTGCTGCTGGAATCGGGGTGGCTCCTGCAGAAGGCGTGGCAGCCCTTCTGCACAGGAGTAATTTCCTAGCCATGAAAGGGACTAATCAGTATGACCAAGCAATAAGTCACGGAGGGCAACACAGTGTTACACAGCTGCACATCTAGTCGTAAATGCTTTTTTTTTATATATATGACACCAGTCAAGAAACAGTAGACATAAAAAAGCGGGGCGGGGGGAGAAGGAGGAAAGAAGAAAAGTATCAAGAAAGCTTCCTTTTCATGTAGTTTAACAAGACCACGGGGAATGTTGTGCAACATGGTCAGATATCAATACATGGCATCAATACAACCTGGAGGATGAACTGATAGGCAGGGAATAAATACTTATAAGTGGTTTAAACCTAATATAGCTTCACATTTGATTATCTGAACTTGTTGCAAAAAGAGCATAATTTGTCATATATTTCTGGCAATAACTGAAATAGTTTACCTTGAGATACCCTAAAAAAGCTCTGATAAAGCAAATTAAACACTGGGATGATATTCTGTTCCTCAGCTGATGGTTCTGAGTTAAGATATTTTGACGTCCATATGTTGATGCCTTAGGGTTTTCATGAACTTGTAGATTTTTATACTTCTATGCAGTTTCTTGCATTTAGAGCAGCTAGCAACCTCTAACCCTGTGCTAGCTGTCTTAAGGGTCAGATAACAGCTGGAACACCATGCCTGGAAAACATGT
>JAWWEW010000088.1:30153041-30168643 GCA_035583185.1 Anabacerthia variegaticeps
CTCCAACTCAGTTCTAGGAGAGGCGTGCCATGGGGCAGAACCAAGGGAAGTTCTGGGGATGGACATGTCTTCAATTGGATGCAACTTTTAGATATCATAATTGAGTAGTGCTATAAAATTAGTATCCTGCCACATAGAAAAGAAGGTTTTTCCCAGCTCCTACACCTTGTTGACATGTGAGAGAAACACACACACACACACACACTCTGTGCTGCCCAGCCTGCTGTGGTGCCCTGTGTTCCACCCCCCCAAAAGGGGGGAGCTCAGAAGGGCTCTGCTTGCAAAGGGGGGTTTTCCCTCCCTTGCTCTCCTGAGGTGGGGAGAGAAGATGTTTCCCCTCCCTTGTTCTCCCGGACCAGACCTCAAGAACCTCAAGTCCTGCTTGAAGGAAAACAAGACCGATAATGGGAATTGGGTACCAGCATCATGTCCTACAGATGGTATTGGAACTTTATGACTACTAAAACAAGGATAGAATTGGTGCCTCCAGGTAAAATCTCTTTGATTTCTCTTGTTGCCAAACCAGTAAATATATGATTAATTTTATTCCCTTATTTTTTTCAGGAATTAAACCTATTTTGTGAAAGAAGATCTGATATTATTAGCTAGACAGATTCAAGAGTTTAACATACAAATATTTATTCAGGATGTAATACTACATATGGTAGTGTATTTTAAGTAGTTCCATGGGCTGTGGTGGAGTCAGTCTAGAAAGCATATTTCTATGTTAGGAGAAGACATAAAGACAAAATTTTAGAAGTTTCTCTGAAAAAGGAAAAAGCATTTTTGTCATATAGTTGACTTTATGTATTTTTTATCTCCCCATGTAAAAGGCAAATTTTATATATTTTTTAATAAAACCAGGTCTTTTCAAAGGGTTTAATTTATTCATTCACAGCTGTAATAATTATTCCTGAAAATAAATTTATGAATAAACGTAACTTCTCCTACTAACAGATAAAGTTTCTTTATGGGGTACATAGTCTTTAATAAATATTTAGTAAATGCTTACAGTTAAAGAATAAATAATAATTAAGATATTGAAATAATTGAGTAATAATGTTCCTCTATTTCAATTATCTTTCAATGTAATTGCAATGAAACAATTAAATAGAACTATGTACTGAAGCTAGAGGTCTAGTGAGCAGCAAAGCTTATTATACGGAACATCGTTATGCTGCCTTTGGCTAATGCTAGGTAATGTGTTATTGAAGCATAAACTTGTTTGTTTTTCTAGAGAATGGCAATAGAGTTTTATAAAAGCACCTGACACAGCCATGGTATGTCCAGGCCAAGGCAGGACTGGTCCATCAGGTCATGGGTAAGGCAAGCCAGGGCAGGGCTGTGGGGAGCTTGATGTGAGCAACCGAGAAACTGACCTGACTAGGAAGGGAAAATGACTGAGCAGAAGGAAAAGTCTGTTGGAAAACAGTAGCAGAGAAAAAGCCTCTCAGCTTAGGAGCTGTGATCCTGGGAACAAAAAGTGTCCTTGAAAAGTGCAGCTGGCCTCTTCTAAGTACAGCTGGGTGTTAGAAACTGGAGACATCCTGAGCTACCGCTGGTAAGCGCAGAAACAAGGAACTGGAACCACCGCTTCCTTCCGTAAAGGTGAAAAAGAAGTCTGGGAAAGGAGAAGGCACCTCGAGTAAGTCAGGATTCTGAACCGGCTATTCTAACTGCAAGAGCACGGAAACAACCTGGCAAAGTAAAAACTGATTTGAAGCAACAGCAAACATCACCATTTATTGGCTCTTCCAGGTGTCACATAGGAACTGACGGCTTCCCAACTACCCGTTTGAAACAATTACGTTTTTGTTCGGAAGAATGGGGTAGGACATGCTGGTGTTTGTGGCACGCACAGCAGGGCAGGGAGGCAGGGCAGGGAGGGCTCTGTGCCCGCACCCCTCAGCTCCCCTCTGCTCGCGGGGTCCCTGGGCCGAGGGGCAGCCCTGCCAGCCCCCCTGGGCCGAGGGGCAGCCCTGCCAGCCCCCCTGGGCAGAGGGGCAGCCCTGCCAGCCCCCTGGGCCGAGGGGCAGCCCTGCCAGCCCCCCTGCACCGAGGGGCAGCCCTGCCAGCCCCCTGCGCCTCAGGGCAGCCCTGCCAGCCCCCCTGGGCCGAGGGGCAGCCCTGCCAGCCCCCTGGGCCGAGGGGCCTCCTGCAGCAGCGCTGCCTCCTTCTCAGGGACCCCTCCGCGTCCTCCCACAGGCCGTGGGAGCTCCCACAAGCTTCACCACGCCGAGGACTGGCACTGTGGGAAGGCCAAGGCCAGCAGTATCCCGGGGTGCCTTAGGAAGAGCATTGCCAGCAGGTCGAAGGAGGGGATCCTGTCCTGCTCAGCCTTGGTGGGCACATCGGGAGTGCTGTGTCCCGATTTGGGCTCCTCAATACAAGAGGGACACGGAGGCCCTGGAGCGGGCACAGCGGCGGGCAGTGAGGAAGGCTGGCGGACTGGAGCATCTCTCTTACGAGGAAAGGCTGAGGGAGCTGGACCTGTTCAGCCTTGACAAGAGACGGCTGAGAGGGGACCTCGTCCATGTGTATAAACATCTAAAGAGGGTGTCCCCAGGGGATGGAGCCAGGCTCTTCTCGGTGGTGCCAAGCACTAGAACAAGAGGCAAAGGGCACACACTGATGCAGAGGATGTTCCACCTGAACACGAGGAAGAACTTTGCTGGGCAGGTGACCGTGCACGGGAACAGGTTTGCCCAGAGAGGCTGCGGAGTTCCCCTCACGGGAGATACTCCAGAACCACCTGGACACAATCCTGTGCCGTGTGCTCTGGGCTGACAGGCAGGTTGGACCAGATGACCCACTGCCTGTCAGCCCAGAGCACACGGCAACCCTTCCAACCGGACCCATTCCGCGGGGCTGGGAGCGGCCGGCGCTGCCCACGGCGGCGGGGGCAGACGGCGGGACCGGGGCTGCCCGCCCGCAGCAGCAGCAGCACGCTGCAGCACCATCCCGCCGATCCCGCAGGATCGGATCGGGGCGGTGGCTCCAGCGCTGCCGGAACCGCGGCGGCCGCGCCCGGCGCCCGGCGGGGCCGCTCTGGCGGCGGGACCGGCAGCCCCGCAGGGCCGGGGCGGCGCGTCCTGCATCGTCACTTCCCTGCTGTCCCCTCCCTGCTGTCCCTGCCCTTCCCCTCCCGTCCCTGCTGTCACGTCGCGGTGCCGGTGCCGGGTGCGGGCCCGGAGCCGGTGCCGGCGCTGCCCCGGACGGCGCCGCCATGGGGAGCCGCGGGCAGGCGAGTCACACACCCTTGGTACCCCGCGGGCGGTGCGGGCAGGGCGGAGCTCGGTAGCGTCGGTAGGGCCAAAACACACAGACTTTCAGGGCAAGGTGAAGGAAAGCAGGGATTGCACGCGAAGGCCGCTGCGGGAAAAGGAAGCGAGGTGTGACAAGCAGAGGTTAAAATGCATGGAAAGCATGGCTCGTGATGAAGAAAAGCAAAGACTTAAGAGTTATTTAAACCTTTCGTATTTGCGGTGCGTTGTCGGGTTCAGGAGCGCGTTCTCCAGCAGTGTTGGGTGTTTGTTTTGCTCTGTGTGTAAGCAGGCGGCCGTGGGGTGTGTCGGGTCAGGGCCGGGCTGTGCAGCAGCGCCGTGGCTGCCCGGGGGACATGCCTGGGGGGAAAACTGCACGGGTACAGTCAGAAGATGCAGAGCTGGAAGGGACCTGCAAGGATCCAGTCCCAACTCCAGGCCCTGCACAGGACCGTCCCCAAGAGTCGCACCGTGAGCCTGAGACTTCCATCCAAACGCTTCTTGAGCTCCGCCAGGCTTGGTGCAGTGACCACTGCCCTGGGGAGCCTGTTCCAGTGCCCAGCCACCCACTCTGGGGGAAGAACCTCTTTCTAATATCCAACCTAAACCTCCCCACACAACTTCAAGCCAGTCCCTTGAGCCCTGACACTAGTCACCACAAGAGAAGAGACTGATGCCTCCTCCTCTTCCAGTTAGGGGGAAGTTGTAAACTGCTGTGAGGGTAGGAAGGTGCCTGAAAATGGGTTGTCAAAGAGTTCGAAATAACCATAAAAGACTTCAAGTTTCACAATAGACAAAAAACCATTGGTAATATTAATTTAAGATTTGCAAGGTTGGTGAAAATATTGTGGAGTAAAAATATTTCAGAATGTCATGAAATAATTTAGTTAAATCTGTTAAAATACATCAACAAAGAAATACATCTGTTTGCTGAGGTTTAATGCTGTGAGTTTACTTTCCACAGATTAACCCATTTAGGGAATGTCACAATTAAAGGCAACATGGTTCTGTTCCGCTGCTAATTATTAAGGACACAGGAGCTGAAAAGGAGTTAGCAGGCTCCATGTTCTTTTTTGAATGTCTCTGCTCAGACTGAGTTAACAGATCGTGAAGTCTCAGTACTAATTCTTGTGGAAGGGACAAACCGTTTTTTTACTTGAACATTCATAAGACTCTTGTGCAATTGAGAAGGCACTAATTTGCTCTCTTTCCAGAAAGCTCTGTAATGCAGTTGGATATACTCAACAGCATGCTGAATCATGTTACAGTAAAAGTTATGATGTGGTCTAATCCACATGGTAAGGTGAGATTTGAAGTTGTCCCTTGATAGCACTGCAGAATCAGCACTGAACTTGAAAGTTTCATATTCTTATTGGTTCTGTCTTCTTCCTCTTCCCTAAAAGCTGTCTTTCTGTGTGTGCACACTTCTGGATGAATTATCTCAATGTGTGGCCAAGTAACCAGCTGAGTGGAGGCTGAGAACTTAGCTTGAAAATCTAAACATGTGTTCACATCTGTTGAAAGCAGTAGCCTTCAAAGAAGATTACCATTTCTGTCACTGGCAGACCTAAAGCAGAGGCAACACTTTTGTCAGGGTGCTGCCGGGGTGTTTTTATTTGCCTTTTAGGGGACAGTCTTGTTTGCATCTCCAGCTCAGATATGCTGATAAAGAAGGTGTTCTTTTCACAGTTACTGCCCTGTGTTTCCTCTATATCCTAAAAAATTTTTGGAACACTAATTCTGAGAAAACAATTTAACGTTTTTACGAAGAACTTGAAATTGTGCTGTCTAGAGATGCTAAAACACTCTAGGAAGTACTAGAAAGAGCTTCAAGACATATCAACTTTTTTGTCTTTTTGTTTTTTGTTTTTTTTGTGCTTGTCAGAGATTCTTTTCAGTCTCTGACAAACACCCATAAAGTCTCATAAGAACTTGTGGATTTCTGTAATTCATTTGTATGAATGAACAATCAAAACCTGTGAGCTGTGATTCTTGGGAGGTTGCTTTTCATATATATTGAGGTGTGTCTTCTTTACATTGTAAGTCCTAATTTTTTGAGTGTTTGCTTTTATTGAAGTTTTTATTTGCTGACCTGACAGTTATATTTAAGGGGAGGACTTTGCTTTGTGTTGGTTTTGCCATATCCCCTGTAGAAGATTATATCAAGGTATTGCACAGACACATGAAGAATAAGTGTTGGATTAGTTAATACACAGTTTGAGATCCTTTTTAACTGAGAACCCTGCTAGCAAATAAGTTAATTCTATTGATGTTTTATTGGCAGGTTTTGAAGCTTTTTAAGTTGTTACACAGAACACGGAAAGAAGTTTTTAAAAGTGATACCAGAGCCCTTGAAGGTGAGATGTTTGGTTTGTGCTTACCTGTATTTCTCTGAAATTTTCTTCTCTAAGTACACAGAAAGTGAGTTCTTAACATAATCTTTTAATTGTTGGCTTCCATATTTTTAAGTAATCATTGAGAAAACTTGTAAAAAGTAACCATACATCCTTTAATTTGAAACAAAAAAGTGGTTATTAGAGTCAAGCATTCAAGCTGTATTTTCTAAGGGAAACATCTCTTTTTTTGAACCCTGGCAGTCTTCCTGGTAGGTTTTTTCTTTTTATTTTATTTTTTTAACTTCCTCTCTTCAGTCCAGCCAAAGCATGTTTAGCTGTACCAGCCATTTGAATTAGTTGTTTATGTATGTGTTGTCGTCAAGGGATAAGTGCTGCTTTTTAAGTAAACAAGCTTCTGTATGTAATTCAGAATGCTAGATAGGAAATATTATTTTATACCTATACCACTCAACTTAAAATATGACATCACATGAATTACATGGACATCTTACATTGAAATATGTCAAGCAGAGTGTCCCAGGAAGTTGTGTTAAAGGACTTAAGATTCTGAGCTTTGAGGTAATGACAAACACAAGATACAATTTTTTTCATGCTTTAGTTTTTTTGTTTACTTTATTTAGCTGCAAGACAAAAGATAAATGAAGAATTCAGAAATAACCAGGACGAGACATCTGAAGAGAGGATAAATGAGGTACTTCTTTTCTGGTTTTTTAGGTTGTTTTTTTGCACTTTGCAGAAGAATGTTTATGAATGAGCTTTTTACTTAGAGGATCTTTAAACCAGTGTAAGTACATTGAGACATCATGAGAACCAGGTTAGTTCAAAAAGGCTTCTACATGAATCTTTCTTTATACATATATAGATACCTCCAATAATGTCAGTAAGAATTTTTGTGCATACAAAAATACATGAGTAGAAAGTGTCATCTGATGGTTCAGGATGATTATTTTGACATTTTCATTAAAATTATCAGAAAGAATGTTTAAAGTTGCTATTTTCATGTAAATGTTTTATACTTTGCTCATAATACCTATCTGAGCTGTGGTCACTTAAGTTTACCTGGTCATTGTGTGTAAACAAGCATAGAAAGATATAGGGAAATCAAATAATCTGCTCAGTTACTGACAGATTGCAAATGAGTCAGCAAAAAATGAAGCAAAAAAAACCGCAACAAAATTATTATGAGCTATTGTAATATAGAGATATTAATCATACTATAGCGATTTTTTGCTTCTTTCCCTGTGGTGCATTAGGAGTAGAGTGTTCTGTTAACTCACTAAGTTAGTTACCTTTGCTCAATTGTCACCTTTACATTTTTTACTGAGTCATGAGTAACATAAATAGTTTTGACCATTTAGTTAGGACTTTATGCAGTTCTTTTTGTTACCAGCTCCCTGTAGTAATACTCTTTGTGTTCCCAATGTCTGATCAGCTCAGTTATGTGATTTGGGATTTTTTAGTAGATGTTCAGGAAAAATACTTGATATAATTTTTAAATCTGTATTTGTTAGTTTGACAACCTACAAAATACAATTGCTAACTTTTTAATATGGGTTAGTTGACACTTGATTAAATATGTCAAGGAAAAAAATGCTAGGCTTTGATCCCAACTGCACACTCCGAGAGCTTCACAGAAGTGGTTGTATTTATTATATATACATACATAGATATATTTATGTGTACACAGTGAATAGACTGGGTTGCAGAACTGAATTAAATTATATACAGGGTCCATGTGAGTTTGGGCCCTTGCTTGCATAAATACAGTGCTGTTAATGTTCTGCTTTAGACAGCGGCTAAATCAGTATTGATGAACCAAACGTGCATTACTTTGCCAGAATAGAAAGCTGCAGTGTGTTCTAATATGACATCAAGTACTTGTATCTGTACATACTTGTACATATCAAGTGTGCAGTTATCTTACAGAAATCAAGGTAACTGTTTATAGTATGAGAATGTGAGAGGTGGCAGCTGAATCTAATGCAATGGTTTTAGTTCAGATGAGGAGTGCACTTCTGAAGTTACCTTGGTTATCTCCACTTCCTGTGATTTGAATTGCTTTTTAAAGCAATGTCAGAGCAAATGGGAGAATTCCTTTTGAGATCAATCTGAAGGGGAAGGTGTGCTTCAGGATCATCCAGCATGGCTGCTAATGGGCTTTCAGTGGGGAGAACTGAATGACAGCTACTCCAAATCCTTAAAAGGGAAAGGCATGAGGAGAAATGCAGTGTAGATTTCAAGTCTTGAGATCTAACCTTTGCAAAGATCCACTTCTGTTGGTTCACACTGCTTTCTAGTGTAAGCATCTCTCCTGAAGTGTCTCACTTGTGCAATTTCATTTATTTCTGACACAGGTATCAGGGAAGCAAGCACTAGGCTTCTCTTAATGGCTCAGCAAAAAAAACTAGCAAGAGTGCTTCAGCTTATCATCTTAATGAGGGGAGAAATTCTAGGCTTTTTGCCAAATACTAATGCCTCTGCTAGTCTTAGATAGTGCCTTGTTCTTGTACTGCTTTTCTGTGAAATCTCAGTATAATTCTTGTCATGTTTTGCTATTGTTTTTGTCTCCTTTCAAGAGCAATAGTGTTAAAAGAATGAGATTGCCCCTTCAGTAGGGCAGATGTTACTGAAGCATTCACAAATATCTTTGATCATTGGAAACCAGTTAATTGGTTCTGTAGTTGCATTTTACCTTATTCCTTTGAAGTTCAGTTGGGTATATAGATGCATATACTGTTGTATGTTACTGAGCTGAAGTTTCCTTCTCCCTTCTGTATGTCAAAGTAGTTTATATATCAATCTGTAAGTTATTCCAGCATCCCCAAGGCAAAAGCTACTTATAGGTAGTATATAACTAAGTGAATAATAGAACTGACTGCCTTTATTACTATAGTTGTCTAGTATGGAAAATATCTTCAGGAATAAGCACATATAATTTAAGTTAACTCTGTTGTGGGTTTTGTGCCTTTTTTGTTCCTTCTCCTAGCTTCTAAAAATAGCTTCAGATGTTGAAGTGATTCTCAGAACTTCTGTTATTCAGGCAGTTCACAAAGATTCTGGCAAAATAGGTGAGTAAAACTGCATTCTTAAAAGATGTTTGAAAATATTGTAGTTGCGTAAATAAATACAGACTGTGAAAATAAGTAAAGGGATAGTGAGACATCTGTTATCCTCTCTCAAACCCTGAAAATAAGCTGTTGATTAATGTCACTACCAGGACAGGTGGAGTTTTTAAAGTTTCTACACACATATTTTCAAATACAGAGGCTGGTAGAAAAGAGTGACGACTTTTAATGCCCTTATTGAGAGAAAGAAATTATGACTATTTAACTAGCTATAACTGTTAGGAGGCATAGCAATTAGGTAGCAAGTCAGCATGCAAGTACAGGCTAGTCAGTCAGTGTATGTCTAAATATATCTGTCTCTGCGTACTTGCTCTACCAAATACATAGAAGCTGCCTGAGGAGAATTAGCAAGTGCAGTATGCACACTGTCCATAGAATAGATCTTTCTTTGAGAATTGAGTGTTCTTTTCCAAAACCTTTTTCCGACAATTTCAGTTTCAGATTATGCTGTGGAAGATTTGTTACACAATGATGGCCTTGATGCAAAGTCTATCCAATTCTGAAATTTTGATTTCTAATTTAGAAATTCTTTTATTTTACAGTCAAACACTAGAGAAGTAGTACGTTCAGCATACAACTGTGTGGTGGAGAATAGGGGAAATCTTCAGCTGTATGCATTGTTTCTTTTCACTTCTGTTTAGTGTTGTCAGTAAAGTTTTGTAACAATTTAAAGGGTTAAGGATTGGTAAAGCATTTAGTTAAAACAGCAGTTATGATCAAGGCCAAAGATAAAGTGTAGACCAGTGTCCAGTCTTTCACAGAAGGAAAAAAGCTGAAGACTTGTCTTAGTGAGAAAAAAAAAACCAACAACCAAAGGGGAACACCTTCCCTACTACAATTAAGTTATTATGCTGTCATAGAAGCGGTTCATAGGACGATGTTATTCTTTAAAAAGAATTTGAGACACAGTGATGTACAGTCATGTTGAGATTCACTAGTAAATTTTTGAGAAAAAATAAGCTGAGATTTTCTTACCAAAGAGAAGACAATTTCAATAGGAACTTGATAGTCATATTAGCCAATTTTTTTTCGGTTATTTAAATTTTTCACTTACATTACTCAGTATTATACAAATGTCTCATTTCATTTTACTTTAATTTCTGATTAAGCTGAGACAAGCAGAGCTTACATTTTAGTAATATATCACACATGCAGTATGTTCTGATTTTGATTTGGTGTGTTGGAAAAGTTTGTTCAAAACTTAGCTTGGAGAAGGAAGGTTAAAAATTTTTATTTGTTCGTACTTTTGTTTTTCAATATTTTATATTCAGGCCTGGTTTGTTTTTTTTTTAATTTATTTCTTCTTTTTGTATTTATTCTAGGTATGTAGGTCAACATGTTTTGTCATAACTGTAATCTCATTTATCTAAGAGAGATGTAATTGAAATTTTGTTTAGAGCTATTAGAAACATTAAATGCATCAGTATCAGTACTTAGATGCAAAAAGAACATAGCTTCAAGAAATTCAGTTTTCTTTCTTGCAAGATAAGGGATATCAGTGCACTTTGGACAGCTTGTTACTCATTGCACACACAGATCACCGTTTTACAGGTTTACTGTGTCTTTGCAGTCTTACTGTCTGGCTTAGTCAAAGTACAGAGTTATGATTTCAGGTGGTTTTGATTTAGTTTTTGATGCTGGAGCAAATCTGACATAACACAGCTCCTTCATGAAGTAAAGACAAGGTGATTTCTGAAAAGCTAGATGACAAGAACTAGAGCATCAGGAAGTGGTTAAAATGCTGTATAATTAGGCAAACCCTAACATAGTGCACTTCTGTGACGATATAATCGGTTTTGTGACAATATACTAGCAATAACTTTTATGAGATGCTTTCTTTTCCTGTTGGCCTTTAAAACGGGTGTGACAAGATAAATATTACAGATTGGATTCCAGGACTTGAGGGAGAAGACTAAGTCAAATTCAGTATTAATTTTTAGAACTGTTGAAGTAAATATGACTCAGGCTTGACAAAATTGCTGTTCACTTTCCTGCTAAAAGTTACTGCAAGACTTTGCCATTTTTTGTGGCTTCTTAGTTCTGTTAAAATTTTCAGTGCTCTTAAAAGGAAAAATGGTAAGGCATTAGTATGAACAAGTTAAAGTAAAAATCTTAGCACAGCTTTTTCTGATGTAAAAATCATGATGCAACTTTAACACTTACCAGAAGTTCAAATCCTCATTCAGATCCTCATCATAAGCCTGAAGCTCAGGTCCTCATGATCCTCATAAGATCCTGATTTTTTGTTTGTTTATGTAAAAACAACTTTGAAATAGTATTTTCCATAAGATTATAATCTTATTGGGGTTTTTTTTTCTGTTACAGTGCTCATACCCAGGAAAGATCTGCTACAAGACAACACTCCTTACTTAGATAAACCAATAAAAAAGCAAGAATCCTGAGGAAAATATGCCCCTCTCCCCAGAAGGTTAATATCCTGTAAATGAGATCTCTGAAAAACAACACTGAATTCCTGTTTTAAAGCTAGATTTTGAAAATGGTTAAATATTGTTACTAGGAAAAGGGAGACTGAAATCAACTCGCCAATTTTTTTGAGTGCTGTGATATCATCATGCACTTCCTCTGTGGAAGATACTGATATTTCTACAGAACTTAAAAGTACAGTGCTGAATTTTGTTGCTTTGGCCAGGAATGTTTCTGATTATGACAGCTGTCAGACAGATATTGTTTCCTAGGAATCCAGAGTTTGTCAAAGCTAAATAAAAATTAAATGCAGCTCTTAATCCTCATAATATTTATTTATAAATTTATTGTCAATCATAGGCTGCTTTGAAGCCATGAAAAAACATCTCATGGCACTTGCCATTAAATTTATGCTTTGCACCAGAAGCATGATTTCTGAAGGGGTCATTAATTGTACACTAATATCCTGTGATTCTTGAGAGAGTTCTAAAGTTTTATCTGAATAAATTATTTATGTTTTACAGATGGGAGAGCATGTGTAGTCTTTTCCCACACACCTTGGAATGAGCAGGAATGTAAGGGTTTGAGTTCTCAGATAAAAGCACAAGAGAACTCAGTCACAACCTAACCTAATTATGTTGGTGTAGATTATGTGGTTTATAAGTTTATGATTTGTGTTTTAACTTGTTATTACTGACTTACTGAAGCATTTTCTATAGAACAGAACCTTGCTGCTTAGTTTCAAGTGATCTAAACTTGCCTAGAGTGAATGTATGAGGAGTTTAATTAGAGTAAGCCCTAATCGGTTCCATTTTTTATAGACACTTACTTGCTTCTTATGGAATTCATCACAATGATCTGTTCACTTCCATTTTAATTGGAACCAGGTACAGCTGCATAGAATCTTGCCTGTGTGGAATCAGTAACAGACATCATACTACGATCTAAATACATCACACAGGAGTGACATAGTCCAGTAACACATCTCAACTCTTCCGAGTCCCAGTGATCCTGTTTATTTTTAAACATCCTCAAAGGTTGTCAAAATTGAATATCTCTGGGTTCTGACATGGCTTCACTGATTGATTAAACCAACAAACTAATGCCTTCATCCATTCTCTTTTCCTCAGACAGCACGTCAGTGTGATAAGTACTCCTGTCTTTAAAACTGTTGCCTCTTGCTGCCATGGGCAGGGCAGTCAGCAGCAAATACAGCTGTCAGTAACTCTCCTTCAATTGCACTGATGCTCCCTGCTCTGTAGCTAGGAGGCAGTAGGCAAATTATGGGAAACAGCTGCAGTTCCAGCTATTTGTTGTGGTCTAGTGGCTCCACTACAATGTCTCAGTCCGTAGGTGATGTCCTGTTCAAGGACCCTGTTGGTGTTTACTTTCCTAAGGATAAGGTATATTTAATATCTGGTTTCCCATCCCTCTGCCACCTGACTACATTGACACTTTCTCCCCATAGGAATCATAAGAGAGGGGCACGCGAAAGAGAGAAGACAGAAGGTAGTTGCAGCTGTGAAGAGAACACAAAACAGAGCATTGCCTCAACAAAGTGACTAACTTTTAAGCAGAAATAATTAAACGGGTTCGGCAAGATTGGCAAATTATGTAACCATTAAGGAATACATCCGATGACGTACTGGAATTGAGAATTCACCTCTCACAGACCCCCTGCTTTAGGCTGTGAGTGTAGCCTTAGTGATTTTCTCCTTCTGATAGATTTCATAGAACTGAGGCCTGTTAAGTCTTCATTCTTTCAGTGCTGATGAAAAATAGTAGTGTCTGTTGCCATTCAAAAATACATACTGAAAGACTTCAAGATGTCAACAGTAGGTGGTGATCTTTTTTATGGCGTTCGAGGAAACCACAAGTGAGGAAACTTCATGTGACTATTGGTGTGGTGGTGTTGTGCTGTCATGTGTTTCAGGGTTTTATTTTTACTCAGAACACATTAGTAGAAATGTAGTGTGAAAGTGTTAACTTATAGGATCAGGCTTGGGATTCAACAGGTGTTTTTGTGCTTGGTCTTAACCACATCTTGAATACTCAAAAATACAGAATGAGTCACCTGAAAAACATACACGACAGGTGAAAATGAAGTACATGGTAAGAAAAATAGATGTTAGAATTTAGTGGCCTTCAGAACAACTCTTCTTAAACTCTGTGCAGTAAGTTTAGGGATCCGTACATTAATATTCCATATTCCTGTTGTCTATGCATTCCTGTGCAGCAAAGATGAACTGAATTTTGCAGTTTTCTACTGAAAACCAAGGTGATAGGAATAAGGCTACTGATGTAAGACACTTATATGCCTATTCATTGCTCTTATTCAAAGACCAGGATAAATAGGAATCCAAATGCATAACTAAGCCTAAAAGTATTTCAGAGTTAGTCAGACCTGCTGTCTGTGCCCAGCAGGTGTTTGCTTTCTGCAAATTTAACTTGGCAATTTTGAAAGAGCCTCACAAACCTGCTTAACGAACAGCTGGTAGTTAAGCCTTCTTTGTGGTAGTTGGTGGTAGTAACTATTCATCTTCTCCTTATTTCATGCTTACTGTTGGTTCACGTTCCAGAACCCAGTCATCTCCCCATTTTCCATTTCCATTTTCATTTCACTCTGGGTGTGAATCTGCTCTTGATACCACTGGCTTTGTGCTCATATATGTCTTTATTTAATTAATATCAGTAATAAGTAAGACAGGAACTACTGTTGCAATCTTTCTTCAAAGTTTGAAGTTTTAACAGGTTTTAAGTAAATGGTTTGGGAGGGGGTAAGTTTGATTGTTTTCAACAGGAACTGTAATTTAATAGTCTTGCAATTACTTAATTGAATCACATTAGACTTTTTCAGGTCTATGGAACTGCAGAGTTTTTAAAGCAAATATATGTGCCTTTCCTTCCATGGTATGTATTATCAATCTTAAAAGATAAGCCTTGAAGGTAATAGTTCTTTAAACTGTAGTTTATCTGTTTCAAAAAAATCAGTAGAGGTCTTCCATAAGCAGACAGGAAATGCTGTTGGAAAGGCCTCCCTGCTTGTTCACCCCTGCTGCAGTTTAGCTGCCACAGCCAGGGGGTCAGTGGGGTCTGACCCCAGTGTGTTGCTTTCTGGAGGTGTCTCTATGACCTGAGCAGAGACATTACCAATACTGTTTAGGAGGACCCAGTATTTTACAGGAGAGTTTCAGGTCTGCTCACCATAGTCATATGTATACAGTTTGGCAGAACAGATGTCATCTCAATGATTCCACATAACAAAATTCTAAGCACTTCAGCTTTTGACGTCGTCTCCCAGAGGTGTGTCTGTTAGAGCCTCCTGCCTTGGGGTTCTCTTTGCTGAAGCGTTGACTTTGTATACACTGTAGCTTTATTGAAAGCATTAGATACATCCAAAGAGCATTTCCTGGTTAAATACTAAGTTCTGGGTTTGTGCTAACCACCTTTATTTAACAGTTTCAAAGTACAAGGTTTCTTGAGTTGTTTTTTTCTGCAGGCAGGATAAGGACCAAGCATGATATTAATACGTTTGCTGTAGCCTTATAGTCTTAAAACATAGGTCATAGACTTAATCTATGAATTGATTTTATTTGTATGGGTAGCATTTGAGTTGAACTCTTTATGGTCTTCAGGTGAAACAAAGCTTTTCTAATTTAGCAGGGCCAAATTAATCACTTTCTCTGTTCCTGTGCACTTTGGTAAAGGAAGCATTTAGTTGCTATTTTTATAGGGAGTGGTTTTGAACCACAGGGTGACTCCACAAAGAGTTGATCTGGAAGTAGCATTAAAAATTTAATTTGGAAAAGTGGCTAGTACCTTCCCTAAGGAGCCAAGCCCTCAGGCAGTTTTTCAGGTAATATGAGATCAGCAAACCTGTGGCAACTTCAGTAACTAAACCTAGCATTCTTTCTTTTTCTTAGAGGTCCTGCTGGCTGAGGGAGCTGAAGTAGTCTGAATGCTGCATAGCATTATCAGTCCTGTTTGTATCACAATGGACATGTACATACAGGTTCAAGTACTGGCAGTCCTTTATACTTCCTTTACAAAAGGGAAAAGAATATTCACAATTGAAAACTAAAAATAAAGTCTGACCAATTTACAGGAAGAGCTGAGTCCTTGTCCTTCCCAGCCCTAAATAACGCTTTTCAAACCACTTTCAAAACTTAATCCTAAACTCTGAAATTTGATGGGCTGTCAAATCTTTATGGGTAATTAATTACTTAACACATGAATTTGGTTTGGTATTCAGTATTAAGGACATTGAGGTGCTGGAGTGTGTCCAGAGAAGGGCAACAAGGCTTGATTAAGGTCTAGGAAATGTCTTAGGAGAACTGGCTGCAGGAGCTGGGTTTGTTTAGTCCCAAGAAGAGGAGGCTCAGCAGTGACCTCCCTGCTCTCTACAGCTACTTGAAAGGAGGTTGCAGCGAGGT
>JAWWEW010000088.1:30176858-30192125 GCA_035583185.1 Anabacerthia variegaticeps
AGTTTCAATATCCCAAATGGTGCTACTGCCTTGATGGCCTTTCCCATAATCTAACAGGCAGGTTTGGATCCTCCCAGTACCTTGTTCAGTTGCTGACCCCTAGCCCTGTTAGACAGGGGTGATTGGCAATGACCAGCCCCAGGCAGGGCCATTCTCAGTTTCTGAGCACAAGCAGAAGAACGAAGTACTGGGGAAGGTCTGGGAGGTGACAGGGGATTTTTGGGAGGTAGACATAGACCTAACATGAAGAGCTGGGTAAGACAAAATTGCAGAGGATTTCTTGAAAGATCAAAACACTTCTCAACAGCTGTCTCCAAAGCCCTGGAAATCCACTAGTGTTTTGTAATTCCTTTCAGCTTCCTGCTTGGAGTTTCCTTATCAGTTAAGCCAGATGAGTGCATCAAGCTGAGGAACAGCGAGGAAAAGCTGATGATACTGACCACAGAAACCCATTCTTGTTATTCCTCCTTTAGCCAAAGAACTTGACATAATCCAGCAGCCTTTTCTCATTGAAAATCTATCAGCAGCAGGTACTGCCCATAGCTGTACTGTTTGCAAGCCACAATCAATTCAAGAAGGCCAGATTTGTCCCTGTTGTTAAGTGTAGACAAGTATTTGGTTTAAATTGCAAATGCTGTATAAAAATGCAGATTATGTTTTCATTTTGGTTCTGGTATAAAGGCTGAGGATCAGGTGCAATCCTAGGATCCTGAAGTTTTTTTCATTGTTCCTTCTTGATAGGAGTATTAATCCAGGATAGAAAGTATTTTTTTTATTACTATTATTATTTTATTGTTCGTTTTGAATTCTCAGGATTTTTGTGCTGGAGGCAAACTGTCAAAGGGGTTGATTATGTGATATTTGAATGTCAATACCAATAAATTAAGCAAAAGTCAGTTAGTCTTTACATATGCCACAGTCGCAAAACTAGTTAGATTTGGTACTTCAAAGGAGGATTTTTTATCCAAGTCTCAGCTTGATAGGCCAGGTGTTGAGCGTAGAGCTATAGTTTTTAAATGGAAAAAGAAAATAACAAGAAATAGTAATGTCTCAAAAATGGTAGTCTCTTGAATTTCATTACTCAGTGATATTTGACTGTTTCTGTATAGTCTACAAAAAGATTAGTTTAGTGGTTCAGGCCAAACTGTAAAGCCAAAAGCTGCTGTATAAATGAATAACAATTACAACTATTTAAATTTTAAACATTAGTAAAAGCAAATGCCAGGGGAGGATGCCTTAAAAGGCAAAGATGAGATTATAAATTAGTTCAAAACATAATAATGCAACAAAGGTAGAAATGGTGCTGGGTATAACAAAAACTTGACCTACCTCCTCAGCCTAACACAAGTTTTATTTTACAACACGTATATATATTTCATGAAGAGAGACACATAAACTGAGAGAGATATATGAAATACAAATGGGAACTAAGGAGAGATTTTCATGGAGAGAAAACCCAGAGATGGTCAGAAAGAGACTGAGGGCACCTGCAAGAAGAGAAAACTGGGATATGATGGTAGCAGCCCAGCAGTCTGGAGGGTAAGATGAAGCAGAGGCTGAATTCCTCAGGGGAAGCTGGCTCTCACTTGACGAGGAGGTCAGAACACCAGTCTTGAGCTACACATAATGAAGGGGGTTGACAAGGTCAGGTTTACAGCCAAATTGCACAGTTTTAAGAGCTCCTTTATAGACTAAATGGCAGTGGGGAGCCAAAGAGAAAGAAGTTTTAGTAGTCATGGTAGTAGATTTTGGGAATGTATACTAACAGTATGGTCACCAGAACTACAGAAAGAGAGCAGGTCTTAAAATCTTCTGCAGAAAAAATATTTTTTGTGTTGTTATTTCCTCTTATTGTGATTATAGCAATGGGTAGTGTTTAGGATAGAATATCCTTGGCCTAGCTAGGATAGAAATACAGCACTGGCTGTGACATATGACTGTTTTGAATAGAAAACAGGAAATTAATATCTGATTGAGATCTGTTTCTTATCACTCTTGTCCTTTGAAGTTGCTATGTCCAAAGTATTTTCCCTGCAAGCACAAAATTGTTTTGATAGTGATAACTCCACTCCCTTCCTCCCTTCACGAATGTTGATTCCTTTACATATATGGTCTGAAAAAAACATCTGGGGCTGAGGCAGGAGTGAGTTATCCATGTCAGGGTCTGGAGAGTCCATCTGTGTGGCAACACAAAGGCACCAGGGAATGTAACGAAACCTGCCCACGCTGCCTGGTTCAGAGTAAAGGGGATGTCAGATTCCACTGAGCAGGCAGATGTCTGGCTAAGTGAGGGGATGACTGTTGGCTTTGTATCTGCAGCACATTAATGGCCCACGCATAAATGGCAGCTGACGGTAAAAAAATAGATGCTGTCAACAGAAAGGACTAGAGCAGGTTATAGTTCCCAAAGGCAGAGAAAATTAGTCAGAGAGCCACATAGTGTTGTCTGTGTGACACCACAGTTGCATTTCAGAATGACTGTGTCTCTCTTTTGTCTTCTGCATTTAGCTGTAGGAACAGGACTCCTGTAAAACAGCAATGTTGGGAGCGCATTTGCAGCCACAGCACACAGGTAGCAGAGTGTGCACTTAATACAGTGGCTGTACAGAATAACCAGAGATAACACTGTTACTCATCTGAGTACCCTGCATAATATCAGGGCAAAGGGGTGGAGTGAGAGCTGATCCATGGAAGAAGTGAATATGAGTGCTCAGCAGCTATGCACATAACCACACATAACCACAGCAAAGAGGACACTTCTTGAACTGGAACAGAACGTGCACCATGAATAGCCAAAGATGTAGAGTAACACCTGCTCACAACAGGCCACACGCAGACCTGTGAACGGGGATTAGAAGAAAGAAAAAGGTATGATGGCATTGCAGAGTTTCCTTAGGGGTGGAGTATGCCAGCCTTATCAGTGGAATCAAGAGCTTGGCCCTCCAGCATACAGGAGTAAGGCTATCTGTTGAAAACCCCTATTTCTCATTATGCACTCCGGGACCTACTTATGTGTCTGGAGATGTATCAGCAGAGGCAGTTCTCATTGCTCATCTTTAAATTAATTTGTCCCCAGAGAGAAAGCTGCATGAAATGACATGGGTTTTTTTCACTAGTTTGATGAGAAGAAAACACCTCCCTTTGCCTCTTTACCTGGCCTTCCCATGATGTGTCAACAGATCTAAGACCAGGACAAAAACCCTGGAGGAAGGACAGAGGTCTGGGAACTGGGGTAATGGTGTGGACGTCAAGCCCTTTTTTCACAGTGTGTATCTGATAGGGATGTAACAATACTGTTGGGAGAGAAAGGTCCTGTCCAAACTACTCATTGGGCATTAGTGCTTGAGGTCATGTCCCTGTTATTTTGGTCCATGTCTTCTACAAATAACTGCACCTTGTCTTATTTGTATTGTAATGCCCAATTTTAGAACCCTCCTCCCTTACATGAGGAGACTGGTACATTTGTATGTGATTTGCATGTTTGTGTATGCATTCAGAAACCATCTTACACATAAAATGTCTTGATAACAGCATTGTCATATACTAGGCTTGATAAAGTTACTTTCAAGTGTTTTTCACAGTGAAATAGTAGTATTTTTAGGGCTTTGTATCTGGAATAGAAAATCTGGGAGCTGGAAAAAACATCTGCAGGGACCAAATACTGCTGTATTTTTTCTGCTTCGCACAGCAGGAATTTTTGTTAGAAATCACTCATTAAAGTTGATCCAGTGCGATATGGTGCAATGCTCCAATTCTCTGATGAATCACATACAGCATCACTGTGCTACTACAAAATAAATATTTCATATGGAAAATACTTCCTCAGCAATAATCATTTGGCAGACATGCACTGTCCATAACAGTGTTGGGGAGAATTTGCTAGTGCCCTCAACAGGATAGCAAAGATTATAGAAAAAATTGCTGCAAATTTATAAATCACTTTAATAGTTGTGATATTTGCTCTTTGATGCTGTACACTCTACAAGATAGATGTAAGGAAAAAACATAGCCTGTTTGCCTTTAACTTGTCCTAGAAGAAGCTCTGAAAATTATGATTATATTGTTAATAAAATGCCTAGATTACGGTACTTTCCCTGTGTATGCTTGCATATTTATATATATGTAATTTTTTCATATCTTGAGCCATCAGGTGAGTCTTAGATCATGAGGCTCTGACACTGTGAAGATGTTCTTGTGAGTGTGGAGCTCAGCTCAGTCTGAACTGTGTCTTTGTGGGTTTCTTGCTGCACAGCACAAGTTAGACCTCACCTCAGCTGCGTAGGGCTAGTGCTCTTGCAGAGGCGTGTGGACAAGGGCTCCTGCTGCTACATGCAGGTTTCTCACGTAAGTGTAATGGTTGTGTTTGAAGTTGGTTTAACCAGATGCTGATACTGTCAGGCAGTGTTTGACAAAACTGTCTTTCAGATATAATGCTGATAGAAGTTACATAAGGGAACATGGAAGAAATAAACCCCAGTGGTTCTGGTGGAGCAAAATGTGTGATGAACAGCATTAAAAAAATAACTTTGTCTCTGCCTTGGTTAGAGTATGAATCTGTTTCTCTTTGTTCACTGTAGCTAAGCTTGTAGAAAACATTGGTTTATATTATTAACTTTTTTTTGTTGGTTTGTTTGTGCCTGAAACACCTTGGGAACAAAGGGATTTCATGGCTTTCTAAAAGCTGTACTCAGAATAGTTGTCAGAAATACCCTGATTCATAATCAATGTTTCCAGGAAGGCATGCTTGATGCAAAGCAACTATGTGGGCAGTGGAATGAAATTAAGCCCATTAAAGGAAGTAAAAACTGCCTCCAAATATAGAAGCTGGTGACAATAAATACCAATAAAATAAAGTACTTCTTCTCAGCATCATTCTCCAGTTTCCCCGAATCCTCCACGTTTCTCAATTTCAGAAAATCTTCAAATCAAGAGTCAAATAGTATATATTCTAAAAGTTATACTAATTTTCAAGATACACCAAAAAAAACCCAAACCAAACCAACCAACCAACCAAAAAAAAAAAAACAAACAAAAAACAATATAAAAAACCCTGACCCTAACAACTTTAATAGATTAAGTCCCTAGGGAAAAAAAAAAATTGGTTATACTTTTACTTTAGGGGTTCGAATTATTCTCTGACAGATTAGTATACAACATCTGCTAACAAAATAACCTCCTGATCTACAGAACTATCAAGTTCTACAATGAAGCGATTATAGGCCTCCACTTTGGAGTATCAACCTGCAAAGCAGCCATGGTCAGCCAGATGGGTAATCCCCCAGGTCAGAGCAGGGTTGTGTCCATCCCTCACACTGTGCTGAGTTCATTAAGGGCTGGGCAGTAACACCTGGCTCTTTAGAGATGTCCTGTCCTCAAAGGTACTTGCAAAAGTACTTGCTTTGTAAAATGTAATCAGTGAGCTTGGAAAGTATTGCCATTCTCATTTGACAGGTGAAGAAACAGATGCAGAGAGGTTAAGTGGTTTATTGAAGGTCTGAGATAAAAATGGTGGCACAGCTGAGAGTGTTCTTCAAGAAAAGTCTCATGCCCTTGATCTAGTTGACTCTCGCTTTGGAAGGCATCTCATTATTCACAACTGCTTTTTTGTATAATAGAGATGCTTAATTCCAATTACAGGAAAGAAGAACTATAAGAAACAGTGAATTATGAGAATAAGGCTTAAATCACTAATAAAACAGATGAGGATGTTTACTGCTGAGAAAAGTACAATGTTGAGTAAGATGGGATCATGAAAACTACTAGTTCTGGCTTCTGCAAGCAGACTTTGTTAAATTAACAATTGGCACAAGGGATCTTCTGCTTCATTTTCAGATATGGACTTAGTTTCCCCAGGGCTGTCTTCCATGCATTCATGTTTAAATCATATAA
Organism: Anabacerthia variegaticeps; assembly: GCA_035583185.1. Taxonomy (NCBI): domain Eukaryota; kingdom Metazoa; phylum Chordata; class Aves; order Passeriformes; family Furnariidae; genus Anabacerthia; species Anabacerthia variegaticeps. Next base: position 30,182,748 of record JAWWEW010000088.1, read on the forward strand.
ACTATGACTTCCTGAAAATAAAAATAGCTTTGTTAAACTTAGAGTGCTAATAGACTATGTCAGATTACATGAGGCAGGACAAGTATTTCTTTGCATAATAAAAGTTTCTGGCTAGTAACAAGACATTTTAAGACTTAAAACATATGCAAAATCCTTAGCCTCCTCTTATGTTCATCAGTTCAGCTCTGAATGAATGAATGAATGCTACTTCTTTACATACTTAATTTCCTCCTCATGCTGAAGGTTTTAACAATAAGAAAAATCTAACCTCTACATCTGAATTCTTCTATCAGACAGAGAAGTGAAACAACTTAGAGCAGTATCAGCATTTCGTATTGTCTTCTCTAGGCACAGCACGGCTTCAATCTGCATGCAACTTTGTGAACAGTCCCACTGAAGGCAACCTAACTGTTCTCATGCAAGGGGATAAAGAAGAAGAATACACCCTTTTAACTCGTGAGGCAGACTGCCATTCAAGAGTTGCCCACAGGTCATTGCTTCTCTGGAGGCAGACTGCCAGATCATGTAGGTAGTGTTTGACTACTGTGCTACCTGCACTCCCTTCAGAAAAGCCACTTGGTGAATGCAAGCAGCACAAGGTAGGGCACTGTGACAGGCAGTGTCAGACACAAGTAGCTTTGCATTTTCAGACATGCTAAATGAATTAGACAACTTGTCTGTATGAAGTTTGACATGGATGTGTGAAGGAATAAGGCCTTAGTAATGTATTAGACTTATTGCAGTTATATTTTCATGGAAAAACTGAAAAGTAAAGCTAAATCCTACAGAAGTCTGCTGACATTAGCAAAGTACTATACCATCTTCCTGAGTTTGTCTGCAGGCCTGAATCACAGAGGACTGCTTGCAGTGCATTTTGTCTGTTCACCAAAATATGTGTTTCAAAAAAGTTAGAGAATTTGTGTTTTATGCGTTTTCTCTGGTTAACAGACAAGGGGATCCTTTCCATAATCAAAGAATAGATGTTCATTCAGTTTATCCCAGTCAAAAGCAAAAGCCAAGGAGATTATTTCCTTGCTGAAGAGGATACTGAAGAAGGGATACTGGGTACTTGCATTCATTCCTGACAGTAGCTCACTTTCTTTCACTTCTGTGTTGCTGCAGGAGGTCTATAACTGTTCATGATTGTGAAGCCACTTCACCACTGACAGCAGAGCCAACTGACAACTGGAAAATATGTGTAGAAGGAGTGGCTAAGAACACGGCTTTCTATAGCACCTTGCTGCCAGACTGACTAGAAATTATACAGCTATGCACAACATTTTCTGCAATAGTTATTTTATCTGGAATAATAGAAGCATGAAATGAGAAAGTCTGCTTGCAGAATTCACAGCCTTGCAGTATGAGCATATTGTATCCATATAAAGACAGCAATAGCTAAAGTTGCTTCAGTTGTTTTTCTCCAGATAGCAGCATTGGCAATGACTCAAAAATACAATACAAACTGAAGCAGGACCACCAACACAAAAGGGAATAAAGAAGAACAATGAGGATATTTTTGATGAACCACTTGGTCTGTTGCAGGCAATTTTCAAAGGTTATTTTTAGAATTAATTTATATTTATACTGTTATTTGTAAATGTGCTCTTGCTAGTACACATCACTGACTCAGATTGAAAGGCACTTCTCCATTTTTTATGCTCTCACAGGAGTTTGTAGTTGTTGGAGTCTCATGGAACTGGTTCATTCTCTCTGTCAACCATGCATGCATGCACGTGTATTTGATCTAAATATTTATTAATTCTCCGTAGAGAATATAAGTACACCAGTCAAACAGTCCTTGTATAGCCAGGGTCCAACAGTCTAATTCTTTTGAACAATATTGAAGTGAAATATTCTATGCAGAGCTGTTCAAGTTACATCTTTTTTTTTGTACATCAGTGAATTCAGGTGGCTTAAGTTAATTTTTTTAGCACTACTGTATTTTGAGATCTCTGTGTCAAAAAATTTATCTGAAACTTAAACAAGTATATATGAATGCAGTTTTCTTTTTTGTATTGCTAAATGAGGATCCAGCTCTAGTTGTCTTTTTCAAATGTGAAAATAGAAAATAGATAAATATCCTAACTGCAGAGTGGGACTGTAGGGATGTCCTGACTATAGGCTGGGATACCAATGATCCTGAGTTCTGAGCCAGATTAGAAATTACTTTCAGACCCTTGTGACAAAGTTACATATGTAAATCCATACTTAGGCATTATAATAGAGTGACACTTAGAAAAGACAGAAAGCCTAACAGGCTTCAGCCAAGTTCTGTCCATGGGTTGCTACAGTCTGAGATGTGATGTGCTTACTCTAAATCTGAAATAGTTCAGAAGGACAGTTGCTACATGAGTAAGTAGCATGATACAGCAGGAGCAGTGCAGTAAAGAAAAACACTCTTTGCAGAGGACCCAGTGTTTACACTACACACATTGTGGAGGTCTTGGAAGACAAATTAGATGTGAATTAATTGGAAATTTCTGAATCCACATTAATTGAAAGGAAAAATTATTGTAAGCAAAAGACACAATTAGGAAAAAACCAAAACACACAGAGGAAAAGAAAACCTGCCATGAAAATATGCCTGTGACCCAATTTTATTAATTTTTCTTTCTTTTGGATTACAGTCCAGCATGAATTGAGCACCAGCAAAGGAATTTATTTCAGCTTCAAACTGGGTTGAAATGGACCATTTTGATGAAAACCTGGGTAGAAAGATTTTATCTTTTGTGGGTAACCTGGAACTCTCAGGCTGGTACCAAGGTGTGCTGGTTTTGGCTGGGGTAGAGTTAATTTTCTTTGCAGTGGTTGGTATGGAGCTGTGTTTTGCATTTGTGCTGAAGGCCAAAGTCTTTTCTGCTTTTTGTATTGCCATGCTGGCAAGGAGTTTGGGGGTACATGGGAGAAGGAGAAGGAGACAGAACTGGGACAGGTCACCCAAACTGACCAAAGGGATATTCCATACCATGTGACATCATGCTCAGTATATGAAGTGAGGGGAAGAAGGAGAAAGGAAGGGACATTTGGAGTAATGCCATTTGCCTTCCCCAGTAACCATCACACATGATGGGTCCCTACGCTCCTGCCGAGGTTGAACACCTGCCTGCCCGGGGAAAGCAGTGAATTAATTCCTTGTTTTTCTTTGCTTGTGTGCACGGCTTTTGCTTTCCCCATTAAACTGTCTGTATCTTAACCCATGAGTTTTCTATCTCTATATCCTTCTGGTTCTCTTCACAATTCCCTTGGTAGAGGAGTGGGCGAGCAGCTGTGTAATGCTTAATTTCCAGCTAGGCTTAAACCATGACAAAAGGTCACCCAACTGGTCCTTTAATCATTCTCAGCTCCTCCTTCATGATTGTTTCTTCGTTTTACTTGTTCCATTTATTTCTTCATCTTGACTGAGCTCCTCAAGGCAGGATCTATTTATCACCCTCTACAACCTGAAAAATGTTGTAGCTGGGTAGGGATTGGTTTCTTCTTCAAGGCAACCAGCAACAGGACAAAAGGACATAGTCTTAAACTGTGCCAGGGGAGGTTTAGGTTGGACATTAGGAAGAATTTCCTACCAGAAAGGATGATTAGACAGTGGAATGGACTGCCAGGGAGGTGGTGGAGTAACCATCCCTGAAGGTATTTAAGGAAAAATTGGAAGTTTCATTTAATGCCAGAGTCTTGATATGGTGGTTGGACATAGGTTGGACTCAATCTCAGATGTCTTTTTCAACTGAATTGATTCTGTGATTTCTACATATGTGAGAACTTTCTTATTTTGATTTTAAATATGGCATAGTGAGGTTTTTGGAAGCTGGCCCAAGGTAAATAGTAAACAACAACAAAACTAAAAGTAATCATATTTAATATCCTGAGCTTCCACCACATTTTCAGCCCACTTCCGCTGCATTTTCTGAAACAGGATCTGTCCTGTTCCTGGATTATAAATTTGCGTGTGCGGAAGAACTGTTCAGTGCAGAGGGAATTTTGGGAAGACAGGGAGGAACTTTATAGCTTCAAGAGAGGGTTTGTGGTTGGGGTTTTGTATGTGTGTTTGTGCACATAAATCTCATTTGGTAGTATGAAATTTGTAAGGAAAGACCACATCTTATTTAGTTGTTCTGCTCCCACACTAGATTATCTGGGAATAATAAATGGAAGACAACCCCATGTCTGTAATTTGATACTTTGAAAGTCTCCTGTTCTCTTTTTGCCCAAGGTAGACATCTATTTTCCTATTACAGTTCCTTAAAATCTAACTAGACTTAATTCTGTTCCCATTGAAGTCAGTGGGAATTGTTAAATTAATTTCACTGGGAACAGAAACAGGCCTCTAGGGTATATCCTTGCACTATTATTTTCTATTATTTTGTCAGATTATGTCATCATAAGTACATCTTCATTCTTGAGGAAGTGACATGGGAGATAGATGAAGAATTTCACCTCCCAAAAAATCTCAAAGTTTTTCCAAATCCAGAATCGGTTGGGGAAAAAACTTGAAAGACCACTCCAAATCTGTCCTATGACCTGACCCAAATGAGTTTGAGTTAGTACATTTTTTTGTTTAACCACCCATTAACATATGCCCAGATATTAAACTCAGTTTGCCTCTACAAATATATTATAAAGTATCTTACAATACCAATGTGTAAACTTTTGCTAGAGGCTAAAAATATTTTTTTTTCAAAAATGTTCAGTCTTTCCTGAGTGGTGTGAATTTGCTGGTGTAGCGTTACAGGGAAAGCTCTGGCAACTATGTGGAACAGGTTTGAACAGCATTAGTTGCCAACAGCATGTCTTTGCTGCTGTTCCCACTTGTTTTCCACATTACTGAAGTTGCCCAAGAACTGGCAGCATGCAGGTTAAAAAATACTTGAAACAAAAGCTTAGTGCTTGAGAGGATTTAAATAGTTTTTAAGCATGATCCCAGATTGCATGGGTAAATTGTACTAACCTTTTACAGCAATATTTTGGTTTAAGCCCAGATCTGGCTATCAACAGTTAAAACGATAAGGCCCAGGGACAGGACCTTGAAGTTGAACTACTATATATAACCAGGTGCTGACAAAACTGTAAGCACTGGGAAGGGTGGGGGTTGAGGAATCATGAAGCAGAATGCCATTCCTAGTCCTCCACACACAATTCCCTTGCTTTTGGTGTCCTACCCACCTTCCTCTACCCAATAAAGCCCACAACAACAGCCCTTCCATGTTCTGAATTCCCTGCTCCCTGGATAGGGCAATTCGATATGTTAATGTCTCAGCTGGTTCTGGTTTTGTCACACAGGTAGGCTTCATATGGTCTTGGAGAAATAAGTGATGGTTAACATGTTTCCAAATGTGCATTTGGACCAGGGCTAAAAATACAGAAACCAAAAGGGAAGCAATCACTGTGGACACAAAGCACTTAAGTACCTACCGACTTTTCAAAATTATACATCCTTATATCCTCTTGGGCACAGTCCTATCTAGGTATCATTGCCATGTACAGCTCAGTGTGGGTAGTTTGTGGAAAAGACCGTTTACAGTTTCAGTGAGGTATTCGGTGCAAAAATCTTTGGAATGTTTTCCTAAATGTATAAATGGGTAGGACATTTTATATAGTTGTTCCCTGCTGCTATTCTCCACATTTTCATTATAACCCTTTTTTAAAAACTGTTTTTGTATGTTTGCTCTTGGTTTTGTTTTTTTTTTGCTTATGCATGCTGTAATCAGTCTCTTTGTCAGGGATTTTCAAAGGTGATACCAATTCATCAACAGTTTGCTTGGACTATTTTGGGGATGTTGGGAAAGTATTGGCTGTATTATTTAGTAAAGGGTAGCCTGTTAAAACTCCAGAAGCTTTTCTGGTAGAATGCTTGCTTTGCTTGTGAATGGTACCTACATTAAGAGTCCTTTGTTTACAGAATTAACTGTACTGTAATGAATAGCTGAAATCTACTCAGACACAATAAAACTTCTATTGCTTTTTAATAAGAGGTGTTGCTGAAGGTGCTGTAAATTTCACTGGAAGTTCAATATCTGGAGCATGTCCCAGATCTGCTCCTAATTTGGAACCTGAATTACATTAACTGTCCATTTAAGACCTAGATTGTTTTTAAGTTTGTCCTCCCAGTTTTATCATGCAGTGCCTGTTTTTCCTTTGCAGTTACTCAGAGCCCACCAAGCTACTAAAATTGCCAATTAGCAGGACATGAATGCTTCTATTTAAAGGTGAAAATCAGGTGCGCATTCCTGCAGGTTTTTTTCACTTACTGGTATGAATTAGTGTGGTTGTTTCACTACTTTTCTTCAAATAGTTCCATAAGAAGATGGAGGTAAGACTTGGGCATAAGCAGTGAATTCTGAATGGCCCAAGATTTCCCTGAGTGATTGCAAGGTAAGATGTTTCTCTGCACTGCAATCACCTCCTGCTGTGCTACAAAAAAAAGGAGGTTCCAGGAATACTGTGCAGTACAACACAGAAAAATAAATGTCAGTTAAAACTACATTCAGTGCCATTCACAGTTAAAACTACTTTCAGTGCCATTCAAAGTGTTTGTTATTGTAATAGAGAGTATCTAAAGTTTTGTTTCACTAAATGAAGACCTGCTACAAATACCACTACAGTAGAAAGGAAGCTTTGACCATCTCACCCACATTACACTAGTACCAGCCCACTGCACTGCACCTGCTGCTGACTGCCAAGTAAAACCCTGAAGGCACAGCAGCAAGCTGCTCCCACTTGAGGGCTCATATTTCTGAAGCCAACTTCTTCTAACACTCCTCAGAAAGCCATAATTGATTATGTTTTAATTTGCAACTTACCAATTAATTCAAACAGGTGAACATTTTTTTTAAAGCACAATTGCCAAGGCCTTAAATCCCCTCATTTTAGAAATATATTAGTATATATAGTAGGGTCGTATTTAGTTCATGTTAAATATCCTGATCCTCTGATATGTTAAACAGAAATATTGCTGCAGAGAGTTCAGCATCTGAAGAAAGCTTCCCATGTTTTGCACGGTTTCCTGAGGAAAGGAAATAAATTGACTACAGACCAGTAAAGGGAGAGAAAATGGATGAATAAATGCTGCCTTCTCAATTTTGTGCCATAGGGGAGAAAAGGCAGTCACTCAAGCCAGTGAGGAAATAGAGTTTCAAAACATATTCAGATTATGGTGCAATTAGCTGGCAGATATTGTCATCACATACTGTTAAAGGCATAAAGCTGGTAAAAATCTATTCTGGCTGCCTAAGGCAGGTATGATTTTCATTATGTCAGTCAGGTAATTGGGTAGACCCATTTTCTAGGCCAATTCTCCCAAATATAGAAATGTGAAAATCTGAGATTTCTCTAGAGCTATTTTCCTGTCATTCTATTTGTCCTCTTTCTCAGTTTTGTGCTAAAGCTTTTTGGTTGGGTTGTGGTTTTTTGTTTGATGGTGTTTTCGGTTTGGGGGGTGTTTGGTTTTGTTGGCTTTTTGTGGGTTTTTTTCATTGGTTGTTTTTTTCGATGGAGTGGGGGTTTTTTTGTTTTTTTTTTTTGTTTGGTTTGGTTTGGTTTTTTGGTTGGCTGGTTGGTTGGGGGTTTTTTTGGTTTGTTTGGGGTTTTTTGTTGTGGTTTTTTTGTTTTGTTTTGTTAGGGTTTTGCTTGGGGTTTTTTTCTTGGGGTTTTTTTGTTTTTGTTTTTGTTTTTTAGTTTTTTGATGGCTGCATAAGTAAGGGTCTTCTTACCTTAGTTGAATTTGTCTGTGTGTTTATTATAAAAAGGTAAAGTCCCAGCTTTGTAAGCCCCTACCAGTTTGAGTAAAAGGGGTAGCCCAAGAGGTAAAGAGAAATAGTGTCCAAGAGATTGTTAATAAGCTGTGGAGAAATCACAGAGTAGAGACTTTGTGAATATCTCCATTCCAAGAAGAACCTTTGTCATATGACTTTTTATGAGACACCAGGGAATCAATCACAGGATAGAAACTCTAAGAAACTAAAATATATGGGTTACAGCACTCATGGAACTTCATACTGTTCTTTTATTGATAGTCCATCTTAGTCATATTTCAACTTACATGCATACATTTGTCCTTTTCTTTTGTAGTTTTGGCACAGAACAAGATGTCTCTTCCCTTTGCAAATCTGAGACTAGCATTCAAAATGGATGCTAACATCCATTTCCACTTCTGTAAAACATTCTTCTACACCATTGTCAATGCTATTTGCTACATCAGTGGGCTTGTTCAGTTCAGAAATAAAAAGGCAGATGTATGGCTGCAGGCCTGTGCAGACACCCATGTCCTGTAATGGCAAATTCTCTCTGTCTAGCAGTGCAGCTGGACGTGCAAAACTGCACCTTTCTCGAGAATGAATCAGTGAGGCTGATAGCATGGTGATAATAAACCTCTGTAACCTCACACACTCTTTTTCTGGGTCATGAAAAACACTTGAGTTTAATTTTTGAGGTAACTTCATATATATCCTGCCTCTGTATTGACCTGAGAGTTTTCTGAAATACTCCCAGCATTGCTGGCAGTCCTACTGGATTCTTGTTCTAGGAAAAGCTCAGCACGTTTTTCCTAGCACATCAACTAGTTCTGCTGTCAGCCCCACCTCTTTTGACCAGTTGTATGGACATGAAATAAACACCTGTACTCAACACTGTCAGAAATCCCAGCTGCAAGTTCAAAGAGCATATGCTTTGGGGCATATGGTCACTGTTCAGATGCTGAGGGTGGTTGTTTGTTTCTCTGGAATATAAATGTCCCATTAAAAAAAAATGTTGTCGATCTATGGTGGCCTAGGACTGAAAGCAACTCCAAATTAATTGAGCAGGCTGTCAAGAGTTACTTACTTATATAACTTACTGCCAGTTACATAAACAAGGAAGGCATCTTAATGGAGTTGTTGATGGCACAACCAAATACTGCTACAAACAGGTTTTTAGTACTACCTATCCATCAGCTGTATAAGACTGTGAACAGAATGACCACTTGCTTAAGATTAAATAATTAAATTTAACTAGCTACAATACATAGTGTAGGACAAAACCAAAACAAAACAAATCAAAGGAAAAGGTACACTGTGTTTTATAAGATGGAACTGAACATGAAAGCCCCCACTATAAAAAACGAAAATGCCCAAACACACACAGCACTGTGTTAGGAAGTTGAATCTTTTTACAAGGTGAAAAACTGGTCTCATTGAAGACAGTGGCATGTCATCCACTAAGACATTCAAGTTTTAAGGTCAGCATCAGATAAAGGCATTTCCCTGTGTCTAGGAGCCAGAGAACATTTAATGGATGTGACAGAATTCATCTTAGAAGCAAAAAATGTTCCTGACACTGGATACAGAGTCCTATTGAATTTTTTTTAAAGTCACTAGTAGAATTATTCTGAAAGTATTAGGAATGCTG
>JAWWEW010000088.1:30199634-30222565 GCA_035583185.1 Anabacerthia variegaticeps
AAAGAAAATCTGTAAAATGGGGGGAAAGGGATTGCTTTAAGCTCGGGTTGCCTTAAACTCATGCCTTAGGGCATGGTTTTGGTGACCAGTCTTATTTAATCCTCAGGGGCTGACAGTCCCCTTTTGAGGAAACACCTGTACGTTTCCCTGTATTTGACTCAAGTACTTGAGGTTAGATGCTGCTTTTTTCCTCACTCATAAGGTGTACTTAGTCAATTTTGTTTAGGTAGTAGGATTAATGGTAGCTCATTGAAGGTACAAGTATGTTTTGGAGAGTTGATCTTTTACAATTTTGAAATACAGATGGGATTTTGAAAGATGTAATGAAATACTAGATCTCTACTATAGTAATGTTTTCTGAAGGACAAATGGGACTGTTGTAGATGAAATTGCAGAAAGTGATGAAGCAAATTATTACAGCCACTAATGAAATAAGGAGCAGCTCATATAAGCAATGAGATAATTCACTGTATAAATTATGTACATAAACTGAATTATATGTCAATAATCGCGTCACTGCTCTTTTAAGTTTGGTCCCCTTACCTTTGGTGAGAAACTAGAACCTGGATGTAGCTGTCTGAATATCTAAAGTGATTTTGCTAATGAGTATCCGTTATTTGGTGTTCAAGAAACTTTGTGATGAAGTTTCTGTATATCTGAGTCAAAGTTATATAGCTCAGAAATTATGTTATGCAGTCCAGAAAATATTATATGTCATTTGTAAACCAGAGGAAAGAACTCTGTTTTTAGGTGTGGCTAGTCCAGAAATGTTACAGCTCTGCCATGCATTATCTTTGATTTAAAAGCTGTTTTGCTGAAAAATAATGATCAATTTACTTATGCTTCATATAACCAGAGAAAATAAATTTGTTTTGAGGCCTGCTAGTAATTTGGACCTTACGTAGGTGTTGGAAGTTCTGTGGTGGCTTGGCTTGCAGTGTGGTGGTCTGTGGGAGGCCTTGTGGACATGTTGGCTGGTCATGAGAGGTGAAAGACAGTTATAAATGTTTTGGACATCCTGTCATAGTTTCTGCTGTCTGAAAAATGAGTTGAGTTGATTTAGAAGCGGGAAAGGGAGATGAGAAATTGAATGTCTTCCTAAATATTTTACTGTGCGTTTTTTTTTTTTTAACCTAGATATCAGAGCTTTCATTGCAGTGATAAAACATTAACCCTAGTGTGGTGATCACGTGCTATGGATCTAATCAGATCATGTGCTATGGAGGGATTACAGTAAGCAAAAAGTATTAAATGTCTCATTTCATATCTTTTCCCAGTAAGAAGTGTAATCAACCCTATACTGCCTTTCTAAGAGTAATGGTTTGTGGTGGGAAATAACGCTAATCAACAGTTGTTGCTGTAATTGATTGTCCACTGGGGAGGAGTCCATGTAACACCTGTTAACCCGAGCAAGCTTTTTAGAGCAAGCTTGCACAGACCCTTACTTGTGCCAGACCTTTTGACCCTCAGAGATGGAGTGTGAAGGGGTTTCTTTTTTTGCTCTCTAGTTTCTTCTCTCTAGAATTACAGTGCACTATTAGAAAAATATTTTTTCTTTACACTATAGGGAAGGAAGACATATATCATTCTGTGATATGTAACTGAGATGGCAGTTCTTGGAGTTCAGGATTTTTTTTTTCAGACTATTAGGAGTAGCACTGAGATACTTGGTTTTCTTAGTGAGATTTATAGACCAACCTTTAGACCCGAAGCATAATGCAAAAGTAAATTAGTCAATAACGTAAAAAAAGCCCCCAGTGTTGAAGTACTGCCTGGAAATCTCTCTCTTGTTGATTTTGTTGTTGTTACTTTCATTTTCAGTGAGCTTAATTTAATGTGGTGTGACAGATTAGATATAAATTTAGCATACCATATTACTAAAGAAAGTATCTTACCAGTCTGTTTTGTAGATTCTGTCATGATTCATGGTAGCTCTGGGTAGAAACCCACTGGGTCAGCGTCACTGAGTGCTTGGAAAAAATTCAAATGTGACTAATACTCACTTATTTTTGAGTGATACTTTGACTGTTCAAATTAGTTTTCAGTAACTCAGTTGCAGCTCTTGATTACACTTGACAGTCTGAATCCAAGTACTGAATAGCAGTTCAGCATGAAGTTAATTACTGCAACACATGTTTTTACTAGATACGGTTCTAGCTAATATTATAGACTGTTGCGTTGTGTAAACATACTTCGGAATGACCCTGTTATCTTTGGTCACCGCCTTACCTCTGGGTGTCTGTTTCTCCTTCTACATCTCTGTGTGCGTAGATAGAGAAAATGGATGAAGACTAGCATGGCCCTTTGTAGAGCCTTGTTTTACCTCTCTGTGTCATATTCATGAAAACGTGTTTCCTAGTAACTACCATATCTGTTCAATATTGGTTATCTTATGTCTCCAAATTTTAATATTGGCCTGTAAAGCAAATAAAGAATTTTCAAAGTATTGAGGGTGAAGGCGTTAGTCACGATTTTGATACTTTAAGAAATGAGAAAAATACTTTCTTATGTATGTGGAAGGACTGTAGAGAATTGGCTCCTGTATACTCCACAAATGTAGCTGAAACATGAATGCCTGTCTTCCAAAGCAATTTTATCAATTCTTAAAGTATAAAGTAGGGTTAACATGAAGTTTTTTTAATACTGCAGCTGTCTTGCTATATTACTTTTGTGTTAAAAAGTACTGAAGCAAAATGTACATGGTGACTGCAGAAATAAATTAATTTTTTTTTTTAAAGGATAGATTTTTTAGTAAACTAGATGCAGATGGATTAGAAGAGCAGGGACATGGTGTTCCTTCCTGTAGCCAGGCCTGGGAGGAAAATAAAGGGAAGAGGGGGAAGAGAAATGTTGCTCTGAAGGATGCTGATCATGAGATGGGTAAATTTGATTTCTTTTTAAAAAAATTCACCAGATCTGGAGAGAGGCTTTTGAGTATTCACAGTCACTTAAAAGTTATTGTAATTTTGATGAAGCAAGTGTGTCTTACATGATTAGATGTTGAGATGTAATGACAAATTCAAGGAAGGAGCAACCTGAAGCAAATGAAAGTGGGTAGGAGAGCAATCAAGCAGCTGCACTGAAGATGTTGAAGTGGGGGCTTCAAATAACGGGCAAATTGAAGACGAAGTTTAGCAGCAAGAAAGCTGCCTGTTAGTAACAAACTGAATGTAGGAAAGTTAGTCTTGTAAGGGTCTTACAGGAGGGTCTGTGCTCAGTGCATGGTACATAGATGGGTAACTGTGCCTTTGGTCTCTTTTAAGTTCAGTGTTTTGTATGTGGTTTTAAGTGGATGTGTGAGATGAAAGAGTCCCAGTCCAAGTCTCTATTGTTCTAACAGAAACAGTAGTTTTGTTGACCATGTCACATAAACTTCAAGGGAAAAAGGAGCTCTCTTGCTCATGTAGAAGACACAATTCAGGGAGTGCAGGCCTACTTCAGAGCAGTCTTACGTATTCTTTGTCAGTGTCTCATTAACAGAAGCGCTTAGGAAGGAGGTGTAAGGAGCAAGATTAAGATGTCAGTGGGTTTTGCAGGCTTCTTCTTGGAAACATGACTTAACTATATTAACTTTCTCCTCTGATTTAGTTAGCATTCTGTCCAGTCAGACTGGCAGTATTTGTTGTGAGATGTGAGAGAGAGAACTGTTACCTTCTCTCTCCATGTGCAGTAGTGCATGAGCAGTGCATGGGGAGAAAGCAAGCTGCTGACAGCTGCACTGCCTGAAGAGCTAGGAAGTGTTGTTCAGCTTGCTTCAAAGTTATGGCTAAGCTATATTCAACAAGCTATTGAAATGGGTCTCTGTGGGTTGTGTTCAATGGATGGATTACTTATTTGGGTGATGTTGAAAGTATAGATCACATTATGGGAAGACATCTAGTAATGTCAAAGGTCTGTTGGGTGCAGTTACCTCAGCAGTTTATCTGATACTGTGGTTATTAGAAAACTGAGCTCAGTCCTTCACTGAACAGATTTTGACTCCTTTCCCCAACATATGTAAATTGTAACAGAAATGCCATGGCCCATGATGAGGTTTGTTTGCACTATATACAGTAATGCCTCTGTGTTGAGGGAGAGGTACTGGAGAAGAATTTGCAATTCACCTGTATAGTAAAGGAGAAACTTTGATCTAGCGATAAGTGGCTTGTAATGCTGGGAGAATATTACACATGGTGAGGACCACTGTGATCCAGTATTTTTTCACAGCTGAATAGTTGCAGTGCTTTAGGCAAGCAGGGACAAAATACTCTTAAGTATCTCTAGCCAAGGATCTCTGGCTAAAAGAGAGAGCTGATTGTTTTATCAATGTATAAACAGTACAAGGGCAAAACAGTGTGAACCAAGTAACTGATTACAGGCGTGCATCATTGTTTGCTGGGTATTTTGGTATCTTGTGCTTTTTTTACAAATTGCAGTACAATTCAACTTGTTTTTTCTCACTGTACGTGCCTTGAACTTTATCAGTTACTACACAGAGTTGAGAAATGTTTCCTTAGGAAAACTTTCTTTCCACAGAATAGAAAGTGTTGCTACCAAAGCCTTTTCAGTCAAAATCCTAATTGTCTTATAGAAAAAAGAAGTGTGTCTGCCTTTTGAATGAGGTTTGTGATTTCTGTCTTTAATTTAGTGCTTTTTCTGTCTTAGAGTACTGGCTTATCTTGTATGGGCTTGATACACTTTTTCCTTGCTTCCTCTTTGGAAGAGGACTTTTATCATCTTGTACTCTCCCACTGAATTTGGAGACCAACTGTTTAAATCTTCTGTAAAAATAGGACTTTTCTAAATTGCGTCTGGCTTCTTTGTCAAAACAGTTATATTACTAAATGCTGAAATATTATACGCATAAAGTGCCCTGTTACCTTTATTGGTTGCTTCTGTCTCGTGGCTCATTTTCAATAATTCTCATGCTGACTGATAAGATCTCTTAATTGGCCCCACATATTGCAGCTATTAGCATCAAACACAGGTTGCCAAAGGAGTAGAATCTACTTCTTTAAAGCTTCCTGAGAACAATTTCTCACTTGTGCTCAACTACCTATTTCCCCTCTTAACCTTTTAAGTGAATGGTATCTTGCCCGATTTTTTGTACTGAGGTTCTTTTCTAATAACCTGAGTTTTATAAGCTTACTATTTCATTAGTTCTGCCTTGATAAAATTTAAAAAATTAAAATTGATGTAAGAAGGTAGTTTCAAGTTAAGAGTAGTCATTTATTTGAACTGGATAAACGGATTTTGAGATGCAATATAACCTGTTTCCTCCAGCCAAAAGTGTGTCTAAGTACTTCAGAAGCAGGAGTTTACCAATTCTATTTGGTGTTGACATATCCAAAAAATCAATGTACAGTGGATGGGAAGAAAAGTTTAAAAAATTGTGTTTTAAATAACCTCTAATTTTTAAGGTGTGGGAGAAGGGAGCACAGAGTGGTGCCTCCATATATTTTGTTAGTGTATTTGTTGCTTAGCTGGGGCACAAAGAATCAGCAATTGTCACATTTGCTCCCAATCCTTTGCTCTCTATGTTGTCAGGATATGTATGTATTCACAGTAAGATTATCCTTATTTCTTTAGATTTTTTTAATTATTATTTATTTCTGTTGAAAGGTATAGTAAATAAAAGGAAACTGCATCAAGAGTGATCCCACTTGGGAAAAACTCAAAGCAGGCATAGATCTATTATAGTCCAAAGTCCAAGTATGCATTTTAGTGAATAGTATATAAATTAAGAATCCTGTTTAAAAAAAAAAATGTCATTCTGAAAGTGACAATTTCAGATACCTGCTCAAATAATGACAGAGGTAACGGGTGATTCTAGATTATGCTTTTTATACTGTATATGTGCTATTTCTATTTACAGATTCTTAAACTTCATTCCTTTTCTTTCAAGGGCAGACAGCATGATGTGAAAGCATTGTTGCTTTATTTCTACTGGCTGAGGTCATACTAAGATGTTTCTATCAGTGTTCTTCTGTATAGACAACTTTATCAAACTATTTGTGACTTATTGTCTCTTTAAATGTAACCTACTTTTCATTTGAATCTATTCAAATATGGTGAGGGCATTTCAAATACTGTGCTGTTCCAAAATACTAAGCAGCAAATTTTGCACATCACCATGGTAATGTGTGTGTATGTGTGTGGGAGGAAGGCTAAAGTTGGAATCTGCATTAACAGAATCTGTTAATATTACATATGCTTAGTGGCACTAGCACTGCTTGTTCTTTGCTGTAGATATGTTCTTTGCTTAAATAGAAACAAAGTAATATGATGGAGTTAAAACTCCATCTGATTTTTAATCTTGGTTTTTTGGGACTTTTTTGTGGTTCTGAAACAAATCCACTGAAATAATCAGATATGTGAGCAATTATTGAATCTCCTTTCTGTTCAGAAAGCGGCATATGATAATCTTGAAATCTAGCAAAGAAACTTCAAAACTTCTTTATTCCCTTCCTGAGAACTTATGGATAGACTTAAGTCAGTGTTTTACGACTAGAGTTACCTACCAAGGACACTTGCTACTGACATTGCATGTCGTGGTGATTTCTGCCAACTTGCTGTGAATGTTTAAGGTTCTTGATTCTGGATATTTTTTGTACATGCAGTTATTGCCTCAGTCACAGAATTAGTTCTGAAGTGTCATCAATGATAGTTTAGTTTTTGGTGTTTTTGAAAGAAGAACTGGGTTATATTCTAGAGTGTTGAAACTGGTTCTTATACAGTCAGTGCTGATGACAGATAAACTTATAAATGCCTATGAATTTGTAGGAAAAGTGTACAGGAGAGAAGTGAAATCTGACTTTTCTTGCGTCTTTACTACCATAGTCTAAATAAACTGGAAAAAATTGGAGACTTGATTTATTTTGTTTGTTACTCTATTTATTGTCTCAAATCTCAGTGTAGGAGAGTATGAATGTGGTGAAGGGCCTTGAGGGGAAGCCACATGAGGAGCAGCTGAGATCACTTGGTCTGTTCAGCCTGGAGGAGTGTGAGAGGAGACCTTGTTGCAGTTACAACTTTCTTGTGAGGAGAAGAGATGGGGCAGGTGCTGATCTCTTCTCTGTGGTGACCAGTGACAGGAGTCAAGGGAATGGCCTGAAGTTGTGTCAGGAGAAGTTTAGGCTGGGTATTAGAAAGAGATTCCCCACCCAGAGGATGGTTGGGCACTGGAACAGGCTGGGAAGTGGTCACAGCACCAAGCCTGACAAAGTTCAGGGAGTGTTTGGACAATGCTCTTGGGCACATGGTGTGACTGTTGTGGTTGTCCTGTGCAGGACCAGGAGCTGGACTTTAATGATCCATGTGGGTACCTTCCAAGCTATGATATTCTATGATTCTATGAAGTTTTAATGAGTTAACTTACTAGTTTAAAAATACTGACCCACTGCTATTGAGAATTACAGAGGCATTGATATGGGTTCAAAATGCAGACCGAGTCATGACTTTTGTGTTAGACCACTTGAGAGAGTTGGCTTCTTCACTCTTCCATTGCACAGACAAACCCTAAAGCAAAACCACCAAGAAGGATGTGGAGTTGAAATGCTCTTGCTGCATCAGAGTTCAGATGAGTCAGAGGAGGCTCGTGAGAGCTGTCTGTGCCACCAGCAGAGCAGAGTCATTAGCCTGGTGTGACATGAACGGTCAGGCTGTCCTGAACTTGTACAGTCATCTGTAGGTCTGAGCTGTCTGTGTGTGCTCTCACGTTACTTGGTGTATTTTGTTTTTACAATGCTATTCACTTGTTGTACACAATCTGTCATAGTAATAACGCTTATTGCTGTGGTATTTTTTCCTTCAAAATGCCAGAACTCCTTTTGAGAGTGCAAGTGTGGGAAGTGATGACTTTGACAGTCTTTGCCTTAAGAAAACAAGTTGTGTTTTTTCAAGACTGTTTTTGTGAAGACTGAGCAGCACTTTGTAGCCAAGGGAGTCATTTGTATATCTGATGACTTGCTAGGTCCTTTTTTGCTTGTGGAGAAGGGAGGTGTTTAATGTCCATTAACAAACTATCGTTCTTTCTAGTGCTTTAAAAGACAGAACTTGAGGATCAATAGGACTTCAAACAGTGAACTACGGTAGTTTTGGATGGGGTTTTTTTTGTTCCATCTATCCCCTAAACCTGTTTCTGTTGTGTACAGGATTTGTAGTAGCACACGGGTTGATTGCTACCTAGGTGATATAAAGCAAACAGCTAAGGGTTTATTCACACTAGTTTTTGAAGAAAAAAATTTAAGTAAATTGCATCCTTTATCTGATCAATCAGTGAAGTTATTTTTGTCAGGTTCTCAAAGTCTATACTGGCAGCTGTGAAAACACAGTAAGAAAAACATGCTACTAAATGCACCTTCCTTCTACCAAAACTCCTGACAGTATTAGACTCTTTCAGCTTTTCCTTACAAAAAAAAAAGGAATGCCTTTATGGTAGTGAAATAATTTGAGAAAGAAGTATTAGGACACAAATATGTTTTCCTTCACTTTAGAGAGGTTTAGACTTTCAAACATTGTGATGCATAGTGAGTTTCTCCATACTAAAAGTTTAGTGTGCTGAATTAGAATGAAATACAAATTTTCACCCTTTATGTAGCTGAATTTCTGTACTTCCAGCCTCTGACCAAGGTATTTTTCAATCTTCTACTTAATGTGTTCATACAGCATTGTCCATTCATCTTCCAAGTAGGCACATGTGTGTCACTAATGAGCCAAAGGATTTCATTAGCACAGAGAAGAAATAGGAAAGCCTGATGCCAGCACAGATACACGTGACTTGGAGGTCAGTCTTCTAGTTTCCAAGAGTTTCCTGCTAGTTTCCAAGAGGATTATTTGCCTTTTTTTTTTCCCTTGGGGAGATTTCTGGATACCAACTGCAGTAAATGCAAACATTATAAAGGATTGAAATGTCTTAATATTGCTATCTTCTAAGGATCTCTTGCAAACAATGTTTGAGGTGGAGAAAAGATGTTCAGAGATGAGTTTAAATAGGCCACTGTCCCAAGTCCTCTTCTAGGCTAAATTGGTGAATAGAAGTATTTTCTTCTTAAATACATATCTAAGGGTAAACTCTCTCTCTAATTCGTTGTCTAAAGGACTCTAAGTTTGAGATTTATATCCCTCTGATACGAATAGGAGAAACTAAAATGGACTTTCACTATTTTTTTTCTCAACTTACCTTTAATGTTACATACTTTATGGCTCTTTTGTGCCAAATATGCACAGTTCTGAACTCATTGACGTTTACTGACTCCATTCACATTCATTATGGCTCTGTTAAATTAATTGGTGTACCAGTTATAAGCATAAGCTTCATAATGAAATAATAAAATATGCTTTACTGGCTGTCTCTAGTTTTCTGTATGTATGTGACTTTGCCATTGGCTGGAATAGAAGGATGGTTGTAAATCTCTCTGCATATATTATATATGTCTATGGGGATGAGCATTATTAGACTAATTCTTGGTATTTTTTCTGTTTCTGTTTTGCATAGCTTGCCAAAGGATGACAAAGTTAGGTATTCTAATGAAGACAGTGAAACCTAATATAAAATTTAAATTATAATTTTCTTATGGATAAACTAGTGAAACTGCTGGAGTTCACCTTATTTTTTTCTTCCAATGGAAAGGACTGAATGTTTATTGGCTATTTAACTAGTTGTTCATGTATCTCAAACTTACAGTCTCTTTAGCTGAGAAAATAATTTTCCTTATGACACGAATTCTTTTTTGAAGCTTACTCTACATGTGTGGTGCTTTCAAGTTCTGTCTCAAATTTCAGCCTGTTTTGTGTAATTACAAAACAACTTAGAAAATGTTGTAGGGCTACATTAATGATTTTCCTCTCTGAATTTGATACTTAGTAATAACAATATTAATTTTCTCAAGTCTGTTAATGCTTATGATTCTTCTGTAGCTGCCCCATTAAAATATACTTCTTTGGCATTTAGGTTTCTAAAATAATGTGTCTCTCCTCAGTAGAAGGACTGTAGATATGTTTCACCTTTCTAAGGTGACCCGTATCTCATTTACCCTATTGATTTGTATCTTGCCATCTTTGTTTTCATACACAGGTTTCATAACAGACTGCTCGAAAAAGGCTAGTATGACTTTTAAGCTATGGTGGACTAAGTAAAATAAGAAATCATCTGAGCAGATAATATCAGGATGATGAAGAAATCACCTGCTAGTGTGGCAGCATTCATGATTTTTATAACTGGTTAAATCAGTAATTTGATTATTATTTAGAAATACGGGCTTGAAAGCAAGGCTTCAGACAAGCAAAAAGCTTCAAATTCTCATGCAAATGATAGCACTCAGAAGACAGCTAGTTATAACTGACTTTTTTTAATGAAAGAGTGATGTGGGAAAGTCTGCAATAAGCTGTCCAGATTGATAGAAAGTAGGTGCAGCTTGATTAGTAGTATGCCTTGGCGGTGCCTTCACAGTACCTGCAAACAACCATTCTTTCCACTCTGCTGTCATTTTAATAGCCTTTCAAGCCAAAAGTCTACCATGTATAGAAATGGTTTTGTTAATTAAATTGCCCATTAGGATGTGGGTTTAGTCTACAGGCTTCATTCATGTGGGACTCTTAGATAGCTGTGACATGGTGATTTAAAACTCTGGGTCCAGATCATCTCATTTATGACTAACTTTTTAAAATGTTATGTACAAGGATGGCTTTCATTGTTCTGTCTTGCTGCTCTTACAGCATAGCCCTAGATTTCTAATGCTACAGTTTAAGAAAGACTGTAAGTATATACTTAGTCCAATTTTCTTTAAGGAAAGGGGTGGAGGAAGACATTTCGCTTGGAAATTTTAAGTATAGATTCCTTATTTCTACTGTTACCGCATTTGTATCAACGTTGTTACATGTTGAAATTGTTTATACAGAATTACTGTCTCTACATATTCAGGATGTTATGTGTGTTATTAATGTGCTCTCTGTATTAATGTTTTATAATGCTAAATTGTCTCAGTTTTCTCTTGGTAAAAGTTACTGATATGAATCTTTCTGCTCTTGCTTTCAGTTACATTGCATTTGAGTGAAGGGGTCCGTGCTTCACTGCAGTTAAACTAGTTGTTTCTCCTATCTATATGTCAGATATTGTCCACAAAGTCTTTAACTAGAAGATAGCTAACTTTGAATGACAATTCAGTTGCAAAATTGACATCTACTCTCAAAATGCATGCTTTCCTTGCTGGCATTAAGGATTTTATTTGCTTTCATACAGAGCTTGTTAGATAACCAGTGCAATATCATGTACTATAAGCTGGTGGCTCAGTTATTTTGTCTGAGGAACAACTTATTATGGTATGGTTATTTTACCAGGGGGGAAAAAAGAGGCATCATAACTCTATTTACAGGTATTCTGTATCTGTATATTTTACATGGTTTATATCGTTTATGGGAGCCCAAGTATTATGATACTGAAGTGCTTTTCTTGTGTGCCTCTGTGGCTGTGTTGCTTTGCTCTAACTAGGTGTCCCATCTTTGGGATCTGTAGTTTTTTAGCCTCATCCAGTAACTCTGCACCTTTTATAGATTCTGATAGGCTTATTGTTCTGTTAATTAAAGTTACTTTTGTCTCCATTATTCTGAGGTAACTAAGAATAAACGAAGAGTAAAAGCCTGTTGTGTGACTCCTTAGCCAAAGGAAGGAGACTGAAATCTCATACTTTCCACAGTCTCCTTGTGTCGCTGTCAGGGCTATAGAATAATCAAACATTATTTTCCTTAAGGTAGTTATAGCCAATTCTTGATACCGTTTCTTTTAGTAATCCACTGTTGAGAAGTTTTTCTTTTTTGAACACCCAGATTTCTATCCTAATAAAAAAGGTGATTAGAGTTCTTGATATGTAGTGCTGCGCAGACAAGTTTCTCCTTTTTTCTCCCCAACATTTTTCTTCTGATACAGCATTTTTTCTGCTTCTGTAGTCAATTTTACTTGCTCTTGTCTCTCTAAGTGCTTTGTTTCTTGTCCATAATTTTTCTGGCAGTCTTTTCTGAAAACTACATGGGTAAAGATAAAACCCCTTTAATTTTACTTTTTGAATGTGTCTTATGTCAGTCTGATTAAAAACAGAAGGCTGAGTTCCCTGGTTTGTGAACAAGGAAGGGCTGAAATATGTCAAACAAGACCTCAGTACAAGTCAGCAAGCGCATGCCTTGCCATGTAGCATGAATGTTACAACATCAGGTATCACAAGTTTAGTAGAGAGGTGGGGCTTTTTGTATGTAGGTTTGTTTTGCCTTTTTAAAAATAAAATCTGCAAAATATTGCACTGCTTAACATAGGAAATGCATAAAATTTATTCTACTACTACATTTGCCTTATTTTTGCATGCACATTTGAAGTGTGAACTGGATTTTTTTTGAGTTTTCAGCTTTCCTTGAAGCTTCTGTCTCTTTTGAAGCCCTTTTCTGATACACGATTGCTGCCATGACAGTTTGTCACTACAGGTGGATGCTCTCTAAATACAGGGTGTGTTCTGGTTTATTGTGTTTGACGTTTTTGTGAATACAGGTTTAACAGCAGTAAATAATCTACTACTTCAAATAGCAGTGATTCTCTTTGTCGCTCAGAGCCAGCTCTTAGGAAGGTGTTTCCTTTTTTGTTATTGCTGCAGTACTTGTAATCCATCCTTCCTCTAACTGAGAACTGCTGAACTTGGTAACAGATGTCATGGATGATAATTCAATAACAAACTTGTTTGGTAAACCTCACACACGTCATGACATTTAACTGCCAAGTTACACATTTTTATTGGGATTTAATACAAACCAGCTATTCCCTGAACTACCTGGTATTACCAGTAATCTGAGGTCTGATCGCTAAGAAAGATTATCTAGCTAATCTTGCAAAAAAAATGTTGGGATATACATCTGGTTCAGGGCCTTTCCACACACTCCTGCCAATATTAGTCTGACTCTAGCAGAGGAAACAGCCAAAACTAAGTAGTTAATGCTTTTGTAGCCTTGCTCCTTATTTACTTCATATAACTGTCATACATGTGTATATATATAAAGATTATTTATGTATTTTAAACAGTGTTTAAACATATGGGGATATGAGAATAAAGACCAGAGAGTCACCTGTCAGTGGAAGTTTCTTCCAGCGCTGCAACTTGGTAGCCTCTAATCCTTGAATACATTTATAAATGGAAGTCATTCAATCATTCTGACATTCATGGTGCTCGGGAAAGAATTGTTGGAGAAGCTTCTGACTCTCCCTGTTAGTAGCTATTTTCTTCTGGAAACATGAAGTTACATTGCTCTTCATTGTGAATAATTTGCATTAGTAGCTGTAATTGATAGTCACTTATGTAATTTTTTCCCTTTTTCCTTGCTCTCTAGAATTGGGGATCTTTTCACTGAATAACTTGCTGCTTAAAGGAAGGACTAGAGTAACTGAAGTTGGGAAAATCAGGTAGGCAATACTGCCACTTTACATTTCACTTTAAAAGTTGGTGTAAACATAGATGACAGATCTATGAATATTCATTGTGGTACCAAAACCATCAAAGCATGATATGGATTTTAAGCTTAAATAGGTCGTATCTGGTTTCATGGCACTTTTTGTGAATTCTAAGCAGCACTTCAAGTGCCTGGTGAGAAGCCCCTGGTAACAAGTCCTGCTGATTTATGATAAACAAACGTACTTTGTGCTCATAGTAAAAACAGATTAATGCTCATACTGAACTGAGACTAATTTTGACAGGAGGTCCAGGTAAAATTAACTTAACAGATTAATTTTGATAGCATTTTTTTGTTGACAGACATACTCTGGTATTCATGGTTTGTGCAGCCACATACACTTTATCTAATTTCCCTCCACAATGTTGTTATCAATGTAAATTCTTAGTGGATTTGCTACTTACATCCAATTCACATTTCTATACCCTTATTTCAAGTAAGGCTTCTAAATAGGTCTCCAATATGTAATTCTTAAACATTAAGTGGCAAAATTCTTTTGGTGTTCTTTGTATAATACCTTTCATGGCTTCAGTAATTTAATTTGTGATTTCCTGTAATATACTGTTGTTTATCCTGGTCTGGTCTGATTTTAGGGACACTTCCAGCATCCTTTCCTTCACTCATTTCTAGGTCCCATCAAATATGCATCTTTTGGTGTAGTATTAAGTAATGTATATGAATGGCCAGTATTTTTAAAGAGCTGAATTTGCCTCCTCCAAGATTCTGAGATAGATCTATTGACTTTAGCAAGTGATAAGGATTGTAGCACATTTGTGCAGAGCTAATGGCAGTAGATTACTTGAATACTGATGGAACAGTTAAACACTGAAACTAATTGCTGGTTTCTTATGAGTTCAGTTCTATATAGCAACTTTAATTTTAGAAGCTTGTGGTTTCTACTCTAGTATTTTTCTTTACTGTTGTCTTCTTTTTGTCTAAAAATCCAAATGAACTGTGGAAAAGGATTCCATAGGGTATCAGTACTTTAGGAAATGTGCATAAAAATCTCTTATATATACTGTTTCCTCAGAAGGTGGTGTATCTTTTGGAATATATTGCACAGTTCTCCACATAGTGTTTTGCAGGCTTACCTTTCAATTTCATTCTCAGGAACTACATAACAAGTGTCTTTCTGTTTTGCCTTACTCTTTGTGCTTCTGGGCACCATTCACTTAGTACATAATTCTCTCTCCCTTCCCCCCTGTTCCTTTGACAACTCTGAAGTGTTTTCAGTACTGTTGAAGACACCAGACATGTTTGGGCTTATCCTTCATGGTGTGCATTTCCTTTCCATTATCACCTGGTCTTTTAGTTCTGATTTCACAATTACTTGTAAAATGTTTCAGCCAGAGAGGCTGGGGAAAAAAGAGTCTGCAAATGAATTTACCCTGGAGGAGTATGTGGCAAGGAAGTAGTTGTATTACTAGCATAGGAAACTGAAGCATAAACGCATCCTCAAGTGGGAGCAGGAGCTGCAGCCACTCTCGCTGACCCTGCAGTTCCTCCTCTGGCTTGCTTCTTGCTGCTGTGGCTCAGGAGCATTGCCATGTGTTTATATACCCACGCTGTGAAAAAAATGTTCCTTTGCAGAATGAGAATGGGCTTTGCAGCTGGGAAATCTCTGTCCCTGAGTCACTGTCAGGAGGGGAGAGAGAGAAGAAGGAAATAGCAGCTCAGTAAGGTAATTTTTTGCTAACTAAAAAAACTACCAACCTCATAAAAATCCACAACCTAAAAAATCCCACCCAGTGAAAGTAAGTGGAAGGTGGAGAAGGAAAGTCAGGTAGTTGGGATAGCATGTGTAGGCTTTACAAAGGCACATAAAAGATGGTGATGTCTGAAGAAAATGACTAAGAGGAAAAGAGAGGCAATATTTAATACCAGAGGGGAATAAGGGCTATATTGTAAGCAGCAGGAGGAGAGCACAAGCATGGATTAGGGCTGCTGCAGGAAGACCAAGTCAGGAAGAAACAGAACTTCTGGAGCACTAGGTCAGTCAGTGGTGATCCCCACTGGAGCAGGAGCAGACAGGAAGCAAAGAGTGCAAAAATATGTGTATTTCATTCTTGTGCCAGAAGCAAGTGAAGTGCATTGGATGTTCCCAACCTGTTGTCTGCCTTTTCTGTATGTTCTCCAGGAGTGTCTACAGGAAGCTTCAATCACGGGTCAGGAAGTACAGACCTCTTGAATTGCCTTGCTGGCAGCTATGAAGGTGATGAGAGTAAAATCTCAATAAACATCTTAAAATATGCCCTATTCCAGCCTAAAAAAAATTAAAGTCTTCTTATTTTATCCCTAGCCTTAAGTCCTAATGTTTTTCTTTATTTACCTTAAGTTTTTGAGATTGTAAGGAAATAATGCAGGACAGTGCTCTGGGGCCATTCCCTTCTGCCTCTTTGCCTAGAACTCTGCAGCTCTTCCTTCATCTGCCCTACTGCAGTTGTGAGGGTGAATTTACGTCTTTGTTCATATGTCAGTGTCTTTTGTCACATGACTTTGACCACGTTTGGTGAATGTACTTCTAGTCATGTGAAGTAGAAGCATTAAGGCTTGTGGCTCCTCTTCATAGTTAGTATATTCCTCATCTCGTCTCATGATACTCTGAAACATATGGTTTTCAGCTGTTTGGAGCAAACCCAGACAAACCTGAAAAAAGAAATAAAAATGTGTTTTCCTCAACTTTTCCACTATGGTATTGCTAATTTACTAAAGTTCTATAATAATATTGTGGGGAAAAAGATGGAAAAAAATTTATTCCTTCTGAAAGTCATGTCAAAATGGTAATGAATTTTAGATAAATGCTTTTCCACCAGTACCTGACTTGAGTTTGTCAAGGAAACCTTTTTTCCATTCATGTCTAGCACTTAAAGCTTATGCAACACTTCTGCAGTACACTCCTGCAGCCAGAAGTCCTACCTAAAATGGTAGTGCACTATTCATGTGTTGTGTGCATATCTTGATGCCACTCACGTATCTTCAAAATCTGAGCTATTTCTTTTTTGTTACTTTGCTTTTTTAGTGTATGACTTTCAAATTTGGTTCATGGGTTGGCTTTTCTGAGCAAGATTTTAATGGATTTTAGTTCCTTCTTGTCTATGGAAATGTTTAGACTTCATCCACCACACTTTCTGTAGAATAACTCTGAAGTAACACAGGTGTTGTAAAACTGTCCCTCTGTTACTTCATTTCAGATGCCAGTTTGTGTAAACACATTTAATTACTGCTATCTCTTGTACTGTCTGTGTTTGTATCTGACTTGCCTCCACTTCCTTCCTTGCTAAACTTAGGTCAAATCACTGAGGTGCAGCTGGATTGTGGGACTGATTCAGCTTCTTGCATAGATCTTTAAAAATGGTTTAGATTTTTTTTTTCCCCTAAAGCATCATATTTGCATTTTGAGGTAGAACACAGCTGATCCAACTGAACTATATTAACACAGAAGTCCAGAGTGCAAATTCTGGTCTCACTTTTCACAATGAAGTGGAACGCGAAGCACCAATTCTCTGAAGCTTTGTGCCATTGGAAAGCATAACAGAGGGGAAAGTTAGCAATCAAATACGCTCAGTAAGAGAATTGCAGTCTTGGAAGCCAACTCTCTTTACACTTGTCTGTATGAAGAGAATAGCAAGCAAAAAGTAGGAAAGAAAAGTGTGTTAGGTATATTGGTTGACTTCTAAATTAGATACTTAAAGTGGTTTGTCCTTCTCTGTAGTGTAATGGGGAAGAGAAGGAAAGCACAAGGCCCACAAAGAAATTATGCTAGGAAATACACCTGCATGATGTTCAGTTTCTGTCATTTGAAATACTGAATATCCAACATGAGAGATCTTTCATTTTTGAGGTTTATATTTAGATTTCTGATTAGCTATAGAATGCACTTTATAATGGTATTTAAAATATCTCTAACAGATTGGATAGTTCTTTTCTATAAAATCTTATTTTTCCTTTTTGGAAGCACAGTCATATGCCATAATCTTTCCATTACATTTCCTTAAATTGGCTAATCTTAGTACAGTGTGAACTATGGCATCCTGAAAAACTGATATATGCTTTCTGCCATCTTACACACTGTACTTTGAAATGAAATTTTTGTTTTTATATATGATTTTTATGCAGGAAAAACCCCTGCCATTTTATAGTTAAGGCACAAAACCTAAGAGTATAATTCTGGCTTTTTTTCACCATGAATGATCATATCTCCACAGAAAATGCCCCAGTCTGTGTAATGCTTTAATGCTTGGGACAAAGTGCTATCTGGACAGAGAATGCCAAGGGCAGTGTCCTTGGACTACTTGAACATTGGCATCCTGTTTCCTGGGAGAGCCCAGGCTGAGTGTAATAGTCCTTGTCACAAATTGTTTAGTGCTTACTGTTTGTCTCCTTCATATGATTTGTAGCTACCCCACAATGTGCAATGCCTATCCATTCAGTAAAGCTACCAGACATGTGTTATGCAGTCAAATTGCTATGGGTTTGAAATAATTAAGGAACCCTATTCTACAGCATGAAATTACTTGAAATACTTAAAACCTAGTAAGTTAGATAGCTCAGAGGCAAGGAAGAGCTCCTGTGAAGTCTAAGAACGTGATTTTTACAGCAGGCTGAAAGTGAACAAAAGCAGAGGAGATCTGTTTCCCTTAACATAATGTTCTTGAATTCTGGGTGGGAGTTCTAACCATGATAGCTGTCCATTTTCTTCAAACGAAAGAGAAGGATAATCTTCTCTCCTATGTGAATGATCTAGTATCAAGAAGAAAAGAGCAAGTTATGAACAGACTTGTGTTAGTGTCAGAATTTAACTTTTAGGTTTATCTTTGCCACAGAAAATACTCTCGCATGCTGATGTCTTTTGGACCAACAGTTGCTACAGCATACAAAGGACATAGAATGGATTAGATTCTCACTTTGTTTCTTAACTTGCTGAGTACTCCCTTATTAGAAAAACCACTTTAAACTGTGTTCCTTGAAGGAGTAATGTGTTCCAATAAGCACTTGTTCAGCGTTTCAGCACATAGATTGAAAATATGATCTTGAAAATCTTACTGACACTTAACTTTGGACATGCAGATTTCACAGACTTTCTGCTTTCTGTCATTTCACAGGCACCTAATTTGCATGTTTACTCGTGTCCAGAGTTGTTTGGTTGAATTGCTCTTGTGCCCAGGAGAGTGATCTACTTTCTTGGAATATGCTTCATTCAAATTATATTAGGCTTACCACAAGACAACACTCAGTTATGTAATTTTCTTTTAAAAATACAGTGAGTGAAGCAATTTCTTGCTGCTCCTGACTCCTTAAACATGAGCTAGTGGCTACAGCATTTTTCAAGAATCTGTTTTCTTCTTTTGACTGAGGCAATTCAAAAAAAAGCACATCTTTTATTTAAATCTTTCTCTGTATTGAAATGTATATCAGTCTTTAATCCTTCTGGTCTTTCTTCATTCCCAGTTATTAATCCTTCCAGGAATGTTTTCTGTTATTGAGTAAATTGGGGTGGAAAGGTAAATAGGCCAGCATTTCCATTATTCCTGTTGCATAATAGATCTATGCCTCTTTCTGACTGTGTTATGCATGACTGACCTTTCATTTGGGACTGGCTTGTTAGACTTCATTTCGAGTGTCTGTCAATAGTTACTTTGTCAGTCACAGACTCACAGAATCACAGAATATGCTGAGTTGGAAGAGATCCATAAGGATCATCAAAATCCACCGCTTAGCCCTGCACAGGACCATTCCCAAGAGTCACACTATCTGCCTGAGAGTATCTTCAAAATGCTTCTTGATCTCTGTCAGGCTTGGTGCTGTGACCACTTCTCTGGGGAGTCTGTTCCAGTGCCCAGTCACCGTCTGGGTGAAGAACCTTATCTAATACCCAACCTAAACCTCCCCTGACACAGCCTCAGGCCATTCTCTTGGATTCTGTCACCAGTCACTACAGAGAAGAGATCAGTGCCTGCCCCTCCTGTTTCCCTCACAAGGAAGTTGTAACTTCAGTGAGGCCTCCCTGCAGTCTCCTCCAGGCTGAACAGACCAAGTGCCCTCAGCTGCTCCTCATGCGGCTTGCCCTCAAGGCCCTTCACCATCTTCATTGCCCTCCTTTGGACATTCTCTAATGGCTTAATACCTTTCTTGTGGTACCCAAAACTGCCCACAATATCCAAGGTGAGGCTGCACCAGTGCAAAGCAGGGCAAGGTCCTGTGCCTTAAGTATGAATCATGTTCAGAGGCAGAATTGCATTTGTATGTCCTGAGCACATGCACTCATTGATGCAGAGCTGGAAGACCTTTAAGACTGATCTCAAGCTGTAACTTCTTTAAATCCCGTTGTCAGGTAGAAGAGGAATGCTGCCTTTCAATTGTCTCAGGCAGGAAAGTAGTGTGGGGAGTTGCAGTGACTTCACTGCATTTTTATTTGCTTTTTAGTTAATATAAGTGAACTAAAAAATGAGAATAGTGAAGCCAGCCTAGCCCCCTTCTTAAAAGTAGTCTATAAAGTTAGTGCCAGTATTTTGGGGAAGATGTTTTTACTGTGATAATGAAGAAACTTGGAATACCTTATCTTAAAGAAGTCTATGTGGGTGATAGATATTTGCTATAGTATTTATATACAGAGAGAGTAAAGATGTAGATATACATGTTTAGAGAGATATGAAAACATGTTAATTGTCTTATGCACAAGAGGTATTGAAGACAGAGAAGCATTGTAATTAATTACTGGGGGGCAGGGATGCCAGAGGAATTGTTTGATTTATAAAACAGCAAACCAAGTCTGTAGTTGAACAGCACCTGCATCTCAAAAAATCTGTCAGGCTTTGAGTGGGAACTGCTGGGTACTTGGCATGTCTGAAAATATAAGTACCTACCTTTCCATTTGAGTTTTGAGATGCTTCTAACATAAGGGTCCTAACTTGAGATGCCAAAAGAGACTTCTGTTTTGAATGTTTTCTGCCTTTTAAGGGGCTGTGACTTAACAAGTAGATGAAATGTCATACAGCAACATGAATCTCTGGTCCCAGCTGACTTTAAAGTGCAGATTCCCAGATTAGTTTTTATACAGATGTTATTACTTTATCTGTTGTAGGGGAAAAAAAAAACCCTCATGGAAGGTTGCTGAAATTTTGCATTGTTAACCAAGTTGCCATGGAAAAAAAATATGGTTTATTATCAAAGCGCTCTCTTACAAATATGAGGGTTCCTTTGTTTCTGTACCCTCTTTCTTCTGCTCTCTATCTAGCTCCTCAATTATCTCCTGCAACTGTCTTTGCTGCTGAACATTTAGGTATATTTCAGCAAAGCCTTTTAGGTAGGTTATCTGTTGTGCTTTTACTTTCACTTCTTTAATTTTTTTATTTGTTTAAAACCAATCTCCCACTTAGTTGCTTACTGTTGTATGTAAACTTCAGACCTGTTTCATAACTGTAGTTTCTTTTGGTCTGCTGTGCTTTGCCTTGCTTCTCCTCTTCCTCTCTCTTTCCCTCATTATAACACTAGCCATTCCTGTTATCCCCAATATAACACTAACCTTTCCTCTTACCTTTCTGCCTCTTTCTTTTCCTTTCTGCTGCCTGTATATCAGTATAGCTGTAGTGGTTAATACTGCTGTCGATGCTGTTAGTTGGACCAAGAATTTGAAGGCTGCTGGATAATGTTACTTTATGAAGTCCTTCGTAGGGTGGTACGGGAGAAACTGTAACTACTGCTGTTTCAAAAGCCTTGGGAGAAGTTGATAGCTCTGCAAAAACTGACTGTCATCAGTTTAAAGGCGAGGGACTTGGTATATGTTACAAATCAGAGAATGGTTTGGGTTGGAAGGGACCTTTAATGTTGTATTGGAGACTCCTGGATGCTCTTTGTTAACCTGTATATTGGCTTGCTGTGACTCGTGTAAAAAGGCATCAAATTCCCAGGTGTAAAGCTTTGTTGCAGGAAAGTCTTTGTTTCATATCCCAAAATACTACAAAAGCATGTGCTTGTTCCAGTCTCTAGATTTTGATATACTTTCATTTCCATATATGTTTAATGAAGTAATGAAGTAACAATGACCAGAAACTTCTACAATGGAGTAGCACTGCAGCACTTGCTAATTTGGTAGAGCAAGCTGAGCTCGACTGTGGAAGTGGTTTATAGTTTGTTTCACTGCCTCTTTTTTGGTGGTGTGTTTTTTTTTGTTTGTTTGTTTGTTTGGTTTCGTTTTGTTGGGGTTTTTTGTTTGGTTTTGGTTTTTTGGGGTTTTTTTCAGATAGCTGAGAATCGTCTAGAAGGAAGACTCACATACATCCAGAAGTAATAGCTTGTTTAGCAGAAACTGATGATATTCTGAGGATGTGTTTAATAGCACAGTTACTAATAACATGCAATTACAAAATGAAAAAAGCCCATCATTTGACAAGGTCAGAGTAGTAACTTCTCAGAAAAGCTTCTGAAAAGCTTTTCATTATTTCGTTGTTGTGCTATTAGTATTTTTACATTTAGAAAGTATTTAATTTTTGAGATATTACATTTTCAATATTACAATAAAATGAGATATTCATCAAGAAGTGGAAGAAAGTATTTTAGACTGTTGTTTTCAGACTTTTTGCAAAAATCCTAAACACTTCGTCTCTTTCCCCATCAAAATACCAGTATGGAGTTAATGAGTCAAAGTTGACCACTGTGTGCTGACTGTTATTACTGGTGTTACCAGCACTGTCTACATTTTACAGCTGTCTGGGATATCAGTATATTATAAAACAAGTTAAATGAGTGTTTTGGGGGTGGTAGCCTTTGCACATCTCACTAAAGCAGTTGGAATACTTGCAATATCTGTCTAGCTGTATGAAAATATGCATGCATACTAGTTAATTTCAAATATTTAAAAATGGATGTACTGGTAACATGAAAAGCAGATTTACTCTCTTTTGACAAATGTTAGCATTATTCACTACATTGCATATTCAAGAACTGCAGTTATTTCATCACCACTGTGTCTTATTCTACTGCTTCTCTAACTCTTATTCCTCTTTATTCTTCTAGTTACTTCTGCTTTTTGTTCCATTTAATGTGAAATAACATGTATTGTTTTGTTGGTGGTGGGGGGGCTTTTTTCCCTTGGACTGTAGATGATGTATGTCTTCAACATGGAAATTAAAATTCTTTCCACTAGTTCTACCACCCCAATTACAGAGCTATACAGCAGGAGCGGGGGCGAGAGAGGTATGATATAAGACTAGATAAAAGAGCAGGTTGAATCAAGTATTACAGTACATAGTATTAAAAGTGAGCATCATATCTTACGTTTTTTGATCTTATTTTATTCGTAGTTGAAATATTTGAGATATTTGCTTGGAAGGAAGCCCACGAGTGTTAGTTAAAACATCAGAAATTCTGCATTAGAGGAAAAGTTAACTTCTCGTTGCACTAGAAGTACTTCAGTCATGGTCCTTGAATAGTACCAGTTGTATTTTTCAGGATTAAATCTTTACACAGAACTG
>JAWWEW010000088.1:30222665-30239862 GCA_035583185.1 Anabacerthia variegaticeps
AGAACTGGGACAGTTAACTGTGTTAGTTAAATGTGTTGTTTTTTTCAAAATATGGACTTACTTCCTTGAAGGAATTAGGTGTGCTCATCTCTGCTTTTCTTTGTGTCCTTCAGAAATAATCATACAGGGCTCAAAGACCTCAGCAGAAGTACCAAGGCGAAACATATTAGGGAAGATTTAACCTGTTTCTCAAAAGGTTACCATGAAGCAGACTGGTCTGTCCTTTGTTAACACAGACTTAGAACAGCATACTTCTGTCTGTGGTGCTTCCAGTGCTAGGTCACCTTTGTCAGATCACAGGACAGGTAGCAGCCTTTTAGTTACAGGCTGTATCTGGAAGTCATCCTACCCTGACTGTTCAGGAGTGTGGTAAGTGCATAGCCTTGCCAGCATACTCTGCTAATCTTATGGGCAGGAAAGGCTGCAATTCATATTGCCTTCTATGGAGACTTGGTTTCCTCAGAGCTGGCGCAGGTGACAGATGTTTCCCCCACTGTCGGTTGTGTAGAGACAGACCTTCAGGTACAGGACTGCTGATTGATGACATGAAGTGAAAACCTAATTTGACCTCTAGTTAAGGCCTAGAAAATCTGTGATTTCCTTTCCACCTTTTGCTGTGTGACAGTCTGACACCCTGTGTGAGAATGCTTTTGTACCCTATGTAATCTCTGCATGTGCTGTTAATGTAAAACGAAAGATCACTTTAACTTGCTTACCATGCACTACTCTGTTGCTGTTGTAAGCTACTTATTTGCACATAGCCTCAAAAACCATGTTTTATGAGTGGTATTGATACTCAGGGTTCTCATAAGAGTTAATGTCTTTCACGTAATAATCTTCTGCTCTTCAACAGTGACCTTTTTGCCTTGAGAAAGAAGAGTCCAAAATGAAAAACAATTCATTCTGCTTGTTTTCTTTCTTCTGACACTAAAAATGCTAAACAACTTTTTTACAGGAAATTGCTGAGACTATACTGACAAGCAAGAAGGTACCAAAATCCATCCAAGAAACAATTAGTGTTTAAGTATTTTGATTTTTAAAAAGAAATCATTTATTTATGTAGCTACATTTTCTGAACCATAACACTGCTCATATCCCTCTCTTTCATGAGTGGCACAACTGTGTAAATGTGCTCACAGAATTAATCCAGCTGTTAAAGCCAAAAGAGTTTTAAATTGAGCCCTGGGAAGGTAGTTCCGTGTGAGTGAACAGTGCTTGAGAACAGAACAGTATGCTGATTCGGTCATTGAGCCCTTGTGTGTTTTCTCTCTTCAACCTGTATGTCCCAGAGAAGGCTAAGACTTTTTAACACAGTTCTTTCTGGAAGACTGGGCATATTAGAAGACTATTCCTACTGGTTTTAAAAATACATATCTCATCTCACTAGTTCTGAAGTTGAACTGCAATGTGAGCTTCCTATGAAGTCAGGAGTCAAGACTGGTCCATAAATGAGCAGCTTCTGAAGAGCATCCCTGGAGGGGAGCAAGCTGTGATAGTGACAGGCAGCTGAGCCAGGGCACCCATGCCTTCTGCAGCTCTTGGCATGTACAGGGTCATGTCTGGCGGCAGGGCTGGCCTGCTTGCTTGCTTGTGGGGGGAGAAGAGGGAATGCTCTAATCTGGCAGTGCTGTGCCTGCTCGGAGGAGCAGATAATGAAACCCTTTGTGTCCCCCTCTAGAGACATGTGCTTCAACAGCAATGGGCTGTGCAGCTGCAACCCTGGCAACAAGCGCCTGGAGGAAAGAATGAGGGCAGCTTCCCAATGCAGGATGGCCGGAGGGTTTGGGATGAGCAAATTAAACGAGTTAGCATAGTATTTAGATGAACCTGTGTGCCTGTTATTCTTCCTATGGATTTTTTATTTTATTTTTTTTTAAAATTTTGACCCTTAGACTGAAATCTGTTTGTGTGATTTTTAGTACACAAATAAATCAATGACTAAAGACTTGCCGGTGTCTATGGTTTTTTGCTTTTAGAGCCTTGATAGTGCATTTTCTGAAGAACTCAGTTTTGGTCTGATACAATGCACAATTCCTTGTCACCAGTTAAAGAGGATGAAAGAAGTTGGCTTGAGCTGATTTTGGTAGCATGGGTGCACAAAATCCTTAAAGAAACCGTGGTTTGAGAAACTAATTTATTTTTTTAAATGTTTATGTATATATATATATTCATGGGGATTTTTGCATTGGTACTTGTAAAGTGGTTATGCTTATTGTGACAGATTTTTTCTACAGAAATTAATGTTAAATGTTTAATTTTTAAAATGTGACAATCTGTTCTATTTGCATGGAAAGTTCCATGAATGTGCTCAGGTTAACACTACTGATGTGAATATGATAGCCTCCATTAATTACCGTAGCCGTGGATAGTGATTCACAAGCCACAGTTGAGGCTGCATGTCTGGGAGAGAGGGAGTGTTTGTTTGAGGGAGAGACTGAATAATGAATACCTTAAACCACATGATCTGTGCCTGAGTGGCAGACAAAGAAGGCTTTGGGGCAGTGACTGATTATTCTGCATGAAAGGACTGCAGCCATATCTGGCTTTTGTGCTGAACCTCTCATGTGAGCCATCGCCCCTTATTTTTGGGGAGAAATACAGGAAATCAATTCCACTTAGGAAACAAGTGCACCTGGCCAGTGAAGGTCCTGTTACTGACTTCGTTATGCTCGTCTAGTTACTGTGGTGAGGAATGGTGATGTGCAAATTTTGGTTACTTTAATTCTGTTTTCCAGTCTTTTGACAAATGCAGTAGACAGTTCTTAGAAAGTTATGTGCAATCCTTTGTTTGTTCTCTCGTCCACTTTCATACCTCCTAGATGCAGTCTCTAATGTCTACACTACAAGTTGATTATAAGTTAGATTCCAGAGCAAATGCTGCAGCAGATGTGATGGTTCCTGGATGTTCTCTGAATCAGGCCAAAGTGCTGACCTGAGGCAGTCACAAGTCAGGACCATGTTCCCTTTCGCTGTCTGTGCTATACAGACACTATTGTCCTGTACAGGAGCTGGGTGAAAAGCTAGTACAACATCATCTTTAACTTTTCAAGCAAGAGTTAATGAAGCTCAATTGTAGATTGAATGAGTTACTATTTTCTTGGCTTTCTTTTTTTTTGGTATTGCCTCCTCCCTCACGTGTTCTGTATTCAGCTTGAGCAATGAAAGAGGACTGAAGTTGAAAGCTAGGGAGACCATGTTCCTTCACAAGGTGTATTTGTTGACTTGCTGTAAAGTGCAAAGGGAAAGGTCTTGCAATTAAGTATTTGGAGACACCTTGGGTCTTGAATGGTAGAATTCTTTGTGTTTTTTTGTGAGGGGTAGGAACAATGAGGGAAATGTTTTGTGCTGGGAGAGGATTTGACGCTGTACTTTGAGGCTGGATTTAGCAACTGTATCTTGTGCTCATTTCAGAAGTTGCTACTGAAAGCAAAGCCACAGATTTAAAGTTCTGTTGCTCTCTTTAACAGTCCCTTTCCTTCATTTGAGAAGAAGCAACCATAATGAGAAAAACATGTTCAAGAGCAACTGCAACTTTTATCTAAATGTGTTCTTTTTACACCTTAATCTTAACTTTCAGATAAAAATTGTTATCCCAGGCAAAGGAATTGGTGTGTGGTTTTGGTTTTTTTGTTTCCAAACATATACAGAAAATCTTTGTCAGCAGATACAAGGAAAATGTCCCCCACCCACACAGAGAATAAAAAATGAGTAGCTGTGTGACATTGGAGGAGATAGGATCACATTCAAAACAGAGAAACTTTCTAGGATAGACTGAATTGTCACCGTGATGCTGCTTGACAATGTAGTCAAAGTAGTTGCTGCTTGCCTTTCATTTGAGTTGGTTTACTTAAGTTGGTTCTACATGCAGATTTGATTGTACGCTCCAGCAAAACCCAAATAACTCATCTCCAGACCTTTCTCAGGAAAGGCTTATACAAATTAAATACTATGATGTCAGCAAGTACTTAAATGATAGCAGACCGAATTAAGACAAGTGTGAAGGCAGAAAATCTTTCCTTTTTTCCCCCTTGAACAGAGAGACTTTCACTGAATTTTACAGCAGAAGTTGTCAGTGATGGTGGAGTTTCACAGCAGTTCTGCAGTGTGCAGGATAAATGCTCACTGAAAAGTTTGTGAATAGCACTAAGAAGATATTTACCAATTATATATACTTCAAATATATTACAATATCTTGTTCAAAAATGGTTGCAAAGCTTCTTAGGAGTTCAGGGTAATTGACGGTAGGGCAAAATGTCTCCGTAGGTCTAAAGAAAATAGTGCATCTTCTCTCAAAGTTGCAAAGTCTGCCATTGTACCTCTTTTGTAAAAGGCAGTTTGCTAGCTTGGGCTATTTTTGTCTTTCGAAAACTTGTTTAGTTCCTGTTTCTTGGTCATTTGTCACAGCAGTTCTTGAGAGAAAATGAAGCTGTTGTACTACTTAGCGGTCTCTATCTCCAAATTGCTGCAATGCTGGCATGGGACAAAGTTCCACTATGTTTAATGAGACTTATGCCTATGCTTTAAAGGGGAAGCATGTGCTGACTGTGACAGTACCAGGAAGGGTAGTGGATTTTTATGTTAGGGATTCTAATGGTTTATCTTGTTTCTCCATAGCAGCAGTTGGAGCTGGGATGATATTTGTGAATATATATTTACCTTTTGGTCTAAGGCACTAAGTATTCACCAATGAAACAACTCTGATTAACTAAGTTTACCTCTCAGAAGAGCAGAATAAGACACCAGATGGTGGGGGTAGAGTAGGCAATGGTGGAAAAGCGTTTTTTTCCAAGCTTAAACTTGAAGCATCTGACATGAAATCCATCACGAACTAAGCCTTGTAATTTACTGTTCTGTCTGTGGCTTGTTCAGATCTTGGAGGAACCTGATAATTCTTCCTGATATGAAGAACTGCAATGGTTACTGCTGCCATTTTCCTTATGGCTTTGTCATGTATGTTACAAAAAATTGCCTCCTGTGTTGGCTGTTTGAAAATCTTCTGCTGTTGACCTTGAGTAAAGGAACTTGTATTTCCCTGTTTCAAGTGTGCAAATGGTTTTAATGATGTGAGAAACACTTGAGTCTCCATGCTTATATTTATTGAGAGTCTTAGTCTGTGTGGAAGTAGCATTCTTTTCGTAGCGAGGCAGCACAAGTATACTTCATATTTGTTATTTGGGACTCTTCAAGTTTATCAGCAGAAGGACTCTATGGGGTATGATTGTTTTGGCCATGGTCAAGACAGTGTTTATTTTTTAGGCTTCTGTGAGGGGTTCTGCTGCGGTCAGAAGGTTGGAAGGTTGGAAAGAGGAGGGCAGTATTTTGTGCGTGTATTTTGTTTGCCTTCCTTACATGTTGACAAGCAGGTAACTAACTAAAATACTGTAAGAGAAAGAGTGTGAATACAGTATGCCTCTGATCCATATCACAGTTGCTGATACTGTTTTCTAATGTGTTTTCTTATAAAATCTGATTTATTCCTTTTTCTCTCTTGCAAACAAATTCTCCAGAGCTAGATCTTTGTATTTGGAAGTGTTAATTCAGTGTGGGTAAGCACAGGTAACGTGATGGCAGAATTGAAGTGCCCACAATGGGCAGAAGAATGTAACTTCATTGCTGTACCATCTTAAAATGGTAAGATTTTATTTCACACTGATAACATCTGCTGTGAGTAGATACTGTTTTGACTAGTAGAAAATGCAGTATCTAGTGAATCCTTTTTTCTTGCCATATGTGTTCATGGAAGAGAGAGGTGTAGATATCCTTGAGGAAGAAGAGAAAGCAAGAAGTAGGTAGGAACAATGTCTGAAGACCATGCTGAGCTAGTGCGCAGACCTGAACAACACAGGGCAAGAGTGGGAAGTACAGGCTTCTCTTTTAGCAAAACTTGTGGGAACATAAGTGTAAAAGGACTCCGTATCAAGAACAGCCTAGTTCTCTATGAAGGGCTGTTTTCCATTATCATGGTATGGAACAGGTGGGTGCAGCACAAAAGGGTTGCTTTGCTTGTTCTTTCTGTTATGTTTTCCAACTTTTGGCTCCTATTCCTACTGTCCCCAGGATTCAACATGCCTGCTTCGCAGTGCAGAACTGCAGGAGCAGAACTGTGAAGCAGCACAAAGAGGAAAAACATTAGAGACTGAGAATTTGGCAGCCTGACACACCTTGAGGGTGGTTTTGTTTGTTTGAAATGCCAGCAGAAAGATAAAAGTTCCACATAATTCTAATATCAGTTTCAGCCTTAGCAGCAGCATAATACTGCAGGTATCTTGAGGGAAGTGCTACAGAATATGCTTAGTAGTTTGGAGGTCATGTCTCCCAAATTCTTCATCCTCTCTCACTCTAGTATCTTTATTTAAGATTTGAGCTGTAGTAGATAGATCATTCTACAGAAGCTAAATATGTAAAGACCAACAGAATATTTATTAATTTTAAAAAACGCAAAATATATGGAATACATCCA
This sequence comes from Anabacerthia variegaticeps, assembly GCA_035583185.1. NCBI lineage: Eukaryota > Metazoa > Chordata > Aves > Passeriformes > Furnariidae > Anabacerthia > Anabacerthia variegaticeps. Next base: position 30,229,126 of record JAWWEW010000088.1, read on the forward strand.
TGGCAAAAATGTCAAGGTAGATTTTAAAGTAGGGGAAATTACTACAAAGCCTTAGTTAATTTATTTAGAAAGAAAACAATGTATTGTATGTGTTTACTTGGGATGTCATACATAATGAAATAATAGTAGAAGGCTAGTGATGTATGATCTCCCCCAGCATGTACACCTTCCAGATGCTTATTTGTACTTCTGCCTGTGCCTTGCCTTTTGAAAAGTGAGGAGGTAGAGAAAATATTCTTTCAGAAGGGGTAAAAAAAAAGTTAAGGGGAGAGAGAGGGATGAGAAATTGTTTGTGAATTGTAAGGAAATGAAGGAGCATATTTCTAAGGCTTAGCTAGCTTAATCATCAGAATAACTTTCTAAGGGTACTAATGGATACTGCATCATTTGTTTTCTTCAAAATGGCATTTGAATACCTGTTTAAAAATGTAAATCACAAAACAGACTAGAAGTCAAAGGCTTTCAATTATGACATTAAGGTCTCTTTGTGTAGAACATTGGGTAACGGTGTTGTGGAGGCCTTTTCAGATTGGAAGCACACCAGTCTCTTTATTACTGTTTCTGTTTGTAACTAGACATTCCAGAGCAGGCCATCTTTAGTTTATCTAGCATTTGTCTACACAATGAACTTTCAGACTTCAGGGGAGGTCTTTTCTGCTGCTTAGTTTACCAAAAAAAACCCCAATCAAACAAAAACCCCCCATTAAAAAAAAAAACAAAAACAAAAACAAAAAAAAACAAAAACAAAAAAAAACTAAACATTTAGCTAAACGGAAAGCAGTACAAAATACAAGCATATTAGTGGCCACAAATCAACCAGTGACTTAACTATATATTTGTTTGTTGTTTTGACTGATTCACAATCTGCTTTCAACTTAATCCTGCTTGGCAAAGAGCAATCATGCAAAGAAATAACAGTTCTAGCAAATACATGCTTCAGTAAACAAGATGATGTTGTTTTTCCAGGTAACTTCTGTAGGCCAGCATTAGTAAGTAAGCTTTTTTCCAAACTATATTTTGTTTCTTTAGCCTGTTTTTCTTGTGTAACTTGTCTGACTTGGAAGGCTTTTGACTCTTAGTTGTAATCTCAATCCATAAGTATAAAGTCTGTATCTTGAGAAAAAGATTAGGCATTTAAAAATCCTGTTGTCATATGCAGATCCTTTCAAAATAAAATACAAATGTCTAGTGGCTTACACAAACACATATATTAATAAATAGTAAGAAATGCAGGGCTATCTTGCGCAATTATAGTCGTATGTTGTAGCAAAGATGACAAATCTTTCATATTTTTTGGGATATCTTTGCTTGGCATGTACCTGGCAAGTAAACGTTGATAAGTTTAACAACTGCACCTAACAAACAGACTCACTGTGTCCATTAAGGTTTTTTTAGAAGGTTGTACAATGAGGTTTTGTCAAAGGGCTGCTGAGGATACTGCAGAACTTTTATAAATACACAAGGTTGACATAAGGGAAATGAAACTACTAAAAGTACATAAAACTTGATAGGTATCATCCTCTTAACTCCCCATGTGGATACTGTAATTTCATGTGTCAGGTGGAGAAGTAGTATCCATGGATACTGCAGCCACTGCAGTATATTCATATGGCTTACTACAGTCAATCTTTCCTACCTAAAGAAGGATTAAAGTGAGACTTTTTTTAAAATTATTTTAGTTGAGAACCAACATGTATTACTACCAGACATGCAAGAGACTAGTTGTTCTGTTTGTTCTGAGCAGCAAAATTGAGTAACTCAAAGGATTCCCTTTAAGAATAATGTGATTTGATCATGAAACGGTCTGAATATTTATCTTTATAGTTGTATTACTGGAATGCAACAAAATCAACAAAAAGACAGGTATGTGGAGTGTTTTTTTTTAAATCCATCACCGATGAAAGTAATTCATGACAGCTGCAGCATTCTGTGAGCAGAGTTCAGAAGGACTTCTGCTGAGGAACATATATCTATTGCATTCTATGAAGAGATATTTTACTCTTGTTGCATCTGTTCATAAACATGTAAAAGATTAACATATAGAATTCTAAAAACTAATAAACATTTGTTGGCCTATTGAAGGAGTGAAGGGTTGCCCTCTGTCTTTAGCATCTCAGAGCAGTTTTAATGCCTTACTTCTGTGATAAGACATATGTTGAAATCCATAAAATGGTGAAAATGCATGTGCTTAGTACTAAGTTGATTAGGAATGTCCTTGGCTATCTTGAGTTGTACAACAATACTGTTGTCATGCCTCTATTTTCTACACATCTTAAGTGGAAGAGGTCAGGAGACTTTCTCAGAGTTAGAATAATGGTCATGGCAAAGGCTCCAGGGCCTGTCAGAAATCTCCTGTTCCTCAGTTTGTTGGTTTTTAGCAATTAAACTAACTCCTGTTAAATAGTTAGAGATAGAATTCATGACATTTGATTATACTCAAAGATCTTTATATGTATACATGATGTTTTCTTACTGTAATTACCATCCTTTGCTATCACAATCTGGTCTCAAAACTAGGGCCCAAGATGAAGAGTTATGCTTGCGTTTGAGTGCTGGGAATATAGTTTGATCCCATGGTATTCTTTATAATTTAACTTCGATTTTTCATTTGTTGGTGAAAATACTGCAGTGTTCTCTTAAATGCTCTCAGTGATTAAAAATACTAAGTTAACACTGGATGCTCCAACTGGCATCAGCTAAATGAGCCATCCACATCTATGTTCTGTTTAGGCACCTCTCTTTCCCTTCAGAGCAACAGTGTCTTTCTGTGAAACTGAAACACAGGTGTCATACAAAGTGTCTGAGTTGGCAACATGCTCTGAGCTTCTGTAGGTGTTATGTAGTAGTACTTGACAAACTAAGTCAATGTATAATAACAGCGCTGTGTTCACAAATGTGTTTGATTGAATGAAGCACATTTATGAGCACAGTGTTTTTGTAAAACACAAATTTAGAACGAACTCAAGATCTTTTATTCCGGATTTTTGTTTTATCATTGTTACAATATTACCTGGAAATAGTTATTTTAGTTTTGACATGATGCGGCTCTGATTTCTTCATGTAAGATAGCATTTTTATTGTCTGAATAATTTTTAACTAGGTTCTATGGCATGGCTTTTCTTTGCAAATGTGCCATCTTAAAAACAAAGTTAGATTCAGTTCTTGGTGCCCAACTATCAGCTGTACACAGATGCCCATGCAGGGGTTGGGGTACAGAGCATGTGGGGGCAGGAAGAGATGTTTGCAGAGGAGCTGTGCTCTGAGGTTGGGTGAGTCTGGGTCGTGTCTCTGTGGGGAAGTTGCAGTTGCTGGTCCAGACTCACTGTCTGTAGTCTGCTTCAGAATTCCATCTGGTGTGAGTACTGCTACTTTGGTTGTGAAAGTCAGATCCCTCATGTCCAGCCACAGTTGGCATCTCCAGAGGTGCTGTTGTGGGATGTGGATTAATCACAAGCACAATGATTATACATATCACATCTCAGACAACTGAACACATACTCTTCTGTAGAGATAGTGTATGTAACAAATGGCAAATCTAGTTTCATGTCCAGTGTGTTCTTTGTTGCCTTCCCCCCGACCCTTTCCAGAACATGTTCTCTGATTTCTTTTTTAATAACTTTGTCACTTATCTGTGAATTATTTTAATAACAGACTTTGAAAGGCAGAAGTTGTAGTGTAGGAACTCAACTAACTGAAAGCTAATAAGAAGTAGGCAGCAAATGCTGTCTGGCTTTGAGCTAAGGAGTGAAATACCCTTATTTGGTGGCAGGGAGAATTGTGACATAACTGTTTTGGGGATTTTCTGGGTGGTTAGGATTTTTTGAGAAGGTCTTGTGTTGTTGTGGTAGCTACTTACTAATTCAGAATAGAGCTATCTGGTCAGTCTAAGGAACCAAGCCTGCTAAGAAGAGCTGGACACCTTGTTAATTTTTGTTTAGTGAATGTGGAACCTAGATGAGACTGCAGATAGCACAAGCACTTCATTCACAACATCCGTTTCTGAGCACCTGGTCACAGGATACACAGTGTTTTTGAACTGTACTACATTGAGTTGCAGATAGTTTTGCTGTGAGATGAGTTTTAGTGTACATAAAACATCTTCCACCAACAATAAAGTTGACAGTTAAACCAGGGACCGTGAAGGTAAATTGAGCAAAAATATGTCATGTTACTTAAATCTTCTTTGTTGCTCTGGATAGAAATACAGAGCAGATTTACGACTGTGGGTGCTCTTTGCTTTAGAATGACTTATTTTTTATGTTGCAATGACCTCACATTGGAAGCAAAACTATTTGCAGTGTAGCAAAGGTAGCACTGAAAGCTGCAGCACTGAGATTTTTGGTAGGAGAGGTCCGTGGCAGTGTGTACCATCTCTTTCTTGTCTGCTGGTTGGATTGATACTGGAGCCTGAAGGTAACTCTCCGTATAACTCTTCATGCCTTTTGGTGTACTTTTTTTTTTTTTTCCTTTCCCCTCTTCAACTAGTTTGTATTGAGTAGCTGACTCTGGCATGACTGCTTTGAAAATATGATGTTCTATCTTCAGTGAATAGAATTTTTATTGTGTGACACGAGCTTCATGTATGGGGAGAATAGGAAGGGTGTTTCTAGTGCAAAATATGCTTAAGAGCAAAACAGCATTTTTAAGGAAGAGAGCTAGCATCAGATGCATGAGTACATCAAAGCCACTGCATGAAGCACTTCTGCAGTCAGAATAAATGGATAAATGTGATGCAGGGGAATCAGATATTTGTTACTGGGGAGAAAAATAAAACCTTAGTAATCTAAGTATCTATCTGCTTTCTTCTCCATCTGTTAAAAAAGTTGTCAGTTATCTGCACTGAGGGTGCTTGCAGGTGTACATGACGTTAGGGAGGCTGTTCCTGGGGGTTGGCAAGCTGAGTGAAAGCCCTGACCCAGGGCTCGCCACCTGGGAGGCAGGCTGGTCTGCGGGCAGCAAGCTAGGTGCCCGGTGGCTGCACACATCTACCCTCTTGCATCACTGGCCAAGAAGCTGCTCCAGATTTTGCCAATTTACCTGTTCATCTGGTTATCTTCCCCTGCTGTCACATAGTCCAAACCTTAAAGAAACCAAATTCTTCTATGTCACAGAAAACTTTCAAACTAATGGTGAAATAGGCACAACCAAGAAAACTGGTATCTTGAGGGCACACAGGAGACCAACTGGCAAATCCAGATGTATCTTGAAAAATGTCTTTAGGTTAAGAAAGTGTACTTTTTACAGTTAATTTCACAGGAATGTGTTTTTGACGGCTTTAAAAGTAGAGGTTTTTTGGGGTTTGTTGTGAAAAACCAAAACTCAGAACGTGAAGGACAAGTTATTTATGTTGTGAAGCATTTTCAAATGCATCCTGTTAGTAGGCTGTCGCATAAAATTGGACAGTTTGTGACGTAGGATGATCTGCAACTTATTAATGAAAGTTCTTTAAATTGTTGTCACACTGAATTTACATCCATAAAATCATACCCTATCTGTGATATGCCTATTTTTTAAGAGAGTCTTTCTAACTACATGTTATACTCATATTTTCTGTCTATTTTATTACAATACAATTTTGAAGTAGCTGTTGTTAGTATCACTAGAAGTTCTTGTGGAGTTCAAATTGTGTCATCCTGTCATTATTGGGTGTCAGAGCATTCTTTTCACATTGCCTATTGACTTCTTTGTAGCAAGACACAGATTAAGAATTGAGACATGTAAATTTTCTTTCATAATTAGTAGACAAATATTGCAAGTTGCTTATGGTTTTGTTAGTGGCTTTCAGTATGGGGAGCTGAAATGAACCAGTTTAACACTTTACAGGTATGAACAATCTAGGTTAAACAGTGTTGGAAAAATAACTTGGAGCCTTGACACACCTTTATTCTAGGGTTTTCCACGCATTGGGTACCTAACAATGAGGGCAAGCCATACACCACTGGATATGTGGGTGTTTCCTGTGAAAGCCAAACCATTTGAGATTCACAGTGGTTTTACATTGACTATAAAACTCCAGGTGAGTTTTAGTCCTCTACTGAGATATGACCCACAGGGCGTTTTCAAAATAGACATTTTTAGCAGGCCTTGAACTTTTTGTGGGTACACAGGGAACACAGTTCAGTGTTCTTGACAAGATAGCCAGGTCATTTCTGAGGGGACAATTTAGCTTCTTTTAAGTTCAGATTTCAGAACAGCAGTAATTGTTCTGCTGAGAATACATACTTTGTTAAAATGTTTCTGGTACATTTTGAAACTCCCTTTTTGTGGCACTTTGTTTCTTAACTGGGCAGATAATTCTGGTATCTTCATTGAAATTGCATTTAAGTGTTGGACATTTGTGCATCATTTATTTTTTTTTAAGCTGACTATATGTACTTAGCTATTTTTCTACATATGTAGAAAATACAGCACGGTGTCTTTTGGTTTTAAAATTGCACATCTCTACCTTATTTAAATTTTAATAACTTATAATTAAACTCTATTTGGTAAAGTTCTTGTTGTCTAGAGTATAAAATGACACGTGTTGTGGGTGAATTAAGAGAAGCCATAGTTATAATGTTAAGTAAAACTGTTTTATTAGTAATTAAATGATGATCAAATTATAACTGATTAATGGTTGAATACAAATTAAATGGTAAACAATCAAGCAGTAATTGAATGGGAACTAAGTAGTGATTTAACAGTTTTCAAGAAGGGTAAGAAGGAAGACCCTAGTAACTAAAGGCCAGTCAGTCTCACTTCAGTACCTGGTAGGGGAATTACTGGAAAACACCTGAAGGACAACAGAATTCTCAGTCACAGACAGCATGAGTTCATTAGGGGAAAGATCTGTTAGACAAACCTGATTTCCTTTTACAACAAAGTAACCCACTCAGCTGACCAAGAGAAGCCAGTTGATGTAATCTTTTTGGGCTTCAATAAAGCTTTTGTCACTTTCTCACAGGATCCTTCTGGGCAAACTGTCCAGCCCACAGCTGGATAAACACATCATGTGGTGGGTGAGCAATTGGGTCATGGGTCGAGCACAGAGGGTAATAATGAATGGGGTAACATCAGAGTGGGGGCCAGCCACTAGTGGGGTTCCACATGGCTCCATCTTAGGCCCTTTGCTCTTTGATGTTTTCAGAAGGGGTCTGAATGCAGGTATTGAGTCAGTTCCATTACATTAAATAATTTCACCAATTATATTAAATTAGGAGGACCTGTAGACTCCCTTGACTGGGAAGAGGAGGCCTTACATGGAGATCTGGATAGACTAGAAGGCTGGGCAATCACAAGTGGTATGAAGTTTAACAGGAGCAAGTGCCAGATTTTTGCATCTGGGACGAGGTAATGCTACTTGAACATACAAGGCAGAGACAAGAATCTGAAAAGCAGCCACTCAGAGAGTTAGAAAAAGATCTGGGGTTTGAGTTGATGCCAGGTTGGACATTCTTTAACAGCATGCTCTGGCAGCCAGGAGGCCCAGCTGTGTCCTGGGATGCATTAGGGACAGCATTACCAGCTAGGGGAGGAAGGTAATTGTCCTGCTCTTCTATGCACTGGTGCAACCTCTAGTTGAGTGATGTATGCCCTTTTGAGCCCCTCCACATAAGAAGGATATAAAGTTGTTAGAGAGGGAGAGGTAAGCAAGTCGGTGGAAGGTCTCTGGTTTGTTCACCTTGGAGAAGGAAAGGCTGAGGGGTGACCCCATCACAGTCAGCTCAGGCTGGTACTGTTAGTTACTGGTAAGATATGGCCTAGATTCCTTAGTACCTGTGAAGATACGGCCTAGCAGAGGTTTGCAGAGTGGGGCTGACTTCAGTCAGACCTCCTTGTCAAGAGACGCCTGAATAAAAACACTCTTCACTCAGAACTTGTTCATCCATCACAGGTTTGCCAAACAACAAACTTGATCTGCACTTACAGCCAAAAGATTGGTAAGCAAATATCTGTCACAAAATGAATGTCAGCAAGGATTTTCAAGATTTTGTTTGCAGTTACATTTTCTTCATATTCTGATTGTGGAGATAAACATTTTATCAGTGTAAGCAGCAAGAGCTTTCTGTGGTTAAGTATTTGTTTCAAAGAATAAATTAGATACTCACATTCATGTATATTAGGGACCATTTGCAGGGACTCTTAAATTAGGAGAGGGGTAAACAAAGAGCAGTAATTCCTTGTAATTAATGTACAGCATCTGTCTCAGGCTGCAGTTTGAGGGTGGTCCCAAAATAGGGTATTTGGGGAATTACCATATTTCCTCTATGATAAACAAACCTGTATAGGTACTGGTGTTATTGCTACTTATGAGCTATGACTATGTGTGAATGTAATGGCTTGGTGCAAGCAACTGTGGAGAGAAAAAAATCTTAAGAGTTTCTTAATTTTTCTCCCCTTCCTAAATTTCATTCTGTTTTGAAAAATTAATGTTCCTTTCAGTAAAAAGGATGCTGTTGACTTGAAAAATGTAATTACATACTGACTGCAACTCTTAAGATATGAAACTTTACCAGCTGACCCTAGCTCTCCTTAATACAGCTTGGTTGTCTGAGGTTTGTAGAGTTAAAAGCTTGTTAGCTTTCTTGTTGTTTTCATGGTTGCTGGATATAGCATGATAGCCTTAGCCATAGGAATGAAATACTTCACGATTGCTGCAGTTACTAATTACAGGCTCTGTGTGTGGCTTCATATGAATATGTGCATGCACATGCAGTCATGGTATTTGGTAGTTTTCTTGTGTGTAGAAGTGGCTAAAGAGGTGTTATCTGTGTTACACAAGTCTAGAAGCTCTCGTTTGTACTTCTTAGTAGTTGTATTTCAGTTCATTATTTTCTTTGCAATTGTTAAATTGTTAGAGAATTAGGACACTGTTCTATGCATTTAGGCATATTTATATTTATGGTACATGAACCAAATTGCTTTGTTTCCATGGTTATGTCTAGATTTTCCTTTCCATGCAGTGGCTTAAAAAATGTCTTAAGGCAGGGGAAGAGAATCATTTCTTGCTGTGTGCTGCTAGACAAAAATGAAACCTGACCCTCCTGTCCAGGTGTCACTTTGTGCTGCATGTTACACAGCACTGTGCTACCAGATCTCTGGCTAGTGATGGGTGACTAAGAAAAAACCAGGCAATTTATCAGATTTTGATTTTTTTTCTCCACGTGATCTAGATTGAAAGCGCACGTAATGCTGTGGTAAGCATTTTTACATGTATGCAGATTTCTCACCAAAGCATTCTGTTTGAGATTTGCTTTGTCAGTATATGTACTGGTGCAGCTCCTTATGATTATTTTCAGAGTGAAATCTAAACAGGCCCAGTTATCACTTGCCGCCTCTCACTTGTTCTAAAATTTCTGTGCTTTCTGGCTCTGCAATATAGCCCAGTAACATCCTGCTCTGCCTGCCTGCCTGCCTGCCTTGGGTGGTACTGCTTATATTGTTGCACCATTTTCTGTGTGAAGATGGACTTACTGTAAAAGAAACCAAATGTTTAATATACTGCTCTGAAGTGTCTAATTAGGAAAAACTGATGCCACACCAGACCAGTTGTAGCCTAATTTAGACTTGTGTATGTGATTCTTGTGTGAGTGCTCTTCAAATGAACAAGCAGTAAGGGCAGTAGAAGTTGAAGTCAACAGATGTCACCTGCATTGGTGACATTTAATGTGGTCATTTAGTGTGATTTCTGAAAGTAGAGTCCACTGGCAGTAACAAAAGACTGTACTGCTTCATGGGAACTGGCACACCTGAGAAAATGGCCTGTAGGTCTCTGCCTACAACTTCTGGGAGTACATACTCCGAAAGTCCTAAATTCCACTTCTACTCTGGAGAGATCCAAAGTATCTTCGAAAATATGATTTGTCTTAATTTGTAAGTTTCTTTAAGCAATCCCCTGTGTGCCTACATGCAGTTTCACACACAGAGTTCAAGTCAACTAAAGCAGCTAATAATAGACAACTTAAAAAAGGGCTAGAGAATAAATATAAATAAATGCTAGGGCCTTAAATGCTAGCAGATTAAAAGTACACAGTTCTGTTGTGCTTTGAACAAAAAGCTGTTGCTGTTTTTGTTGCTTGCAAGCTGTGGAACTGGAAGTTAAAGCAGAGACACGCTGCTTCAGCTGATGTACTCTTCCCACTTGAAACATGGCATTGTCAGGTGCCAGGGTCAGCTTGAACAGAAATGTTTCATCTGGCTTTTGAAACAGGCACCTCTGAATTCTTGATAGTGTCACAAGGTGACTGAGTGAACTTAGTGTCACAAAATGTGATGCTGCTTTTGCTTACTGTAATTGGTTTCATAATTGTGTTGTACTTGAGTGGGAGGTGAGGAAGTGATGTCTCAGGTATTAGATAAATCACTTGTTAGTAGAATTGCCTTGTTATGGCTTAAGGCTTGATATGCCTCAGTGACCTCAGACCTAGGCAGAAGTTAGCAAAGCTTGGGGAGTAGACAAGAACAATGCAGAATTCACAGACCACAAGAACTTTCGGCAGGACTCTCAAGATAAGGAAGAAACTAACAAAGCCAACTCAACAACTGTGCTGAAATCAGCTCAAACTGGAGTTGCAAAACAGAACAAGGAAACAGAAATACCTTATCTTGGTGTGTAAATTGGCACTGCACACCAGGCAGTGGGCCCTCACTGGGGACAACAGAAGTGAAAGCAATAATTTGTTCAAGTGCATTAAAATGTCTTTAGATACAATGTCAGATTTGTGATGCAAGACTTTTACAATAGCGGGTTACAATGTG
>JAWWEW010000088.1:30270703-30283857 GCA_035583185.1 Anabacerthia variegaticeps
GATACAAATGTTCAGGGTTGTGTGTTTATGTTGAAGTTCTTTGCACTAGCATCATAAACATTAATTTGTTTAATAGATGACCTTTATGGTCGGATCTCATTACTACTCATTATTAGGCTAGTTGTGTGTAAATATATTCTAAGGCTTATTATTTATGGTATGCTCCCAAGCAGATTTTGGGGTATAGGTGAAGGTTAGAGGGATTACATTTTGCTAGGCTCTGACAGTGTTTTGTTGGGTTTTTTTAAGCAGAGTATTTTATAAGTCTTTCTCTCATGAAAATCACCATGATTATCTCAGCTGGTCAGCCACAGCTGCTGTGGCTCTGCAGAAGACAGTGGCCAGTTCCCAAACACAGTGTTCTTAACTCCCAGAACACAAACTAAATCAATCTTCCACCACAACAGTTAATCGCACAGGCAGGCTTGTGACTTGCCTAGAGCAAGCATGAAAAGACACAAAGGATTCACCGAGGGAAATGAGCATAATTGTACATTTCATTTCTTCCTAAGATATGAACTGCTTCTCAGCTTCTTTCAAATCAAATTTACTAAAGAATTCATCTTATGTGTTAATTCTCACTGTTTATAGAACAATGGTGTTGCATTCTGGTATTCTTACAGGTACAGGGACTCAGAAAATGCAACTTCACAACAAAATCCTGGCAAAGTTTAATGTTTATAGTATCCTCTGTCAAAGCTTTGTAACCTTTCTAGGCATGTTCCCTTACTACTTTATTCTGTGTTACATTGTTCACAGAGATTACTTTTTGCACTGTCCCTTTACGCACCCTAGCTGGTCGGTTTGGTTTTGATTGAACCTGTGTCTGTAGAAACAGCCTATGGTAGTAGAGGAGCAGAACAGTTGGTTCTGGTGAATCATGACATGCATTGGATGTCTTTTGTTATCTTTTCCAGTCTCGTTCACCTAGTTCATTGGGCTCAACGTCCATTAATAATAAAAGTGCATGAGTTAGTCTTCTAGTTAACTTAATCAAAAAAAAGTCTAATTTTTACAATCCCAAGATTAGTCTGAAATTGAATTGTGGTAAGTGGGGACTGGTAAAGTTGCTTCAAAAGCATTGTCATGATCCAAGCTAAAACAGTAATGTTAAATGCAAACTGGGCTCTTCTGCAGGAAAAACAAACAAAAAGAATCCCACACTTTTGGAGTGGACTACTTTGTGGTCTTCATGTAGCAGAGCATTTAAATATTGTTCCATTGCTTCATGGAGCTCACATCAGTGGGCACATGCCAGGGTGCAGCAGGCTGATGGCCTCTGATAAAGAACTCACTTAAGATAAAAAACACAGTTTTATGGCATTGCAGTTTAACTAGTGGTTACTGGTTGACTAGCTGATGATTAGCAGACAATCATTTACAGTCACTCACAAGATCCAGCACTCTAAGCCTGTCACTGGCATCCCAGTGATCTTAACAACAAGTAAAGGAGGCAAATAAGTCAAGTTGCCCGAAGAAAGAGTTTGATTGTTTGCAAAACACAAAAACTAGAAAAAGAAATTCAAAATCCTTAGATTTGTTTACGTTTTCTCTGCATCAAAACTCTGCATTTCAAAACTTTACTAAAATGAACAAATCATGGATGTATTGTTTGGATATATAAATTTGGCTATTATTTTTTTAAAAGGAGAGGGACAACTACTGCAAACCTGAAACAAAATAAGTGTTTCAGTTGAAGCAGTGTGTTTCTTACAGCTCTCTAGATCTTTCCTGTCAGTGTCACAGCATATTACAGTACTAGATTGTGTAAATACAGCAATGTGAACTTCAAATAATCCTCATACCTAGTAGAGATGCTCCTGAACATGTTAGATGAGCAGTGGAAGCACAAAGCTGGTGTGAAGTCTATTCCCCCAAATTAAAAATATGCGTTACTAGCTGATGTGATGCATAACATAAGAAATCCTATGCTGTACATATAAGTGAGCTTCAGTTCCAGATTGAAGTATTGATGCATTGGTGGGACATGGTAATAGATTCTGTTGTGGCTATTTGTGACTCCCTGAACTCTACTAGTGTTCTCTGTAACTGCGACTCTCAATTAATTTCCATAAACGTTTTTTCTCTGAAAGCTCTTGAATTACATGAAGATGTTTTTACAGCTGGAATGTTTTATTTGATTGATCTTATCAAATTGCTAATAGTTTTGACATGGATCAGGTCATTATAGTTAGCTATTTTTATGCGAGAATTATGTGTTCCTCCACGTCCCAGCTATTCATATGATGCAATAAGGTATTGAAACCAACTGAAATCCAGTTTTGCAACAGGGAAAAAGGTGCAGGACAGGATTAAATATGTTTTGTACTTGCTGACTAAACCCTATGATGTATTCTTATAGTTGCAGGATCTGATTCATAAAGATTTAATCTGTCACTCTGTTTCAATAGCAGCTAGCCTGTTCATGAGGCATGTACCTTCGTGTGTTGAGTCTGTGTGGTCTTATGATCTTGTTGCAGATTAGAAATGGAGATCATTAAAAATGAGACAAAGTGGACATCAGGATGATGGGAAGGTTTTACTTGAGCTCAAGTAGTTTCTTAGATGTTACACTCTATTTTGTACAACACACCTAAAACTGAGATATTGATACTGTCCTTCACAGATATTTTATTTTTCCAAGCACACATGTTTTTCAGAATTTGGGCATATGGTGACTACACACTGCATGGATTGCTCCCTGACTCTGTCCTAAGAAATTAGGATAAGGGTTTTCTTGTTTTGCTCCTTTAGATGCAGTGCTTAGCTAGAGGCAGGCAACCAAAGCAGGTTTAATTAGAGGAAGTCTTTACTGCCTCTAATTTTTTATTTGTGTGTTATTACATTAATAAAAAATAAAGCTGTGACTCTGAGAAATCGGAAGCAGAGGTTAAGCAATTCTTGCCTTCTGTCTCACAGTACTGGAATCAGAAGACAAAGGACAGTATTACCAGTGTCTTGGTTAATCTCAGAATTTGATCCCTTCTACTCTATGAAAATATGGTCCAGTGTATGCAATACCCTATAGAGAATTAAGCTCTACATTTTTGACACACGCTGATTTTGCCTTTGCAGTGAATCTCAGTGAGATATTTTCTTTATCTTCCTTTCAGAAAAGACGCCGGCGGATTGATCGAAGCATGATTGGGGAGCCAACAAACTTTGTGCACACAGCTCATGTGGGATCAGGAGACCTATTCAGTGGAATGAATTCGGTAAGCATGAACAGATGAACATAATTTCATATTAGACAGAATACGGAGCACTGTATATGTATATTGAGGCTGAAGCAATGAGTCAACTATAAAAAAAAATCTGTATAAAGTCTAATGCAAGTCCTAAACACCTGTATTGAATGGAATATAACTTTTTGAATTCCTACATTTATTGACAGTGCATTTTAGATGCTGTATAAATTGCACAGAATACTTTCAAATTAAAAATTCATTCTGATATAATGTATGAACCAAAAAAGAGGTATATTTGAAAATACGCTAGAGTATTGTATGGAAAAGTTTGTGTCTTATAACTGACTAGATTTCTTACCTTAAATGCTTTAAGCTGTTTTAAATATAGTTCATGTGAAACTCTAGCTTACTTTGGCTTATGATGCACACACATTTTTTGTTGTGTGTTCTTACTGAGGTTTTTCTGTGCTCTGTAGCCCTGTCTGCAGTGTGAGTTATTTCCAGAGCAGGCAATGTCATAGGTAAAGTTTTGTGGCTTACTCTAGATGATAGGAACAGGAAATATTTTTACCTCTCTGAAAGTGAAAAACAGAGGCTAAGATAGATAATGATTATGGAAGTAGATTCATCTTGTACAGCCTCGAATTTCTGTGAAATGTCAATTTGTTTTTAAGGTCAATAATATACAGGAAAGGGTTGTATGTAGATAATGATGAAAAATACTTCTTGACTTTAATAATCCTCTTTAAAGGAAAACATATTAGGAGATGAAAAATATTTGTTGGCAAAGGAAAAGAAAAGTCTCTGTCAAAAGTTTCAGAATAGAGCATAGCTGTAAAGACAGGTTTTATTGTAGGCAGGTGAGGTCATTTGCAGTTTCAACTAGTTTAAATTGATCTTACTGAGATCAGACAAACTTTTGTAACTCAGCATGTAATGGGAAAGGGTAAAGCTAAAAAATTTGACATAGCAAACAACACACTACCTTTTCCCAGAAACAGCATGGTGAACTGAAAGTGATCTGTACTAAAACATCTGTAAGCAAGTTGAATGGCCACAGATTCAGCTTGATAATATCTAGATAAAGCTAACTGCTTATTTATTGCAATATATTAAATTAATATTTAAAGCATTACAAATTGAAATTTAAAAGTGATAATAAACTGAGTTGTTTTCTTTTTCTTGTAAGCATGGCTTTTGCTTTTTAAATATTTGTTGTCTCTCCTGTGGGAACCTTCCTCATTCTCACAGCTGAGCTGCCTCATGTGAGGTTTGTGGCATTTGCCTGAAGCTTTGTTTTTAACCTCACACTCTCCCTCTGCTTGCCCTCGCCTTTCCCTTGCATAATATTCACTTTATCTCCAGATAGTAGGTAATTATTGTTGTTACTCTACATAGACTTTTTCATTTTGAGTGCTCATGACTAGCTGTTCCTCTGACTTTTTTTTTTCATTTGAATAACGTGCTGCGTCAGTGGCAAGAGAGGTTTTTCAGATCCCAGATGGAAAGTATCTGTATGCAAAAAATAATTATTTTTCCCTCTCTCTCTGCTTTTTTTACACTGCCTATTTTCTGCCTCTTCTGTGGTGGTCTCTGTGCTTATTCTTTGCAGTGTAATTTCCAAGATTGCAATGTTAACTTCCACATATTTATCTTCTGCAGAATTTTCTTGTGTAGTGTGGACATTATGCTCCTTCAGGAACCTCCTTATACCTTTTCTTTTATAAATACCCTAGGAGAATACCTGGAATTTAATTAGAATTTCCTATATAAGTTTGCTTCTTCATGCACTTTCTGTCTGCTCTGTGCCCTTTTTTATTCTTCATTACATATCCTTATGATTTTGAGTGAGTAGTTTTCTGACTGCAGAATTATTTGGCTGTTTTATTTGCCCTCTCTGTAGAATGCCTTGCTCCTTTGTCAAAGCTATACCTAAACAGCAGGAGTCCTCTGTGCAGTGGTTCTTTTTCATTCCCATCCCCTTCTTCCCTATTTTACTTTCATACTCCATGACGAAATCTCCTACTTTCTTCTTCTGCTTTATATTCTTCAGTCTAGTCTTTGATTTAATGTATTTCATGTGGTTTTCCATTGTTTTCTTTCTCAGTGTCCATCTGTGCTGTTTCCTAATTCTAAAAGGGAGGAAAAGAAAAGGAAAGAAGGCAATTAATGAGATAGATAAGCAGCACAACAATTTGTATGATCTTTAATTGGTACAATCCTCTTTCCCTTCCAAAATCCTTATCCCATCTAAACTAAACATGAGAGAAGAACCTTGCTGTTATGTATCACCAAAGAAAGGCAGTGACATCTTTAGGAAAGAAGAAAAGGAATTTGCATTTCATGGTGCTTGGTCTTGTAGCTCAAACCGCCTCAAAAGCAAGGTGCTCCAAAAAAAATACCACTTTATAAGCCTAAAAATGTTAGACCTGCTTTTTTTTCAGAGTTTTTAACATTTAATGTCTCCTACAAAGATTTTTGTATACAAAACAGCCACTGAATCCTTAATGCAGTCAATTTAATTTGTTGCACTCTCTGTTTTAAGTGCAACAGCCTCTGCATTTTAGCCTGATACTTCCTTACTCACTAACACTAAGATTTGTGTGACCCAGGAACCAGAGAAATTTTTCTAGCCTTTAGAAGAAGTACTCATAAAAATTTACACTTCAGCCTTGCAGTTTGTGTTGATTTGCTGCTCTCCAGAATTTTAAAGTCGAGTAGGCAAGTTGTCAGGCTGAAAGGTGAAGTGACCTGGAGGTTTTTCACTGGAGGCAGGGTTCATTGAGATGAAATAAACGCCATCCCTAAGTCACTCTTGTGAATAGACTTACACATAGATTAACTATTTTCTGAGGAAACTAATAAAGTCAAACTGTATTTGTTTCAATGGGCGACAGAAGGGGCTTGGTGAAGAAGAAAAGCAGCTTGGGGCAACGTGAAAGTTCTTATACATATCCCCGTGAGTGTGCTTGCACTTCTCCACACTTCCTTACTGAGTTTGTAGTCTCTGATGTCAGATGTACTAGAATATTGGCTCTGAGTGCTTTTCCCTGAAGAAAAATGAGATGGTAATATTGCTTTACTGCATATATATCGGTTGTTTTAGCAAAAGGCCAAGCTAGAAAATGATTTTACATTACACTGCTTAAAAACATAAAAGGATGATCTTTTGCATAGTGTTGCTATATGCCATATTGTTGAAGATAAAGATCAAAAAAACAAGCTCTTTTGTCACATAAGTTTGAAAAACTGTGTGGAAGAAAGAGTTTTGCTGCTTCATTTTATATGTGTGCATATAAAATGCTTTGCTATGGAAAAGAAACTTAGTTGTCTTTGTAGGGCAAATATCGTGCAAGCTACTTGGAAATATTTCTCCTGCGCTGTTTTAATACAGCTTTTCAGTGATGTTTTTAGGTCTCTGTTAAAGAGCATACATGAAATAATTGCAAGTGGTGCCCTGCTGGCATAGCCTTGAATGAATGCTATTTTCTGCTCATTGTGTAGTTGTTATGTATGCTCTGTGGTGCAGAGAGAAAGAGCCAAACCTTTAAGGTTCTAGTTGTCTTCCTGCAGGCACTTGGACATGATTATTTTGTCTCATGCAACACAAGCAGGAAATAACTATGGTTTCCTTTTTTTCTTTTTTTTTTTTTTTTTAATAGAGGCAGAGAAAGTCATAGTAGGATGTGCATGTCTTGGGAAGTGGTGGGGGCTGTTAATGGTGTTAACTTCTCTGGATTATCGTACTTGCAAAAAAGCGTTTTCCATATAATAAGATAAATTATAGTTTGCTGGGTGGAGTTGATGCCAGTGAGATACTTGATTTTTTTATATATTTATTTTTTGATTCATCAAGTGGGTCAGTGAAAGCCTGAATCAGCCATTTTCTTTGAGAGAGAGGAAAAACTTCTGCCTCAGCACCAGTTCTTCCATCTCTCCTGCTGGGCTATGTGCAGAAGTTAAAATTCCAGCCAGACTTTGCTGCACGTATCATCATGCAAAAGTAATGTAGCTTTACTGTTAAAGGAGCACTTGAAAACTAGAGATGAAACAAAATTGGAAGCAAGAGGGGGCCATAGCTCACTAACTGTCTTTCTTCTTTCCTCTGCCCCTCTTTTCCCTTCTGTCTTCAGGTCAGCTCGATTCAGAACCAAATGCAATCCAAGGGAGGCTATGGAGGTGGCATGTCTGCAAATGTTCAGATGCAGCTTGTAGATACAAAGGCAGGATAGCCTTGGGGATACTTTTCCAGTAAGTATTGCACTCTATTTTCTAGGCACTGTTAGAGTAGTAGGAAAAACAGTCATTCTACTTCATAATTAGCTCACTCTAAAAAGCTGTGTTTTTATGATGACCAATTTTAAAATCCATTTCTGAGTAAAAAATTAGATATAATATAAACACGATAATTTCTTAACACAAGATATTGTTATTAGTGTATGTCTGTCCTCAAACCTGTTTTAACCAAAGATGAAATTGTAGACTAATCTTTGCAAGTGAAGTTAGTTATAAAACAAATCTCAGAAGTGCTGTTTTTGTTCTATAAAATGTATGGTATTAAATCAATGAATAGCAGTGCTGCACTTGGCAAGTGGTCACTCAGAATGCACTAAATTTGTGTTTTCTCTCTTTCAGGTTTATGTGAGTTCCTGTACCTTCTTTCCTGTGTCCTCTCTTTTGCCTTGGTGACTGCTTTCTGTGCTCATGACAAGAGAAGTGATGGCTTATTGTTCACCCTTTGTGATTAGTCCAGTGAAAAGTTGCTGTTTTGCTCTGATGATGCCATTTATCAGATTGGTCCGACTGTGCCTTTCAGTGGCATGCACGCATTGGCCTCTACCAGTATCATGGATGTAGAGCTGTTTCAGATTGGTTTTCACTTTTTGTTTCAAGGCAAATTAAAGCACCAACCTTAGTTTTCTTCATTCTTCACAAATACTAATTTGCAACATTGTGTTGCTTTATAGTCTTTTAATCTTTTCTCCACTCAAGTAATATCGAAGTGAATGAGTTTCCATTAACGTTTTCAATCATCTAATATTCATACCCATTTTTGAAAGGTCTGGGACCTGCAAGCACAATAATTATTTAATACAAAATCAAGAGTGTAGATGACCGCATGCTTTGTGAGGTTGCTTTGTATGGTGGCCTGCTTGGTGCTAAAAGAAAAAAAATTGCTTACTGCAGATGTGAAAAATTTTGCTGTGGCACCAAGTCATGCCTGTTTCTGAAAAAGGATTTGTAACTTAGCTGCTTCAGAGTTATGTCTTTATTTTAGTTTTCATACAACTGGTCTTGAAATAATAAAGAGAGAACTTGCATTCATGAGGCATTTGTTGTAAATGTTCAGTATATTTATTTTGAAAGAGCTGACCTTGAGACTGTAAACCAGTGTAGTACCGTATCTAAGTGCTGTGGAATTGCTTTAGTCTATTTGAAAAGAAAAGCAACATGTTTGGCTGCTTCTTTTTTTTTTTTCCTACAGTTTTTCTTAATTTTAAGCTGTACGGTCATTTCCAGTAGCAGCATGTCAGACTGCCTGCAATATTAGCTGAAAAGTTTAGTAGACCTTTCTAAGTAGTTGGCAGTTTCTGTGTACTGAATATTTAGGGGCCATGGAAGTTGCTAAGAGCAACATACTAATCTGGCAGAACAGGTGCCAATGAAAACAACATACAGGGTGACTTTTTACTAAGTCAGTAAAATGCCTTTTGCTCAGGTTCCAAAGCATGTTTCTTTCACATGTTGTGAAACTGCATTTTAATACTGCACTGTTTTCAGATTATCTCTCTAAATGGTCCCTTTTTTTGCTCCTTGTTGGTGGTTTGAGAGAAGCCAATTATTTGAGTCCTGGTTACATTAAATTGTTATGTGAAAAAAACAACCAAAACATCTAAACAAATAAGGCATAACTGAGCCTAATTGGATCCATTTTTATATGCAAACATGCATGTGAGTTGTTATCATAAATGATTCTTTACTCTATTTCCACCCTTTCCCTGATTTCACATTGCAACAGGTGTGTGGTTGATTTAAACATGTATGAACCTACCTAATTTTCTCTCTGTTCATAAACAACACATAAAATACAGGGCCATGGAGGTAGTTTGCCTTCCCTAAGTTGTATTTCAGTGGTAGATGTCACTTACCTGGTTAATAGTTCAAATTAGGTTGGATAGTATTCACTGATAAAGGTACTGATTCCTGCTGACAGAAGATCAAGATGTTCAATCGTCTGGGTGCATAAACACACGGCGGTGCAGTGATGCATTTTTTTAAGGGGATTAACATTTCCAATGCCACTTTATCAATGACTCTTAATTATACTACAAAACTATAACAAAATTATTTGATCTTTGTTACTGGTAATAGCAGCTTAAATTTGCTTGCCAAACCTATCTTGCACTTGCCAAAATGTTTTCAACTCAATAGCCAGGAAAAAAAATTGACATATTTTTATAACAGACATACTTTTTTTGTACATTGTGTTCATTCTTGAATAAAGTCAGTTCAGTGTTGGCTTGTAGATATTAAAAGGAAAGTATTGACTTTGATTCAATAAATGTTTTCTTTCAGTTGGTGGCCTACCTTTTTTCTTTTTCATAAATTACATTTTCATTAGAAAAATGCGTGCATCTTACAGACAAATTTAGGTTGAAAATGCTCTGAAGAGAATTATTGTTAGTCTTAATGAGTAATTTCCAGGCTTGACTTTCTTTTGTGTCTCTTGACTGCTTTTTTGCCAAGTGGATTAAACCATAATTTTAGCAGTATCATTGTTGCACTGATTTAGCATGTATGCCAGGGGTTTCTGAAAGGAAGGAAAAATTTCTTGAAAAATACATTGAAAATCTTTCCTTTTGCCTGGAACTCATATGTGTGTTACTTTCTTGATTGTGATGCATATTACTGTGGTGATCAGTAGAAGACTTAATTGTCACTGTAATATGCTCATCTGCATTAAAAATACCTGCAAGGCACAATATTGCCTACTCTGGATTTGGCTCAATTAATTTTTGTATTTGACACTCTCAAAGTTCATGTCTTAAGGACTAATTTGGTACATGAAATTTCATGCTAAATTGTTTTAAAGACTGATAGTGAATTCTTTAGCTCATGCTAAGTTCATTAAATTGGCAGTTGAGGGAAAAAGGCAGCTAAATGGGAAGTAGGATTCTAAAGGGAAATAGAGATAAAGCCATGAGATATTAATCAACAAGAGGATTCTTTTCTTTAGTTTTTGATATTATAGAAACTTAGGACTGTCTACAAAGGTCTTGAAGAACAGATATTCCACTGTAAATCCATATTCAGTGACTGACATTGAAAGCCTCTTAAGAATTATGTGCTGGTTCTGTCAGTGATCAGTAGAATTACTTCAAAGGTATACCAGTAAAACTTATTTGAACTAGTCCTACCTACTTTTACAGTCCAGTCTAGCACTGACACTGATTTTGCTGCTTACCTAACTGTATTGGGTACTAACCTATAGTAAATGTTGAGTTTTTATGGCCAAATTGGTTAGTTTTAACCTGGATTAGTTCCTTAATGCTTATCCAGACTAAGCAGGGGAGTGAGTGTTGTGGGATCAGAAATAATCTCTTATGGGGAACATTGATAGCTTAGCCTACCCGTGAAAAAGCATCAAGCTTTCTGAATGCAAAAACAAACAAGTGAAAAAACCAACCCACAGAACCTTCATCCTAGTGACAAAGTTCAGCTGCCCCTGTGGTTGCGAATACGTCCACTGGAAAGAGTACTTTGAATTTTTGGGCTCTCTTTTCCCATATATTGGGCTTACCAGCTTTGTCCACATTATTCTGTTTGTTTTGGGGACACAGAGCATATTCAACATGTTGCCAGAAAGTCAACCACATCATCACCAGGAGACAGCCAACCTCGGGCAGTATGATTCATTTCTGCCATCAGTGGTAATTCCAGGTATCACCACTACACAAGATATGACTTTCTACCTTCACACAAGCCAAGAGAAATGATGGGTTCAGACTTCAGGTAGGTTTCTTATTAAACCCAGAAAACTCAGAGTGCTGGTTGAATTGGCAATAGATTGCTGAATACCAAGCTTGCTTACTTACATGTGCTGCAGATCGGTATAACCCCATTTATGAATGATTGAGCTGTCATGCAAAGGGTGCATTCATTTGTAGCTGTTTAGGCATTTGTGTGAGGTGTTTATGGCATGCATTGTCTACAGACAGGTTTACGGTTTGTTGGGTGTTTTTAAAAAAATGTGATTATCTGTTTTTAGATACAAGATAGCAAGTGAGCCTGTTAGCAGAAAATAAGAGTATTACTTTTGGCTTATCAGTTCCTTCAAGTGAAGTGGATGTCACTTTTTGACATGCCTTGCTATAGAAAAGACTTCTGGTATGCCATGACACATGCACAGAGCAAGGCTGGAGATCTGGTAGATAACATTGAAATTGGCTTACTCTGATTTTCCAGCATGTCAAGAAGGTATTGGTATATGCAAATGTCATGGTAAGCTTTATCAGTCCAGCAGTGACTTTGAGGGTGGGAGCTGTTTCAGTGTGAAACAGGGAACCACCCACTATGGATACAGGTCACATTTACTCAAAATGCTAAGCAGTAAGAAAGCTTCATATATTGATGCCAGCATTCCAGGAGTGCTAGTCTTCCACCAGTGCTCTGCATGTCAGAGTCCTGGACAGCTGTTTCCCAGGAATGTTCTTTGTTTTGCCCATGTTATGCCTTCAGTGCCAAGGAGGGGCTGTTGGCTTTTGGTTTGTTTTTTAAATCTCTCACCATTACATTAGCTTTTGTAGGTTATCACTGATTTGAAATAAACATATATATTGTATTTGTGCATTTCCTTGTGGGAAGCACAGTCGACAACTCCTGGTGATAGAGTAATGGTGTGAGGAACCCCCATGCAGCACACAGGAGCTTAGAGTAATCATGCACATGCTGCCATTCACCATGATTCCTCATCAAATATCTGAGTTTGGCTGTTGTGCAAGGCCAGTTCTGAAATCATCACCTTGGGGAGGAAAATAAGTAGTATTTGAAATTGATTTTGAAGTCCATGGTTTTCTTGAAATGTGGCAACTCTAGGGAAATGTTTATTCTAAAATAGGGAAATAGCTATTCCAAAATAGTTTTCTTTAGGAAGTCATCTTTACAGAATCAATAAAACATTCAAAGAACCATTCTCCTTGGAGAAGAGTATGCTTTCCAAGTGATTAATGCTAATGCACATTTTGGCACTCGACAGCTTTTTCCATTTGTCACACTTTCATCTACTGGAGCAGTAACACTTACCTTGTGTATGGAGTGTGCATTAAGCAGCAGAGACAATGCATGGATATGGGGGCATTTGTGCAGTTTTTTGATTCTTGTTCATAAAGGAGAAAAACATTTCCAAGGATGAACATAAGGAATCAACGATCACATTTCAGCAAGCAGCACAAGGTTTGGAAGGCTGGAGGACTGTGGGGAAGGCAGATACCAATGGTGAATGAATGAGTGGGGAAGAAGGGTAAACCTTGATAGATAACCTAGCACTGTAACCAGG
The DNA here is from genome assembly GCA_035583185.1 of Anabacerthia variegaticeps. Classification (NCBI taxonomy): domain Eukaryota; kingdom Metazoa; phylum Chordata; class Aves; order Passeriformes; family Furnariidae; genus Anabacerthia; species Anabacerthia variegaticeps. The sequence goes on from JAWWEW010000088.1 coordinate 30,283,448, forward strand.
CCAATTCCCCATAGCATTCTTTTCAAGAAGAGCTATTGGCAACAGCCACAAAAGCAGAGCCCAGTGCGGCAAGGTTTGTTCATTTTTCACTGGTTGAGGTAGCAGGTTCCAAGTCAATTACTCTTTCTGTAAGTTGCAACAGACATTTAGCTCGCAGCTGGCATAATCAGGATCTGTCATAACAAGCAGCCCAGGGCAAGAGGACTACATGGTGAACAGAGCTAGAAAGTGCTCTTTTTGACAATTTTCAAAGTCTGTATTAAATGCTAACTATTTTTCTTAATGTAAACATACATAGGACAGTGCATTGAATGCCCATGCAGCTCCACACCTCTTTACAAAAACCTTCATAATTCTCTTTTCAAAATTACTTGTTGAAGTTGGACAACATCAGGATGATACTTAGACCT
>JAWWEW010000088.1:30288548-30303051 GCA_035583185.1 Anabacerthia variegaticeps
TCAAAAATGTCATAAAAATTATTGTTGGATTTGTATTATGAATTTGGCTGAAATTTGGAAACAAACTCAAATTCTAAGTCACGTAACTCGAATATGTTTCATTAGGCATTGGAAATATCTTCAGCAAGCTTACTTCGTGGTTACCAAATTGGACCTGGAAAAAATAACTGTTTGTATTAGTTATATTTATGGTATAAAGTTAGATAAGTTAAGTAGTAGAGGCAGGACAAAATATAAGTTTTGTCAAGTCTCTAAAGGGGGGAAATGATGCCTAAGGATTTTAGTGTATTTTGTAGATTTTTTACAATTTAGAATGATGTAGGTTTTTCTGGATTGCTCACATTTTTAGGTGGTGTTTGGAGATCACTGAACACTTTCTCACACATTTCTGAGTTTTGCCAAGGACACAGTGTTTTGACGAAGCACCTACAAGATAGCTTGAAGACAAAAAAGAAGAGAAGGCCCAGAGCCCTTGGAGAGGCTCCAAGGGGCAGTTGTGAGCTTTCTGAGGGTGGGCACCAGGGGAAATGGGTACTATGGGTTGGGTTTAGATATCATATATGCTAATTATTGGAAGTTATAAAAACTGTAACATCACTGAACCACACGTGTGCATACTTCAGTGTGCACCTGGAAGCTTCCAAATAAAGGTACTTTATCTATTTCCACTAATGTTGTCTTGAGCCTTTTTTCCAGGAATTTAGGTATCAGAGGTTTTTGGCTGATTCCTATTTACATCAAAGAACTACAGGTTTCAGGCCACCTTTCACCCATGAGACATTAAAACATCCCACAAAATCCTAACATAAAACTTCCCACAGAGTTATGAGACTACTGCAATATATATATATAAAATTCTCCATGTAACAGAAGACACAGGAGATATTAAAAGTACATATTATTCAGTTCTAGTATTTGAATTTTACTGTCCACAGAATATATTTCAATTCTGACTGCTCATTCATACTAAAGTAATAGTTGTATCTAAGGATCAAATGCTTTATGGACTAAGTATTATACACAACACATACATACACAACTGTGGTGGTTTAACACCAGCAGGAAATTAAACTAAATAAGCCACCCCCCTTCCCCCTCCCCCTTTTGGTAAGGGAGGGACAAAAAAGGAGAGATTATGGATTGAAATAACAATTTACTGAAAGCAAAATGCAATGGAATAAGAAATGCACAGTAACAGCAACAATATTAATAACAAAAGCATACAAAAAGAGAAGGTGTGTTACCCACAAAAAGGTGTTCACCTCAATTTAGTTTCACATGGGCACTGATGCCTTAAAGAGTGAAGAAAAAAAAACTCCAGGCAAATTTAGTAGATTAGATAAGGAGAGCAGAAGCTTTAATGAGCCTTCAGGCTCCAGGAATACATTTACACAGGATCCCCGCCTCTTTGACCCAGAATCCAAGATTTTATAGTAATGTCCATCCAATCCCATTCTGTTATTCCCCCAGACCTGACCTGTTCTGCCCCTGGCAAACCCATCAGAAATTGGGTCTGTGGGCTTGGGACCCCTCTGTCATTGTCGTCGTCTTCTTCAGAGCACATCAGGTTCTTGGAGGCCTTCCAAAGCTCCAGGTTTGGAGGTTCTTCTGTCTCTATCTTCTGGTGCAGGCTTCATGGCACTTCTCTGCAATTCTACCTTGAAATAGAGACTAAACAGCTCCTGGAGTTTTGAGGGATTGATATAGAACGTGGTTGGTATGTGTAAACATTAAGCTACTGAAGTTATTTTACTGGTACATTAAATCTACAATAATTTCTAAAATCTATAAAATTAAAAAATCAAAAATCAAAGAAACCCTTAGGCATCAATACCTGAGTGTTTATTTGAAAAATGTGGTGGACAAACACTATCCTCTTTTAGACAAGATGAACAAGCTTCATTTCCATCAAAACACTGCACAGAACAGGTACTGCAAGATGTCAGCTACCCACACTCATACTAACAGCTGACCTACCTCTGAGAATACTGGTGACTTCAACTAGTGCAGCATACAAGGGTTCAGAGGTTCCCTGGCATACTGCAAGTGGTGGTGTAAGTAGCCATGTAAGCTGTGTGTGCTGCTGCCCTTGGTTATCTACATGTGTCTCTGGATGAAGGCATCATGGACTAGTGAGAAGCACACCAATGTGGTTGGTGTGTAGGTTTCTCATTCCAAGAGAAAAATAGAAACACATAAATCTAGACAAAAATAGTAAAAAATGCATTTTTCTCCCCCTTGACTTTGCATTCTTGCCACTGCAGAACACTCTCCAGCTTTAGGGAAACTTGTCTCACATGACAAAGTTAGGCCAACCCCATTTCTCACTGAGCATTTGGCTGTCATTCTTTAAACAGTCTAAAGTCCTGAAAACCTGTGTAAATGAAGAAAAACCCCAGTATAACATTGCTTATCCACTAGATCCCAAACACTTGATAAACTGCTACAAATCAGCTTACAATGGTTGGCTTGGTTGAGCTGAGCGAGTCCGGGATTCCTGCTGTGCTCCCATCTGCACCCTGAGCCACTCTTCCTCCGGTTGTGCCTTCCAGCAGAGCAGTCAGATTTTAGCACCTGCTATGATTAGCTCTGTGATGACACTCATGGAGCCCTCAGATCAAAGAAAAGGCAAAAAAGGCAGCAGAAAACAGCATCCCTTCTAAAGGGTAAAATAGTTTCTTGTTTGACACAGTGCCATATGTGCCGTATTACTGTCTTCTGTAATCTTTTGCTTCAGCTGAAACTGAAAATCCTGACTGGCAGTGCCCATGGCTTTATGCTGGCAACCTCACCTCCTCTTGCACTGTGTCTCCTTGCTTCTAGCTGTGATACTTGGTCCCAAGCATTTTAGCACCAGTTCCAGCCAGAGCCCATGACCTACCCATTTCCCACTAGACACACTGAGAAGAAACATTTTACTGCCCTAGGATAATTACCACCTCAGAAACACAAAAGCTTCTCTACATGTCCCTTAAGACTGTCCAAATATCTGAGGACCAAATCAAAAGAAGTAACTAGTGACCGTGATTTTCCCTCCTTCCCCTTCAGCAAGACAGTAACAAGTTTTAACAAATATGTGCATGATGAAGAAAAAAGTTGCAAGCTTTCTTCTGCATTTGGCCCTCAAAAATAAGCATTAGTTAGCACAAAAATATGGATGAGGAAGAAGAAAATGCGTAACTTAGACTATGAAGCTATCCTTTTCCATCAAGTCTGGTTACATTCTTGTTCTCCTTCTCTTGTCTCCTCTTGAACCTTGCAAGCAGCTAACCTGGCAAGCACAGCTGAAAGACATTGCTGATTCTGGACATCTTCCATCTCTGTTACCTCCCCATAAATAAATTCAAAGAGCTGTTGTATGCTCCCACTTTTATTCCGGTTAGAATAAAGACAATTCGGAACTAGATTGGAAACATATGGTTTTTAATATGCTGTACAAGAAGAGTGTACACGGAACAAAACAGTACATGCATAAGCATGCCTGGTTCTCAAGTAATGCTTCAGCTTGGTATTGGTTTTCAGAACCCTCATTGGCTCTAACTGCTTGTGAGAGAGGTTACATGATATGTTACTAAGTATGAAGACAGCACAGCTGGCCTTTTAGCCTTAGCTCAGATCTTCCTGCAGTGCTCTTTCCTCACATTCCACTCCAAATTTCTTGTTCCAACACTGATCCTAGCAGTGTAGACATGCAGGACCAAGGTGGCATGAAGAGCCCAAAGCTTAAGAAGTTAGAACCACATGGAGCGCATTACATCCACAGTAACCCCAAGGGCCTCATGCTGCTCTGATTCTGCCATTACCCTTGGGAAGGCTCCTATCCCTCTCCACTTGGGAATGGCAGAGCAAATGAGAGTCTCCTACTCTGGGTCCTGCAATTGCTTTGCCTTGAAATGCTCCTCCACCAGGGCAATCTGGTTTCCAGCACCACAAGTAAAGGTCCTACCAACACCAGGAAAAGAAAGGTCCCCACTCCTCAGCCCTGTCAATATACACTGTAGAACAGCAAAGCTTGTATGTATGTTTCTCCAAATTGTCACCTAGGATAAGAAACCAGCTCTGCAGCACATGAAATATTTTGAGACCAGATGCAAAAGCTGCCTACCAATTTACAGGGTAATCAGTGTTGCAATTCTTGATGAAGTACACATTGAGGATATTCTGGTCAGCTACAAAGGAAATAGCTGTTCTGTGTTTTGTGCAGCTCTGCTGTCTTGGCTGTTTCCTGCACAATGAGAATGGTGGCAGTGTGACCTCTGGGTACAATTGCTCCACCAACCTACACACTGCCCAATTTTTCTCTCCCTTTACTCCATGTGTCTGCACACCTTGGACTATTAGAAGTGCCAGGTACATTTATCACACAGATAAGGCCTCTGGTCCCTACAGTAAAGAGAAAATAGAGGTAGCACTCTGTAAAATAAGCAGAACATGGTAGACAGCAGATACAGGGCATGAAAAATGCCACATATGCATTTAATCTGCCTATAAAACTCATTTGCTTGCTCCAGTCCATAGCACAGCAAACCTCAAGATATCTGTGCAGCAACTGCTTTCCCCCCCAACCTCGTACTTGGTCTTACACTCCTCCTACACTGGTAAAATCAGTCCAAACTTCCTCTTGAGCTGCATCACACAAAACATGACTGAGGAGGCTTGAAAAAAGGCACCAAAATGGGCATTTTTAAAGCTCTGCTGTGGTCTGAATGGGAACTCTGAGCTCTGGTCAGTGGCATTGGAAGGAGCCATTTTCTCTTCTCCTTCCCCTTCAAGTCCCGCTGTGATTCTGCTGCCTCTTATGTCTGACCCTGTGGCTGAAGTTCTGCCTAGTCTGCTACTGCTGTCACCTTATTCTCTTTATGCCTTGTCTCTCTGCATTGATAGTTCCCTTATTTTTTTTGCTCCATGTGCTGTTCATGATGATTTTCCTTTCCCTCTCTTTGGCACTATTTTAGCATTGTGTTGATTCAGAACCTCGTGGTGTGTGTCCCTTTTTCCTGTTCCTCCATGCATGACCACAAAAGGGTAGTGCAAAGCACATATTCTCTTTTTTCAGCTTTTGACATAGAAAAATAAAAGGCAGAGGGAGAGGGGCAGAAGATTAGTGAATATGAACAACACATCTGGAACTACAATAGTAGTCCCATAAGTCCCCAGCAACTATATCCTCTAAGGTTCAATAACTAGATTCCATAGAAGACACGTCCCATTACTCTTACTCATATAATGCAGATTTTTCATTATAGCAATAAAGTACTTGACCTCTGATGTTAGAGCTGTTTCCATAGCTCATTACCTCCTTTGGGTAAGCTTTCCTTGGGTCCCAAGAAAAGGGAGCTTCTTCAGGCTGGTAGGTCTGTGGTGCATATCAGAGTGGGAATTTATGGGTGCCTTGATTACCCATACTAAATCTGTGAGTTTTTGTTGACTACTTGAGAAGTGTTTAGACACTTGAGGAAAGATGCAAAGAAGATGAAGTTTTAACATTAAGAGTTCCCAAGTCCATGACAGAACACAGAGACTCACAAAAAAATAACATTGTAGGTAGTACTTTTGCACTTGAAATTCAAGCATTTGTGCAGAATGTGGTGATTTCCTCAACCATTGCTGACCTCTTCCACAGGCACTAGTGGTGGGAATGTGTCTGTTTCAAAACGAACTGCTATGTACACAGTCAATTCCTTTATTTTCTTTATGTGGTTTTGGTTCTTTAGGTAAGAGTTTTACTAGGGATGAGGAAACAGTGCTCTATCAGCATATCTCATAAGAACAAATAAATGATGCACAATGCAGTGAGCTCACAGGACAGCTGGGAACTCAGCTGAGAGGCTGAGGGTTGCGTGGAAGCTGATGACAGCTAAGAGAAAATAAGGACCTACTGCAGTTAGCAGTTACTTACAACAAAAACTTCTAACATTCACAATATAAACATATATATGCAGACTCAAACAAAAGGTAAAAACCACAGACAATATTCTAACATTTCTTTGTTATTCTTGCCATCAGGTATAGTCAGGCTCCTCTAATTCCTTTTCTGTAGTTCATACATGGGTAAACTGTTTTAAAATAGTTTTGTCAATATGGGCCAGGATTGCACAGTTTGTGCAAAGTGTACAGTCATCATCCAGTAGCTGATGAGACACCTGAGGTATCATGTGCCTGTATTTGGTATTTCTCCACTTGGGCTTTCTGTCTTTCACAAGATATTCACCCTCTATATCCAAACTGCAGATTAAAATGAATCTGTCTATATACAATACACATATGCAACCAAGCAATTAGTACCAACAGGAAATTGGCTGCTGCAGTTTTGGACAATGTGCTGGAGCACCAATTCATTTTTTTCCATGAGTCATAGCAGTAAATGCAGTAAGAAACAGTGTGTGATCCACTCTGAAGAGGTTAGCTGTCAGTGCTCCCTTAAACCACTGGATCCAATTATAGACGGTTCTGAAATTGTTGTACACCTTTCCTGATGTTTTTGGATAGACTAGCAAGAGTATGCTGGCTTTAAAGAAAAGTCTTTAATAATGCTAAAAGAGGAGCAGAAGTTCAGAAAATAAGTGCCTTCCAAGAATGCAAAATGCGTAGTTTTGGTTTGGTTGGCTTTTTCCTTTCCTTAGTTGCTGTTGTTTTTCACTTACACTTTCAATACCAGACTACATACCTGTGCTAACAACTGTCTATAAAGAGCATTAATAGTCTTGCCAAATTAACAAAACCACTGACACATGCCAGTACAAACACTATAATATTGTCTTTAAAGTGAGAAGGGAGAATTATTTTGAACTGTGACTTGGAGGCCATTTCTTGTTGACAGTTTTGGGGACTGTGGAGGAAGAAGTGAAGGGCAAAGACTGAGAGGGACAGTCAGTTCATTCTAATATTTTTGTGGTTTTCCACTCTTCCTTTCCACTTAAAAGAAAACCTGAAATACAAGAACTTAGTGTCACAGGCTAGTACTGATGTTGGTACACTTCTGAAGTCTCTGCTCAAGTATAAATGTTCCTTAACTGCTCGAGCCAACTGAACTTTCAAACAATGCCTGAAGAGTAGGCTGCAATCCTGATTTGCAAGCACGAATAATGAATGCATTCCTTCAATGACAGACATAATGTATGGGACAGAGAAGTGTCTTAGCAACAATCTCCAGACTACATTTGCAAAGTCATGCTTGTTAAATAATTAATATACATAAAATTACTTCTAAGGGAAAGCAAGTGCTTTATGATATCTACAAAATAAGTCATTCTGATTCTGAAATTCTTTTTTGTATTACAATTCTGCCTAGAAGCTCGAGGTCAGACTGAGGACCCCATTTCAATAGGCTCTGAATAGTCAGAATAGTCACTGTAAGCTCTCTAGGGAAATTTGAACCAACAAAAGAGGAGATAAACACTACTTTCAGGAGTCAGACTGAAAAAACAAAGAACCTTCCTTTTAATTCCCCCCTGCAAAAATTTAGTACCTTCAAGCTGTGGCATGATCTCCTGTGAAGAAGGCAATGGGCCAAACTGAGGAGTATTTCTGCAGAAATAGTTTGTGATTTCCTTTAGTCAGTCCTTAAAACATGTCACATTTATAGGCTTTATTCTCCCTTTCTATTCTATCACAAAATATAACTGACACCCACATTGAGTTGAAGGATAAATAAGTTTTACATCACCACAGTTTTTCTCTAGGTGATAGATGCAGCAGTCCAAGTTTTGAATTGTCATTAATCTAATTCTTTCTTTTTTCCCATAAGCCAACTCACAGTAATGAAACAAACACAAGCCAGAGGGCTTAGTACATTGTAGGTGGTATCTGATGTAATTAAAAAGCTAGTTTAAAGGAAAACCACAATGGTTTCTCTGTCATTCCTCCTAGAAATAGCTCTTGGGAACCTTTCCCAGTGAAAGAACATTTCTTAGTAGAAAGATACTGAAAAAGTAGGAATTAGACGAAGGAATCTTCATTCCAATGTGTTTTCTTACATTAAAATAGCCCAAATTCTTCAAAAGTTATCTGCTCATATCTGATGGACCTGAAGTACAAAAGATGCATCATGCATTAATTTCCCTCACAATATCCTTATGTTTTATTTCCTTATGTTGCTACACAGTGCTGTTAGGATAATTTCTTAGCAAACAAGCCAGATCTACTTTTTCTTTCCTATCCCCTTACTGCATCAAGTGATCCAGTGTGTCACCTTTCTCTTGGTCAGATGCACAAAAGTACTTTGGTCCTTCCAAACCCCTTTGCTACAGGAAAAAGAGATTTTTGCCTAGCTCAGACATGGCTATCCATGCAGAAATGGTATCAGCAAGGAGTTTCTTCTCTAAGGAGACTAGATGAGGGTAATTGTGGCATTTCCTGAGCCAAGTCCTAAGGCTGAAGAAAAGCTAACAGTCATATCTGGCTTTTAGTCAAATAACGGAGTATATGTACCGAAAGGTAGAAAAACACTCACTTAGTAAAGGTTTTATTTATTTTGTGCCTTAAGTCAGCTGTTCTGGCAGGTTTGTCTCGGGCTGGAGCAAGCCTGTGGAATGCTGAACCTCTCAGTCAGCAAAAAGAGGCTACTGCAAACAAGAGATTTAATTACTTCCATGTATACAAAGAGATAGTTTCCATGCATGTAAAAAATGCTAGATGAAAGTAAACGGAGTGGATTGCTGAAACACAAGCTTCTTCATATTTTCAAGTATATGTGTGACAACACACAAGTGCATTTCAGCTTTGTCAGGGAAATTTTTAGCAACTTAGCAAGGGAGAAGAGGTCATGAAGGCCATCAGAGTTTTTTCCAAAGCTTCGTATTAGAAAATTCACAAAGTCTTGCATATTCAATATGCCATGTTTTTTTCAAATCTCTAAGATTAAAAAGACAAAGCCAAAAAACTCCTTCTCTGATTTTATTAGACAAAATTGAGAAACCATTGAAAAATTTGCATTTTATCAACATCAAGAAAGCTGCTGTAAACCTTGAGAGACATTAAATTACTGGATTTACTGCATTATTAGCAAGAAAGGACTCCATGACATTTAGAGAAGAAAGTAACCCTGAGGAATCAGCTGTTTGGGTGTCTAGTTCCTATGCTGCAGTAGAATATTAAAAAGCATATGGGTCAAAGAACCGAAGCAACAATTGACTTATTTACCTTGATGGACAAAGATGTCAACATTCTGGGCTAAAATCATGCACACACGTGGTGGAACAATGATGTGCCACCAAAATTTCTTTTCTTATTGTGAATTCCCAACAGCACTGTTAAAAATTGAGCATTTATTTTTAGCATGAAAGATAAAAGTGGGGAAATTAAATACACTTTACCCCAGCAGCAGTTCAGTCTTGCCACCCTGCATTTATTGTCTTACAAGAAATGAGATATGATTTTTGACAATAAATTTTTTTAGCTGCTCTGAGCAGAGGTTTCTGACAGTGATGGTGGCAGATCCTTTTTCCCTCAATACACAGAACTTTGCAGAGGAAATCTCAGACAACAAAACTAAACCTGTTTACCCTTTCACTAACTAAATATGTCACAACATCTAAGAATTAGCAGAATCTGATAATTTAATGAAACATGAAGGAGGGGACAGGAAACAGGTTTACTCCAAACATCCCAAAGCTACAGAGCAAGCTCAGCTGATAGTAAGAAGCATCTCTACTTCCCTATTTAGTTATTGGAAAATAAGGTATGTCACAGCACAGAACATGCATTGGAAACATTTTTCCATGTGGCTATTGCTCTGGAGCACAAAAACATAAAAGACCAAAAATTCACTAAGGCTTTAAAGGAAGTGTAAATACAGACTCAAAAAGCATCTGACTGACAGTAGCAGTTTGTCTTTGCATGGACCACAGGAGTTTTACACTCCCTTGCACTTCTTGATTAAAGAATCTGGCCTAGCAGAGGCAGGAAGCTTGGAAACAAGGAGATGAGAGCTTTGCATTTCAACATGAAGGTATTTAGTCCCCAAACAATTTATAGTATCTGCCTCATGGCGTTAAAGACAACTAAAGTTAATAACTCATAAAGAATGAGGGAAATAAATTAACTGTCCTAACGTATGCTTTACACTTTTGGAAAAGACCACCCTCGAAGCTTGTAAAAGCTGTTAAAATATAATTCTTTAATGGAGGAGAGACAAAAGTTTGGAAGCATTACTGTGTTCTGTGGTATACAGCAAGAGCGCAAAACGTGCATATTAGTCACACTTTTCTTTTTTTGCCTAAAGCTACCACCAGGGGACGGCCTGGATCATCATTAAATATGCCTTTCAAAAGCATACACATTTCAATCATTCCACTAAAGTCTGAGTGACCAGCAGGGCCACAGGAAGGCTCTTGTCAAGGAACAGCTGGAGAAGATGGGCCAAAAACAATGAATAACATGCTGCAAGAGCTACAGTGGCAGCAAGTCACTGTGCAGAAGGAGCCTGTTGGTTCGCATGGGTAAACAGTAGCAGCAGCAGCAGGAAAACAACAGAATGAGATGTCTGCCCAAGCAAACTCCTTTCCTTTCGGCTCTCTTTTTTGATACAGATCACTCTCTTCGTGGTTTCTGAGCATCACTGTAACTCAAATACCCTGTCCTAAATCATTCTGAGGAAGCAAACCTTCCAGAACTGCAGTTTGCTGGCCTCAGGCAGCACAGTGATAAAACTACAAGTATTGTTACACTGTTTAGAATTATACAATCATAAGCCCCAGGGGTTTTACTTCAGAAGTTTCCTTTTGGCAGTAAATCTCAAAATACTAAATAGTAATAGTGCTCTGCTGACACAGGAATTGAAACAATTTGGGGATGCTTTTCTAAAGCCTTTGATTTACTGACTTTAACATACTTGTGTCTTATAAATACAAACCCATGAGACATCATTCTAGCTTTCCTGGATTATCAAACCAGGCACAAACTTCCAATTAACCTGCTGATCTAGCACTTGCAGGTAGGTTTGAATTGCTGATCAGATAAAGGCTTTGTCTTGGACAGCAAAGACTTATCTTGTGGAACCACACATAGCATTAGTGCTAACACTGCACTCATTCCTTGTACAGATAAATCGAAGCTCTGGGCAGCACTGTGAGTTAGGAAGGCCTGTTATCTAGTTTTGCTGTCTTAAACTGCACACCCTGGATAGTTTCTCTGGTACTGTCATATGACAAGATTTATTTCTGCCAAAAAGTGTGGAATAAGCACTATTCTATCCTAAAGATTTAGCCACCAGCAAAAGAAATTGACACTACACTGACATAACCTGGCAATGCTTTGCTCAAGAAGTATAAAATTCTCCTGTCTCCTGATTCACCTGTATTTTTGATAATTTGATAAGTTGGATGATCTGAGGTGATGCAGAAATGGCATGTTTGCTCATGAGTATTTGCAAAGAAATTGGCATCTTCATCACCTATACAGTGTGAAGCAGCAATTAAAAAGGGCAATACATCTACTTGATATATATGCAAAGTCAGGGGTTGCTTGTGTTTTTCTTCCATTATGTATAGGTAAAATGTGGTATGCCCTGCTATGCAGGCCACTTAACAAGTTCCAGGAAAAGGGCATCTTTGTATAAGAGCACTGCAGCTTTGGCATGACAGACAGATTTTCCAGATACACAAGTTATCTATAACCAATCTGGGTTGGCAGAGGACTCTGTAACAAAGTTTTGCTGTACTGATCAGAGCTCAGGGTCTCAGGAGTAAAGTCAACTTCCTTAAGACAATTAAAAGTCATCCCAGCATTATAAGACAGAACTTCAGACACTTTCAAAAACCAAGTTGCTCATTTTTTTAAATTAGGCATACAGTGATGTGACTTTTTTCCCAGTGTTTTTTTTTTTGACCATATTTTTAGTTCAGTGCAGATTTATGTACTGATGATGGTGAATTTAACATAGAAATTGTAAAAATGGTGCTCAAAACCACACAGCTCCTGATTCAATATAAATGGGAGCAGTGTAACACTAAGAAGGCACTTGTGGACAGGGCTAGGAAGATAACCAAGGTATTCTGCAGAACGGTAGACTAGATAAACAAATTACTATGGGCTGCTGAGTTAGTTTATCCTTGAGACAAATGATAGAGTTCACATGCTGTCCAGATAGACATTGTTTAGCTGTACTTGCAGTAGGCTCAGTTGCAGGCACAGAAGCACCACAATCAACACTGTCTCCTGTCTGCTGCTGTCTATGGTGGTAGACATACTTACCAGTAAAACTGGTGGTCGCAGTTCCTGCCTCCCTGTCCTCTGGCCTCTTCCCCTGTCATGTTCTCTCCCAGTTTTGGTAGTTGTGAAGTTTGTGAGACTGCTTCTAAAACCACAATTAAGAAAACCAAGGAATTCACTAAGGTTAAAAACAACTCTTAAATAAGCAAGTAAAAAATAATACCTTTGCTCTGGGGTCAGATATCTGTGGATCCACCATTTCTACAATGAGAATGGTACAATTCTTTACAGTCTTATGACTGCATCCAGCCTGCCATCTGGTGATCTTAGCTTATATTATGAACTAAGAAGAATAGGGAGCAGATATGTGGTTTCATTGCCTATTGCAGTGCTGGGGACAATAATCTCTGGCAAAGGCTTGAGGGAGGAAGGGAAATCAACCACAGGAACTGAAGTTGTTTGTGATGGTGAGTCAGCATTCTTGGGCTTCAAGTAGCAGTATACATCTGGTTCAATTTGTTACATATTTATTTTTCCTTTTCAGAATCATAGTATTAAAGTGAAATTTAAAATTCTGGAGTGCAGTTCCATGGCAAGAGCTTGTGTGGAAAGCCAAGGAGACTTTCTCAGTAAATTGGTTAGGAGTCTGTGGTTGGTTGTTTCTGAAAACGGTTTTTGTCCTGTCACTTCAGAATAATTCCAGCTTGGTGCTGGGTAGCTTTTACCAGACTTTTTCATCCCTTTAGAACATGAGATCAGATTTGTCCTAAGCCACTCAGTTGTGGTGATTTCTGTTCCAGTTTCTATACATTTAATATTAATCAAGTAATTATTCTTCTTGACTCTCATGACTAATCAGGAATGTCTGTTTTTCTCATTATTAGTTTTACATTACAGAATTCAGTCACATATTTCTCAGGCATCTGAAGTTCCTGTTACTGGCCACCACAGGCAGGTCAGTAGAATCCCCTTATGGAGGTACCATTACATTGGTCTCTTGTTTCTGCAGGAGATGAGCACTGGAGACAGAAAAAAGAAAAGGAAAAAAAAAAAAAAACAAACAAAACCAAAAACCAAAAACCAAAAGAAACCAAAAGCTGTAAAGGACAGAAGTTTCTATTAAGCATCAGAAGAGTTTTAATTAAGTGGCATATATCTCTTTCTGAAAAACCTGATGTTTTTAATATATTAAAGCTTATCTTCTTTATTTTTTGTGAAGATCTGCTATCTGCTTTTGGCACACATGAAATATGTAAAGAAGAAGGGGAAAAAATCTCAGATAATGTATCTTGTTTCTTTCTAGAACTCAGAAATTTAAATAAGTTACAAAAAGTTACTTAATTTTTATAGAAAACCAAGGGACACAGCTAATGTGTTTAAGGCTCCAGATCTTACCCTTGGGAGTGCAGCTTAAAAACAAGCATCTCCTAATGCATACTAAGCAATAACATCAGTTAATTTTTTCTGCAGTCATATAATTAAAATGAAAGGCATTCACTAGCTAATTCTGGTATATTTAGGACATCGAGCTGGTGTTACTTCTGTAAAGCTCAATCTACTTTGATAATGTCTTCAGATTTCCCTCTGCTGGGATCATGGTAACATTGCTCACCAGAAATAAAACACTGCAATCTGTTGGTGACAGTTTGGTAGGGAACAATCTTTAAAGTTTCTAGATGTGGGAAAATAGTACAGCTTTCCTTATGTGTGTGCAGAGAGCTGCAAATAATCAGACTGATCAGGTAGTACAGTCTTGCCTCTAATAGCAGCTTAGGTAGCATCAATCACTTTAGTCATCTGTGAGATACCTGGCTGTTTAGAATGTGAGAGCAGAAGTAGCAGATGAGGTGCTGAGAGATACATCTCAGTGCTGCTACTTCTTTGGGAATTTTAGCATTATATTTTCATGCAGATGTAGCATTGGCTGCTGCCCAGTAAAACATTAAACCTTTGCTGTCATGACCATAGCATCCAGTCTTCCCTATTTCCTGACCTCCCATGAGTAAACTCTTGCTCTGAAAGCTCCTTATTCATTCACATTCATGCCAGCAGAGTTGGCATCAGCAGCTCTGGCTTTCATTCCCATTAAAGCAATTCACTACTTGTACAAGAAGGTAACATTATGCATAAAAGACTGATCTGAAAAAACAAATTTACAGGCTAGGTCCTGTTCTGCTCCCTGGAGTTGAAGAGAGTAGGCTCAAAAGACATAGTGTTCATCCTTGCAATATACATTTGTGTTGGAGAACAGGATAGTTGGTAAATTCAGCCCAGTGAGTTTTCCAAACTTTTTTGGCTCAGCATGATTGTAGGGGTTCCCATGTTCGAGGATAAAACTCTGTGTGGGGGAAGG
>JAWWEW010000088.1:30320495-30331944 GCA_035583185.1 Anabacerthia variegaticeps
GTCCCCACCCACAGGAGTGTCCGAGCTGAAACCCCAGTAGCTGGAGTTTCATGTAGAAATCCAGACACACGCATGAAACTCAGTATTATAGGTACTTGGTGCAAGGCACCAAGCAGTGGCATGTTCCATTTCTGAGCAGTATTAAGGTTAAGATCTATGTATAGTGTTTACAGTAGCCTAATTTTGTGATGTTACATCTTTTTTCTGTCATTAATATTCTTTAATCACAGCTGCCATCTTACAAGATCAACATCTAAGCAAAAAGGGGATGTGTGCTGTCCTGAACTTCTTAAGGCTTTTGTGTTTTGTGTGGGTTTGTTTGTTCGTTTTTAAACAGAGCCTTCTAAAACAATAGTGAGTCCATATAGTTCCAAGCACTGGTATCCTTTTTTTTTTCTGGTATTTTTTTCCTGATCCTCGTGATTATTTTGATTTGTCTTCTTTGAAATTGCTTTAGCTAGATGAGCTTAAACAGTTCCCGACTGCCACAATATTTTCATCAACAAAGGACATGAAATGCTGTTACAATTGTGATAGTGAATACCTTGATGATGTGCTACATTGGGAAGTCAAAAGATATTTGAAAAATCTCTATGATGGACATGACAAATGCAATTCTTTTTAACATTTTAGTTTTGTCTTTACAATAACTTCCTTGTTTCTTGACTTTTAGGTTAAATGCCTCGATTAATAGGAAATATTTTTATTGATAAGAAAAGCATTTTCTTAGCCCTCCTAAAGAGTAAACACCATAAAAATGGAGAAATATACATTTGAAAGAAGCTTTAACAGCTGTCTAATGATAGACACTGTGGTACAGATTTTCTAAATCCAGAACTAACATAACTGTGTTTTATGAAAATTACATAACTGTAAACAGACAAGATGCCAGGAATAAATAGTACATCATTTTTCCACGGAAATATCACTCTTCCCCAATCTAAAATTCCCCTGACAATCACTCTGACACTCTTTCCACATTGAACCAATTTTTAAAAGTTCTGTCAGTATTTCCTGTTGCTTTTTACTCATTGTTGTATTTTCCCAGTACTGGCTCAAGACTGCTAACCAATACTACACAAGTTCCATACACTTTAGAAATAATTTGGTTGCAATAGGTAATGACCTCTCTGTTATATTTACTTTACTACAACATTACTGTGTGAACTACTGGGTGAAGCACCTTCAGTGCACTGCCTCTTGCTGGCAGCAGATGTCCCCTTGTGCTCAACACTTACATTTGTAAAAAGCACTAGTAGTTGCAAAATGGCATGAACAGTTTTCATCTGCTGAACAGCATAATATTTTTATTTCACTTACTTCCACAAAGTTCTGGAGACAGGCAAAATACATTGCTTTCATGTTGCTGTAAATGCTAGTATGAAGGATAAGGAAAAATATCATCATTCTGTGAATCTCACATTCAGTTTTTCCTTTATGCTTTCAAACAAACTAACAAAAAAAAAAAAACCAACAAAAAAGAATGAGGATCGTTATTCTTAGGTAACTTTGTCAATTTACCACAAAAATCATGAACAATCCATAAAAGACACTTCACTGGGATTTCTTTACTGGTATTTAAACACAATTCCTCTCTAACACAGCACTTGATCTTTTGAAGTTGAGCACTTAAATATCCATCCTCAGATTCTGGTTTTGGCAGGTTAGAGATCACAATCAGAAAGCAAGTACAATATCTGGAAAATTTTGGATTTTATGTCTTTTATTTGGTTGTGAATTTTTGAGGGTAACTAAATTAATTTCTGAATGTGCACTACTTCAGTAAGCATAAGTTCACGGCTTTGAGTACTAGAACACTACAGCTCTCCTAAGTTAGCGGAAGCAAGAGTAATCCTTTGGAGTCAGAGGTTGCAGACAGACAATGTTAGCTGCCAGGGCTACTTCAGTGGAGTTACAGAAATTTACACTCCTCATCAAGAATTGCTTTGTTGTCAAGATCTCAGGATCTATCTGATCATGATGTTCTTTCAAAACCTGCAATGTACTTTTGCAGTCCTTTGCAGACAAAAATCTGGTACAGAAGTTTTGCTCAAGTTTCTTTATAAGGCAGCAGCATTGTGGTTAAGGGGTGGGGGGGAAAGAGGCTTGTTTCTGTAGCTAGCCACATATGTCCAATTTTGGTTAAAATATTTAACAGAAAAATCACTTGTAAAATGTACTGGAATTTTGTAAATGGTTTTTACACATTTTTTTCTCCATGTGGAATTAAAAAATGTGTCTGGGAATGCTGGTGCCACAATTCCAAATTCTTATTGTCTCACTTACTTCCTGATGAGATCCATACACAAAAAGCCTTGAAATATGAAATGACTAAAAACTCCTGTTGCACAAGCCACTCAATTCATGATAAGACTATTGGACAATGAAACAATGTATGATTCCTATTGCACTAGTTGTGCTTGGAGCAGAAAAAAACACAGGTAATGTTACAGCATCACAAAATTGAACACTAAATTTCCAGGCATTACTTAAGGACAAATGCCACAGAATCTGCCTAATGGTTTCCTTTTCTTTCTACATAAACACAGACACAATCCAAAGAACCACACCAAGACTTTTTACCTACCAGGTGCAGAAAGAAATAATATTTGCTTAGAAATACCTCTAAATGTTCTCAATGGTTTTCTGTTTTTGACAAAAAGTGTTGTAATTGGAAAAACACAGCAAACCTACCAGGACAGAAAGTGATTGGATTACTTTACTTGTTGGGTTTGATAGCAGCCATCAGAGCTGGTAAAGTTTCTCAGCTTCTTTGTAAGGAAATTTAGCAAAAAGTATATTTTTTCATGAATGAGGCATTTATCAGACTTTTCTTCAGATTTTTTGCCTCCCCAAAGACTCAAGCATTTGCATTCATATCAATCAGTGGTTTCTGTCATTGATACTAGTTGGGAAAAGTGGGCTCCCGTCTCACATGCTACTCTATTTGGTAAACAACCCTATAGAGAACATGTTTGTCCTTTTCCGTCTCCTGGAAAAATAATTATCTCTGGAGAGTTGTTCCATTTTGTTACTATGTTTAAGCAAAGACCAACTTCCTATAAGCTTCTTTTTCATCTTACATGTTAATTAAGACTAGTGTCATCATTTTAAATAATCACTCAGCAGTACAGAAATTAAAATCACAAAGAAGAAATAACAGCTGAAAAGTAGCTTGCTTGTTTTCAAAACCAAAAAAGCACATGCTAGGTAAGCTTCAGACTACTGATTTCTCAGAATACATACGCTGTCCTATTTTCACTATGAATTCTAAAGTGAAACAACAGTATAAATGGTAATTTGTATTAAAAATATCCTACCATTATAACTACAAAATTGAAGCCATTTTCATTAAGAGAAAAGAAAAAAACCTATTAGGGTAATGAGGAATAATTAGAAGAATATTCAGATGGATCACAAGCTAAGTTGTGCCAGTTTCTTCACTTGAAACTGCGCACTAGGTTCAGCTGCTGACGTAAATAATTACATACAGCAGACTGTTTTCCAGTGCAAATATCTTACAGAAGTGAAGCTTCAAAACCAATGTTTTGCATTGCTGAAGAGCACACTGTGAAATTCTGAAAAGCTTTAAAAAACAGGTTACTCTTTTCTCTGATTTCAGCAGACTTTCACTTAGGTTTTCAGAGGTGTCAGAGAGATGAGACGCTGTCTTACAAAGGCACCTACACCCATTAACAAGGACTGCACTGTTGTCTCAATTCCCTGTTTACTAGTCAGGTCTCTCTGAAAGGTATATGACCACCATTACTTTGTGGGGAAAGTGCATGGAGGGGTTCTAAGTCACTTTATTCCCTAACATTATCATTTTATCCAGTTTATTTCATCTTTTACATGTTAACTGCTTGCAATCACTTAGTTTTGTGAAACATCCAGGGTGACTATCGAGAACACAGTTTGTATCACATTAATTGGCTATGAAACAGCAGTTGAATGGGGAACTGTGTTTTTGCTCGAGCCTTACTCAGGTAAAATCCTGTGATTTAAAAGCCAGGTAAGAACTTCAGAGCTTGAAAGAGCATTGCTCTATCAATTCAAAAATGCTTTCAGCCACATCTGGTCTGAATTCATAGCAGTTATGTTGCAACTCTCTGGGTAGCAAATATATGCAAGGTGTTGCCTGTCAGACTTGACTAGCTCTGCCAACACATGCTCACACATTTTATCTATAACCACAACTATTTCAGCTAGTGTTCTGGTATGTGTTATGGGGATCTGCAATCAATACACAGCCTTTATGTGCTTCAGTAGATTGGCAAGAATGATGAGCTGGCAAAGGACTACTTCGTATTTTTCTGGATGAAATTTAGTTGCTTCTTTTACATGCAATTCTACATATGTACCATCAGGGGAGCAAACTCCGTGGTGAAAACCATGCATTAAAAAGCTGAAGTTACCGTAGTTTTTCAAACATCTCTCTGCTGTGATAACACCACCTGAAGTCTCTTGGCTCTAAGATCAAATACGCTAGTAAGAATGTTACAATCACATACTGCAGATTGCACTGTTACCATTAAAATGCAGTCACCTAGACAGCAGAGGAGCTGAGGTGAGGAAAAAAACAAAGAGAAAAAGTCCCACCATCTGTAGAAGGTGTCACAGAATCAGTGAATACATTCATAATTAATGCTTGCTGCAATCAGCACAACGGCGTTACTGAGAGCACAATATTCTGCAGACCTTAGTGATGAATTCCAGTCATTAAGAGGAAAAAGATTATGTTCTCATAGGTAGCTCAACCTGTTCTCAAAGCTCCTGGAAACAATTTGTTAACATTTACAGTTTGCTTAAAACTTGAAACAAACATTCAGATTGAGGTGGTTAAGACAGTGGGGTACTAAAATCCTTTAATGATCCCCAGTGTTATGGGAATGTAAGAAGCTCCCAGAAATTAAGTCATGTGAACAATGAAGGTATGATCAAAAGATGCTTTTGCTTTCACCCATATCAGTAACTCTCTTGCATCGTTTCATTTCTTCTAAGCCCAACAAAAACGGTCACTGCACATTGTACAACTTCATCCCTTTTTTTATCTGAGTTCTGCAATATTGTAGGACTCAAAAAGTTCAATAGCTCTTTTCTATCTTTCATCACAAAGATTTGTTGTCAATTAACTGTGAGAGAATGAGAAGGCTAAATCTATTGCTAACCTTTAAATATGATTTGTTACCTGAATGGATTTAGCATGCATTCAAATTTAGGACTAGCAGCTAGGTTTGTGATGCCTGATCGAAAGCCATTCATTAAGGCTGGTGCTGGAAGATAGGTATCTATTGCATTTCTTTGTATCAAGTGGACAAAATTGTCACTTTACTCTAAAAATACAAATTTAAATCCAGTACACTCTGTTTCCATAAGATTCACTACATCTGAACCATGCTCTAAGCCTGATTTTGGGGAACACTTACAATGACAGTAGAGTACAGGAAAGAGCTTGTCTCTTGTATGAGTACAGTCTTTCACAGGCTCTGCTTAAGATCTCTTTTAAAACTGAAGTAGGAAGCTATCATATTTGTGTAGTTGCTTATTCATCTGCTTATTCTTCGCAGGCAAATGAAATCTACAGTATACATTGCAGCATTTTCAAAAAAATGAATTATCTTACTTTAAATGATACCTATATCTGACTAGCACAACGAAATTCTCAATTCACCTGACTTTTTTTATGAATCCTTCTTTGAGGCATCTAGTTGCAATTAAGTGAAGGCTGCATACATCACAATTTCATGTTTCTGCATAGTACTGCAATGTCTAAGGCTCTGTGCCCCAGAAAAACCTGCAAATAATGGCTCCATGGTTTGTTGTTGCAAAAAAACTCATCAGAGGCTCCATTTTTACGTAAGACAGTGAGTGGATAACAGTACTATAAAAGTAGAAGGGTTTGTACAAACCCATGTGATATACATGCAACCAAACAGAATTCTATTTGGTTTGCATTACCAACAGCCTTTTACCTAGTCAGAGCATCAGAAGGTGAAGTACTCCTTTGAAACTTCTAGATCCAAATAGAAAGTATGGAAAACACGGATGACAAGAGAGCTTCTAAGACATTTTCTTAGAGTCTGAAGTCCGAAACTTCAGGTAAATAAATGTAATTGACCCAGGGTTGATATCCCTTTGCCTCTCTTCTAGTTTCCTCACAGGAGACGAGGCTTGCATGGTGATAGCTAAAAGAGATGTGGAATGTGAACAGTCAGAGTCAAGTCTCATGAGCTTCTGTTGGATGCCTTAGTGATGCTTAGAATTTATGCCAATCATTTTTTTCTTTCTCTTGAGATCTTGAAGGTCTCAAGTTCTAAATTCCATATGGTGAATGTCATGTGTGTTACTTAAAATTCATTTCAGATTAGTCCATTAGTCCACTTCTTAAAAATTGCACATGAAAGTTAATTTTCAGCCTAGAAAAAGTCAGTCTGACGCAGACACATATTTTTATGATGTACCACTCTGCATGTAGATTTAAAACTAGTCAGTTTGGACAATTTCCATATGACAGGCTGGTAGCATGTCACAATATGCTGCATTACTTATTTTGACTGTATTACTTTTCTGCTGAAGTGACCCTAACTTCATTGTGGAAAACCTGCTTTAACTCCATCAGAATGACTTTGGGTACAAGTCTGCTCATAATGTCTGCCACGTTTCTAATATCCTGAGGGAAACAGCAATTAGTCAATTTAGTGAGAGCAGAAAATGGGACAAAAAGAAGCAATCACAAATTTGAAACTGTTCTATTTAATACAGTGCTTGTTTTTCTAAAATACAAGAGACTTAAACTGACACAATTTGGGCTAAGCAATATGCTGTTTAGACTAAGGTTTTGAAGTAAAAGGTGAACAGCAGTTTAGCTGTATATTGAGGCAGGGGAGTGAAACAAGTGACCCATGCATCTATTTTCTTCTGTAGTATAGGCAACCAAGACAGCTGAAAGTTCTATGTCGCAAATTCCCAACATGAATATGTGCGAAGTCTTGAATCAGAGATATGTGTGATTTAACCACACAGGATACAAAATCTAGCTCTGTAACAGCAATATTGCAGCACCACATATGGGTAACTGCTTCTCTACAAAGCAAACATTCCCATTTAAACAGTGTCTGTTCTGTCAGCGGTCAGTGGTCCTCATAGACTGGCTGGGCAGATCTTACAAGTTTCTAATATAAGTTTTCTTTAGTCATCACAGAACTGGGCCTATCTGTTGTCAGTTTCACTTTAAGATCCTTAGTTCTGCAGTGTATTGGAAACTTATGTGCTCAGTCCAGTACTGCCAAACCCACCTGGGGAACAAGCACTGAAAATAGGCATAGGCAGGACACAGACTATGTCTAAATCCATCTCCCTGATATGTTAGTTTTTTATTCCTTAAGTCCACCTTTGGCTGAATACTTTAAAAAGAAGACTCTGGCCACTCTTACATAGTTAGAGTAGTCATTAACTTCAAACAGTTGAGGTTTTGGTCCCCATTGTACGCCACAGAAATATTACAGCATTTCCACTTTATGCCACTTTGTCACTACAGTTGTTCAAGATGCCATGGCATATTTTGAGATAGCTAGAATGCCCCAGTACTTTGACCACTAGGTACTCTTACTCCTTCACAAAACTTGTGACAAAGGTTGAGACCTTTAGACGTTTCCCAGGCAGATCTTGACAAGTTTCTGCTCGTTAATTCAAATCTAATTCACTGTAGATTAAGCACATTTCCAAGATGTAGTGGTGCACAGATTGAGATAACACAAAATTTCTCCTGTGCTCCGCTTGCCTGGTGCACAATTACTCCTTCACAAAACAGGTAAGCTACAGAACCTGATATTCCAGCTCTTCTTGGCACTTGCACAGTACTCTTGCAACATCTTTGTACTTCCCACTAGATGTTGAGACACAATTTCTGGCCTTAATACTCAGCTTTCAAATTACTTTGGACATTTTCTGTGCTTGCTGCCAGCATCATCTTAGTGGAGCAACAAGCCCCAAAAACTAAAAAAATCCATGGCTATTCTCTATGCCATCACAGAATTGCTTTCCCAGCACTTCTTCTGTTTTTTCGGAGGTTTTTTTGGTAGTTTTTTGAGGGTAGCCACAGAGCCAATATACAACTAGGCACACTAAAACCATAATAATATAAATTAATCTTTCACCACCCAGAAGGTGTGAGAATGGTTGCAAATGCTCCATTATGTCCCTAATCTCCAAGGCTATCACGCCCTCTCTCGGTGTGTGGTTGGAGGAGGCAGGGGAGAAGTGAATGACCCTCAGGAACTATTCCCACCGGTTCCCACATTTCTCTTCCTACCATGTGTGTACCTCCAACACAGCAACACAACTAGGATGGAAAGATGTGCCACCCATCCCCTCACAGTTATGTGTCACTTCCTAATACCATTCTCCCCCCTTTTTTGTCAATACCGGGTAAACAGGAACTCCTACTCTCTGTTTCATACTTGACAAACCAAAAATGAAGAAGCCAGAGAAAGAGCCAATCGAGAAAAGAGGACAGAAGATAACTGACATCTGTGATATTTAGAAAAAAATAAAATTTCTCATAGCCATACCAAGTCCTAAGTTTCTGCTTCTGGAGTGACCAGAGAACTATGACAGGTAACTGCCATGCCAATGTTGACTGAGGGGAGCTGAGCTGGGAATTCGAAGCAGGGTGTGGGAAATGAGTGGGTTGGTGAGGGAGGTCTGGAATAAGAGCAATTTAGGAATACTGTGCAAATGGAGGACATGGGGTTAAGACAAAAATTGAAACATGCAGACCAGGAATTTCCATAGGGCACTATCTCAATACCTTTTGTCAGAACTTTAAGTTCACTGACAGTCTTAAGATGTTTTTCCTCTCCCCTTTCTTCCCAGTCATAAACTGCTACTGCAAAGACTTCTTTCACCTCCCTCTCTCATTACTGTCAGAAGTAAAGCAGCCTTAAGCAATTAGCAGCAGTTGCCCTGTGTTGAAACAATGAAACTGCTGAACAATAGGGATAGGCTCATTATTATGAGAGATCCAGCACTATGATAATCCAGGCCAGGAACTCTGAATTCACTGACAGAAGAATTACTGGTTAGTATGTTAATAACTTCGCTGCATTTCATGCTGGAAACAATTCATTCAGCGTTTTGAAAAATCAGTTTCTTAGTCTCCCAATCATACACATATATGTCAAACACTGAAAGTCAGAATCTGATGGTGAGAGCAGGGACATAACTCCATCTGCTGATAACCAATACAACGAGTGTGGCCCACTTCTCTGGAGGGCAATTTGGGACTGCATTACAGACACATTCTTTGAGGCTGGTAGTAGCAGTCATCTCCCAAGAGTTCAAGACCGCAGCATGACACAATGGCCCCAGAATTACTTAACAGTGAACATAACAGTCTTCATGAAGCTAAAAGACAAAAGAGACATTTATTGTCTGTCTTGTCTTTTCAGATAGCCTCAAACCATATTTTTCTCTTTACTGTGTAGAGCTTGGAATTCAACAAGTGTATTGTTAAGCTCAGAAACTCAGGGAGATTAACTACCATTAATTTCAGCTAGTGTGAAAGTGAAGTTCACTAATTTTAACTATCCCCTACTGTAAAATTGTAACCTGCTGTTTGTCTGTAGTTAGCAACAGCCACAAGGTTTTTGCTATCATATGTTTGGTCAACTCTTGCCTCAAATTTCTCTCCTCTAATCATGGTGAAGATGAGTGAGTGAAGCTTCAAGGGGTGTGCTTTCATTGTGCTCTCCCCGAAGACCATCAGAAACCAGCCACAGTTGTTTACCGCCAGTAAAACAGTTCTCAAACATCTTTAACAGCTACCTCACTTCCTAAGAAGTCTGCTTTCCAGCTCCTCTTCTACTCTACTGCCTTTTAAGCAGTCACTCAAGTTCTGCACAGCTATACATGAGGACTTAGTCACCTCCCCACAATCAGCTGCGTCTGTGCAAGGTCTTCACCACTACTTTCTTTCCCCAACAATCTTTGGCTTTTAGGGCCCCTCGCTTTGGCAAGACTCTTAAAGCAGTATTTTCTGCTCTTCTTTGAATTTACTCTTTATTTCCACTATACTCAGGTGTTGCTTTTGCTGTTCTGTTCATTACCCAAGTATCTGAGCAATTGGTCCTTCCAGCAATGAAGTCACCAGTTACAGGAACAGAGGTGGCAAATATGACATGTGTTGAGGAGGTACCAAAGCACAGGCTCTGCCCCTCAGCCCATTCCAGCCTGGGACAGCACAGGGCAGAGGAAGCCTCTGTGTGTGGAGAAAGCAACACCAAGCTGACTCCAGCACGTCCAGGGAACAGGACCAGGTTTGACACGTGGTGAGGAACTACATGCAAACACATCCACCTTTAATGTCTTAGGCAAGTCCAACTTATAGCTAACTGCATTTATTCAACACTGAAGGTGCATCAATGCATGCAAGTACCTAACGAGGGAGCTGTCAAGAGCATGGAGCCAGGCTCTTCTCAGTGGTGCTGAGCAATAGGACAAGAGGTGTGAGAAAAATCTCTTTTACTCAATTTAGAGATGATGCAAATATCTGTAAAACGAAGTTTAGCAAACAAGGAAAGTTGTTATTTCAGCACATGCTGGGTGCTCAGGCCACAAAGGTCCGAAAAGCACACTGCCAACCTCAAAAATCATGCTTTTTATAAACCCCAAGGGTCCCGCCTTGTAGGGTTTGGTGTGCCCCTTGTACAGGGAGAGTGGGTCTCCTGGTCAGGATGGGCACTCTCCTCTGCACACAAAGGCCTGCCACGTGGCGGGGACTTGTTTCAGCCGTATTTTTATCTATTTTCATCATTCCCTATTCCTGAACGCAACCTGTCCCTAGCACCAGCTCCAGACAGGACCTTGTACCTTACAGCTTCTGTGGTATGCCTTAAAAAAAATACTTCCTAAGTTACTGAACCATTTGCCTGTAATAAAACCATGTTTTTTTATTTCTCGTAAGAGGCAATGGGAAGAAATTGATGCTCAGGGAATTCCACCCGCACATAAGGAAGAACACCTTTGCTGTGCACTGAACAGCCTGCCCACAGCCGAATCCAGCCCCCGAGGGGCTGTGCAGTCTCCCTCGCCGCAGACACTCAGGAGCCACCGGGCCGCAATGCTGCGCCGTGCCCTGGGACTGCCCCGCCAGGGCAGCAAGGCCCGGACCAGATGACCCCTCCAGCCCGACCCATTCCGTGGTTCCGGCACCGTGCCAGTCTGCACTCGCCCCCTGCCCAGGGCGGCCGCCGAACACCCTCGGAACACCCTCGGAACACCCCCGGCCCCCTCGGCCCCACGACGGGCCGCGGGAACGGGCACTGCGGCCCGGCACCGGCACCGGCACCAGCACCGGCACCGGCGGGGCTGCCCCCGCCACTCCGCATTCCTCTCTTCGCCCCCCGCACTCCACCTCCCTCTCTCCTCCTCCCTCTCTCTCCTCTCCGCC
>JAWWEW010000088.1:30334450-30357895 GCA_035583185.1 Anabacerthia variegaticeps
ACCTGCTGCAGCTCTAAAGTAGCCTTTGATTGTCCATCAAGAAACTAGGGTATTCAGTTAGTAGTTTTCCTGCATCAGATGCTTTTGATCTCTGCTATTTTGGAGGATAATTTTTTTCTTTTCAAAATTCATTCTCTATTTTAGTAGATGGTTGGAAAAGGCTCTTTCTAACTCTTGCATAATTGGTGACCTGAAAAAGCTGAACCCTGTGTTTTCCTTGCGTACTAAGGATTTCACTCAGGTGTTTCTATATGCATCTTGGATATTACCATGCAACTGCATATTGTCATATTCATTCGTGACAGACCATTTTGCTGAAATTGAGGTATTTAAGAAGATGCTCAAACAAATTTCTAATAGTGGTATGTGGGGAAGAAAATTGTTCAGTGTCTTCTCAGGTGGGGGCAGTGAACAATTGGGAGATTGCACATGTAGCTGCTCTGCTACAGTTCAGTGAAAGCAGAGGCTTGGAATGGGATCAGAAGAGGGAAAAACGTTTGGAAATGGTTTATGCTTAAATAACCCTACTTTTGCAGTATGACAGTATTAAAGTTCACTGACAGAACACAAGTTAATAGGCTTTCTGAAAAACAGAAGCATGCGAACACGTTATTGCTGTGATTCTTCTGACGAGATTTATGCAACTTTACTGAGGTTGAAGGGTGAAAAGGAATGTGAATACTAGCAAAAATCCAAAGTGATCAAGAATTGCCCTGTATGTAGACTAGATACACTGATTTGCACTGGAAGGTACAGAAGAAAAAGGTTGCAGAGTGCTATGAGCTATATTGCAGGAGAGGGTTTGACTTGAGGTATTAGACACCTCTAGCTTTTTTTACCTTCATCGTGATGTGAAAAAACCAGTATGACATCAGAATGCTGTTAGTTCCAATGGTTTGTTCAGGTTGACTAACCACGAAGGAGTTAGTCTAACTGGCTTTATCATTGACTGCTGAAGTTGAAAGTAGTGTTTTCCATAGGAAGAACTGTATTTGGAAGGGAATGTCTTGTTTACAGATGGTGTATTGGAAGTAAGAATAAAAGCAGCAGTGAAGTGAGAGTCTTAATATCTCTTCTGCAGCTGGAAGAGTTAAAAAATCTGATCTGTCAGAGGCATGGACCGGTTCTAGTTCTTTTTCTACAGTGTAGATAATTGCTGTGAAAAGGGCTTATTTTTTGTAGGGGAATAACTGTGGAGAACACACAGAGACATGTCTCCTCCTTAGTCTTCACTAAAAATCCACAGATAATTGACACTAGTCTGTGTTGTGGGTTAACTGCATAGCTGCTCACACAGGAAAGGAAGAGTAAAAGCAAGAAAACCTGTGAGTGAATATAAAATTAATTAATAAGCAATGAAAAAATGGAAGAAGAGAGAAAAAAGACAAGTGATGTGAAAGTGGTCACTAACACCTCCCGTGGATGGACCACAACCAGCAAGTTCCCAAGGAAAAGGTGACTATCTTCCCTAAAACCCATCTTCTCCCTTTTATTTCTCTGTGATGTCATATAGTATGGAATATATGTTTGATTAGTTCAGGTCTTGTGCCTGATTGCGTCCCCTCCCAATCTCCTGGGCATCCACCAGTCAGTTTGCTGTGAGGACAGAGTGAGAGGCAGAAGGCCTTAGCACTGTACAAAGACCGTTCAGCAACTACAACTTTAGTATGTTACCAGCATTGTCTTGGTCACAGATGTAAAACACGTGTGTGTTTTACAAACGTATGAGCTGCTACGAAGAAGAAAACTGCCATCATCACAGCCAGACCCCACACAGTCTGTTTCATGCAAAATGGGATCCCACAGAGCCAGGCTTTTGGCTGTATGTTGATCTACGTGTAGTAACATGCCATCAAGGAGACTGCTCATTTTCCTTCTGACTTGTTCTAGTTTGAGTCCTGCTGTGGTGTTCAGTCTTCACCACAACAAAAAGCCACTGGAGACAGGCCAGCTCAGGTGGTAGAGCTTACACTACCTTTATGCCAGCTTCTCATACGATGGTACTTGAAGCTTCTCTGTGAATTGTTGTGGGGGGGGCTGACAGAGAAGAGCTGGCTCTGGGTAATAAATATTAATGAAGAATACCACTATTTTACAGCCATCTTAATATGATCTGTTAGAACAAGTCTGTCCTGGGGAACTAGAAGCAGATGTTATATTGCGCAACGTAGTGCACTTAGGAGTCACACTTCTAAACTAGTGAAGAAATCTACCATGAAGGTGGCTTCTGGGACCAGTCAAATGTGTAGCAAGAATAATACAAAATTCAGTGCAGAAATCAGCTTTCACAGTTGATTGACTGTCATCTCTTGATAACAGTGTTTTTTATGTGCTCCTACTTGTTCTCTTTCAAAATTATGAGATCTCCCAAATCATTAACTAAAAAGGTGGAGTACTTCTCTGATACTGTCAGTTCCTGATAGTTTGTTATTTTGGGAAGCATAAATAAGTCTGTGACCAGAGGGAGTGTTAGACATAGATTCTTGTGGGCTTTTCACACAAAGTAAAATCTATAGAAAGTGACAAAGTGACAGTGAGGACTGGAGCAGTCTGTGGGAGTTTGCACAGCATCACTTAGCCATGCATGAAAGGAAGGTCTGCATGTATCTTACTCTGCAGTAGGTTATACTGAGCTTTTCTCTCAAAATCTCTGAAGTTCTAGTAAGTCATATCTTACCATTTGCAAGTGGGAGGAATAGTTGTTTTCTTTGCTTTAAGAATTTCTACTGCAGTAGTAGCATGGAAAGTGTTTTATTTGAAAGATATTAGTCAGTAGGCTGGGAAGTTCCTGTTGGAGGCAGATGTTTAAGGCAAGACTGAGAAATACATAGACCACAAGAGCTCTGTTTTGCAGGAACAGCATTCACAGACTAATCAGATGTTGTTCTACAGGGAAGAGCTGTTCCGTTCTTGTAGTCTATTCTTGTAAAGGTTTTCAGTGATTTTGAATGAAGTCTCCCTATGTCGGTAAGGTTTCTCTTGTATATAAGCATACTTTGAAAGAGAGAAATTTGTAACTAACATGACCATTATTTGTGCCAGTTTATGCCATGATGATACATGAGTCTGTAAATATTGTTAAACTGAAGACCTGGTTTTTGAGGATCAGTAAATAAAATTATTATTAATCTTAGGTACTAACACAGATGTGTTTATGGTATTGTATGAACAAAATTGCTACCTCTTCTTAAGAGCCATAGTCACAGGGCAACTTTTTTAATAGTTGGGGTTGAATGTATTTACACCCAAGTATTTCTCTTACCCAAGAAATTTAAAAGTAAAACCCACAACTGTCAAAATACAACCACCCAAACCCATTTTCTATGTATGTGTGGGCATCTCTGTGTATTTAGCTGGGTGTATTTAAAATGCTGTTATGCATATATGCAAATGTATGCAAGATTCCATTATGTGTAGTATTAGGCTCTAGAGAGTGAGCAAGTCCAGAGCCCAAGGGATACTCAGGCTGTAAGTCATGTCTAGGACACCAACATTGCTGCCTCCACACATCTTCTAATCTGAGGCACCAGAGCTTTCATTACAGTTAGAGCCAGGTCTCAGAGAGCCAGAAAGCCTAAAGCTAAATGTATAAAACAGTGTGTATGTTGAGGATGTTACAGTGTGAATTAAAAATCTGGTCTCTCTGTATGTGTAGCCACTTCAGAATACTGACTATATTGAGTTCTTTTACACATATTAGTGGCGTTTTATTTCTTTAAAATATATGCCTCATGGGTTAAATTTCAGTAAGAAACTAACATGAGAAAGTTAAATAAAAAGATAATTAAAGTCCTTCTGCAAAATATCAGAAACAGTAGTGACTGTGTGCACATAAAAAGAATCTCAAATACAGGGCTATTGAAATTTCCATTTATGTTAAGAAATCAACCTTTGTGGACCTCCTGGAATATTAATTAATGCTCTGGAAATATCTAGAAACAAAGTTACTTGTTCACTTCCCAGAAAGAAGTGATGAAAATGCAGGAAGCTAATTGTAATGTTTACTGTAGTTTCCTTTCCTTTCTTCTTTTTTTTTTTTTTTTTTAATATCTTAGTTTGGCTTCATAGTTTGAAAGCTTTGAAAAGTGTATTTGAGGAAAAAAAGGGAAAGAAAGTATTGCTGTCGTGTTTTTAAAAATCAGTTGCAGAATTTAATGTTTTGGTATTGGAATAAGCAGCTTTACATAAGCAGCCTTTTTGAAATAGAGAAATACAAATCCATTGTAGTCATAGCATTTGAAGTCAGTGTGTTATCCATGTGTTATGAGGTGTGTATTGCTGTACTAGTAAATAATCCTCTGTGGAAGTTCTGCTTTCATGGTATGAATGATGATTTTGGTGTTCTACCTGAGTGGTGGCTAATTTATGGGGAACTAGTGTAATGCACTTGCTCTCCTGGTCCAGTTTTTATCCAGTGTATACTGGTCACATACTTGTTACTTTGCTAAGTATTTTAATGCTGCTGTTGTTGAAACAGCACATACAATATGCTGTTGAAGCACTGTTGAAGACTTGAGAATGTAAAGTGAGGTGATTTATTTTCAGTTTTTATGTATCATATTCAATTACATAAACTGTAAAGGAGAATTTTCATAATTAACAGATTGAAATTGATTAAAATTTGGCAGGGACATCGTGTTAGTACCTCTTCTCTTTATTATCATGTAAAATCTTTAATGCACAGGCACAGCTGGTCTGTTTCTTTACATCTTCTTCCCTTTCAAGAATTCAGAGCTTCTCATTTGAACATCATGAGATAATATCAATTCTAAGTGTCTCAGAAATGTGATTTCTGATACAATTGTCATCAACTGTTTATTAGTGCACAATGTATTTTCTAGTGGAATTCCCTTTTTTGAACAGTATTTCTATTCTCCTGATCAGGAAAAAGAAGAGCTGATTGAAGAATGGCAGCCAGAGCCTCTTGTACCTCCTGTGCCAAAAGATCACCCAGCTCTCAATTACAACATTGTTTCAGGGTAAATGTAACCAAAATAAATTCTTTTTTTTTTTTTCAACTCAAATACTTGATGTCTGTGTTTTTAAGCATATTGTTTACTAAGCATTTCCATACCCTTAAAACTTTTCATAAATGAATTTCATTTTTAGAGAGCACGACTGATTTTGCCACTAGAGAGATGGTCTTGGTTTTGAAACATTATGAAGACTATCTTACTAAGAAAATCTTTCTTACGTTGCATGTTATCATTAATTCCTTTTTCGGAATGGGGGGGAGGAATATTGTATCTTTGCCTCCATTGTAGGTCTGTATTGTTTGGTACTAATTTGTTTCATTTTTTCTGAGTATGTGGACTTAGACCTTCAAAAGTGGTTACCACCTTCTCGTGTCATCACAAAGCACTTAAGAAGAAACTGATTTTGTGTCTAGCCACTTGGCACATCCTGAAAAGTTGTTCCTCTTTGGACAATCAGAATTAGAGATGCTGAATGGTAAAACTGTTTTGTGAGGAATTTGTGGCTCAGCATTAGTTTGTTTTATGTTACAAGGCTTTTAAAATGTGTGCTGACATAGACAAGAGTCACAGTGTTTCAGAAATTGTTTTGATACTTCTTCTCACAAGTTTCAGGTTTGCGTGTTAGTAACTTTTACCATAGAAGTATTTTTAATATTCTTCCAGAGACACTAATAATTTGTAATAATTTAGTGACAGAGCACCATTATTTTCTGTCATAGTGAGCTCCATGTTGATGGTTCTGCCACCACAAAAAAGTCTGCCATAGAAAAGGGATGTCTGTTTTAATCAACTGTGATGTGAACAATCCTTCTGTAATTATTCAGAATTTTGAAACAAGCAGTACTGTGAAGTTGGAGGAAGTGTTGGATGTTAAAAAAGAAACTGAACAAATGTATCTTCTAAAGTGATTCAGAAAATGTTTAAATTATTTGGAACTTTCCAGTGCTTACAGCTAGGAAACGTATTGTGACAGAATGTTAGTATCTGCTGGCTGTTAAAGTTAATGCTGGCTGTGGGGAAAACTTGACATTTGTCTTATAATATTTTCACTGCCAACTAACTGCCTTCCCTCAAGTTGCTCAACAGTTATGAGACTGTAACTCTGAGTATGAGCTGAGCCCATGTATTAGAATTGATACAGAAAGAAAAGTGTCCACATCCTATTTCAGCTCAAGAGCATTTCCCCTTTTTAACTAATATTTTAGGAGAACTCTGTTCATGCTGTTGAACTAGTCTTCTCACAGTGATTTGCATGTCTTAATGTCTATTGTGAACGGTGATTTGCAGAAATCCTAATCATAAAGTGGTTTGAGTTGGAACGGACCTTTAAAGACCCCCGTGCTGCGGGCAGGGACACCTTCCACTAGACCAGGTTGCTTGTCCCTTCCAGGAATGGAGCATCCACAGCATCTCTGGGCAACCCATTCCAGTGCCTCACCACCCTCACTAATCTTAATAATATTGCGTATTTACAGTAATATGTGGATAGGGTTTATAAAAGCTCATGAACATTTGGGAAAACCTAAATATTTCAAAAAATTTGACCACTGTGTGTGGTAGGCAGACTTCCTCCTCCCTTGGTATGCAACTCAGTTTCTGTCCTGTGTTAATATGCTCCTTTCCGCTGAACACTTGCATAATCCCAGTAAAGTTGCCAAATGATGAGCAAAGCCAAAAATGCAGGGACTTGTCCAAACAAAAAAAGTGATATATCTTGAATTGGTGGTGAAGAAGTTACCCATGACAGTGAAGAAATTAGTTACTTCTGTAATAGCCTTTCTCTGAGCTAAACTCTGCAAGATAGCTTTGTAGTACAAGAGCTCATTCAGAAAATGTAAATCTGTTTCCTAAAGCAGGATGTCTGCAAAATTTTCATGCTGATTTTTGTTCTGCTTTAAAATAAATCACATCATAGTGCCTTCTTTATTGTCTTCTGCAACTGATTTTTCAATACACGCTACATTTAAGCAAGAGGTCCAAGAACAGTTGGCATGCTTTCAGTCCTTAAAAGACAGTTTCTGAAGGATTTGCTTGCAAGCTCTTTGAATATAGCTTGAAATTTTAGTTTTATTTACAGTTTCAGCTGGATCACTCAGTATTTCATAACTGTTGTCCCTAACCAAGATACTTAACGAACTGTGTTATAGCAGGGGAAGGGAGATAGATGAAAAGATAAAGAATTAATTGTTTCAGTATTTTCCCCTTGCAAAGACTAATTATTTTTTACCTTGCAACGCAAGTTTTATGATGATGTCAGCATCCATGTTTTGGTTATAATTATTCACTGAAATAAGCTTTTCGTTTGGTGTTTTCTGCCTAATCACTAATGTTCCCTTAGAAAGGTTGGGTAAAATTCTCATATCAAAGTGTGGACATATTTTCATAAGGGCTACAGCTTTGTAAGGGCCAAGTTGTCTGTGAACATTAGGCTGCTTTTTAGGTTTGAGAGGTGGAGCTGTGAGGCAAAATGTTGTGAATTTACGAGATTTGATAGTATGCTGTAAGTATGCTAAATCTCATGTTAGTGCCAAACTAAATAGGTCTATGTCTGCTCCTGTGAACCTAAGGAGTTGTTTCACTTAATAGGACATCCAGACTTCGGTACAGCTCCTTGATCAGCTAGACAGATGAACAGATCCAGGCATATTTTTGATGTCAGTAAGTTCCCCAAGACTGTTTGCCACACATTTCTATAATGCAGCAGAAGATGCTCTGCAGTAATGTAGGACAGCTCCTTTGTGGGAACAGGTTCAGCATTCCAAAGATGCTCAGCACGTGCATTGTGTTAAAAGAAAACTTTACAAATCTGTTCTGTAAGTTCTAGCCATTGCTTTTCTGAAGCAACTAATAGGCCTAATTTTTTAACGTGAACAGACATAAAACAAAATAATGGAGTTTTTTTGAAGTGAAGTTCAAGAAGTTCAGTGTTTTTCTTAACGTGCAGTGAATAGTTTGGACTTAAAAGTTTATTTGCTTTGCACAGCAAATATACCCCTTGAAATATTGTCAGCCACCAGGTTTGGAGCAGCTGAGTGCAGGCATTTGACATTTGAGCAGTCCTGTTTAATTTTGATTGAGAAAATTGCACAGTGCTAGTTTCCACATGTGGAAAGCTTGTTGGAACTGTTGTGTCTGAGGAATAGTATAGGATCTCAACTGTAATTTTTGATATGCATACAGGCATAAGATTTTCTGTTTGGCTTAGATTTGAGACTTCTCAACACTCTGAGCTATTAATTGACACTTTGGAATCATAAGTGTATACGTATATATGTGTATAATTGCTAAAACAGGCTTGCTTATAGAATGAAGCATACCGACATGATGCTTGTGTTTAAAGAGGTAATAACTGTTTTTATCCTCAGTTTTAAATAACTTTATCTAAATCATACATTTTTAGGGCAGAAAATGTCTTTGCCCTTTGCTTCATATGTGCTCTTGTTCATTTGCTAATAGTGTGTATTTTCACACTTTCTGTGTTTCCTATGTTTACTGTTTAAAGAGAATTGGAAACTTGAGGTGATAGCTAATACAACACTTTTGTGTGCTTACAGCTACTACCTCTATTTCAGTAGTTCTGTCAGTACAAGACTGGTCTTGTGAGTTTGCTTTATGACAAAAGCATGGGGTTTAAATTAATTTTTCTAATTGAAGTAAGAGCACTGAAATTTCCATTTTATTGGTAGGATTCCTTCTTGCAAATAGGTATCACTTTGCTTTTAAAGAAGAAGCTTTCTCTATCTCCTCAAGAGTCATCTTTCTATTAATTACATTTTCAATAATGAATTATTAAATATATCAGGAACATATTAGCAGTTTCTTTACTAAATTACAGGAATAGTGGTTTTGGTGAGTACAGTAATGTATTTGTGACTTGACATTGAACTTAAATATTGACTGGCATCTGAAAAGGAAAAAGTGGAAAGAGAGACTTGAAAAATCTGTGTGTCTTCTATTATTGAAAAACAAAACTCTGTGCTGTTTGACTGTTTGTGAAAACAGAAGCTGTTTTTTCATAACAATAGGTCTGTAATTTTTTTTCAGCCCTCCCACCCATATAATCACTGTTAATGGCAAGGAATGTATAAACTTTGCGTCTTTTAACTTTCTTGGACTTCTGGATAATGAAAAGGTTAAGGTGAGTTCTTTCAATTACTTTATTTGTGTAATTAGTCCTCTTCTACTTTGTATGTTATCTTGACATTAAGAATAACTTCAAAAACCATGAACTTCATCAAGAATGTGTGCTTCTGAAGTAGTAAGGAAGGTTATAAACCTTGTAATTTTGTGCTATTCAAGTTTGTATTTTTTGCTAAAGTTTAATCTGGGTGTACATACTAGCTGATTATCAAGTTAGATTAATATTTACTGTACTTAAGTATTAGAATAAAACACATTATGCTTAAACACTTGTTTCAAATAGTTTTGATGTGAAATGAATTTATAGAAATCAGTACATTATTATACTTTATGTAAAGCAGGCCATGTTACGTGATGCAAAAACTGATCCATAGATGAGGTGTAAAATTGTGTGAAGTGTATAGAAGAGTTAGAGAGTTAGTGTAGGAATATTTCATGTAATTTTTTCCTGTTAAAGAGTGCAGCCCAGGCATCTCTGAAGAAATACGGTGTTGGCACTTGTGGACCTAGAGGATTCTATGGTACTTTTGGTGAGTAACTTTTTTTGTTCTGCCTTTAAAGGTTCTTAGACTAGTTTGGTAAGTCAGCCAAAATAATCCTATATATAAGCAAAAAATTATTTCTGCTACTTTGAAGAGCAGTTATCCTCTAACACACATTTTTCTGTAATTGTTGAGGATTGGTAGCTTTTATTGTTCCTAGCTTGGTTTCTTATTATTTTATCTATTTTTTTACTCTTTCTAACGGTGATCTAGGAGGAGAATTGCAATTTTTCTGATCTGTTTTAGTTCTGGTAACCCTAGTAGAAAGAGAAAATGAACCTATTAGAATTAATAATCCATGGTGAATGTAAGTGCAAGTGTAAATTAAAGTTTCTAGGTAGACCACAAGAGGGCAGTCTGATTTCTGTGATTAAGATTACTAGTTATGTTTCTCTAATGTAATTGGAGTGAAGTTTTCCATTACTGATAACTTCAGTGTTGTAATTGAGAGATTTCATGACATGGCAGGTGTTACTAAGGTAGGGTGTTTTTTCCTTCTTTTTAAGAAGCAGGAAGTTGTTAACTGTCAGGCTCTGGAAATACTTGTTTACAAGCATTTATATTCTGCATGTAAACCAAAGTAGTACATGAATAGCTGCAGATTTGAAGACTGAAACCATCAACTCATCATGTGAACTTTCCAGTCTCTTCCCAGACGCGATGGAATTCAGAGTGTCTATACTCAAAGTATCTCAGAGTTAACTTCCTACAGCCTTGACTTGAATTTAAGAACATAACTTTTCTTGGTTAATCAGACTAGTGCTTTAGGTGATCAGCTGGGTGCTGTACCTAATTTGATTTTGGAAGAAGTCTATGTATCAGAACAGGGTTGAGTCTTTGGTTTCAATCTTACAGATTTTTCATTAGCCTAGAACTAATTTTTTTCTAAGGAAGGTGGTGGTAGCCCTTTGAATGGGAGAGAGAGAGCTTTTAGGAAGCTAGATTTCCTCACTGATCACATTTCAGCAGCAGTCTGTTGGAATACATACAGGTTTTCCCTCCCCACCCCTGAAAAAACCAAACCACCAAAGTGCTCCAAAAAATGTGTGGATTAATGCATCCCACTTTTTGAGTTCAAGTTTATTTTAAATTTTTTTAAGTATTTCACTTTTCTTCTGTCTAATAATTGTTTGAAGCAGACTGCTAAAAGTTGATTTTCTCTGGTAAGTTAGAAATTCCTTGGCTTATTTTCTGCCCTCTTTGGAAGTCTAATCTTAAGATGCAAACTGTATAGCTTTTGTGATTCATTGGCTTCTGAGTTTTTTGGGTATGTGCTTCATTTCACAAAGCAGGGGGTCTAATCTGTGGTATTGCTGCATGACATCACTAGAGAAGAAGTGATGTTATTTATACTCACCTATTTGAGATACCATCGTTTACAGATACAGTAAAGGAGACTTGATTTAAAATGTGAGACAAACTCTTGCTGTACTTTTTCAGTCCCAAACTGTCTTCCCATTTTCATCTGAATTGAAACATTTGAGTATTGCAGGATTATGAAACTCTGAGAAGAAACACTTCTTGCATCATAAATGTTGAATGCTTTAAACTTTTCACACAATTGTTCATGTGCTGCGACTTTGGTAAATAAGTCATGTTCTGTGCAGAAATACACAGTTTCTTCTTACTTAACTATGCAGAATTTAATTGATAATTGTCAATTGTTATTGCTCAGGCTTCTCCCCTCTTAGGAACTGATATTTGCTATCAGTATTAGAGATTTCTATCTGAAACATAGATATCCTGGTATAATTTATTTTGAATGGAGACTTATTTCTTCATATCTGTATCAGTTTGAAGATATTGAAAAGATTTAGTGAGTCCCTATTGTGACATTTTTACTTTGTGTTGTATCCCTGAAAAATGTATTTGTGCCTTTATCCTATGATGAGCTTGAAATACTTGCACATTCATACATAATTGAAAATTTGTGGGTATTTTCTCCATGACAGGTGAGGGGTGTATCACTTATTTTAGTGGTGGGGGTTTTTTAAGGCTATTGTTGATTGCCTATCAGCCGCAAGATTGGTACTAATGTAAGGATTGGGTCTGCCTCTCAAATAAAATATATAAAAGATTATGTGGGATTCTGTCTCGCTTCTGCTTTTGTCTTGCCTCTGAGCATATGCTAGGCATGAAACTAGGCTCCTCGTAGCAGTTAATAACAATATTACCTTTATTAAGGTTTCATAATTCATAAGCTGTTCCAGTCTCATCTTTCTCTGTCCAAATATACTTTAGGAGGTGTTTGCATTTAAGCTAGGCTAATCCAAGTGATGTAACCAGACCAAAGCAAAACATTAAAATAAAGAATAAGAGAGTCAAGATAGTATTCTGTTTTTACCATGGTGAAATCTTAATGAATACTGCCTTAACACTTTCCAGCCTCACAATTAGACAAAGCACGCATTCCTTTATATAATTGTGCATCAAATGCATGTAATTTTGAATGTCATTTGTATGTCATCTGCCCTTGGCAGAATTTACTTAGCCTTTTACAACTTTTTTCCGCAACACAAATCTGAACATATTCATCAGCTGCTATTGCTGACAATATTTCTTTTGCCCGTTGTTTTTACCTCAACTTTGCTTTGTATAGTGGTGATTGTTGCTGAATAAAGTTCAGTAAGAAGGATGCAAGTTCTGATTTTGAATTGTGATGGTCTTGTCATATTTTTCAGTTTTTCAGTTAAATTATGTACGTGGCCTTTCATACTCCAACTAAATATTTTTTTCCCCACTCAAAAGTAGCAGTTCAGATCTTGTTTTCCCTGTTTTGTTATTCTCTACTGTACAGGGCTTGATAACAGGCATAATTCTCTTGACTATTGCTAGCAGAAGCAGGTAGTGCAAGAGAGTTAGGTAATGGAAATAACAGTTTGTCCGATATGGGTTATTTTGCTTCGTCAGAATACTTAATGTTGTGGTTACCTTTATGCAGCAACAATCCACTCACCATGTGGCATTTATATAGCCTTTTTATATTTGATTTCTAGCATGGGTCATGTTGACCAGATCGGTCTGGGAAATGCTTATGCTTGTAATTGTGTCAATTTTTTTTAGGGGTGAGTAATCTCTAGCTTGGACATATGACCTTTTCAGTTGACTGAAGTGCGTTCAGGAGATGGGTTGTCATTTATAGTCTGACAAGAGCAGTTTTCTGTTATAATGATAGCTTTGCTTGTGCAGTGAAAGCATCAGCTTGTAAGAACTGACAGTCTGCCAACAGGACCTCAATAATTGCTATAAATTGCATAATTTTTTTGTCTGACTTTAGTAACTGTGCTCTCTAGTCCCAGTCCAAAAATGCTGCATCATTTACTTGTCATCTAATCACACATAGATTTTAATTACCATTGCATAAGAACATTAGAGAAACATGTTGCGTAGAAATTTTCCGATGTCAAATCAAAGCTTGTGATTAATATAAGGTTACTTGTCAGTTTAGCTGAAGGTCGATTGGTTGCAGCTGGGTTTTGGGAAGTTACTGGTTTTAATTCTCTTCCTACAAATAAACATTCCATTTACTTACATTAGATGATTTCTAAAAGCAATGGTGGTCTTTCTGATACAAAAACAAGTTAGGTATCTAAGATCTTTTCAATTTTTGTCTCAAATAGATGTGCACTTAGAATTAGAGGAACGGCTAGCAAAATTCATGAGGACTGAGGAAGCTATTATATACTCATACGGATTTGCAACAATTGCCAGCGCTATTCCTGCATATTCAAAGAGAGGGGACATTGTGTTTGTGTAAGTGTTGTTTTCTACCTGGGAAATTCCAGATTAAAGGGTTTTCCTTTCAACCTGCCATGATTGTTAATCGTATTAAGTTGAACATTTAAAAATACTGCTGTTTTTGATCAAGTATATCAAGCTAAAATATATCTTCTTTGCCAAATACTTGTAATCAGTTACTGGTTTTATCATGAAAGTGCAGAATTGGACACTCAGCTGAAAAAAAGGTAAAATAACTTGTGCATTCAAGAACTAACAGAATTCTAATACCTAATTTTCTTTGTAATAAACTATACAGTCATAATTGCTTTTCTCGTGTTTACTGCTGGCTTTTCACCTTTTTTCCAGGACAGTTGTTCCTCTTCATGCCTATTTGCAGTGGATTAGTTGAATAAATTGTTGGTACATGTTAAAATAACACAAGAACTATCAGGGTCAAATAAAGGATTTGGCAAGCCCAATATCTATCTGGTCCCTGAGAGTAGCGAGTGGTAATTTGTCTAAGGAAGAGTGAAAAAACAGGAGAAATCAACTTTCAGAGCCAAAGAAGAGGGCTTAGATTTATTTCAGAGTTGATGGATTTTTCTTTAAGCCTTCTGATTCTTTTAGTACCTTAGGTCTTTAATACCCACAACGTTTTTATGACATGCAATTTCACAGTTTACCTTGAATATTTTATGAAAAATATGAAGAAAGACCTGTTTTGAATATAATACCTACTGATTTCAATTGGTGCATTTGAATTTTAGACGGAGAGCTGATGCATTTTCTCCATGGGAGTAGTGAGTGAGGGGCTGTGTGGGGCTTAGCTACCTGCTGTGGTTAAGCCACAACACACTGATAGTTTCTGTATTTCTCTGCCAAAATCTTTCTTTGATGCTCTCTTTTTTAAGTGTAAAGCTTGCAGCCTATTTGACTTACCTACAGAAGTTCTTTCAAAAATTTAATCATGCATTTTGGTCATCTTTGATTATTGACCATATATTTATTATATATTTGATCAGTGTTTTTGAGACAAATTACTAGGATTGTGCACACTATTCAAGGATGCCAGTGTATCCTGTATTTAATTATCTCATAGAATCATAGAATCAGCTGGGTTGGAAGAGACCTCCGAGATCATCAAGTCCAACCCTTGATCCAACGCCACAGTGATTACTACACCATGGCACTAAGTGCCACATCCAGTCTCATCTTAAAAACCTCCAGGGGTGGTGAATCCACCAACTCTCTAGGCAGGCTGTTCCAATGCCTAATTACTCTCACACTGTACCAGCTTCTCACTGCCAGAAGATCTCACCATATTTGACAGAAACTTTGTTGAAATTGCAGTGTTTAGTGTGTGCAGAAGTTTTGATTTAGTTGCCACTTTTAGTGGTAAAGACTAGTTGACCTAAGCAGCTGTGAAATTGCATATCCCATCATACTTGGAAATTTGATGTTCCAACAGTTAAAAATGGCTGATTGTTCTTTGGACCCAGAGATCTTATTTCCCAAAGGACCTTAAAAAGGAGGTTTTGAATACTTGGAGGACTGCTAGAAATATAACAGGCACATCTTTGAGCTTTGTTTTCTGAGACCCAGAGCAAATGGAGTTTCTGGGATGATTACCATGGTATTTTTCCTGGTCCTTGGAATATTATGCTCAAACTACTATCACATGCCGATAAAAGGAACAGTGTCCACTTCAAGAAAAAAACCGGTTGGCTTGCTTTTAGTTGTTATAGCGCATAGAAAAATTTAGAAACTTTGCAAATGAATTTTCAAAATGTAAATAAAATATACAGTGCTTTAAAAAATTTGGTTTTATCTACACCTAAGTACAAAAATCTGCTCAATAGCAGGACAGTCCTAATAGCCAGCTTTCTTTGAATAATTGTTAAACCGAGTGCAAACTTAGAAGGGTTTACTGTATTTACAGAGATGAAGCTGCCTGCTTTGCTATTCAGAAGGGATTACAAGCATCTCGTAGTAACATCAAGTTATTTAAGCATAATGATATGGCTGACCTTGAACGACTGTTGAAAGAGCAAGAGACTGAAGATCAAAAGGTACCATTCCTTTGAAGAAATGTTTGTACTCTTTTGTGCCACCTCCCCCACACTTTTTTACTGGGTCAAGTAATTGAATGGATGCAGTGCTTATAGGCAGTTACTCAGTTTTCATAAATCTCTATGGAACAGTTAATGCTGCTTATGCAATTAAGATAATTTTAAAATACATATATTTATTTATTTGTATTTGTCTGATCAACCACTAGATTGAGCTCACAGGCGTTAGTAGCAGGGGAATATCTTTATGGAGAGATGACTGGAGTGAGATGTTTTTAATTTTTTTAAAAATACTATTATAGAGCTTTTTTTGGGCCTCTGAGAAATTTGTGTAACTGTATTTACCTACTAAACCATGCAAGTTAATTATCACTTCAAATGCCACACTATAAAATCAGCACAAAAATTTCAATCCTAACCCTTTGTTTTTTAGAATCAATGTGGTTGATTTTTTTTTTTTCTTGGCCTTTGCCTGTCTTGCATTCAGCTCTTGAGATGTTCACTCCCTTGAAAAACTTGAGTCAGTTTGATAGCTTTCTTCTCTTTCTTACAGTAATTCTAAAGGGTGTCCTTAAAGGCTGTTACTAAGATCAGGATCAGCAAATACAGATAACTTGGTAAAATGAGTTTTAAAAGAATTAACTAAATAACTATCGTGATTGCATGGTTTGTTCATAGAATGCTGGCAAGTTACAGGCAATTGGAAGGAAGCTGATTTTGGGATAACACACAGAAAAAGTAAAGCAGATAAACTGTCAATCAGCTTAACATCTGTGTAAATCAGTAATGGATCTGATTAATAGCAAATTTATAGATAACATACTAGTTAACATGCCTTAATGGCAAATACATTCTGTCAGATAATCTTTACATGAATTTTTAGATGTGG
This sequence comes from Anabacerthia variegaticeps, assembly GCA_035583185.1. Taxonomy (NCBI): domain Eukaryota; kingdom Metazoa; phylum Chordata; class Aves; order Passeriformes; family Furnariidae; genus Anabacerthia; species Anabacerthia variegaticeps. The sequence continues at coordinate 30,350,787 of JAWWEW010000088.1, forward strand.
TTGTCAGACTAATTTGTGTAACACATTTGGTTTGTTAGAGCAGAGTGCTTTGAATTAGCTGAATGTGAACAAAAAGTTGGTGGACAAGAGCATAATATAGACCATGTGTGTATAATTAAGATGTACTGACCAGAAAAGAGTAGATCATACCACTGGAGTTGGTACAGCTTGTGGAGCAGACTGACTAGTTTGGTGCCTATCACTCAGAAAAGTCAAACAGATGTTTGCTGAATCTTTGCTCTGAATCTTTTTACAAGAACTGAAAAATATAAGAAGCATGACTTAATACTAAAAAACATCAATAAGGTTTAAAGTAAATAACATTTTAAAACAGTAAAACTCAAATTGTACCCCTGAATTTTAAGCAGAAACAAGTACAAGATATTTTTATGGCCTGTGTTGTCCAGAGATCAGACAAGGACTTTGTAACTTGAGTGTTACAAATACTTACACATTGTGTTTTATAAAGACACTATTTGTAAGAATTTTGTGCTGCATTGTGAATCCTGGTGCTCAAACCACTTGTTGAAAAGTCTTCTAAAGGCTTAGACTAATGCTCAGTATAATAGAGAGCAAAATTTTTAGTATTTGTTCTCTAGTTGCTTTGTTTTTATTTTATTAATGAAATTCAAATGGATTGGTTATGACTTGTTGCAAAACAAGGCATCTTAAATCTGTGTGTCAGTCAAAAGCTTTAAAATTATTACAAAATAAATAAAAAGTAGTCCAATGAGGCATTTCAACTTCTGTTGCAAGAAAAATTAAATTTAGTTGAAACTGAAGTACCAGCTTTGAAAAAGAGAACATTCCCTTCAAAAAACCCTTCCTATCCAAAACCATACAGCTTTGCTTGTCAATAACAATTGATATGAACTGAAACCATATCTTTCTCTGAAGAATCCTCGGAAGGCCCGTGTAACTCGAAGATTTATTGTAGTGGAAGGATTGTACATGAACACTGGAGACATTTGCCCTCTTCCAGAGTTGGTAAGTGGTTTTAGTTTGCCTTTTCAAGTATATATGAAATGTTAATGAAATAATGGTATTGTGTAATTAAGCCGACGTAGAAAAGCTCTGCATGCAGGTTTTTTGTTAACCTTCCTGCTTTCTCCTATGTTCATGAAATGGTGATCTTTAATGTTACCTTGTTTTGAAACTTCTGATTAAGATCTGAAGCTATTGAGACTTAAAAGAGAATATCTGGTTATAATATTAATTTTTAACCAGTAAAATACACTGTATTTTCAGTTACACTCTACAATACTGAATCATTAAACTAGGTTATATAAAAAAACCAATATCAAAGAAACATTCACCCAACTGTCAGAAACAGTGACTCCAAGGAAAACATTTGCTGTTCAGCATAAAATGGTTTTTAATAATGGAAGAAATGCTATGACAATGTATCATCTTGAAAGTACTTTATAATCTATTAAAAAAAATCCTTAACATATGAACATTTATGAAATTTGTTTTAGTATTACATGGTGGAATAATTTTGAAGGCTTTTAAAATGTCTTTATGACACTCTAGAACTGACATTTATGCAGTTCTCAGAATACTGTCCTTGTTTTTCTTTACCTTATCTCCCCCATGCATTTTGTTAACAGATTCTGATGGGCTTGACCTGTATAATTTTTTTTGGTTTAGATAAAGTTGAAGTATAAATACAAAGTTAGAATATTTCTGGAGGAGAGCCTTTCCTTTGGAGTCCTTGGAGAACATGGAAGAGGAATTACTGAACACTTTGGAATAAATGTACGTATTTTCTTGTTATGAACAAGAGATTTGTACAGAAGGAAACTGTGCAACTGTTTTCTAATACCTGTGGCACTAACAGTGTTTAGTAGTGTACAATAGAAATTTAAACATTGTTTTTTTCTTTATTGGTCTTAAAGCCTTCGAGCCTGGGCACTCTTCTTTCATGTGATTACTTAAAATGATTTTACCTACCTTTAGTGAGGATGATAACAAAAGAATTTTTACAATGCATAATTCTATCCCTTTTTTGGATGCTCAGTGAGATGATGATTTTAGTATTTTCCAGCCACATACACTTAAAAGTGTATGTGTATTTAGGGTCTAGGAATAAGTCAGAAAAATCCTTGCAGTGTATAGGCAGCCTACTTTGCACTATTGCTTTTTAGCCCAGTGGGCAAAAATAGGATAAAATTTTAATGGTTCTTTCAAAGATGTTGTCATACTACTTTACCAGCAGATTCAGCCAAATTGTTTTCCCAAGGATCTACCTTCTGTGGTGTTTATGGAGCTGAAGAGTACTTTGGAAATACAAAATGGTATCCTTGACCCAAGTCCCTGAGCTGAGGGGAAGGAAAAAGTGCTCTTTGTTTGCCAGTGGTATAGCGAGGAGCATCTCAGTGTATTCTGATGGTGCCTGAGTTCAGCTTGGAAGTGAAATAGCAAATTCTGAGAATCCATTCTGTCTTCCTGAGTGTCCTGTTGTTTTCACTTTAAGTGTCTTGCTACCAAATGTGGAAGAGAAAATGAATTTAGAAAAGAGAACCAACAATGTTGCTGAGATGCTTGTCAGCTACCATCTGATTAATTTCCTTCTATGTTAAATTAATTTTCAGTTAATTGACTTTTTATTAAATTCATTTATGGACACAGTCTTTCAGAGCCTGGCAAAAAAAAAAAACATATTAGTAGCTATGAAGTGAAGTAAGACAATTGTATCTGTAAGGTTAAAACTCTTTTTCAACAGGCTTCCACTTAATGACGTTCTACCTCCTACTGACTACAGAGGAGGACATTTCTTAAAGGACACTGTCACACTGAGTGCTTTGTGGAATTGTCATTTGTATCTAAATAATTTGTTTGATCTGTTTGTGTTCTTCACATTGCAATGCCTGGGAAAGAGAGGTCCTATGGAAATTACTTAGAGATCCGTAAATCTCAATTTCTAAAATCCTTTCTGTATTGCTTAAAATGATTATTTCAGTTGTATCTTCATTTTCTTATGTGTTAGTTTGGTCAGTCTTCTCTAGTATTCATGAGAATATGAAACAAAATATATCTTTAATAGTTTTAATGTATAAATGGTCTTTATGTAATTGAAAGCATCTCTTAATAACTTGTTGATTTAATTGACAGATTGATGATATAGATCTTATTAGTGCAAACATGGAAAATTCATTGGCTTCTATTGGAGGATTTTGCTGTGGAAGATCTTTTATTATTGACCATCAGGTAAGCCAGGGCTCATTGTAAATGGTGTGGCGTGATTACTTACTTACAAATGAGATTTCATTACTAATAGCAATTTGCAAAGAGTATTATGATATAGATGATTATGCAATATTTGATTCCATAAATTGCCTGATTCTGTGAAATACTGTAGACAAGTTGGAGCCCTACTTTTAAAATCTTCCATGTACCAATAGATGTGGAGAGGAGGGGTTGTTTATATGTACTTGAATGAACTTTTAAAACATTGCCTCTACTGCAATAAACAAAAATTTGATTTTTTTCTCCCCCACTGCCCCACAGAGATTGTCTGGTCAAGGCTACTGCTTTTCTGCATCCCTACCTCCTTTGTTAGCTGCTGCTGCTATTGAGGCTCTGAATATTATGGAAGATAATCCAGGTACTTAATTCAGGAAAATATTATTCCTCTGTTTTCTTCACCCAAAACTAGTTACTTGTACTTCTTTCTACTGTGATTCTTCACCTTCTTTATTCACGTCATTTCCCACCCTGCTTTTCTCTTCAGTATTTCCTCCCCTTTCTTTCTTAGAGCTCAAAATGAGTGAATTAGCTGAGGCTAGGAGGACAGAGATGATTTTCACAAAGCAAATAAGAAACTTTTATTCTGTTTTGTAGATCAGTAATACCCTTTTTCCTTGAAAATAAATTCCTTCAAGACAAATGGAGGAAGAGAAGGTTATATAGAAACAAATGGGAATATATTTTCTCAGGACTGAATAGCCCTTTCCTTTCCAGTTGCGCTGCGTAATTAGTACTTTTTATCTTCTCCAAGTAAGCATTCAGGCAAGAATCTCAGGAATGATTATGGTGCAAACTGCCTGCAATTTTGGCAGGACCAAATACAGGGCATTTGCATAAAGTTGTCAGGCAGAACTTTCTTTTGCAGGAATTGAGAGAATTGCCCTTGTTCCAGAATCTTAGAATGGTTTGGGTTGGAGCAGACCCTAAAGATCATCTAGTTCCTACCTGCTGCCACGGGCAGGGACACCTGGACCAGGTTGCTTAGAGTCCCACCCAGCCTAGCCTTGAAAAATCACTTTTTTTTCTGACTGGGAGTTGAACCCAGGCCGTGACAGTGAGAGCGCCAAATCCTAACCACTAGACCACCAGGAAAAGACTTCTTTTCTTGTACGACGTGAAGGGACTGAGAGGCATATGAGGATAAAATTGGCTCAAATTGTGTACATTTGTTTTTAACCTTCATTTGCATTAACAAATTGGAGGACAGCTGCAGAGGTGCAGTATTTAATTTGTCACAAATCATAATTATTGAGTAGCTCATGTGCAGTCCTGTGAAGCGAAATAAAATCAAGAAAAAATGAAGTAAATGACAGACTGTTTGATGTAGTGGAGGGTCAGCCTTCACCAAGGAAAAGAGCCAAGGTTTGCAGATCCAGGAGTCAGTTTCTTCTCTAAGAATCTGCAGTGAATTGGGGAAAGGGTCAATGAGCAGAGTCTCTATGGCAATAGATATTTTACGGGTGTTTGTAAGTTGGACCTGCCATTTCAATCCCATTACCAAGTGTTTGTGTTATCCCTTCCGTATGACCATGAACCAGTGCAGCTGAAGTAATGAGGAAAAGGGGAGTAGGGCATTTGTCAGGTCTTAAAAGCTTATTTCCTGGCAGAATTGGGAATTAGGAACATTAGGAAGAGTAGTGAAGAGACTTAGTAGTTCAATAGATATCCATATCTTAGTTTCATTCCAAATGCTGTTTTTGAAATCTTAGAGAAATGTGAAGTAGAAACAGGATGTCTAAGCCTGTCTGTTTTTTTGCATGTAGACATTTTTCAGACTCTCCGGGCTAAATGTGAACACATTCATAAAGCTTTACAGGGGTAAGTGTGGGGTTTGGGGCTTTTTTTGTTTTTATTTGGCTATGCCTTTATAATGCCAGCTTTAAAGAACTTTTCTTACCCAAGTCTGTTTCTGCTTTTACAGATGCTTAGAGTGGGATATGTACACTAAATTATGCATGTATTAACAGAAGAAAATCATCCTTTCCCAACTGTTTCTGTTAATGCTACTAAAAAAAAAAATCCACCTTTATAAAATCCTTTACATGTTTTGAAAAGAGATTATATCATAAGGCTAATGAGGAAGTTTGCAAGCCTTACACATTTAAATCTTTAGGAGAGTGTGATAGCTCTCGACACAAAGTGTTGATTTTGAATAATTGTCTAAGGAAAGCATTTGGGATGAAGCTGAGCAGATACTCTTTCAGGCATCTCAATGCACCTTTCAGACACCTTTAACACAATATTGTTCTTACTTATGAGACTTGAATGTTAAATAGCAATAGAAGGACCCATTATTCTGGAGGTGCATAGGAAATGGCTACTGCTACTGCATTTATCTGAGACATGAGGTCTAAAATTTCCTAATATTTTGCTGTTTTAAAAGATGGCCATACTAAATAATTGCTCTTGTTTCCTGGCAGGTTTTGATACCACAAAAATTACAGCAATTACTGTGACTACTCAAGACCTGTTTAATGTGTAGTAATTGTGCACTTATATTCTACAATTCGTTTTCTTCAACAATTTTCTGTTACATATTACAGAAATCAAAAACATTTAAAAACACTTAAAATCTCTAATGTGTGATTAATTATACTAGTTTCTTTGGAGTGATCCTACCATCAAATAAGCCTGATCTTCTTAAAATACGTGTTAATCAAGCTCATCGAAGTCCGGAAATCAAAATTACGGCTGATGGTTGATATGCATTTATGTGACTTGTTAATTTTGGAGACCAGAGTCTTGCTTGGATTTTGGAGGGGAATGACTCAGTCCTGAATGTGTGTAATGTGTCAGGACAATGACAGTCAAATGTCAATCGTTCAATCAAAGTCTAGGAACCCAGTTAACAACTGTCCCTACATACAGATGGGGAAACAATTCTAGTCATATGACTAGTTTTAAAGGAGCTTTTGACTAAATAGTTGCTACAGGAAATAATTTTAAATCAGAAATCTTGCCAAAAAAATAAACCTTGTTCTTTCTTATCCTTTAAGTGGATAAAAAGATTTATTATTCATTATTATTTATTTTCTTAATGTATACTCCAGACACTTGACCTAGCTAGCCGTGTTTTTATCAGCAACATACTGGCCTAACACGAACATTTCTCCTACATGTTCATAGGGATACTTTAAGAATTTCTGAGTTATTAATTCTTTTTGCGAAAAACAAATTTACTGAAACTCCTTAGGAAAGACATTTGCTTGATAAGTTTTGTTATCTTTAGGTATTGCAGGCTGAAATGCAGATATGTTTTGTCTGCATTAGTATTAGTGAAATGAAATATCCATCTTTTCTCATTCACCACCTAGAAAGGGGAAACACTATCTGGAACTTCAGCATATCTTTGAGTAGGATGTGCATCAAAAGCTTTTTATTTATTTTAGGATTTCTGGCTTAAAAGTAGTGGGAGAATCTTTTTCTCCAGCACTGCACTTACAGTTGGAGGAAAGCTGTGGATCTCGAGAAAATGATGTGAAATTACTCAAAAAAGTTGTGGATTATGTAAGTATGCCCATGGCAATTAAAATATAACATTGTCTTTGAATGTTAATAATAAATGAAGGGTAGAGAGGCTTGTTGGGTAACTTGTTGAAATATCTTGCAGGAATGCTGCAAGAAACTCAGTTTCGTTGCTGATTATAGGGCTTTATTTAATATCTTCTAACTATTTCTTGCTGTAGATACTTGGGTCTGTAGCACTGGATTAAAAAAATACATTAGACCTTTCACTTCAGGGAAATAGTTACATCTCATTATGCACTTGAAAACTCAAATGTGCATATAAAACTGCTTCTTAGACAGTTTTTATAATGTTTATAAGAACAATGATCTGATGGTGTATTCTAACCATTTGA